>OX335793.1:7535535-8760859 GCA_946896805.1 Scutellaria galericulata | reverse complement strand
GAGTAAAATTAACTATTTACTTGGTCAACATGTTTTCAATCATAGTTGGACTTAGAGTTACGGATTTGTTTTATGTTGAGCTGGAAGAGTACTATTAACTCCTTAGAAGATGATTCGAGTACAATTAACTCTGTAAAAGATTATTCGAGTACAATTAACCCTTTACTTGGTCAATAAGTTTTCAATAATCGTTACACTTAGAGTTACGGTTTAGTTTTATGTTGAGTTTGAAGATTAATCGAGTATAATTAACTCTTTAGATGATGATTCGAGTACAATTAAGTCTTTACTTGGTCAACAAGTATTCAATAATTGTTACACTTAGAGTTACGAATTAGTTTTATGTTGAGTTAGAAGATTAATCGAGTATAATTAACCCTTTAGAAGATGATTAGAATACAAGTAACTCTTTACTTGGTCAACAAGTTTTCAATCATATTTACGCTTAGAGTTACGGATTAGTTTTATGTTGAGTTAGAAGATTAATCGAGTACTATTAACTCCTTAGAAGATGATTCGAGTACAATTAACTCTTTAAAAGATGATTCGAGTACAATTAAAGCTTTACTTGGTCAATAAGTCTTCAATAATCGTTACACTTAGAGTTACTGTTTATTTTAAGTTGAGTTAGAAGATTAATCGAGTATAATTAACCCTTTAGAAGATGATTCGAATACAAGTAACTCTTTACTTGGTCAACAAGTTTTCAATCATATTTACGCTTAGAGTTACGGATTAGTTTTATGTTGAGTTAGAAGATTAATCGAGTACTATTAACTCCTTAGAAGATGATTCGAGTACAATTAACTATTTAGAAGATGATTCCAGTACAATTAACTCTTTACTTGGTCAATAAGTTTTCAATAATCGTTACACTTAGAGTTACGGTTTAGTTTAATGTTGAGTTAGAAGATTAATCGAGTATAATTAACTCTTTAGATGATGATTCGAGTACAATTAAGTCTTTATTTGGTCAACAAGTATTCAATAATTGTTACACTTAGAGTTACGAATTAGTTTTATATTGAGTAAAAAGATTAATCGAGTACTATTAACTCCACAGAAGATGATTCGAGTACAATTAACTCTTTAGAAGATGATTGAAGTACAATTAACTCTTTACTTGGTCAATAAGTTTTCAATAATCGTTACACTTAGAGTTACGGTTTAGTTTATTGTTGAGTTAGAAGATTAATCGAGTATAATTGACCATTTAGAAGATGATTCGAGTAAAATTAACTATTTACTTGGTCAACATGTTTTCAATCATAGTTGGACTTAGAGTTACGGATTTGTTTTATGTTGAGTTGGAAGAGTACTATTAACTCCTTAGAAGATGATTCGAGTACAATTAACTCTGTAAAAGATTATTCGAGTACAATTAACTCTTTACTTGGTCAACAAGTTTTCAATAATCGTTACACTTAGAGTTACGGTTTAGTTTATTGTTGAGTTAGAAGATTAATCGAGTATAAATAACCATTTAGAAGATGATTCTAGTAAAATTAACTCTTTACTTGGTCAACAAGATTTCAATAATTATTACACTTAGAGTTACGAATTAGTTTTATGTTGAGTTAGAAGATTAATCGAGTACTATTAACTCCTTAGAAGATGATTCGAGTACAATTAACTCTTTAAAAGATGATTCCAGTACAATTAAAGCTTTACTTGGTCAATAAGTCTTCTATAATCGTTACACTTAGAGTTACTGTTTATTTTAAGTTGAGTTAGAAGATTAATCGAGTATAATTAACCCTTTAGAAGATGATTCGAATACAAGTAACTCTTTACTTGGTCAACAAGTTTTCAATCACATTTACGCTTAGAGTTACGGATTAGTTTTATGTTGAGTTAGAAGATTAATTGAGTACTATTAACTCCTTAGAAGATGATTCGAGTACAATTAACTATTTAGAAGATGATTCCAGTACAATTAACTCTTTACTTGGTCAATAAGTTTTCAATAATCGTTACACTTAGAGTTACGGTTTAGTTTAATGTTGATATAGAAGATTAATCGAGTATAATTAACTCTTTAGATGATGATTCGAGTACAATTAAGTCTTTACTTGGTCAACAAATATTCAATAATTTTTACACTTAGAGTTACGAATTCGTTTTATGTTGAGTTAGAAGATTAATCGAGTATAATTAACCCTTTAGAAGATGATTCGAATACAAGTAACTCTTTACTTGGTCAACAAGTTTTCAATCATATTTACGCTTAGAGTTACGGATTAGTTTTATGTTGAGTTAGAAGATTAATCGAGATCTATTAACTCATTAGAAGATGATTCGAGTACAATTAACTATTTAGAAGATGATTCCAGTACAATTAACTCTTTACTTGGTCAATGAGTTTTCAATAATCGTTACACTTAGAGTTACAGTTTAGTGTATTGTTGAGTTAGAAGATTAATCGAGTATAAATAACCATTTAGAAGATGATTCTAGTAAAATTAACTCTTTACTTGGTCAACAAGATTTCAATAATTATTACACTTAGAGTTACAAATTAGTTTTATATTGAGTTAGAAGATTAATCGAGTACTATTAACTCCTTAGAAGATGATTCGAGTACAATTAACTCTTTAAAAGATGATTCCAGTACAATTAAAGCTTTACTTGGTCAATAAGTCTTCTATAATCGTTACACATAGAGTTACTGTTTATTTTAAGTTGAGTTAGAAGATTAATCGAGTATAATTAACCCTTTAGAAGATGATTCGAATACAAGTAACTCTTTACTTGGTCAACAAGTTTTCAATCATATTTACGCTTAGAGTTACAGATTAGTTTTATGTTGAGTTAGAAGATTAATTGAGTACTATTAACTCCTTAGAAGATGATTCGAGTACAATTAACTATTTAGAAGATGATTCCAGTACAATTAACTCTTTACTTGGTCAATAAGTTTTCAATAATCGTTACACTTAGAGTTACGGTTTAGTTTAATGTTGAGTTAGAAGATTAATCGAGTATAATTAACTCTTTAGATGATGATTCGAGTACAATTAAGTCTTTACTTGGTCAACAAGTTTTCAATAATTGTTACACTTAGAGTTACGAATTAGTTTTATGTTGAGTTAGAAGATTAATCGAATATAATTAACCCTTTAGAAGATGATTCGAATACAATTAACTCTTTACTTGGTCAACAAGTTTTCAATCACATTTACGCTTAAAGTTACGGATTAGTTTTATGTTGAGTTAGAAGATTAATCGAGTACTATTAACTCCTTAGAAGATGATTCGAGTACAATTAACTCTTTAAAAGATGATTCCAGTACAATTAAAGCTTTACTTGGTCAATAAGTCTTCTATAATCGTTACACATAGAGTTACTGTTTATTTTAAGTTGAGTTAGAAGATTAATCGAGTATAATTAACCCTTTAGAAGATGATTCGAATACAAGTAACTCTTTACTTGGTCAACAAGTTTTCAATCATATTTACGCTTAGAGTTACGGATTAGTTTTATGTTGAGTTAGAAGATTAATCGAGTACTATTAACTCCTTAGAAGATGATTCGAGTACAATTAACTATTTAGAAGATGATTCCAGTACAATTAACTCTTTACTTGGTCAATAAGTTTTCAATAATCGTTACACTTAGAGTTACGGTTTAGTTTAATGTTGAGTTAGAAGATTAATCGAGTATAATTAACTCTTTAGATGATGATTCGAGTACAATTAAGTCTTTACTTGGTCAACAAGTTTTCAGTAATTGTTACACTTAGAGTTACGAATTAGTTTTATGTTGAGTTAGAAGATTAATCGAGTATAATTAACTCTTTAGAAGATGATTCGAATACAAGTAACTCTTTACTTGGTCAACAAGTTTTCAATCATATTTACGCTTAGAGTTACGGATTAGTTTTATGTTGAGTTAGAAGATTAATCGAGTACTATTAACTCCTTAGAAGATGATTCGAGTACAATTAACTATTTAGAAGATGATTCCAGTACAATTAACTCTTTACTTGGTCAATGAGTTTTCAATAATCGTTACACTTAGAGTTACGGTTTAGTTTATTGTTGAGTTAGAAGATTAATCGAGTATAAATAACCATTTAGAAGATGATTCTCGTAAAATTAACTCTTTACTTGGTCAACAAGATTTCAATAATTATTACACTTAGAGTTACGAATTAGTTTTATGTTGAGTTAGAAGATTAATCGAGTACTATTAACTCCTTAGAAGATGATTCGAGTACAATTAACTCTTTAAAAGATGATTCCAGTACAATTAAAGCTTTACTTGGTCAATAAGTCTTCTATAATCGTTACACTTAGAGTTACTGTTTATTTTAAGTTGAGTTAGAAGATTAATCGAGTATAATTAACCCTTTAGAAGATGATTCGAATACAAGTAACTCTTTACTTGGTCAACAAGTTTTCAATCACATTTACGCTTAGAGTTACGGATTAGTTTTATGTTGAGTTAGAAGATTAATTGAGTACTATTAACTCCTTAGAAGATGATTCGAGTACAATTAACTATTTAGAAGATGATTCCAGTACAATTAACTCTTTACTTGGTCAATAAGTTTTCAATAATCGTTACACTTAGAGTTACGGTTTAGTTTAATGTTGAGTTAGAAGATTAATCGAGTATAATTAACTCTTTAGATGATGATTCGAGTATAATTAAGTCTTTACTTGGTCAACAAATATTCAATAATTTTTACACTTAGAGTTACGAATTAGTTTTATGTTGAGTTAGAAGATTAATCGAGTATAATTAACCCTTTAGAAGATGATTCGAATACAAGTAACTCTTTACTTGGTCAACAAGTTTTCAATCATATTTACGCTTAGAGTTACGGATTAGTTTTATGTTGAGTTAGAAGATTAATCGAGATCTATTAACTCATTAGAAGATGATTCGAGTACAATTAACTATTTAGAAGATGATTCCAGTACAATTAACTCTTTACTTGGTCAATGAGTTTTCAATAATCGTTACACTTAGAGTTACAGTTTAGTGTATTGTTGAGTTAGAAGATTAATCGAGTATAAATAACCATTTAGAAGATGATTCTAGTAAAATTAACTCTTTACTTGGTCAACAAGATTTCAATAATTATTACACTTAGAGTATAATTGAGTTAGAAGATTAATTGAGTACTATTAACTCCTTAGAAGATGATTCGAGTACAATTAACTATTTAGAAGATGATTCCAGTACAATTAACTCTTTACTTGGTCAATAAGTTTTCAATAATCGTTACACTTAGAGTTACGGTTTAGTTTAATGTTGAGTTAGAAGATTAATCGAGTATAATTAACACTTTAGATGATGATTCGAGTACAATTAAGTCTTTACTTGGTCAACAAGTATTCAATAATTATTACACTTAGAGTTACGAATTAGTTTTATGTTGAGTAAGAAGATTAATCGAGTACTATTAACTCCTTAGAAGATGATTCGAGTACAATTAACTCTTTAAAAGATGATTCCAGTACAATTAAAGCTTTACTTGGTCAATAAGTCTTCTATAATCGTTACACATAGAGTTACTGTTTATTTTAAGTTGAGTTAGAAGATTAATCGAGTATAATTAACCCTTTAGAAGATGATTCGAATACAAGTAACTCTTTACTTGGTCAACAAGTTTTCAATCATATTTACGCTTAGAGTTACGGATTAGTTTTATGTTGAGTTAGAAGATTAATTGAGTACTATTAACTCCTTAGAAGATGATTCGAGTACAATTAACTATTTAGAAGATGATTCCAGTACAATTAACTCTTTACTTGGTCAATAAGTTTTCAATAATCGTTACACTTAGAGTTACGGTTTAGTTTAATGTTGAGTTAGAAGATTAATCGAGTATAATTAACTCTTTAGTTGATGATTCGAGTACAATTAAGTCTTTAATTGGTCAACAAGTTTTCAATAACTGTTACACTTAGAGTTACGAATTAGTTTTATGTTGAGTTAGAAGATTAATCGAATATAATTAACCCTTTAGAAGATGATTCGAATACAAGTAACTCTTTACTTGGTCAACAAGTTTTCAATCATATTTACGCTTAAAGTTACGGATTAGTTTTATGTTGAGTTAGAAGATTAATCGAGTACTATTAACTCCTTAGAAGATGATTCGAGTACAATTAACTCTTTAAAAGATGATTCCAGTACAATTAAAGCTTTACTTGGTCAATAAGTCTTCTATAATCGTTACACTTAGAGTTACTGTTTATTTTAAGTTGAGTTAGAAGATTAATCGAGTATAATTAACCCTTTTAGAAGATGATTCGAATACAAGTAACTCTTTACTTGGTCAACAAGTTTTCAATCATATTTACGCTTAGAGTTACGGATTAGTTTTATGTTGAGTTAGAAGATTAATTGAGTACTATTAACTCCTTAGAAGATGATTCGAGTACAATTAACTATTTAGAAGATGATTCCAGTACAATTAACTCTTTACTTGGTCAATAAGTTTCCAATAATCGTTACACTTAGAGTTACAGTTTAGTTTAATGTTGAGTTAGAAGATTAATCGAGTATAATTAACACTTTAGATGATGATTCGAGTACAATTAAGTCTTTACTTGGTCAACAAGTATTCAATAATTATTACACTTAGAGTTACGAATTAGTTTTATGTTGAGTAAGAAGATTAATCGAGTACTATTAACTCCTTAGAAGATGATTCCAGTACAATTAACTCTTTAAAAGATGATTCCAGTACAATTAAAGCTTTACTTGGTCAATAAGTCTTCTATAATCGTTACACATAGAGTTACTGTTTATTTTAAGTTGAGTTAGAAGATTAATCGAGTATAATTAACCCTTTAGAAGATGATTCGAATACAAGTAACTCTTTACTTGGTCAACAAGTTTTCAATCATATTTACGCTTAGAGTTACAGATTAGTTTTATGTTGAGTTAGAAGATTAATTGAGTACTATTAACTCCTTAGAAGATGATTCGAGTACAATTAACTATTAAGAAGATGATTCCAGTACAATTAACTCTTTACTTGGTCAATAAGTTTTCAATAATCGTTACACTTAGAGTTACGGTTTAGTTTAATGTTGAGTTAGAAGATTAATCGAGTATAATTAACTCTTTAGATGATGATTCGAGTACAATTAAGTCTTTACTTGGTCAACAAGTTTTCAATAATTGTTACACTTAGAGTTACGAGTTAGTTTTATGTTGAGTTAGAAGATTAATCGAATATAATTAACCCTTTAGAAGATGATTCGAATACAAGTAACTCTTTACTTGGTCAACAAGTTTTCAATCACATTTAGGCTTAAAGTTACGGATTAGTTTTATGTTGAGTAAGAAGATTAATCGAGTACTATTAACTCCTTAGAAGATGATTCCAGTACAATTAACTCTTTAAAAGATGATTCCAGTACAATTAAAGCTTTACTTGGTCAATAAGTCTTCTATAATCGTTACACATAGAGTTACTGTTTATTTTAAGTTGAGTTAGAAGATTAATCGAGTATAATTAACCCTTTAGAAGATGATTCGAATACAAGTAACTCTTTACTTGGTCAACAAGTTTTCAATCATATTTACGCTTAGAGTTACAGATTAGTTTTATGTTGAGTTAGAAGATTAATTGAGTACTATTAACTCCTTAGAAGATGATTCGAGTACAATTAACTATTTAGAAGATGATTCCAGTACAATTAACTCTTTACTTGGTCAATAAGTTTTCAGTAATCGTTACACTTAGAGTTACGGTTTAGTTTAATGTTGAGTTAGAAGATTAATCGAGTATAATTAACTCTTTAGATGATGATTCGAGTACAATTAAGTCTTTACTTGGTCAACAAGTTTTCAATAATTGTTACACTTAGAGTTACGAATTAGTTTTATGTTGAGTTAGAAGATTAATCGAATATAATTAACCCTTTAGAAGATGATTCGAATACAAGTAACTCTTTACTTGGTCAACAAGTTTTCAATCACATTTAGGCTTAAAGTTACGGATTAGTTTTATGTTGAGTTAGAAGATTAATCGAGTACTATTAACTCCTTAGAAGATGATTCGAGTACAATTAACTCTTTAAAAGATGATTCCAGTACAATTAAAGCTTTACTTGGTCAATAAGTCTTCTATAATCATTACACATAGAGTTACTGTTTATTTTAAGTTGAGTTAGAAGATTAATCGAGTATAATTAACCCTTTAGAAGATGATTCGAATACAAGTAACTCTTTAATTGGTCAACAAGTTTTTAATCATATTTACGCTTAGAGTTACGGATTAGTTTTATGTTGAGTTAGAAGATTAATTGAGTACTATTAACTCCTTAGAAGATGATTCGAGTACAATTAACTATTTAGAAGATGATTCCAGTACAATTAACTCTTTACTCGGTCAATAAGTTTCCAATAATCGTTACACTTAGAGTTACGGTTTAGTTTAATGTTGAGTTAGAAGATTAATCGAGTATAATTAACACTTTAGATGATGATTCGAGTACAATTAAGTCTTTACTTGGTCAACAAGTATTCAATAATTGTTACACTTAGAGTTACGAATTAGTTTTATGTTGAGTAAGAAGATTAATTGAGTACTATTAACTCCATAGAAGATGATTCGAGTACAATTAACTCTTTAGAAGATGATTGAAGTACAATTAACTCTTTACTTGGTCAATAAGTTTTCAATAATCGTTACACTTAGAGTTACGGTTTAGTTTATTGTTGAGTTAGAAGATTAATCGAGTATAATTAACCATTTAGAAGATGATTCGAGTAAAATTAACTATTTACTTGGTCAACATGTTTTCAATCATAGTTGGACTTAGAGTTACGGATTTGTTTTATGTTGAGCTGGAAGAGTACTATTAACTCCTTAGAAGATGATTCGAGTACAATTAACTCTGTAAAGATTATTCGAGTACAATTAACCCTTTACTTGGTCAATAAGTTTTCAATAATCGTTACACTTAGAGTTACGGTTTAGTTTAATGTTGAGTTAGAAGATTAATCGAGTATAATTAACACTTTAGATGATGATTCGAGTACAATTAAGTCTTTACTTGGTCAACAAGTATTCAATAATAGTTACACTTAGAGTTACGAATTAGTTTTATGTTGAGTAAGAAGATTAATTGAGTACTATTAACTCCATAGAAGATGATTCGAGTACAATTAACTCTTTAGAAGATGATTGAAGTACAATTAACTCTTTACTTGGTCAATAAGTTTTCAATAATCGTTACACTTAGAGTTACGGTTTAGTTTATTGTTGAGTTAGAAGATTAATCGAGTATAATTAACAATTTAGAAGATGATTCGAGTAAAATTAACTATTTCCTTGGTCAACATGTTTTCAATCATAGTTGGACTTAGAGTTACAGATTTGTTTTATGTTGAGCTGGAAGAGTACTATTAACTCCTTAGAAGATGATTCGAGTACAATTAATTCTGTAAAAGATTATTCGAGTACAATTAACCCTTTACTTGGTCAATAAGTTTTCAATAATCGTTACACTTAGAGTTACGGTTTAGTTTTATGTTGAGTTTGAATATTAATCGACTATAATTAACTCTTTAGATGATGATTCGAGTACAATTAAGTCTTTACTTGGTCAACAAGTATTCAATAATTGTTACACTTATAGTTACGAATTAGTTTTATGTTGAGTTAGAAGATTAATCGAGTATAATTAACCCTTTAGAAGATGATTAGAATACAAGTAACTCTTTACTTGGTCAACAAGTTTTCAATCATATTTACGCTTAGAGTTACGGATTAGTTTTATGTTGAGTTAGAAGATTAATCGAGATCTATTAACTCCTTAGAAGATGATTCGAGTACAATTAACTATTTAGAAGATGATTCCAGTACAATTAACTCTTTACTTGGTCAATGAGTTTTTAATAATCGTTACACTTAGAGTTACGGTTTAGTTTATTGTTGAGTTAGAAGATTAATCGAGTATAAATAACCATTTAGAAGATGATTCTAGTAAAATTAACTCTTTACTTGGTCAACAAGATTTCAATAATTATTACACTTAGAGTTACGAATTAGTTTTATGTTGAGTTAGAAGATTAATCGAGTACTATTAACTCCTTAGAAGATGATTCGAGTACAATTAACTCTTTAAAAGATGATTCCAGTACAATTAAAGCTTTACTTGGTCAATAAGTCTTCAATAATCGTTACACTTAGAGTTACTGTTTATTTTAAGTTGAGTTAGAAGATTAATCGAGTATAATTAACCCTTTAGAAGATGATTCGAATACAAGTAACTCTTTACTTGGTCAACAAGTTTTCAATCATATTTACGCTTAGAGTTACGGATTAGTTTTATGTTGAGTTAGAAGATTAATCGAGTACTATTAACTCCTTAGAAGATGATTCGAGTACAATTAACTATTTAGAAGATGATTCCAGTACAATTAACTCTTTACTTGGTCAATAAGTTTTCAATAATCGTTACACTTAGAGTTACGGTTTAGTTTAATGTTGAGTTAGAAGATTAATCGAGTATAATTAACTCTTTAGATGATGATTCGAGTACAATTAAGTCTTTATTTGGTCAACAAGTATTCAATAATTGTTACACTTAGAGTTACGAATTAGTTTTATATTGAGTAAAAAGATTAATCGAGTACTATTAACTCCATAGAAGATGATTCGAGTACAATTAACTCTTTAGAAGATGATTGAAGTACAATTAACTCTTTACTTGGTCAACATGTTTTCAATAATCGTTACACTTAGAGTTACGGTTTAGTTTATTATTGAATTAGAAGATTAATCGAGTATAATTAATCATTTAGAAGATGATTCGAGTAAAATTAACTATTTACTTGGTCAACATGTTTTCAATCATAGTTGGACTTAGAGTTACGGATTTGTTTTATGTTGAGTTGGAAGAGTACTATTAACTCCTTAGAAGATGATTCGAGTACAATTAACTCTGTAAAAGATTATTCGAGTACAATTAACTCTTTACTTGGTCAATAAGTTTTCAATAATCGTTACACTTAGAGTTACGGTTTAGTTTTATGTTGAGTTTAAAGATTAATCGAGTATAATTAACACTTTAGATGATGATTCGAATACAAGTAACTCTTTACTTGGTCAACAAGTTTTCAATCATATTTACGCTTAAAGTTACGGATTAGTTTTATGTTGAGTTAGAAGATTAATCAAGTACTATTAACTCCTTAGAAGATGATTCGAGTACAATTAACTCTTTAAAAGATGATTCCAGTACAATTAAAGCTTTACTTGGTCAATAAGTCTTCTATAATCGTTACACTTAGAGTTACTGTTTATTTTAAGTTGAGTTAGAAGATTAATCGAGTATAATTAACCCTTTAGAAGATGATTCGTATACAAGTAACTCTTTACTTGGTCAACAAGTTTTCAATCATATTTACGCTTTGAGTTACGGATTAGTTTTATGTTGAGTTAGAAGATTAATTGAGTACTATTAACTCCTTAGAAGATGATTCGAGTATAATTAACTCTTTAGATGATGATTCGAGTACAATTAATTCTTTACTTGGTCAACAAGTTTTCAATAATTGTTACATTTAGAGTTACGAATTAGATTTATGTTGAGTTAGAAGATTAATCGAGTATAATTAACCCTTTAGAAGTTGATTCGAATACAAGTAAGTCTTTACTTGGTCAACAAGTTTTCAATCATAGTTACGCTTAGAGTTACAGATTAGTTTTATGTTGAGTTAGAAGATTAATCGAGTACTATTAACTCCTTAGAAGATGATTCGAGTACAATTAACTATTTAGAAGATGATTCCAGTACAATTAACTCTTTACTTGGTCAATAAGTTTTCAATAATCGTTACACATAGAGTTACGGTTTAGTTTATTGTTGAGTTAGAAGATTAATAGAGTATAATTAACCATTTAGAAGATGATTCGAGTAAAATTAACTATTTACTTGGTCAACATGTTTTCAATCATAGTTGGACTTAGAGTTACGGATTTGTTTTATGTTGAGCTGGAAGAGTACTATCAACAAGATGATTCGACTACAATTAACTCTGTAAAAGATTATTCGAGTACAATTAACCCTTTACTTGGTCAATAAGTTTTCAATAATCGTTACACTTAGAGTTACGGTTTAGTTTTATGTTGAGTTTGAAGATTAATCGAGTATAATTAACTCTTTAGATGATGATTCGAGTACAATTAAGTCTTTACTTGGTCAACAAGTATTCAATAATTGTTACACTTATAGTTACGAATTAGTTTTATGTTGAGTTAGAAGATTAATGGAGTATAATTAACCCTTTAGAAGATGATTCGAATACAAGTAACTCTTTACTTGGTTAACAAGTTTTCAATCATATTTACGCTTAGAGTTACGGATTAGTTTTATGTTGAGTTAGAAGATTAATCGAGATCTATTAACTCCTTAGAAGATGATTCTAGTACAATTAACTATTTAGAAGATGATTCCAGTACAATTAACTCTTTACTTGGTCAATGAGTTTTCAAAAATCGTTACACTTAGAGTTACGGTTTAGTTTATTGTTGAGTTAGAAGATTAATCGAGTATAAATAACCATTTAGAAGATGATTCTAGTAAAATTAACTCTTTACTTGGTCAACAAGATTTCAATAATTATTACACTTAGAGTTACGAATTAGTTTTATGTTGAGTTAGAAGATTAATCGAGTACTATTAACTCCTTAGAAGATGATTCGAGTACAATTAACTCTTTAAAAGATGATTCCAGTACAATGAAAGCTTTACTTGGTCAATAAGTCTTCAATAATCGTTACACTTAGAGTTACTGTTTATTTTAAGTTGAGTTAGAAGATTAATCGAGTATAATTAACCCTTTAGAAGATGATTCGAATACAAGTAACTCTTTACTTGGTCAACAAGTTTTCAATCATATTTACGCTTAGAGTTACGGATTAGTTTTATGTTGAGTTAGAAGTTTAGTCGAGTACTATTAACTCCTTAGAAGATGATTCGAGTACAATTAACTATTTAGAAGATGATTCCAGTACAATTAACTCTTTACTTTGTCAATAAGTTTTCAATAATCGTTACACTTAGAGTTACGGTTTAGTTTAATGTTGAGTTAGAAGATTAATCGAGTATAATTAACTCTTTAGATGATGATTCGAGTACAATTAATTCTTTACTTGGTCAACAAGTTTTCAATAATTGTTACATTTAGAGTTACGAATTAGATTTATGTTGAGTTAGAAGATTAATCGAGTATAATTAACCCTTTAGAAGTTGATTCGAATACAAGTAAGTCTTTACTTGGTCAATAAGTTTTCAATCATAGTTACGCTTAGAGTTACAGATTAGTTTTATGTTGAGTTAGAAGATTAATCGAGTACTATTAACTCCTTAGAAGATGATTCGAGTACAATTAACTATTTAGAAGATGATTCCAGTACAATTAACTCTTTACTTGGTCAATAAGTTTTCAATAATCGTTACACTTAGAGTTACGGTTTAGTTTAATGTTGAGTTAGAAGATTAATCGAGTATAATTAACTCTTTAGATGATTCGAGTACAATTAAGTCTTTACTTGGTCAACAAGTTTTCAATAATTGTTACACTTAGAGTTACGAATTAGTTTTATGTTGTGCTAGAAGATTAATCGAGTATAATTAACCCTTTAGAAGATGATTCGAATACAAGTAACTCTTTACTTGGTCAACAAGTTTTCAATCATATTTACGCTTAGAGTTACGGATTAGTTTTATGTTGAGTTAGAAGATTAATCGAGTACTGTTAACTCCTTAGAAGATGATTCGAGTACAATTAACTATTTAGAAGATGATACGAGTACAATTAACTCTTTACTTGGTCAATAAGTTTTCAATAATCGTTACACTTAGAGTTACGGTTTAGTTTAATGTTGAGTTAAAAGATTAATCGAGTATAATTAACTCATTCGATGATGATTCAAGTACAATTAAATCTTTACTTGGTCAACAAGTTTTCAATAATTGTTACATTTAGAGTTACGAATTAGTTTTATGTTGAGTTAGAAGATTAATCGAGTATAATTAACCCTTTAGAAGATGATTCCAATACAAGTAACTCTTGACTTGGTCAACAAATTTTCAATCATAGTTACGCTTAGAGTTACGGATTAGTTTTATGTTCAGTTAGAAGATTAATCGAGTACTATTAACTCCTTAGAAGATGATTCGAGTACAATTAACTATTTAGAAGATGATTCCAGTACAATTAACTCTTTACTTGGTCAATAAGTTTTCAATAATCATTACACTTAGAGTTACGGTTTAGTTTAATGTTGAGTTAGAAGATTAATCGAGTATAATTAACTCCTTCGATGATGATTCAAGAACAATTAATTCTTTACTTGGTCAACAAGTTTTCAATAATTGTTACATTTAGAGTTACGGTTTAGTTTTATGTTGAGTTAGAAGATTAATCGAGTATAATTAACTCTTTAGATGATGATTCGAGTACAATTAAGTCTTTACTTGGTCAACAAGTTTTCAATAATTGTTACACTTAGAGTTACGAATTAGTTTTATGTTGAGTTAAAAGATTAATCGAGTATAATTAACCCTTTAGAAGATGATTCGAATACAAGTAACTCTTTATTTGGTCAACAAGTTTTCAATCGTATTTACGCTTAGAGTTACGGATTAGTTTTATGTTCAATTAGAAGATTAATCGAGTACTATTAACTCCTAAGAAGATGATTCGAGTACAATTAACTATTTAAAAGATGATTCCAGTACAATTAACTCTTTACTTGGTCAATAAGTTTTCAATAATCGTTACACTTAGAGTTACGGTTTAGTTTAATGTTGAGTTAGAAGATTAATCGAGTATAATTAACTCATTCGATGATGATTCAAGTACAATTAATTCTTTACTTGGTCAACAAATTTTCAATAATTGTTACATTTAGAGTTACGAATTAGTTTCATGTTGAGTTAGAAGATTAATCGAGTATAATTAACCATTTAGAAGATGATTCGAATACAAGTAACTCTTGACTTGGTCAACAAATTTTCAATCATAGTTACGCTTAGAGTTACGGATTAGTTTTATGTTCAGTTAGAAGATTAATCGAGTATTATTAACTCCTTAGAAGATGATTCGAGTACAATTAACTATTTAGAAGATGATTCCAGTACAATTAACTCTTTACTTGGTCAATAAGTTTTCAATAATCGTTACACTTAGAGTGACGGTTTAGTTTATTGTTGAGTTAGAAGATTAATCGAGTATAATTAACCATTTAGAAGATGATTCTAGTAATATTAACTCTTTACTTGGTCAACAAGATTTGAATAATTATTACACTTAGAGTTACGAATTAGTTTTATGTTGAGTTAGAAGAGTACTATTAACTCCTTAGAAGATGATTCGAGTACAATTAACTCTTTAAAAGATGATTCCAGTACAATTAACTCTTTACGTTGTCAATAAGTTTTCAATAATCGTTACACTTAGAGTTACTGCTTAGTTTAAGTTGATTTAGAAGATTAATCGAGTATAATTAACCATTTAGAAGATGATTCGAGTAAAATTAACTCTTTACTTAGTCAACAAGTTTTCAATGATAGTTAGACTTAGAGTTACGGATTAGTATTATGTTGTGTTAGAAGAGTACTATTAACTCCTTAGAAGATGATTCGAGTACAATTAACTCTGTAAAAGATTATTCGAGTACAAATAACTCTTTACTTGGTCAATAAGTTTTTAAATAATCGTTACACTTGGAGTTACGGTTTAGTTTTATGTTGAGTTAGAAGATTTATCGAGTATAATTAACTCTTTAGATGATGATTCGAGTACAATTAAGTCTTTACTTGGTCAACAAGTTTTCAATAATTGTTACACTTAGAGTTACGAATTAATTTTATGTTGAGTTAGAAGATTAATAGAGTATAATTAACCCTTTAGAAGATGATTCGAATACAACTAACTCTTTACTTGGTCAACAAGTTTTCAATCATATTTACGCTTAGAGTTACGGATTAGTTTTATGTTGAGTAAGAAGATTAATCGAGTACTATTAACTCCTTAGAAGATGATTCGAGTACAATTAACACTTTAGAAGATGATTGAAGTACAATTAACTCTTTACTTGGTCAATAAGTTTTCAATAATCGTTACACTTAGAGTTACGGTTTAGTTTATTGTTGAGTTAGAAAATTAATCGAGTATAATTAACCATTTAGAATATGATTCGAGTAAAATTAACTATTTACTTGGTCAACATGTTTTCAATCATAGTTGGACTTAGAGTTACAGATTTGTTTTATGTTGAGTTAGAACAGTACTATTAACTCCTTAGAAGATAATTCGAGTACAATTAACTCTGTAAAAGATTATTCGAGTACAAATAACTCTTTACTTGGTCAATAAGTTTTCAAAAATCGTTACACTTGGAGTTACGGTTTAGTTTTATGTTGAGTTAGAAGATTTATCGAGTATAATTAACTCTTTAAATGATGATTCGAGTACTATTAAGTCTTTACTTGGTCAACAAGTTTTCAATAATTGTTACACTTAGAGTTACGGTTTAGTTTATTGTTGAGTTAGAAGATTAATCGAGTATAATTAACCATTTAGAAGATGATTCGAGTAAAATTAACTATTTACTTGGTCAACATGTTTTCAATCATAATTGGACTTAGACTTACGGATTTGTTTTATGTTGAGTTAGAAGAGTACTATTAACTCCTTAGAAGATGATTCGAGTACAATTAACTTTGTAAAAGATTATTCGATTACAAATAACTCTTTACTTGGTCAATAAGTTTTCAATAATCGTTACACTTGGAGTTACGGTTTAGTTTTATGTTGAGTTAGAAGATTAATCGAGTATAATTAACTCTTTAGATGATGATTCGAGTACAATTAAGTCTTTACTTGGTCAACAAGTTTTCAATAATTGTTACACTCAGAGTTACGAATTAGTTTTATGTTGAGTTAGAAGATTAATCGAGTATAATTAAACCTTTAGAAGATGATTCGAATACAAGTAACTCTTTACTTGGTCAACAAGTTTTCAATCATATTTACGCTTAGAGTTACGGATTAGTTTTATGTTGAGTTAGAAGATTAATCGAGATCTATTAACTCCTTAGAAGATGATTCGAGTACAATTAAATATTTAGAAGATGATTCCAGTACAATTAACTCTTTACTTGGTCAATGAGTTTTTAATAATCGTTACACTTAGAGTTACGGTTTAGTTTATTGTAGAGTTAGAAGATTAATCGAGTATAATTAACCATGTAGAAGATGATTCTAGTAATATTAACTCTTTACTTGGTCAACAAGATTTCAATAATTATTACACTTAGAGTTACGAATTAGTTTTATGTTGAGTTAGAAGAGTACTATTAACTCCTTAGAAGATGATTCGAGTACAATTAACTCTTTAAAAGATGATTCCAGTACAATTAACTCTTTACGTGGTCAATAAGTTTTCAATAATCGTTACACTTAGAGTTACTGCTTAGTTTAAGTTGATTTAGAAGATTAATCGAGTATAATTAACCATTTAGAAGATGATTCGAGTAAAATTAACTCTTTACTTAGTCAACAAGTTTTCAATGATAGTTAGACTTAGAGTTACGGATTAGTATTATGTTGTGTTAGAAGAGTACTATTAACTCCTTAGAAGATGATTCGAGTACAATTAACTCTGTAAAAGATTATTCGAGTACAAATAACTCTTTACTTGGTCAATAAGTTTTTAAATAATCGTTACACTTGGAGTTACGGTTTAGTTTTATGTATAGTTAGAAGATTTATCGAGTATAATTAACTATTTAGATGATGATTCGAGTACAATTAAATCTTTACTTGGTCAACAAGTTTTCAATAATTGTTACACTTAGAGTTACGAATTAGTTTTATTTTGAGTTAGAAGATTAATAGAGTATAATCAACCCTTTAGAAGATGATTCGAATACAAGTAACTCTTTACTTGGTCAACAAGTTTTCAATCATATTTACGCTTAGAGTTACGGATTAGTTTTATGTTGAGTTAGAAGATTAATCGAGTACTATTAACACCTTAGAAGATGATTCGACTACAATTAACTATTTAGAAGATGATTCCAGTACAATTAACTCTTTACTTGGTCAATAAGTTTTCAATAATCATTACACTTAGAGTGGCGGTTTAGTTTATTGTTGAGTTAGAAGATTAATCGAGTATAATTAACCATTTAGAAGATGATTCTAGTAATATTAACTCTTTACTTGGTCAACGAGATTTCAATAATTATTACACTTAGAGTTACGAATTAGTTTTATGTTGAGTTAGAAGAGTACTATTAACTTCTTAGAAGATGATTCGAGTACAATTAACTCTTTAAAAGATGATTCCAGTACAATTAACTCTTTACGTTGTCAATAAGTTTTCAATAATCGTTACACTTAGAGTTACTGCTTAGTTTAAGTTGATTTAGAAGATTAATCGAGTATAATTAACCATTTAGAAGATGATTCGAGTAAAATTAACTCTTTACTTAGTCAACAAGTTTTCAATGATAGTTAGACTTAGAGTTACGGATTAGTATTATGTTGTGTTAAAAGAGTACTATTAACTCCTTAGAAGATGATTCGAGTACAATTAACTCTGTAAAAGATTATTCGAGTACAAATAACTCTTTACTTGGTCAATAAGTTTTTAAATAATCGTTACACTTGGAGTTACGGTTTAGTTTTATATTGAGTTAGAAGATTTATCAAGTATAATTAACTCTTTAGATGACGATTCGAGTACAATTAAGTCTTTACTTGGTCAACAAGTTTTCAATAATTGTTACACTTAGAGTTACGAATTAGTTTTATGTTGAGTTAGAAGATTAATAGACTATAATTAACCCTTTAGAAGATGATTCGAATACAACTAACTCTTTACTTGGTCAACAAGTTTTCAATCATATTTACGCTTAGAGTTACGGATTAGTTTTATGTTGAGTAAGAAGATTAATCGAGTACTATTAACTCCTTAGAAGATGATTCGAGTACAATTAACACTTTAGTAGATGATTGAAGTACAATTAACTCTTTACTTGGTCAATAAGTTTTCAATAATCGTTACACTTAGAGTTACGGTTTAGTTTATTGTTGAGTTAGAAGATTAATCGAGTATAATTAACCATTTAGAATATGATTCGAGTAAAATTAACTATTTACTTGGTCAACATGTTTTCAATCATAGTTTGACTTAGAGATACGGATTTGTTTTATGTTGAGTTAGAACAGTACTATTAACTCCTTAGAAGATGATTGGAGTACAATTAACTCTGTAAAAGATTATTCGAGTACAAATAACTCTTTACTTGGTCAATAAGTTTTCAATAATCGTTACACTAGGAGTTACGGTTTAGTTTTATGATGAGTTAGAAGATTTATCGAGTATAATTAACTCTTTAGATGATGATTCGAGTACTATTAAGTCTTTACTTGGTCAACAAGTTTTCAATAATTGTTACACTTAGAGTTACAGTTTAGTTTATTGTTGAGTTAGAAGATTAATCGAGTATAATTAACCATTTAGAAGATGATTCGAGTAAAATTAACTATTTACTTGGTCAACATGTTTTCAATCATAGTTGGACTTAGAGTTACGGATTTGTTTTATGTTGAGTAAGAAGATTAATCGAGTACTATTAACTCCTTGGAAGATGATTCGAGTACAATTAACACTTTAGAAGATGGTTGAAGTACAATTAACTCTTTACTTGGTCAATAAGTTTTCAATAATCGTTACACTTAGAGTTACGGTTTAGTCTATGGTTGAGTTAGAAGATTAATCGAGTATAATTAACCATTTAGAATATGATTCGAGTAAAATTAACTATTTACTTGGTCAACATGTATTCAATCATAGTTGGACTTAGAGTTACGGATTTCTTTTATGTTGAGTTAGAAGAGTACTATTAACTCCTTAGAAGATGATTCGAGTACAATTAACTCTGTAAAAGATTATTCGAGTACAATTAAATCTTTACTTGGTCAATAAGCTTTCAATAATCGTTATACTTAGATTTACGGTTTAGTTTAATGTTGAGTTAGAAGATTAATCGAGTATAATTAACTCTTTAGATGATGATTCGAGTACAATTAAGTCTTTACTTGTTCAACAAGTTTTCAATAATTGTTACACTTAGAGTTATGAATTAGTTTTATGTTGAGTTAGAAGATTAATCGAGTATAATTAACCCTTTAGAAGATGATTCGAATACAAGTAACTCTTTACTTGGTCAACAAGTTTTCAATAATATTTACGCTTAGAGTTACGGATTAGTTTTATGTTGAGTTAGAAGATTAATCGAGTACTATTAACTCCTTAGAAGATGATTCGAGTACAATTAACTATTTAGAAGTTGATTCCAGTACAATTAACTCTTTACTTGGTCAATAAGTTTTCAATAATCGTTACACTTAGAGTGACGGTTTAGTTTATTATTGAGTTAGAAGATTAATCGAGTATAATTAACCATTTAGAAGATGATTCTAGTAATATTAACTCTTTACTTGGTCAACTAGATTTCAAAAATTATTACACTTAGAGTTACGAATTAGTTTTATGTTGATTTAGAAGATTAATCGAGTACTATTAACTCCTTAGAAGATGATTCGAGTACAATTAACTCTTTAAAAGATGATTCTAGTACAATTAACTCTTTACGTGGTCAATAAGTTTTCAATAATCGTTACACTTAGAGTTACTGCTTAGTTTAAGTTGATTTAGAAGATTAATCGAGTATAATTAACCATTTAGAAGATGATTCGAGTAAAATTAACTCTTTACTTGGTCAACAAGATTTCAATGATAGTTAGACTTAGAGTTACAGATTAGTATTATGTTGAGTTAGAAGAGTACTATTAACTCCTTAGAAGATGATTCGAGTACAATTAACTCTGTAAAAGATTATTCAAGTACAAATAACTCTTTACTTGGTCAATAAGTTTTCAATAATCATTACACTTAGAGTTACGGTTTAGTTTATTGTTGAGTTAGAAGATTAATCGAGTATAATTAACCATTTAGAATATGATTCGAGTAAAATTAACTATTTACTTGGTCAACATGTTTTCAATCATAGTTGGACTTAGAGTTACGGATTTGTTTTACGTTCAGTTAGAAGAGTACTATTATCTCCTTAAAAGATGATTCGAGTACAATTAACTCTGTAAAAGTTTATTCGAGTACAAATAACTCTTTACTTGGTCAATAAGATATCAATAATCGTTACACTTGGAGTTACGGTTTAGTTTTATGTTGAGTTAGAAGATTTATCGAGTATAATTAACTCTTTAGATGATGATTCGAGTACTATTAAGTCTTTACTTCGTCAACAAGTTTTCAATAATTGTTACACTTAGAGTTACGAATTAGTTTTATGTTGAGTTAGAAGATTAATAGAGTATAATTAACCCTTTAGAAGATGATTGGAATACAACTAACTCTTTACTTGGTCAACAAGTTTTCAATCATATTTACGCTTAGAGTTACGTATTAGTTTTATGTTGAGTTAGAAGATTAAGCGAGTACTATTAACTCCTTAGAAGATGATTCGAGTACAATTAACTATTTAGAAGATGATTCCAGTACAATTAACTCTTTACTTGGTCAATAAGTTTTCAATAATCGTTACACTTAGAGTGACGGTTTAGTTTATTGTTGAGTTAGAAGATTAATCGAGTATACTTAACCATTTAGAAGATGATTCTAGTAATATTAACTCTTTACTTGGTCAACAAGATTTCAATAATTATTACACTTAGAGTTACGAATTAGTTTTATGTTGAGTTAGAAGAGTACTATTAACTCTTTAGAAGATGATTCGAGTACAATTAACTCTTTAAAAGATGATTCCAGTACAATTAACTCTTTACGTGGTCAATAAGTTTTCAATAATTGTTACACTTCGAGTTACTGCTTAGTTTAAGTTGATTTAGAAGATTAATCGAGTATAATTAACCATTTAGAATATGATTCGAGTAAAATTAACTCTTTACTTGGTCAACAAGATTTCAATGATAGTTAGACTTAGAGTTACGGATTAGTATTATGTTGAGTTAGAAGAGTACTATTAACTCCTTAGAAGATGATTCGAGTACAATTAACTCTGTAAAAGATTATTCGAGTACTAATAACTCTTTACTTGGTCAATAAGTTTTCAATAATCGTTACACTTAGAGTTACGGTTTAGTTTATTGTTGAGTTAGAAGATTAATCGAGTATAATTAACCATTTAGAATATGATTCGAGTAAAATTAACTATTTACTTGGTCAACATGTTTTCAATCATAGTTGGACTTAGAGTTACGGATTTGTTTTACGTTGAGTTAGAAGAGTACTATTAACTCCTTAAAAGATGATTCGAGTACAATTAACTCTGTAAAAGATTATTCGAGTACAAATAACTCTTTACTTGGTCAATAAGTTATCAATAATCGTTACACTTGGAGTTACGGTTTAGTTTTATGTTGAGTTAGAAGATTTATCGAGTATAATTAACTCTTTAGATGATGATTCGAGTACTATTAAGTCTTTACTTGGTCAACAAGTTTTCAATAATTGTTACACTTAGAGTTACGGTTTAGTTTATTGTTGAGTTAGAAGATTAATCGAGTATAATTAACCATTTAGAAGATGATTCGAGTAAAATTAACTATTTACTTGGTCAACATGTTTTCAATCATAGTTGGACTTAGAGTTACGGATTTGTTTTATGTTGAGTAAGAAGATTAATCGAGTACTATTAACTCCTTGGAAGATGATTCGAGTACAATTAACACTTTAGAAGATGGTTGAAGTACAATTAACTCTTTACTTGGTCAATAAGTTTTCAATAATCGTTACACTTAGAGTTACGGTTTAGTCTATGGTTGAGTTAGAAGATTAATCGAGTATAATTAACCATTTAGAATATGATTCGAGTAAAATTAACTATTTACTTGGTCAACATGTATTCAATCATAGTTGGACTTAGAGTTACGGATTTCTTTTATGTTGAGTTAGAAGAGTACTATTAACTCCTTAGAAGATGATTCGAGTACAATTAACTCTGTAAAAGATTATTCGAGTACAATTAACTCTTTACTTGGTCAATAAGCTTTCAATAATCGTTACACTTAGATTTACGGTTTAGTTTAATGTTGAGTTAGAAGATTAATCGAGTATAATTAACTCTTTAGATGATGATTCGAGTACAATTAAGTCTTTACTTGGTCAACAAGTTTTCAATAATTGTTACACTTAGAGTTATGAATTAGTTTTATGTTGAGTTAGAAGATTAATCGAGTATAATTAACCCTTTAGAAGATGATTCGAATACAAGTAACTCTTTACTTGGTCAACAAGTTTTCAATAATATTTACGCTTAGAGTTACGGATTAGCTTTATGTTGAGTTAGAAGATTAATCGAGTACTATTAACTCCTTAGAAGATGATTCGAGTACAATTAACTATTTAGAAGTTGATTTCAGTACAATTAACTCTTTACTTGGTCAATAAGTTTTCAATAATCGTTACACTTAGAGTGACGGTTTAGTTTATTGTTGAGTTAGAAGATTAATCGAGTATAATTAACCATTTAGAAGATGATTCTAGTAATATTAACTCTTTACTTGGTCAACTAGATTTCAATAATTATTACACTTAGAGTTACGAATTAGTTTTATGTTGATTTAGAAGATTAATCGAGTACTATTAACTCCTTAGAAGATGATTCGAGTACAATTAACTCTTTAAAAGATGATTCTAGTACAATTAACTCTTTACGTGGTCAATAAGTTTTCAATAATCGTTACACTTAGAGTTACTGCTTAGTTTAAGTTGATTTAGAAGATTAATCGAGTATAATTAACCATTTAGAAGATGATTCGAGTAAAATTAACTCTTTACTTGGTCAACAAGATTTCAATGATAGTTAGACTTAGAGTTACAGATTAGTATTATGTTGAGTTAGAAGAGTACTATTAACTCCTTAGAAGATGATTCGAGTACAATTAACTCTGTAAAAGATTATTCGAGTACTAATAACTCTTTACTTGGTCAATAAGTTTTCAATAATCGTTACACTTAGAGTTACGGTTTAGTTTATTGTTGAGTTAGAAGATTAATCGAGTATAATTAACCATTTAGAATATGATTCGAGTAAAATTAACTATTTACTTGGTCAACATGTTTTCAATCATAGTTGGACTTAGAGTTACGGATTTGTTTTACGTTGAGTTAGAAGAGTACTATTAACTCCTTAAAAGATGATTCGAGTACAATTAACTCTGTAAAAGATTATTCGAGTACAAATAACTCTTTACTTGGTCAATAAGTTATCAATAATCGTTACACTTGGAGTTACGGTTTAGTTTTATGTTGAGTTAGAAGATTTATCGAGTATAATTAACTCTTTAGATGATGATTCGAGTACTATTAAGTCTTTACTTGGTCAACAAGTTTTCAATAATTGTTACACTTAGAGTTACGGTTTAGTTTATTGTTGAGTTAGAAGATTAATCGAGTATAATTAACCATTTAGAAGATGATTCGAGTAAAATTAACTGTTTACTTGGTCAACATGTTTTCAATCATAGTTGGACTTAGAGTTACGGATTTGTTTTATGTTGAGTAAGAAGATTAATCGAGTACTATTAACTCCTTGGAAGATGATTCGAGTACAATTAACACTTTAGAAGATGGTTGAAGTACAATTAACTCTTTACTTGGTCAATAAGTTTTCAATAATCGTTACACTTAGAGTTACGGTTTAGTCTATGGTTGAGTTAGAAGATTAATCGAGTATAATTAACCATTTAGAATATGATTCGAGTAAAATTAACTATTTACTTGGTCAACATGTATTCAATCATAGTTGGACTTAGAGTTACGGATTTCTTTTATGTTGAGTTAGAAGAGTACTATTAACTCCTTAGAAGATGATTCGAGTACAATTAACTCTGTAAAAGATTATTCGAGTACAATTAACTCTTTACTTGGTCAATAAGCTTTCAATAATCGTTACACTTAGATTTACGGTTTAGTTTAATGTTGAGTTAGAAGATTAATCGAGTATAATTAACTCTTTAGATGATGATTCGAGTACAATTAAGTCTTTACTTGGTCAACAAGTTTTCAATAATTGTTACACTTAGAGTTATGAATTAGTTTTATGTTGAGTTAGAAGATTAATCGAGTATAATTAACCCTTTAGAAGATGATTCGAATACAAGTAACTCTTTACTTGGTCAACAAGTTTTCAATAATATTTACGCTTAGAGTTACGGATTAGCTTTATGTTGAGTTAGAAGATTAATCGAGTACTATTAACTCCTTAGAAGATGATTCGAGTACAATTAACTATTTAGAAGTTGATTTCAGTACAATTAACTCTTTACTTGGTCAATAAGTTTTCAATAATCGTTACACTTAGAGTGACGGTTTAGTTTATTGTTGAGTTAGAAGATTAATCGAGTATAATTAACCATTTAGAAGATGATTCTAGTAATATTAACTCTTTACTTGGTCAACTAGATTTCAATAATTATTACACTTAGAGTTACGAATTAGTTTTATGTTGATTTAGAAGATTAATCGAGTACTATTAACTCCTTAGAAGATGATTCGAGTACAATTAACTCTTTAAAAGATGATTCTAGTACAATTAACTCTTTACGTGGTCAATAAGTTTTCAATAATCGTTACACTTAGAGTTACTGCTTAGTTTAAGTTGATTTAGAAGATTAATCGAGTATAATTAACCATTTAGAAGATGATTCGAGTAAAATTAACTCTTTACTTGGTCAACAAGATTTCAATGATAGTTAGACTTAGAGTTACAGATTAGTATTATGTTGAGTTAGAAGAGTACTATTAACTCCTTAGAAGATGATTCGAGTACAATTAACTCTGTAAAAGATTATTCGAGTACTAATAACTCTTTACTTGGTCAATAAGTTTTCAATAATCGTTACACTTAGAGTTACGGTTTAGTTTATTGTTGAGTTAGAAGATTAATCGAGTATAATTAACCATTTAGAATATGATTCGAGTAAAATTAACTATTTACTTGGTCAACATGTTTTCAATCATAGTTGGACTTAGAGTTACGGATTTGTTTTACGTTGAGTTAGAAGAGTACTATTAACTCCTTAAAAGATGATTCGAGTACAATTAACTCTGTAAAAGATTATTCGAGTACAAATAACTCTTTACTTGGTCAATAAGTTATCAATAATCGTTACACTTGGAGTTACGGTTTAGTTTTATGTTGAGTTAGAAGATTTATCGAGTATAATTAACTCTTTAGATGATGATTCGAGTACTATTAAGTCTTTACTTGGTCAACAAGTTTTCAATAATTGTTACACTTAGAGTTACGGTTTAGTTTATTGTTGAGTTAGAAGATTAATCGAGTATAATTAACCATTTAGAAGATGATTCGAGTAAAATTAACTGTTTACTTGGTCAACATGTTTTCAATCATAGTTGGACTTAGAGTTACGGATTTGTTTTATGTTGAGTAAGAAGATTAATCGAGTACTATTAACTCCTTGGAAGATGATTCGAGTACAATTAACACTTTAGAAGATGGTTGAAGTACAATTAACTCTTTACTTGGTCAATAAGTTTTCAATAATCGTTACACTTAGAGTTACGGTTTAGTCTATGGTTGAGTTAGAAGATTAATCGAGTATAATTAACCATTTAGAATATGATTCGAGTAAAATTAACTATTTACTTGGTCAACATGTATTCAATCATAGTTGGACTTAGAGTTACGGATTTCTTTTATGTTGAGTTAGAAGAGTACTATTAACTCCTTAGAAGATGATTCGAGTACAATTAACTCTGTAAAAGATTATTCGAGTACAATTAACTCTTTACTTGGTCAATAAGCTTTCAATAATCGTTACACTTAGATTTACGGTTTAGTTTAATGTTGAGTTAGAAGATTAATCGAGTATAATTAACTCTTTAGATGATGATTCGAGTACAATTAAGTCTTTACTTGGTCAACAAGTTTTCAATAATTGTTACACTTAGAGTTATGAATTAGTTTTATGTTGAGTTAGAAGATTAATCGAGTATAATTAACCCTTTAGAAGATGATTCGAATACAAGTAACTCTTTACTTGGTCAACAAGTTTTCAATAATATTTACGCTTAGAGTTACGGATTAGCTTTATGTTGAGTTAGAAGATTAATCGAGTACTATTAACTCCTTAGAAGATGATTCGAGTACAATTAACTATTTAGAAGTTGATTTCAGTACAATTAACTCTTTACTTGGTCAATAAGTTTTCAATAATCGTTACACTTAGAGTGACGGTTTAGTTTATTGTTGAGTTAGAAGATTAATCGAGTATAATTAACCATTTAGAAGATGATTCTAGTAATATTAACTCTTTACTTGGTCAACTAGATTTCAATAATTATTACACTTAGAGTTACGAATTAGTTTTATGTTGATTTAGAAGATTAATCGAGTACTATTAACTCCTTAGAAGATGATTCGAGTACAATTAACTCTTTAAAAGATGATTCTAGTACAATTAACTCTTTACGTGGTCAATAAGTTTTCAATAATCGTTACACTTAGAGTTACTGCTTAGTTTAAGTTGATTTAGAAGATTAATCGAGTATAATTAACCATTTAGAAGATGATTCGAGTAAAATTAACTCTTTACTTGGTCAACAAGATTTCAATGATAGTTAGACTTAGAGTTACAGATTAGTATTATGTTGAGTTAGAAGAGTACTATTAACTCCTTAGAAGATGATTCGAGTACAATTAACTCTGTAAAAGATTATTCGAGTACTAATAACTCTTTACTTGGTCAATAAGTTTTCAATAATCGTTACACTTAGAGTTACGGTTTAGTTTATTGTTGAGTTAGAAGATTAATCGAGTATAATTAACCATTTAGAATATGATTCGAGTAAAATTAACTATTTACTTGGTCAACATGTTTTCAATCATAGTTGGACTTAGAGTTACGGATTTGTTTTACGTTGAGTTAGAAGAGTACTATTAACTCCTTAAAAGATGATTCGAGTACAATTAACTCTGTAAAAGATTATTCGAGTACAAATAACTCTTTACTTGGTCAATAAGTTATCAATAATCGTTACACTTGGAGTTACGGTTTAGTTTTATGTTGAGTTAGAAGATTTATCGAGTATAATTAACTCTTTAGATGATGATTCGAGTACTATTAAGTCTTTACTTGGTCAACAAGTTTTCAATAATTGTTACACTTAGAGTTACGGTTTAGTTTATTGTTGAGTTAGAAGATTAATCGAGTATAATTAACCATTTAGAAGATGATTCGAGTAAAATTAACTGTTTACTTGGTCAACATGTTTTCAATCATAGTTGGACTTAGAGTTACGGATTTGTTTTATGTTGAGTAAGAAGATTAATCGAGTACTATTAACTCCTTGGAAGATGATTCGAGTACAATTAACACTTTAGAAGATGGTTGAAGTACAATTAACTCTTTACTTGGTCAATAAGTTTTCAATAATCGTTACACTTAGAGTTACGGTTTAGTCTATGGTTGAGTTAGAAGATTAATCGAGTATAATTAACCATTTAGAATATGATTCGAGTAAAATTAACTATTTACTTGGTCAACATGTATTCAATCATAGTTGGACTTAGAGTTACGGATTTCTTTTATGTTGAGTTAGAAGAGTACTATTAACTCCTTAGAAGATGATTCGAGTACAATTAACTCTGTAAAAGATTATTCGAGTACAATTAACTCTTTACTTGGTCAATAAGCTTTCAATAATCGTTACACTTAGATTTACGGTTTAGTTTAATGTTGAGTTAGAAGATTAATCGAGTATAATTAACTCTTTAGATGATGATTCGAGTACAATTAAGTCTTTACTTGGTCAACAAGTTTTCAATAATTGTTACACTTAGAGTTATGAATTAGTTTTATGTTGAGTTAGAAGATTAATCGAGTATAATTAACCCTTTAGAAGATGATTCGAATACAAGTAACTCTTTACTTGGTCAACAAGTTTTCAATAATATTTACGCTTAGAGTTACGGATTAGCTTTATGTTGAGTTAGAAGATTAATCGAGTACTATTAACTCCTTAGAAGATGATTCGAGTACAATTAACTATTTAGAAGTTGATTTCAGTACAATTAACTCTTTACTTGGTCAATAAGTTTTCAATAATCGTTACACTTAGAGTGACGGTTTAGTTTATTGTTGAGTTAGAAGATTAATCGAGTATAATTAACCATTTAGAAGATGATTCTAGTAATATTAACTCTTTACTTGGTCAACTAGATTTCAATAATTATTACACTTAGAGTTACGAATTAGTTTTATGTTGATTTAGAAGATTAATCGAGTACTATTAACTCCTTAGAAGATGATTCGAGTACAATTAACTCTTTAAAAGATGATTCTAGTACAATTAACTCTTTACGTGGTCAATAAGTTTTCAATAATCGTTACACTTAGAGTTACTGCTTAGTTTAAGTTGATTTAGAAGATTAATCGAGTATAATTAACCATTTAGAAGATGATTCGAGTAAAATTAACTCTTTACTTGGTCAACAAGATTTCAATGATAGTTAGACTTAGAGTTACAGATTAGTATTATGTTGAGTTAGAAGAGTACTATTAACTCCTTAGAAGATGATTCGAGTACAATTAACTCTGTAAAAGATTATTCGAGTACTAATAACTCTTTACTTGGTCAATAAGTTTTCAATAATCGTTACACTTAGAGTTACGGTTTAGTTTATTGTTGAGTTAGAAGATTAATCGAGTATAATTAACCATTTAGAATATGATTCGAGTAAAATTAACTATTTACTTGGTCAACATGTTTTCAATCATAGTTGGACTTAGAGTTACGGATTTGTTTTACGTTGAGTTAGAAGAGTACTATTAACTCCTTAAAAGATGATTCGAGTACAATTAACTCTGTAAAAGATTATTCGAGTACAAATAACTCTTTACTTGGTCAATAAGTTATCAATAATCGTTACACTTGGAGTTACGGTTTAGTTTTATGTTGAGTTAGAAGATTTATCGAGTATAATTAACTCTTTAGATGATGATTCGAGTACTATTAAGTCTTTACTTGGTCAACAAGTTTTCAATAATTGTTACACTTAGAGTTACGGTTTAGTTTATTGTTGAGTTAGAAGATTAATCGAGTATAATTAACCATTTAGAAGATGATTCGAGTAAAATTAACTGTTTACTTGGTCAACATGTTTTCAATCATAGTTGGACTTAGAGTTACGGATTTGTTTTATGTTGAGTAAGAAGATTAATCGAGTACTATTAACTCCTTGGAAGATGATTCGAGTACAATTAACACTTTAGAAGATGGTTGAAGTACAATTAACTCTTTACTTGGTCAATAAGTTTTCAATAATCGTTACACTTAGAGTTACGGTTTAGTCTATGGTTGAGTTAGAAGATTAATCGAGTATAATTAACCATTTAGAATATGATTCGAGTAAAATTAACTATTTACTTGGTCAACATGTATTCAATCATAGTTGGACTTAGAGTTACGGATTTCTTTTATGTTGAGTTAGAAGAGTACTATTAACTCCTTAGAAGATGATTCGAGTACAATTAACTCTGTAAAAGATTATTCGAGTACAATTAACTCTTTACTTGGTCAATAAGCTTTCAATAATCGTTACACTTAGATTTACGGTTTAGTTTAATGTTGAGTTAGAAGATTAATCGAGTATAATTAACTCTTTAGATGATGATTCGAGTACAATTAAGTCTTTACTTGGTCAACAAGTTTTCAATAATTGTTACACTTAGAGTTATGAATTAGTTTTATGTTGAGTTAGAAGATTAATCGAGTATAATTAACCCTTTAGAAGATGATTCGAATACAAGTAACTCTTTACTTGGTCAACAAGTTTTCAATAATATTTACGCTTAGAGTTACGGATTAGCTTTATGTTGAGTTAGAAGATTAATCGAGTACTATTAACTCCTTAGAAGATGATTCGAGTACAATTAACTATTTAGAAGTTGATTTCAGTACAATTAACTCTTTACTTGGTCAATAAGTTTTCAATAATCGTTACACTTAGAGTGACGGTTTAGTTTATTGTTGAGTTAGAAGATTAATCGAGTATAATTAACCATTTAGAAGATGATTCTACTAATATTAACTCTTTACTTGGTCAACTAGATTTCAATAATTATTACACTTAGAGTTACGAATTAGTTTTATGTTGATTTAGAAGATTAATCGAGTACTATTAACTCCTTAGAAGATGATTCGAGTACAATTAACTCTTTAAAAGATGATTCTAGTACAATTAACTCTTTACGTGGTCAATAAGTTTTCAATAATCGTTACACTTAGAGTTACTGCTTAGTTTAAGTTGATTTAGAAGATTAATCGAGTATAATTAACCATTTAGAAGATGATTCGAGTAAAATTAACTCTTTACTTGGTCAACAAGATTTCAATGATAGTTAGACTTAGAGTTACAGATTAGTATTATGTTGAGTTAGAAGAGTACTATTAACTCCTTAGAAGATGATTCGAGTACAATTAACTCTGTAAAAGATTATTCCAGTACTAATAACTCTTTACTTGGTCAATAAGTTTTCAATAATCATTACACTTAGAGTTACGGTTTAGTTTATTGTTGAGTTAGAAGATTAATCGAGTATAATTAACCATTTAGAATATGATTCGAGTAAAATTAACTATTTACTTGGTCAACATGTTTTCAATCATAGTTGGACTTAGAGTTACGGATTTGTTTTACGTTGAGTTAGAAGAGTACTATTAACTCCTTAAAAGATGATTCGAGTACAATTAACTCTGTAAAAGTTTATTCGAGTACAAATAACTCTTTACTTGGTCAATAAGATATCAATAATCGTTACACTTGGAGTTACGGTTTAGTTTTATGTTGAGTTAGAAGATTTATCGAGTATAATTAACTCTTTAGATGATGATTCGAGTACTATTAAGTCTTTACTTCGTCAACAAGTTTTCAATAATTGTTACACTTAGAGTTACGAATTAGTTTTATGTTGAGTTAGAAGATTAATAGAGTATAATTAACCCTTTAGAAGATGATTCGAATACAACTAACTCTTTACTTGGTCAACAAGTTTTCAATCATATTTACGCTTAGAGTTACGTATTAGTTTTATGTTGAGTTAGAAGATTAAGCGAGTACTATTAACTCCTTAGAAGATGATTCGAGTACAATTAACTATTTAGAAGATGATTCCAGTACAATTAACTCTTTACTTGGTCAATAAGTTTTCAATAATCGTTACACTTAGAGTGACGGTTTAGTTTATTGTTGAGTTAGAAGATTAATCGAGTATACTTAACCATTTAGAAGATGATTCTAGTAATATTAACTCTTTACTTGGTCAACAAGATTTCAATAATTATTACACTTAGAGTTACGAATTAGTTTTATGTTGAGTTAGAAGAGTACTATTAACTCTTTAGAAGATGATTCGAGTACAATTAACTCTTTAAAAGATGATTCCAGTACAATTAACTCTTTACGTGGTCAATAAGTTTTCAATAATCGTTACACTTCGAGTTACTGCTTAGTTTAAGTTGATTTAGAAGATTAATCGAGTATAATTAACCATTTAGAATATGATTCGAGTAAAATTAACTCTTTACTTGGTCAACAAGATTTCAATGATAGTTAGACTTAGAGTTACGGATTAGTATTATGTTGAGTTAGAAGAGTACTATTAACTCCTTAGAAGATGATTCGAGTACAATTAACTCTGTAAAAGATTATTCCAGTACTAATAACTCTTTACTTGGTCAATAAGTTTTCAATAATCGTTACACTTAGAGTTACGGTTTAGTTTATTGTTGAGTTAGAAGATTAATCGAGTATAATTAACCATTTAGAATATGATTCGAGTAAAATTAACTATTTACTTGGTCAACATGTTTTCAATCATAGTTGGACTTAGAGTTACGGATTTGTTTTACGTTGAGTTAGAAGAGTACTATTAACTCCTTAAAAGATGATTCGAGTACAATTAACTCTGTAAAAGATTATTCGAGTACAAATAACTCTTTACTTGGTCAATAAGTTATCAATAATCGTTACACTTGGAGTTACGGTTTAGTTTTATGTTGAGTTAGAAGATTTATCGAGTATAATTAACTCTTTAGATGATGATTCGAGTACTATTAAGTCTTTACTTCGTCAACAAGTTTTCAATAATTGTTACACTTAGAGTTACGAATTAGTTTTATGTTGAGTTAGAAGATTAATAGAGTATAATTAACCCTTTAGAAGATGATTCGAATACAACTAACTCTTTACTTGGTCAACAAGTTTTCAATCATATTTAAGCTTAGAGTTACGGATTAGTTTTATGTTGAGTTAGAAGATTAATCGAGTACTATTAACTCCTTAGAAGATGATTCGAGTACAATTAACTATTTAGAAGATGATTCCAGTACAATTAACTCTTTACTTGGTCAATAAGTTTTCAATAATCGTTACACTTAGAGTGACGGTTTAGTTTATTGTTGAGTTAAAAGATTAATCGAGTATAATTAACCATTTAGAAGATGATTCTAGTAATATTAACTCTTTACTTGGTCAACAAGATTTCAATAATTATTACACTTAGAGTTACGAATTAGTTTTATGTTGAGTTAGAAGAGTACTATTAAGTCCATAGAAGATGATTCGAGTACAATTAACTCTTTAAAAGATGATTCCAGTACAATGAACTCTTTACGTGGTCAATAAGTTTTCAATAATCGTTACACTTAGAGTTACTGCTTAGTTTAAGTTGATTTAGAAGATTAATCGAGTATAATTAACCATTTAGAAGATGATTCGAGTAAAATTAACTCTTTACTTGGTCAACAAGATTTCAATGATAGTTAGACTTAGAGTTACGGATTAGTATTATGTTGAGTTAGAAGAGTACTATTAACTCCTTAGAAGATGATTCGAGTACAATTAACTCTGTAAAAGATTATTCGAGTACAAATAACTCTTTACTTGGTCAATAAGTTTTCAATAATCGTTACACTTAGAGTTACGGTTTAGTTTATTGTTGAGTTAGAAGATTAATCGAGTATAATTAACCATTTAGAAGATGATTCTAGTAATATTAACTCTTTACTTGGTCAACAAGATTTCAATAATTATTACACTTAGAGTTACGAATTAGTTTTATATTGAGTTAGAAGAGTACTATTAACTCTTTAGAAGATGATTCGAGTACAATTAACTCTTTAAAAGATGATTCCAGTACAATTAACTCTTTACGTGGTCAATAAGTTTTCAATAATCGTTACACTTCGAGTTACTGCTTAGTTTAAGTTGATTTAGAAGATTAATCGAGTATAATTAACCATTTAGAATATGATTCGAGTAAAATTAACTCTTTACTTGGTCAACAAGATTTCAATGATAGTTAGACTTAGAGTTACGGATTAGTATTATGTTGAGTTAGAAGAGTACTATTAACTCCTTAGAAGATGATTCGAGTACAATTAACTCTGTAAAAGATTATTCGAGTACAAATAACTCTTTACTTGGTCAATAAGTTATCAATAATCGTTACACTTGGAGTTACGGTTTAGTTTTATGTTGAGTTAGAAGATTTATCGAGTATAATTAACTCTTTAGACGATGATTCGAGTACTATTAAGTCTTTACTTGGTCAACAAGTTTTCAATAATTGTTACACTTAGAGTTACGAATTAGTTTTATGTTGAGTTAGAAGATTAATAGAGTATAATTAACCCTTTAGAAGATGATTCGAATACAACTAACTCTTTACTTGGTCAACAAGTTTTCAATCATATTTAAGCTTAGAGTTACGGATTAGTTTTATGTTGAGTTAGAAGATTAATCGAGTACTATTAACTCCTTAGAAGATGATTCGAGTACAATTAACTATTTAGAAGATGATTCCAGTACAATTAACTCTTTACTTGGTCAATAAGTTTTCAATAATCGTTACACTTAGAGTGACGGTTTAGTTTATTGTTGAGTTAAAAGATTAATCGAGTATAATTAACCATTTAGAAGATGATTATAGTAATATTAACTCTTTACTTGGTCAACAAGATTTCAATAATTATTACACTTAGAGTTACGAATTAGTTTTATGTTGAGTTAGAAGAGTACTATTAAGTCCATAGAAGATGATTCGAGTACAATTAACTCTTTAAAAGATGATTCCAGTACAATTAACTCTTTACGTGGTCAATAAGTTTTCAATAATCGTTACACTTAGAGTTACTGCTAAGTTTAAGTTGATTTAGAAGATTAATCGAGTATAATTAACCATTTAGAAGATGATTCGAGTAAAATTAACTCTTTACTTGGTCAACAAGATTTCAATGATAGTTAGACTTAGAGTTACGGATTAGTATTATGTTGAGTTAGAAGAGTACTATTAACTCCTTAGAAGATGATTCGAGTACAATTAACTCTGTAAAAGATTATTCGAGTACAAATAACTCTTTACTTGGTCAATAAGTTTTCAATAATCGTTACACTTAGAGTTACGGTTTAGTTTATTGTTGAGTTAGAAGATTAATCGAGTATAATTAACCATTTAGAATATGATTCGAGTAAAATTAACTATTTACTTGGTCAACATGTTTTCAATCATAGTTGGACTTAGAGTTACGGATTTGTTTTACGTTGAGTTAGAAGAGTACTATTAACTCCTTAAAAGATGATTCGAGTACAATTAACTCTGTAAAAGATTATTCGAGTACAAATAACTCTTTACTTGGTCAATAAGTTATCAATAATCGTTACACTTGGAGTTACAGTTTAGTTTTATGTTGAGTTAGAAGATTTATCGAGTATAATTAACTCTTTAGATGATGATTCGAGTACTATTAAGTCTTTACTTGGTCAACAAATTTTCAATAATTGTTACACTTAGAGTTACGAATTAGTTTTATGTTGAGTTAGAAGATTAATAGAGTATAATTAACCCTTTAGAAGATGATTCGAATACAACTAACTCTTTACTTGGTCAACAAGTTTTCAATCATATTTACGCTTAGAGTTACGGATTAGTTTTATGTTGAGTTAGAAGATTAATCGAGTACTATTAACTCCTTAGAAGATGATTCGAGTACAATTAACTATTTAGAAGATGATTCCAGTACAATTAACTCTTTACTTGGTCAATAACTTTTCAATAATCGTTACACTTAGAGTGACGGTTTAGTTTATTGTTGAGTTAGAAGATTAATCGAGTATAATTAACCATTTAGAAGATGATTCTAGTAATATTAACTCTTTACTTGGTCAACAAGATTTCAATAATTATTACACTTAGATTTACGAATTAGTTTTATGTTGAGTTAGAAGAGTACTATTAACTCCTTAGAAGATGATTCGAGTACAATTAACTCTTTAAAAGATGATTCCAGTACAATTAACTCTTTACGTGGTCAATAAGTTTTCAATAATCGTTACACTTAGAGTTACTGCTTAGTTTAAGTTGATTTAGAAGATTAATCGAGTATAATTAACCATTTAGAAGATGATTCGAGTAAAATTAACTCTTTACTTGGTCAACAAGATTTCAATGATAGTTAGACTTAGAGTTACGGATTAGTATTATGTTGTGTTAGAAGAGTACTATTAACTCCTTAGAAGATGATTCGAGTACAATTAACTCTGTAAAAGATTATTCGAGTACAAATAACTCTTTACTTGGTCAATAAGTTTTCAATAATCGTTACACTTGGAGTTACGGTTTAGTTTTATGTTGAGTTAGAAGATTTATCGAGTATAATTAACTCTTTAGATGATGATTCGAGTATTATTAAGTCTTTACTTGGTCAACAAGTTTTCAATAATTGTTACACTTAGAGTTACGGTTTAGTTTATTGTTGAGTTAGAAGGTTAATCGAGTATAATTAACCATTTAGAAGATGATTCGAGTAAAATTAACTATTTACTTGGTCAACATGTTTTCAATCATAGTTGGACTTAGAGTTACATATTTGTTTTATGTTGAGTTAGAACAGTACTATTAACTCCTTAGAAGATGATTCGAGTACAATTAACTCTGTAAAAGATTATTCGAGTACAATTAACTCATTACTTGGTCAATAAGTTTTCAATAATCGTTACACTTGGAGTTACAGTTTAGTTTTATATTGAGTTAGAAGATTAATCGAGTATAATTAACTCTTTAGATGATGATGCGAGTACAATTAAGTCTTTACTTGGTCAACAAGTTTTCAATAATTGTTACACTTAGAGTTACGAATTAGTTTTATGTTGAGTTAGAAAATTAATCGAGTATAATTAACCCTTTAGAAGATGATTCGAATACAAGTAACTCTTTACTTGGTCAACAAGTTTTCAATCATATATATGCTTAGAGTTACGGATTAGTTTTATGTTGAGTTAGAAGATTAATCGAGTACTATTAACTCATTAGAAGATGATTCGAGTACAATTAACTATTTAGAAGATGATTCCAGTATAATTAACTCTTTACTTGGTCAATAAGTTTTCAATAATCGTTACACATACAGTTACAGTTTAGTTTATTGTTGAGTTAGAAGATTAATCGAGTATAATTAACCATTTAGAAGACGTTTCTAGTAAAATTAACTCTTTACTTAGTCAACAAGATTTCAATAATTATTACACTTAGAGTTACGAATTAGTTTTATGTTGAGTTAGAAGATTAATCGAGTACTATTAACTCCTTAGAAGATGATTCGAGTACAATTAACTCTTTAAAAGATGATTCCAGTACAATAATCGTTACACTTAGAGTTACTGCTTAGTTTAAGTCGAGTTAGAAGATTAATCGAGTATAATTAACCATTTAGAAGATGATTCGAGTAAAATTAACTCTTTACTTGGTCAACAAGTTTTCAATCATAGTTAGACTTAGAGTTACGGATTAGTATTATGTTGAGTTAGAAGAGTACTATTAACTCCTTAGAAGATGATTCGAGTACAATTAACTCTGTAAAAGATTATTCGAATACAATTAACTCTTTACTTGGTCAATAAATTTTCATTAATCGTTACACTTAGAGTTATGGTTTAGTTTTATGTTGAGTTAGAAGATTAATCGAGTATAATTAACCATTTAGATGATGATTCGAGTACAACTAAATCTTTACTTGGTCAACAAGTTTTCAATAATTGTTACACTTAGAGTTACGAATTAGTTTTATGCTGAGTTAGAAGATTAATAGAGTATAATTAACCCTTTAGAAGATGATTCGAATACAACTAACTCTTTACTTGGTCAACAAGTTTTCAATCATATTTACGCTTAGAGTTACGGAATAGTTTTATGTTGAGTAAGAAGATTAATCGAGTACTATTAACTCCTTAGAAGATGATTCGAGTACAATTAACAGTTTAGAAGATGATTGAAGTACAGTAAAACTCTTTACTTGGTCAATAAGTTTTCAATAATCGTTACACTTAGAGTTACGGTTTAGTTTATTGTTGAGTTAGAAGATTAATCGAGTATAATTAACCATTTAGAATATGATTCGAGTAAAATTAACTATTTACTTGGTCAACATGTTTTCAATCATAGTTGGACTTAGAGTTACGGATATGTTTTATGTTGAGTTAGAAGAGTACTATTAACTCCTTAGAAGATGATTCGAGTACAATTAAGTCTGTAAAAGATTATTCGAGTACAATTAACTCTTTACTTGGTCAATAAGTTTTTAATAATCGTTACACTTAGAGTTACGGTTTAGTTTTATGTTGAGTTAGAAGATTAATCGAGTATAATTAACTCTTTAGATGATGATTCGAGTACAATTAAGTCTTTACTTGGTCAACAAGTTTTCAATAATTGTTACACTTAGAGTTACGAATTAGTTTATGTTGAGTTAGAAGATTAATAGAGCATAATTAACCCTTTAGAAGATGATTCGAATACAACTAACTCTTTACTTGGTCAACAAGTTTTCAATCATATTTACGCTTAGAGTTAAGGATTAGTTTTATGTTGAGTAAGAAGATTAATCGAGTACTATTAACTCCTTAGAAGATGATTCGAGTACAATTAACACTTTAGAAGATGATTGAAGTACAATTAACTCTTTACTTGGTCAATAAGTTTTCAATAATCGTTACACTTAGAGTTACGGTTTAGTTTATTGTTGAGTTAGAAGATTAATCGAGTATAATTAACCATTTAGAAAATGATTCGAGTAAAATTAACTATTTACTTGGTCAACATGTTTTCAATCATAGTTGGACTTAGAGTTACGGATTTGTTTTATGTTGAGTTAGAAAAGTACTATTAACTCCTTAGAAGATAATTCGAGTACAATTAACTCTGTAAAAGATTATTCGAGTACAATTAACTCTTTACTTGGTCAATAAGTTTTCAATAATCGTTACACTTAGAGTTACGATTTAGTTTTATGTTGAGTTAGAAGATTAATCGAGTATAATTAACTCTTTAGATGATGATTCGAGTACAATTAAGTCTTTACTTCGTCAAAAAGTTTTCAATAATTGTTACACTTAGAGTTACGAATTAGTTTTATGTTGAGTTAGAAGATTAATCGAGTATAATTAACCCTTTAGAAGATGATTCGAATACAACTAACTCTTTACTTGGTCAACAAGTTTTCAATCATATTTACGCTTAGAGTTACGGATTAGTTTTATGTTGAGTGATTAATCGAGTACTATTAACTCCTTAGAAGATGATTCGAGTACAATTAACACTTTAGAAGATGATTGAAGTACAGTAAAACTCTTTACTTGGTCAATAAGTTTTCAATAATCGTTACACTTAGAGTTACGGTTTAGTTTATTGTTGAGTTAGAAGATTAATCGAGTATAATTAACCATTTAGAATATGATTCGAGTAAAATTAACTATTTACTTGGTCAACATGTTTTCAATCATAGTTGGACTTAGAGTTACGGATATGTTTTATGTTGAGTTAGAAGAGTACTATTAACTCCTTAGAAGATGATTCGAGTACAATTAAGTCTGTAAAAGATTATTCGAGTACAATTAACTCTTTACTTGGTCAATAAGTTTTTAATAATCGTTACACTTAGAGTTACGGTTTAGTTTTATGTTGAGTTAGAAGATTAATCGAATATAATTAACTCTTTAGATGATGATTCGAGTACAATTAAGTCTTTACTTGGTCAACAAGTTTTCAATAATTGTTACACTTAGAGTTACGAATTAGTTTTATGTTGAGTTAGAAGATTAATAGAGTATAATTAACCCTTTAGAAGATGATTCGAATACAACTAACTCTTAACTTGGTCAACAAGTTTTCAATCATATTTACGCTTAGAGTTAAGGATTAGTTTTATGTTGAGTAAGAAGATTAATCGAGTACTATTAACTCCTTAGAAGATGATTCGAGTACAATTAACACTTTAGAAGATGATTGAAGTACAATTAACTCTTTACTTGGTCAATAAGTTTTCAATAATCGTTACACTTAGAGTTACGGTTTAGTTTATTGTTGAGTTAGAAGATTAATCGAGTATAATTAACCATTTAGAAAATGATTCGAGTAAAATTAACTGTTTACTTGGTCAACATGTTTTCAATCATAGTTGGACTTAGAGTTACGGATTTGTTTTATGTTGAGTTAGAAAAGTACTATTAACTCCTTAGAAGATAATTCGAGTACAATTAACTCTGTAAAAGATTATTCGAGTACAATTAACTCTTTACGTGGTCAATAAGTTTTCAATAATCGTTACACTTAGAGTTACGATTTAGTTTTATGTTGAGTTAGAAGATTAATCGAGTATAATTAACTCTTTAGATGATGATTCGAGTACAATTAAGTCTTTACTTGGTCAACAAGTTTTCAATAATTGTTACACTTAGAGTTACGAATTAGTTTTATGTTGAGTTAGAAGATTAATAGAGTATAATTAACCCTTTAGAAGATGATTCGAATACAACTAACTCTTTACTTGGTCAACAAGTTTTCAATCATATTTACGCTTAGAGTTAAGGATTAGTTTTATGTTGAGTAAGAAGATTAATCGAGTACTATTAACTCCTTAGAAGATGATTCGAGTACAATTAACACTTTAGAAGATGATTGAAGTACAATTAACTCTTTACTTGGTCAATAAGTTTTCAATAATCGTTACACTTAGAGTTACGGTTTAGTTTATTGTTGAGTTAGAAGATTAATCGAGTATAATTAACCATTTAGAAAATGATTCGAGTAAAATTAACTATTTACTTGGTCAACATGTTTTCAATCATAGTTGGACTTAGAGTTACGGATATGTTTTATGTTGAGTTAGAAGAGTACTATTAACTCCTTAGAAGATGATTCGAGTACAATTAAGTCTGTAAAAGATTATTCGAGTACAATTAACTCTTTACTTGGTCAATAAGTTTTTAATAATCGTTACACTTAGAGTTACGGTTTAGTTTTATGTTGAGTTAGAAGATTAATCGAGTAAAATTAACTCTTTAGATGATGATTCGAGTACAATTAAGTCTTTACTTGGTCAACAAGTTTTCAATAAATGTTACACTTAGAGTTACGAATTAGTTTTATGTTGAGTTAGAAGATTAATAGAGTATAATTAACCCTTTAGAAGATGATTCGAATACAACTAACTCTTTACTTGGTCAACAAGTTTTCAATCATATTTACGCTTAGAGTTAAGGATTAGTTTTATGTTGAGTAAGAAGATTAATCGAGTACTATTATCTCCTTAGAAGATGATTCGAGTACAGTTAACACTTTAGAAGATGATTGAAGTACAATTAACTCTTTACTTGGTCAATAAGTTTTCAATAATCGTTACACTTAGAGTTACGGTTTAGTTTATTGTTGAGTTAGAAGATTAATCGAGTATAATTAACCATTTAGAAAATGATTCGAGTAAAATTAACTATTTACTTGGTCAACATGTTTTCAATCATAGTTGGACTTAGAGTTACGGATTTGTTTTATGTTGAGTTAGAAAAGTACTATTAACTCCTTAGAAGATAATTCGAGTACAATTAACTCTGTAAAAGATTATTCGAGTACAATTAACTCTTTACTTGGTCAATAAGTTTTCAATAATCGTTACACTTAGAGTTACGATTTAGTTTTATGTTGAGTTAGAAGATTAATCGAGTATAATTAACTCTTTAGATGATGATTCGAGTACAATTAAGTCTTTACTTGGTCAACAAGTTTTCAATAATTGTTACACTTAGAGTTACGAATTAGTTTTATGTTGAGTTAGAAGATTAATAGAGTATAATTAACCCTTTAGAAGATGATTCGAATACAACTAACTCTTTACTTGGTCAACAAGTTTTCAATCATATTTACGCTTAGAGTTACGGATTAGTTTTATGTTGAGTTAGAAGATTAATCGAGTACTATTAACTCCTTAGAAGATGATTCGAGTACAATTAACTATTTAGAAGAGGATTCCAGTACAATTAACTCTTTACTTGGTCAATAAGTTTTCAATAATCGTTACACTTAGAGTGACGGTTTAGTTTATTGTTGAGTTAGAAGATTAATCGAGTATAATTAACCATTTAGAAGATGATTCTAGTAATATTAACTCTTTACTTGGTCAACAAGATTTCAATAATTATTACACTTAGAGTTACGAATTAGTTTTATGTTGAGTTAGAAGAGTACTATTAAGTCCTTAGAAGATGATTCGAGTACAATTAACTCTTTAAAAGATGATTCCAGTACAATTAACTCTTTACGTGGTCAATAAGTTTTCAATAATCGTTACACTTAGAGTTACTGCTTAGTTTAAGTTGATTTAGAAGATTAATCGAGTATAATTAACCATTTAGAAGATGATTCGAGTAAAATTAACTCTTTACTTGGTCAACAAGATTTCAATGATAGTTAGACTTAGAGTTACGGATTAGTATTATGTTGAGTTAGAAGAGTACTATTAACTCCTTAGAAGATGATTCGAGTACAATTAACTCTGTAAAAGATTATTCGAGTACAAATAACTCTTTACTTGGTCAACAAGTTTTCAATAATCGTTACACTTAGAGTTACGGTTTAGTTTATTGTTGAGTTAGAAGATTAATCGAGTATAATTAACCATTTAGAATATGATTCGAGTAAAATTAACTATTTACTTGGTCAACATGTTTTCAATCATAGTTGGACTTAGAGTTACGGATTTGTTTTACGTTGAGTTAGAAGAGTACTATTAACTCCTTAAAAGATGATTCGAGTACAATTAACTCTGTAAAAGATTATTCGAGTACAAATAACTCTTTACTTGGTCAATAAGTTATCAATAATCGTTACACTTGGAATTATGGTTTAGTTTTATGTTGAATTAGAAGATTTATCGTGTATAATTAACTCTTTAGATGATGATTCGAGTACTATTAAGTCTTTACTTGGTCAACAAGTTTTCAATAATTGTTACACTTAGAGTTACGAATTAGTTTTATGATGAGTTAGAAGATTAATCGAGTATAATTAACCCTTTAGAAGATGATTCGAATACAACTAACTCTTTACTTGGTCAACAAGTTTTCAATCATATTTACGCTTAGAGTTACGGATTAGTTTTATGTTGAGTAAGAAGATTAATCGAGTACTATTAACTCCTTAGAAGATGATTCGAGTACAATTAACACTTTAGAAGATGATTGAAGTACAGTAAAACTCTTTACTTGGTCAATAAGTTTTCAATAATCGTTACACTTAGAGTTACGGTTTAGCTTATTGTTGAGTTAGAAGATTAATCGAGTATAATTAACCATTTAGAATATGATTCGAGTAAAATTAACTATTTACTTGGTCAACATGTTTTCAATCATAGTTGGACTTAGAGTTACGGATATGTTTTATGTTGAGTTAGAAGAGTACTATTAACTCCTTAGAAGATGATTCGAGTACAATTAAGTCTGTAAAAGATTATTCGAGTACAATTAACTCTTTACTTGGTCAATAAGTTTTTAATAATCGTTACACTTAGAGTTACGGTTTAGTTTTATGTTGAGTTAGAAGATTAATCGAATATAATTAACTCTTTAGATGATGATTCGAGTACAATTAAGTCTTTACTTGGTCAACAAGTTTTCAATAATTGTTACACTTAGAGTTACGAATTAGTTTTATGTTGAGTTAGAAGATTAATAGAGTATAATTAACCCTTTAGAAGATGATTCGAATACAACTAACTCTTAACTTGGTCAACAAGTTTTCAATCATATTTACGCTTAGAGTTAAGGATTAGTTTTATGTTGAGTAAGAAGATTAATCGAGTACTATTAACTCCTTAGAAGATGATTCGAGTACAATTAACACTTTAGAAGATGATTGAAGTACAATTAACTCTTTACTTGGTCAATAAGTTTTCAATAATCGTTACACTTAGAGTTACGGTTTAGTTTATTGTTGAGTTAAAAGATTAATCGAGTATAATTAACCATTTAGAAAATGATTCGAGTAAAATTAACTATTTACTTGGTCAACATGTTTTCAATCATAGTTGGACTTAGAGTTACGGATTTGTTTTATGTTGAGTTAGAAAAGTACTATTAACTCCTTAGAAGATAATTCGAGTACAATTAACTCTGTAAAAGATTATTCGAGTACAATTAACTCTTTACGTGGTCAATAAGTTTTCAATAATCGTTACACTTAGAGTTACGATTTAGTTTTATGTTGAGTTAGAAGATTAATCGAGTATAATTAACTCTTTAGATGATGATTCGAGTACAATTAAGTCTTTACTTGGTCAACAAGTTTTCAATAATTGTTACACTTAGAGTTACGAATTAGTTTTATGTTGAGTTAGAAGATTAATCGAGTATAATTAACCCTTTAGAAGATGATTCGAATACAACTAACTCTTTACTTGGTCAACAAGTTTTCAATCATATTTACGCTTAGAGTTACAGATTAGTTTTATGTTGAGTAAGAAGATTAATCGAGTACTATTAACTCCTTAGAAGATAATTCGAGTACAATTAACACTTTAGAAGATGATTGAAGTACAGTAAAACTCTTTACTTGGTCAATAAGTTTTCAATAGTCGTTACACTTAGAGTTACGGTTTAGTTTATTGTTGAGTTAGAAGATTAATCAAGTATAATTAACCCTTTAGAAGATGATTCGAATACAACTAACTCTTTACTTGGTCAACAAGTTTTCAATCATATTTACGCTTAGAGTTACGGATTAGTTTTATGTTGAGTAAGAAGATTAATCGAGTACTATTAACTCCTTAGAAGATGATTCGAGTACAATTAACACTTTAGAAGATGATTGAAGTACAGTAAAACTCTTTACTTGGTCAATAAGTTTTCAATAGTCGTTACACTTAGAGTTACGGTTTAGTTTATTGTTGAGTTAGAAGATTAATCGAGTATAATTAACCATTTAGAATATGATTCGAGTAAAATTAACTATTTACTTGGTCAACATGTTTTCAATCATAGTTGGACTTAGAGTTACGGATATGTTTTATGTTGAGTTAGAAGAGTACTATTAACTCCTTAGAAGATGATTCGAGTACAATTAAGTCTGTAAAAGATTATTCGAGTACAATTAACTCTTTACTTGGTCAATAAGTTTTTAATAATCGTTACACTTAGAGTTACGGTTTAGTTTTATGTTGAGTTAGAAGATTAATCGAGTATAATTAACTCTTTAGATGATGATTTGAGTACAATTAAGTCTTTACTTGGTCAACAAGTTTTCAATAATTGTTACACTTAGAGTTACGAATTAGTTTTATGTTGAGTTAGAAGATTAATAGAGTATAATTAACCCTTTAGAAGATGATTCGAATACAACTAACTCTTTACTTGGTCAACAAGTTTTCAATCATATTTACGCTCAGAGTTAAGGATTAGTTTTATGTTGAGTAAGAAGATTAATCGAGTACTATTAACTCCTTAGAAGATGATTCAAGTACAATTAACACTTTAGAAGATGATTGAAGTACAATTAACTCTTTACTTGGTCAATAAGTTTTCAATAATCGTTACACTTAGAGTTACGGTTTAGTTTATTGTTGAGTTAGAAGATTAATCGAGTATAATTAACCATTTAGAAAATGATTCGAGTAAAATTAACTATTTACTTGGTCAACATGTTTTCAATCATAGTTGGACTTAGAGTTACGGATTTGTTTTATGTTGAGTTAGAAAAGTACTATTAACTCCTTAGAAGATAATTCGAGTACAATTAACTCTGTAAAAGATTATTCGAGTACAATTAACTCTTTACGTGGTTAATAAGTTTTCAATAATCGTTACACTTAGAGTTACGATTTAGTTTTATGTTGAGTTAGAAGATTAATCGAGTATAATTAACTCTTTAGATGATGATTCGAGTACAATTAAGTCTTTACTTGGTCAACAAGTTTTCAATAATTGTTACACTTAGAGTTCCGAATTAGTTTTATGTTGAGTTAGAAGATTAATCGAGTATAATTAACCCTTTAGAAGATGATTCGAATACAACTAACTCTTTACTTGGTCAACAAGTTTTCAATCATATTTACGCTTAGAGTTAAGGATTAGTTTTATGTTGAGTAAGAAGATTAATCGAGTACTATTAACTCCTTAGAAGATGATTCGAGTACAATTAACACTTTAGAAGATGATTGAAGTACAATTAACTCTTTACTTGGTCAATAAGTTTTCAATAATCGTTACACTTAGAGTTACGGTTTAGTTTATTATTGAGTTAGAAGATTAATCGAGTATAATTAACCATTTAGAAAATGATTCGAGTAAAATTAACTATTTACTTGGTCAACATGTTTTCAATCATAGTTGGACTTAGAGTTACGGATTTGTTTTATGTTGAGTTAGAAAAGTACTATTAACTCCTTAGAAGATAATTCGAGTACAATTAACTCTGTAAAAGATTATTCGAGTACAATTAACTCTTTACGTGGTCAATAAGTTTTCAATAATCGTTACACTTAGAGTTACGATTTAGTTTTATGTTGAGTTAGAAGATTAATCGAGTATAATTAACTCTTTAGATGATGATTCGAGTACAATTAAGTCTTTACTTGGTCAACAAGTTTTCAATAATTGTTACACTTAGAGTTCCGAATTAGTTTTATGTTGAGTTAGAAGATTAATCGAGTATAATTAACCCTTTAGAAGATGATTCGAATACAACTAACTCTTTACTTGGTCAACAAGTTTTCAATCATATTTACGCTTAGAGTTACGGATTAGTTTTATGTTGAGTAAGAAGATTAATCGAGTACTATTAACTCCTTAGAAGATGATTCGAGTACAATTAACACTTTAGAAGATGATTGAAGTACAGTAAAACTCTTTACTTGGTCAATAAGTTTTCAATAGTCGTTACACTTAGAGTTACGGTTTAGTTTATTGTTGAGTTAGAAGATTAATCGAGTATAATTAACCATTTAGAATATGATTCGAGTAAAATTAACTATTTACTTGGTCAACATGTTTTCAATCATAGTTGGACCTAGAGTTACGGATATGTTTTATGTTGAGTTAGAAGAGTACTACTAACTCCTTAGAAGATGATTCGAGTACAATTAAGTCTGTAAAAGATTATTCGAGTACAATTAACTCTTTACTTGGTCAATAAGTTTTTAATAATCGTTACACTTAGAGTTACGGTTTAGTTTTATGTTGAGTTAGAAGATTAATCGAGTATAATTAACTCTTTAGATGATGATTCGAGTACAATTAAGTCTTTACTTGGTCAACAAGTTTTCAATAATTGTTACACTTAGAGTTACGAATTAGTTTTATGTTGAGTTAGAAGATTAATAGAGTATAATTAACCCTTTAGAAGATGATTCGAATACAACTAACTCTTTACTTGGTCAACAAGTTTTCAATCATATTTACGCTTAGAGTTAAGGATTAGTTTTATGTTGAGTAAGAAGATTAATCGAGTACTATTAACTCCTTAGAAGATGATTCGAGTACAATTAACACTTTAGAAGATGATTGAAGTACAATTAACTCTTTACTTGGTCAATAAGTTTTCAATAATCGTTACACTTAGAGTTACGGTTTAGTTTATTGTTGAGTTAGAAGATTAATCGAGTATAATTAACCATTTAGAAAATGATTCGAGTAAAATTAACTATTTACTTGGTCAACATGTTTTCAATCATAGTTGGACTTAGAGTTACGGATTTGTTTTATGTTGAGTTAGAAAAGTACTATTAACTCCTTAGAAGATAATTCGAGTACAATTAACTCCGTAAAAGATTATTCGAGTACAATTAACTCTTTACTTGGTCAATAAGTTTTCAATAATCGTTACACTTAGAGTTACGATTTAGTTTTATGTTGAGTTAGAAGATTAATCGAGTATAATTAACTCTTTAGATGATGATTCGAGTACAATTAAGTCTTTACTTGGTCAACAAGTTTTCAATAATTGTTACACTTAGAGTTACGAATTAGTTTTATGTTGAGTTAGAAGATTAATAGAGTATAATTAACCCTTTAGAAGATGATTCGAATACAACTAACTCTTTACTTGGTCAACAAGTTTTCAATCATATTTACGCTTAGAGTTAAGGATTAGTTTTATGTTGAGTAAGAAGATTAATCGAGTACTATTAACTCCTTAGAAGATGATTCGAGTACAATTAACACTTTAGAAGATGATTGAAGTACAATTAACTCTTTACTTGGTCAATAAGTTTTCAATAATCGTTACACTTAGAGTTACGGTTTAGTTTATTGTTGAGTTAAAAGATTAATCGAGTATAATTAACCATTTAGAAAATGATTCGAGTAAAATTAACTATTTACTTGGTCAACATGTTTTCAATCATAGTTGGACTTAGAGTTACGGATTTGTTTTATGTTGAGTTAGAAAAGTACTATTAACTCCTTAGAAGATAATTCGAGTACAATTAACTCTGTAAAAGATTATTCGAGTACAATTAACTCTTTACGTGGTCAATAAGTTTTCAATAATCGTTACACTTAGAGTTACGATTTAGTTTTATGTTGAGTTAGAAGATTAATCGAGTATAATTAACTCTTTAGATGATGATTCGAGTACAATTAAGTCTTTACTTGGTCAACAAGTTTTCAATAATTGTTACACTTAGAGTTACGAATTAGTTTTATGTTGAGTTAGAAGATTAATCGAGTATAATTAACCCTTTAGAAGATGATTCGAATACAACTAACTCTTTACTTGGTCAACAAGTTTTCAATCATATTTACGCTTAGAGTTACAGATTAGTTTTATGTTGAGTAAGAAGATTAATCGAGTACTATTAACTCCTTAGAAGATAATTCGAGTACAATTAACACTTTAGAAGATGATTGAAGTACAGTAAAACTCTTTACTTGGTCAATAAGTTTTCAATAGTCGTTACACTTAGAGTTACGGTTTAGTTTATTGTTGAGTTAGAAGATTAATCAAGTATAATTAACCCTTTAGAAGATGATTCGAATACAACTAACTCTTTACTTGGTCAACAAGTTTTCAATCATATTTACGCTTAGAGTTACGGATTAGTTTTATGTTGAGTAAGAAGATTAATCGAGTACTATTAACTCCTTAGAAGATGATTCGAGTACAATTAACACTTTAGAAGATGATTGAAGTACAGTAAAACTCTTTACTTGGTCAATAAGTTTTCAATAGTCGTTACACTTAGAGTTACGGTTTAGTTTATTGTTGAGTTAGAAGATTAATCGAGTATAATTAACCATTTAGAATATGATTCGAGTAAAATTAACTATTTACTTGGTCAACATGTTTTCAATCATAGTTGGACTTAGAGTTACGGATATGTTTTATGTTGAGTTAGAAGAGTACTATTAACTCCTTAGAAGATGATTCGAGTACAATTAAGTCTGTAAAAGATTATTCGAGTACAATTAACTCTTTACTTGGTCAATAAGTTTTTAATAATCGTTACACTTAGAGTTACGGTTTAGTTTTATGTTGAGTTAGAAGATTAATCGAGTATAATTAACTCTTTAGATGATGATTTGAGTACAATTAAGTCTTTACTTGGTCAACAAGTTTTCAATAATTGTTACACTTAGAGTTACGAATTAGTTTTATGTTGAGTTAGAAGATTAATAGAGTATAATTAACCCTTTAGAAGATGATTCGAATACAACTAACTCTTTACTTGGTCAACAAGTTTTCAATCATATTTACGCTCAGAGTTAAGGATTAGTTTTATGTTGAGTAAGAAGATTAATCGAGTACTATTAACTCCTTAGAAGATGATTCAAGTACAATTAACACTTTAGAAGATGATTGAAGTACAATTAACTCTTTACTTGGTCAATAAGTTTTCAATAATCGTTACACTTAGAGTTACGGTTTAGTTTATTGTTGAGTTAGAAGATTAATCGAGTATAATTAACCATTTAGAAAATGATTCGAGTAAAATTAACTATTTACTTGGTCAACATGTTTTCAATCATAGTTGGACTTAGAGTTACGGATTTGTTTTATGTTGAGTTAGAAAAGTACTATTAACTCCTTAGAAGATAATTCGAGTACAATTAACTCTGTAAAAGATTATTCGAGTACAATTAACTCTTTACGTGGTTAATAAGTTTTCAATAATCGTTACACTTAGAGTTACGATTTAGTTTTATGTTGAGTTAGAAGATTAATCGAGTATAATTAACTCTTTAGATGATGATTCGAGTACAATTAAGTCTTTACTTGGTCAACAAGTTTTCAATAATTGTTACACTTAGAGTTCCGAATTAGTTTTATGTTGAGTTAGAAGATTAATCGAGTATAATTAACCCTTTAGAAGATGATTCGAATACAACTAACTCTTTACTTGGTCAACAAGTTTTCAATCATATTTACGCTTAGAGTTAAGGATTAGTTTTATGTTGAGTAAGAAGATTAATCGAGTACTATTAACTCCTTAGAAGATGATTCGAGTACAATTAACACTTTAGAAGATGATTGAAGTACAATTAACTCTTTACTTGGTCAATAAGTTTTCAATAATCGTTACACTTAGAGTTACGGTTTAGTTTATTATTGAGTTAGAAGATTAATCGAGTATAATTAACCATTTAGAAAATGATTCGAGTAAAATTAACTATTTACTTGGTCAACATGTTTTCAATCATAGTTGGACTTAGAGTTACGGATTTGTTTTATGTTGAGTTAGAAAAGTACTATTAACTCCTTAGAAGATAATTCGAGTACAATTAACTCTGTAAAAGATTATTCGAGTACAATTAACTCTTTACGTGGTCAATAAGTTTTCAATAATCGTTACACTTAGAGTTACGATTTAGTTTTATGTTGAGTTAGAAGATTAATCGAGTATAATTAACTCTTTAGATGATGATTCGAGTACAATTAAGTCTTTACTTGGTCAACAAGTTTTCAATAATTGTTACACTTAGAGTTCCGAATTAGTTTTATGTTGAGTTAGAAGATTAATCGAGTATAATTAACCCTTTAGAAGATGATTCGAATACAACTAACTCTTTACTTGGTCAACAAGTTTTCAATCATATTTACGCTTAGAGTTACGGATTAGTTTTATGTTGAGTAAGAAGATTAATCGAGTACTATTAACTCCTTAGAAGATGATTCGAGTACAATTAACACTTTAGAAGATGATTGAAGTACAGTAAAACTCTTTACTTGGTCAATAAGTTTTCAATAGTCGTTACACTTAGAGTTACGGTTTAGTTTATTGTTGAGTTAGAAGATTAATCGAGTATAATTAACCATTTAGAATATGATTCGAGTAAAATTAACTATTTACTTGGTCAACATGTTTTCAATCATAGTTGGACCTAGAGTTACGGATATGTTTTATGTTGAGTTGGAAGAGTACTACTAACTCCTTAGAAGATGATTCGAGTACAATTAAGTCTGTAAAAGATTATTCGAGTACAATTAACTCTTTACGTGGTTAATAAGTTTTCAATAATCGTTACACTTAGAGTTACGATTTAGTTTTATGTTGAGTTAGAAGATTAATCGAGTATAATTAACTCTTTAGATGATGATTCGAGTACAATTAAGTCTTTACTTGGTCAACAAGTTTTCAATAATTGTTACACTTAGAGTTCCGAATTAGTTTTATGTTGAGTTAGAAGATTAATCGAGTATAATTAACCCTTTAGAAGATGATTCGAATACAACTAACTCTTTACTTGGTCAACAAGTTTTCAATCATATTTACGCTTAGAGTTAAGGATTAGTTTTATGTTGAGTAAGAAGATTAATCGAGTACTATTAACTCCTTAGAAGATGATTCGAGTACAATTAACACTTTAGAAGATGATTGAAGTACAATTAACTCTTTACTTGGTCAATAAGTTTTCAATAATCGTTACACTTAGAGTTACGGTTTAGTTTATTATTGAGTTAGAAGATTAATCGAGTATAATTAACCATTTAGAAAATGATTCGAGTAAAATTAACTATTTACTTGGTCAACATGTTTTCAATCATAGTTGGACTTAGAGTTACGGATTTGTTTTATGTTGAGTTAGAAAAGTACTATTAACTCCTTAGAAGATAATTCGAGTACAATTAACTCTGTAAAAGATTATTCGAGTACAATTAACTCTTTACGTGGTCAATAAGTTTTCAATAATCGTTACACTTAGAGTTACGATTTAGTTTTATGTTGAGTTAGAAGATTAATCGAGTATAATTAACTCTTTAGATGATGATTCGAGTACAATTAAGTCTTTACTTGGTCAACAAGTTTTCAATAATTGTTACACTTAGAGTTCCGAATTAGTTTTATGTTGAGTTAGAAGATTAATCGAGTATAATTAACCCTTTAGAAGATGATTCGAATACAACTAACTCTTTACTTGGTCAACAAGTTTTCAATCATATTTACGCTTAGAGTTACGGATTAGTTTTATGTTGAGTAAGAAGATTAATCGAGTACTATTAACTCCTTAGAAGATGATTCGAGTACAATTAACACTTTAGAAGATGATTGAAGTACAGTAAAACTCTTTACTTGGTCAATAAGTTTTCAATAGTCGTTACACTTAGAGTTACGGTTTAGTTTATTGTTGAGTTAGAAGATTAATCGAGTATAATTAACCATTTAGAATATGATTCGAGTAAAATTAACTATTTACTTGGTCAACATGTTTTCAATCATAGTTGGACCTAGAGTTACGGATATGTTTTATGTTGAGTTAGAAGAGTACTACTAACTCCTTAGAAGATGATTCGAGTACAATTAAGTCTGTAAAAGATTATTCGAGTACAATTAACTCTTTACTTGGTCAATAAGTTTTTAATAATCGTTACACTTAGAGTTACGGTTTAGTTTTATGTTGAGTTAGAAGATTAATCGAGTATAATTAACTCTTTAGATGATGATTCGAGTACAATTAAGTCTTTACTTGGTCAACAAGTTTTCAATAATTGTTACACTTAGAGTTACGAATTAGTTTTATGTTGAGTTAGAAGATTAATAGAGTATAATTAACCCTTTAGAAGATGATTCGAATACAACTAACTCTTTACTTGGTCAACAAGTTTTCAATCATATTTACGCTTAGAGTTAAGGATTAGTTTTATGTTGAGTAAGAAGATTAATCGAGTACTATTAACTCCTTAGAAGATGATTCGAGTACAATTAACACTTTAGAAGATGATTGAAGTACAATTAACTCTTTACTTGGTCAATAAGTTTTCAATAATCGTTACACTTAGAGTTACGGTTTAGTTTATTGTTGAGTTAGAAGATTAATCGAGTATAATTAACCATTTAGAAAATGATTCGAGTAAAATTAACTATTTACTTGGTCAACATGTTTTCAATCATAGTTGGACTTAGAGTTACGGATTTGTTTTATGTTGAGTTAGAAAAGTACTATTAACTCCTTAGAAGATAATTCGAGTACAATTAACTCCGTAAAAGATTATTCGAGTACAATTAACTCTTTACTTGGTCAATAAGTTTTCAATAATCGTTACACTTAGAGTTACGATTTAGTTTTATGTTGAGTTAGAAGATTAATCGAGTATAATTAACTCTTTAGATGATGATTCGAGTACAATTAAGTCTTTACTTGGTCAACAAGTTTTCAATAATTGTTACACTTAGAGTTACGAATTAGTTTTATGTTGAGTTAGAAGATTAATAGAGTATAATTAACCCTTTAGAAGATGATTCGAATACAACTAACTCTTTACTTGGTCAACAAGTTTTCAATCATATTTACGCTTAGAGTTAAGGATTAGTTTTATGTTGAGTAAGAAGATTAATCGAGTACTATTAACTCCCTAGAAGATGATTCGAGTACAATTAACACTTTAGAAGATGATTGAAGTACAATTAACTCTTTACTTGGTCAATAAGTTTTCAATAATCGTTACACTTAGAGTTACGGTTTAGTTTATTGTTGAGTTAGAAGATTAATCGAGTATAATTAACCATTTAGAAAATGATTCGAGTAAAATTAACTATTTACTTGGTCAACATGTTTTCAATCATAGTTGGACTTAGAGTTACGGATTTGTTTTATGTTGAGTTAGAAAAGTACTATTAACTCCTTAGAAGATAATTCGAGTACAATTAACTCTGTAAAAGATTATTCGAGTACAATTAACTCTTTACTTGGTCAATAAGTTTTCAATAATCGTTACACTTAGAGTTACGATTTAGTTTTATGTTGAGTTAGAAGATTAATCGAGTATAATTAACTCTTTAGATGATGATTCGAGTACAATTAAGTCTTTACTTGGTCAATAAGTTTTCAATAATTGTTACACTTAGAGTTACGAATTAGTTTTATGTTGAGTTAGAAGATTAATAGAGTATAATTAACCCTTTAGAAGATGATTCGAATACAACTAACTCTTTACTTGGTCAACAAGTTTTCAATCATATTTACGCTTAGAGTTACGGATTAGTTTTATGTTGAGTTAGAAGATTAATCGAGTACTATTAACTCCTTAGAAGATGATTCGAGTACAATTAACTATTTAGAAGAGGATTCCAGTACAATTAACTCTTTACTTGGTCAATAAGTTTTCAATAATCGTTACACTTAGAGTTACAGTTTAGTTTATTGTTGAGTTAGAAGATTAATCGAGTATAATTAACCATTTAGAAAATGATTCGAGTAAAATTAACTATTTACTTGGTCAACATGTTATCAATCATAGTTGGACTTAGAGTTACGGATTTGTTTTATGTTGAGTTAGAAAAGTACTATTAACTCCTTAGAAGATAATTCGAGTACAATTAACTCTGTAAAAGATTATTCGAGTACAATTAACTCTTTACTTGGTCAATAAGTTTTCAATAATCGTTACACTTAGAGTTACGATTTAGTTTTATGTTGAGTTAGAAGATTAATCGAGTATAATTAACTCTTTAGATGATGATTCGAGTACAATTAAGTCTTTACTTGGTCAACAAGTTTTCAATAATTGTTACACTTAGAGTTACGAATTAGTTTTATGTTGAGTTAGAAGATTAATAGAGTATAATTAACCCTTTAGAAGATGATTCGAATACAACTAACTCTTTACTTGGTCAACAAGTTTTCAATCATATTTACGCTTAGAGTTAAGGATTAGTTTTATGTTGAGTAAGAAGATTAATCGAGTACTATTAACTCCTTAGAAGATGATTCGAGTACAATTAACACTTTAGAAGATGATTGAAGTACAATTAACTCTTTACTTGGTCAATAAGTTTTCAATAATCGTTACACTTAGAGTTACGGTTTAGTTTATTGTTGAGTTAGAAGATTAATCGAGTATAATTAACCATTTAGAAAATGATTCGAGTAAAATTAACTATTTACTTGGTCAACATGTTTTCAATCATAGTTGGACTTAGAGTTACGGATTTGTTTTATGTTGAGTTAGAAAAGTACTATTAACTCCTTAGAAGATAATTCGAGTACAATTAACTCCGTAAAAGATTATTCGAGTACAATTAACTCTTTACTTGGTCAATAAGTTTTCAATAATCGTTACACTTAGAGTTACGATTTAGTTTTATGTTGAGTTAGAAGATTAATCGAGTATAATTAACTCTTTAGATGATGATTCGAGTACAATTAAGTCTTTACTTGGTCAACAAGTTTTCAATAATTGTTACACTTAGAGTTACGAATTAGTTTTATGTTGAGTTAGAAGATTAATAGAGTATAATTAACCCTTTAGAAGATGATTCGAATACAACTAACTCTTTACTTGGTCAACAAGTTTTCAATCATATTTACGCTTAGAGTTAAGGATTAGTTTTATGTTGAGTAAGAAGATTAATCGAGTACTATTAACTCCTTAGAAGATGATTCGAGTACAATTAACACTTTAGAAGATGATTGAAGTACAATTAACTCTTTACTTGGTCAATAAGTTTTCAATAATCGTTACACTTAGAGTTACGGTTTAGTTTATTGTTGAGTTAGAAGATTAATCGAGTATAATTAACCATTTAGAAAATGATTCGAGTAAAATTAACTATTTACTTGGTCAACATGTTTTCAATCATAGTTGGACTTAGAGTTACGGATTTGTTTTATGTTGAGTTAGAAAAGTACTATTAACTCCTTAGAAGATAATTCGAGTACAATTAACTCTGTAAAAGATTATTCGAGTACAATTAACTCTTTACTTGGTCAATAAGTTTTCAATAATCGTTACACTTAGAGTTACGATTTAGTTTTATGTTGAGTTAGAAGATTAATCGAGTATAATTAACTCTTTAGATGATGATTCGAGTACAATTAAGTCTTTACTTGGTCAATAAGTTTTCAATAATTGTTACACTTAGAGTTACGAATTAGTTTTATGTTGAGTTAGAAGATTAATAGAGTATAATTAACCCTTTAGAAGATGATTCGAATACAACTAACTCTTTACTTGGTCAACAAGTTTTCAATCATATTTACGCTTAGAGTTACGGATTAGTTTTATGTTGAGTTAGAAGATTAATCGAGTACTATTAACTCCTTAGAAGATGATTCGAGTACAATTAACTATTTAGAAGAGGATTCCAGTACAATTAACTCTTTACTTGGTCAATAAGTTTTCAATAATCGTTACACTTAGAGTTACAGTTTAGTTTATTGTTGAGTTAGAAGATTAATCGAGTATAATTAACCATTTAGAAAATGATTCGAGTAAAATTAACTATTTACTTGGTCAACATGTTATCAATCATAGTTGGACTTAGAGTTACGGATTTGTTTTATGTTGAGTTAGAAAAGTACTATTAACTCCTTAGAAGATAATTCGAGTACAATTAACTCTGTAAAAGATTATTCGAGTACAATTAACTCTTTACTTGGTCAATAAGTTTTCAATAATCGTTACACTTAGAGTTACGATTTAGTTTTATGTTGAGTTAGAAGATTAATCGAGTATAATTAACTCTTTAGATGATGATTCGAGTACAATTAAGTCTTTACTTGGTCAACAAGTTTTCAATAATTGTTACACTTAGAGTTACGAATTAGTTTTATGTTGAGTTAGAAGATTAATAGAGTATAATTAACCCTTTAGAAGATGATTCGAATACAACTAACTCTTTACTTGGTCAACAAGTTTTCAATCATATTTACGCTTAGAGTTAAGGATTAGTTTTATGTTGAGTAAGAAGATTAATCGAGTACTATTAACTCCTTAGAAGATGATTCGAGTACAATTAACACTTTAGAAGATGATTGAAGTACAATTAACTCTTTACTTGGTCAATAAGTTTTCAATAATCGTTACACTTAGAGTTACGGTTTAGTTTATTGTTGAGTTAGAAGATTAATCGAGTATAATTAACCATTTAGAAAATGATTCGAGTAAAATTAACTATTTACTTGGTCAACATGTTTTCAATCATAGTTGGACTTAGAGTTACGGATTTGTTTTATGTTGAGTTAGAAAAGTACTATTAACTCCTTAGAAGATAATTCGAGTACAATTAACTCCGTAAAAGATTATTCGAGTACAATTAACTCTTTACTTGGTCAATAAGTTTTCAATAATCGTTACACTTAGAGTTACGATTTAGTTTTATGTTGAGTTAGAAGATTAATCGAGTATAATTAACTCTTTAGATGATGATTCGAGTACAATTAAGTCTTTACTTGGTCAACAAGTTTTCAATAATTGTTACACTTAGAGTTACGAATTAGTTTTATGTTGAGTTAGAAGATTAATAGAGTATAATTAACCCTTTAGAAGATGATTCGAATACAACTAACTCTTTACTTGGTCAACAAGTTTTCAATCATATTTACGCTTAGAGTTAAGGATTAGTTTTATGTTGAGTAAGAAGATTAATCGAGTACTATTAACTCCTTAGAAGATGATTCGAGTACAATTAACACTTTAGAAGATGATTGAAGTACAATTAACTCTTTACTTGGTCAATAAGTTTTCAATAATCGTTACACTTAGAGTTACGGTTTAGTTTATTGTTGAGTTAGAAGATTAATCGAGTATAATTAACCATTTAGAAAATGATTCGAGTAAAATTAACTATTTACTTGGTCAACATGTTTTCAATCATAGTTGGACTTAGAGTTACGGATTTGTTTTATGTTGAGTTAGAAAAGTACTATTAACTCCTTAGAAGATAATTCGAGTACAATTAACTCTGTAAAAGATTATTCGAGTACAATTAACTCTTTACTTGGTCAATAAGTTTTCAATAATCGTTACACTTAGAGTTACGATTTAGTTTTATGTTGAGTTAGAAGATTAATCGAGTATAATTAACTCTTTAGATGATGATTCGAGTACAATTAAGTCTTTACTTGGTCAATAAGTTTTCAATAATTGTTACACTTAGAGTTACGAATTAGTTTTATGTTGAGTTAGAAGATTAATAGAGTATAATTAACCCTTTAGAAGATGATTCGAATACAACTAACTCTTTACTTGGTCAACAAGTTTTCAATCATATTTACGCTTAGAGTTACGGATTAGTTTTATGTTGAGTTAGAAGATTAATCGAGTACTATTAACTCCTTAGAAGATGATTCGAGTACAATTAACTATTTAGAAGAGGATTCCAGTACAATTAACTCTTTACTTGGTCAATAAGTTTTCAATAATCGTTACACTTAGAGTTACAGTTTAGTTTATTGTTGAGTTAGAAGATTAATCGAGTATAATTAACCATTTAGAAAATGATTCGAGTAAAATTAACTATTTACTTGGTCAACATGTTATCAATCATAGTTGGACTTAGAGTTACGGATTTGTTTTATGTTGAGTTAGAAAAGTACTATTAACTCCTTAGAAGATAATTCGAGTACAATTAACTCTGTAAAAGATTATTCGAGTACAATTAACTCTTTACTTGGTCAATAAGTTTTCAATAATCGTTACACTTAGAGTTACGATTTAGTTTTATGTTGAGTTAGAAGATTAATCGAGTATAATTAACTCTTTAGATGATGATTCGAGTACAATTAAGTCTTTACTTGGTCAACAAGTTTTCAATAATTGTTACACTTAGAGTTACGAATTAGTTTTATGTTGAGTTAGAAGATTAATAGAGTATAATTAACCCTTTAGAAGATGATTCGAATACAACTAACTCTTTACTTGGTCAACAAGTTTTCAATCATATTTACGCTTAGAGTTAAGGATTAGTTTTATGTTGAGTAAGAAGATTAATCGAGTACTATTAACTCCTTAGAAGATGATTCGAGTACAATTAACACTTTAGAAGATGATTGAAGTACAATTAACTCTTTACTTGGTCAATAAGTTTTCAATAATCGTTACACTTAGAGTTACGGTTTAGTTTATTGTTGAGTTAGAAGATTAATCGAGTATAATTAACCATTTAGAAAATGATTCGAGTAAAATTAACTATTTACTTGGTCAACATGTTTTCAATCATAGTTGGACTTAGAGTTACGGATTTGTTTTATGTTGAGTTAGAAAAGTACTATTAACTCCTTAGAAGATAATTCGAGTACAATTAACTCTGTAAAAGATTATTCGAGTACAATTAACTCTTTACTTGGTCAATAAGTTTTCAATAATCGTTACACTTAGAGTTACGATTTAGTTTTATGTTGAGTTAGAAGATTAATCGAGTATAATTAACTCTTTAGATGATGATTCGAGTACAATTAAGTCTTTACTTGGTCAACAAGTTTTCAATAATTGTTACACTTAGAGTTACGAATTAGTTTTATGTTGAGTTAGAAGATTAATAGAGTATAATTAACCCTTTAGAAGATGATTCGAATACAACTAACTCTTTACTTGGTCAACAAGTTTTCAATCATATTTACGCTTAGAGTTAAGGATTAGTTTTATGTTGAGTAAGAAGATTAATCGAGTACTATTAACTCCTTAGAAGATGATTCGAGTACAATTAACACTTTAGAAGATGATTGAAGTACAATTAACTCTTTACTTGGTCAATAAGTTTTCAATAATCGTTACACTTAGAGTTACGGTTTAGTTTATTGTTGAGTTAGAAGATTAATCGAGTATAATTAACCATTTAGAAAATGATTCGAGTAAAATTAACTATTTACTTGGTCAACATGTTTTCAATCATAGTTGGACTTAGAGTTACGGATTTGTTTTATGTTGAGTTAGAAAAGTACTATTAACTCCTTAGAAGATAATTCGAGTACAATTAACTCTGTAAAAGATTATTCGAGTACAATTAACTCTTTACTTGGTCAATAAGTTTTCAATAATCGTTACACTTAGAGTTACGATTTAGTTTTATGTTGAGTTAGAAGATTAATCGAGTATAATTAACTCTTTAGATGATGATTCGAGTACAATTAAGTCTTTACTTGGTCAACAAGTTTTCAATAATTGTTACACTTAGAGTTACGAATTAGTTTTATGTTGAGTTAGAAGATTAATAGAGTATAATTAACCCTTTAGAAGATGATTCGAATACAACTAACTCTTTACTTGGTCAACAAGTTTTCAATCATATTTACGCTTAGAGTTAAGGATTAGTTTTATGTTGAGTAAGAAGATTAATCGAGTACTATTAACTCCTTAGAAGATGATTCGAGTACAATTAACACTTTAGAAGATGATTGAAGTACAATTAACTCTTTACTTGGTCAATAAGTTTTCAATAATCGTTACACTTAGAGTTACGGTTTAGTTTATTGTTGAGTTAGAAGATTAATCGAGTATAATTAACCATTTAGAAAATGATTCGAGTAAAATTAACTATTTACTTGGTCAACATGTTTTCAATCATAGTTGGACTTAGAGTTACGGATTTGTTTTATGTTGAGTTAGAAAAGTACTATTAACTCCTTAGAAGATAATTCGAGTACAATTAACTCCGTAAAAGATTATTCGAGTACAATTAACTCTTTACTTGGTCAATAAGTTTTCAATAATCGTTACACTTAGAGTTACGATTTAGTTTTATGTTGAGTTAGAAGATTAATCGAGTATAATTAACTCTTTAGATGATGATTCGAGTACAATTAAGTCTTTACTTGGTCAACAAGTTTTCAATAATTGTTACACTTAGAGTTACGAATTAGTTTTATGTTGAGTTAGAAGATTAATAGAGTATAATTAACCCTTTAGAAGATGATTCGAATACAACTAACTCTTTACTTGGTCAACAAGTTTTCAATCATATTTACGCTTAGAGTTAAGGATTAGTTTATGTTGAGTAAGAAGATTAATCGAGTACTATTAACTCCTTAGAAGATGATTCGAGTACAATTAACACTTTAGAAGATGATTGAAGTACAATTAACTCTTTACTTGGTCAATAAGTTTTCAATAATCGTTACACTTAGAGTTACGGTTTAGTTTATTGTTGAGTTAGAAGATTAATCGAGTATAATTAACCATTTAGAAAATGATTCGAGTAAAATTAACTATTTACTTGGTCAACATGTTTTCAATCATAGTTGGACTTAGAGTTACGGATTTGTTTTATGTTGAGTTAGAAAAGTACTATTAACTCCTTAGAAGATAATTCGAGTACAATTAACTCTGTAAAAGATTATTCGAGTACAATTAACTCTTTACTTGGTCAATAAGTTTTCAATAATCGTTACACTTAGAGTTACGATTTAGTTTTATGTTGAGTTAGAAGATTAATCGAGTATAATTAACTCTTTAGATGATGATTCGAGTACAATTAAGTCTTTACTTGGTCAATAAGTTTTCAATAATTGTTACACTTAGAGTTACGAATTAGTTTTATGTTGAGTTAGAAGATTAATAGAGTATAATTAACCCTTTAGAAGATGATTCGAATACAACTAACTCTTTACTTGGTCAACAAGTTTTCAATCATATTTACGCTTAGAGTTACGGATTAGTTTTATGTTGAGTTAGAAGATTAATCGAGTACTATTAACTCCTTAGAAGATGATTCGAGTACAATTAACTATTTAGAAGAGGATTCCAGTACAATTAACTCTTTACTTGGTCAATAAGTTTTCAATAATCGTTACACTTAGAGTTACAGTTTAGTTTATTGTTGAGTTAGAAGATTAATCGAGTATAATTAACCATTTAGAAAATGATTCGAGTAAAATTAACTATTTACTTGGTCAACATGTTATCAATCATAGTTGGACTTAGAGTTACGGATTTGTTTTATGTTGAGTTAGAAAAGTACTATTAACTCCTTAGAAGATAATTCGAGTACAATTAACTCTGTAAAAGATTATTCGAGTACAATTAACTCTTTACTTGGTCAATAAGTTTTCAATAATCGTTACACTTAGAGTTACGATTTAGTTTTATGTTGAGTTAGAAGATTAATCGAGTATAATTAACTCTTTAGATGATGATTCGAGTACAATTAAGTCTTTACTTGGTCAACAAGTTTTCAATAATTGTTACACTTAGAGTTACGAATTAGTTTTATGTTGAGTTAGAAGATTAATAGAGTATAATTAACCCTTTAGAAGATGATTCGAATACAACTAACTCTTTACTTGGTCAACAAGTTTTCAATCATATTTACGCTTAGAGTTAAGGATTAGTTTTATGTTGAGTAAGAAGATTAATCGAGTACTATTAACTCCTTAGAAGATGATTCGAGTACAATTAACACTTTAGAAGATGATTGAAGTACAATTAACTCTTTACTTGGTCAATAAGTTTTCAATAATCGTTACACTTAGAGTTACGGTTTAGTTTATTGTTGAGTTAGAAGATTAATCGAGTATAATTAACCATTTAGAAAATGATTCGAGTAAAATTAACTATTTACTTGGTCAACATGTTTTCAATCATAGTTGGACTTAGAGTTACGGATTTGTTTTATGTTGAGTTAGAAAAGTACTATTAACTCCTTAGAAGATAATTCGAGTACAATTAACTCTGTAAAAGATTATTCGAGTACAATTAACTCTTTACTTGGTCAATAAGTTTTCAATAATCGTTACACTTAGAGTTACGATTTAGTTTTATGTTGAGTTAGAAGATTAATCGAGTATAATTAACTCTTTAGATGATGATTCGAGTACAATTAAGTCTTTACTTGGTCAATAAGTTTTCAATAATTGTTACACTTAGAGTTACGAATTAGTTTTATGTTGAGTTAGAAGATTAATAGAGTATAATTAACCCTTTAGAAGATGATTCGAATACAACTAACTCTTTACTTGGTCAACAAGTTTTCAATCATATTTACGCTTAGAGTTACGGATTAGTTTTATGTTGAGTTAGAAGATTAATCGAGTACTATTAACTCCTTAGAAGATGATTCGAGTACAATTAACTATTTAGAAGAGGATTCCAGTACAATTAACTCTTTACTTGGTCAATAAGTTTTCAATAATCGTTACACTTAGAGTTACAGTTTAGTTTATTGTTGAGTTAGAAGATTAATCGAGTATAATTAACCATTTAGAAAATGATTCGAGTAAAATTAACTATTTACTTGGTCAACATGTTATCAATCATAGTTGGACTTAGAGTTACAGATTTGTTTTATGTTGAGTTAGAAAAGTACTATTAACTCCTTAGAAGATAATTCGAGTACAATTAACTCTGTAAAAGATTATTCGAGTACAATTAACTCTTTACTTGGTCAATAAGTTTTCAATAATCGTTACACTTAGAGTTACGATTTAGTTTTATGTTGAGTTAGAAGATTAATCGAGTATAATTAACTCTTTAGATGATGATTCGAGTACAATTAAGTCTTTACTTGGTCAACAAGTTTTCAATAATTGTTACACTTAGAGTTACGAATTAGTTTTATGTTGAGTTAGAAGATTAATCGAGTATAATTAACCCTTTAGAAGATGATTCGAATACAACTAACTCTTTACTTGGTCAACAAGTTTTCAATCATATTTACGCTTAGAGTTACGGATTAGTTTTATGTTGAGTTAGAAGATTAATCGAGTACTATTAACTCCTTAGAAGATGATTCGAGTACAATTAACTATTTAGAAGATGATTCCAGTACAATTAACTCTTTACTTGGTCAATAAGTTTTCAATAATCGTTACACTTAGAGTGACGGTTTAGTTTATTGTTGAGTTAGAAGATTAATCGAGTATAATTAACCATTTAGAAGATGATTCTAGTAATATTAACTCTTTACTTGGTCAACAAGATTTCAATAATTATTACACTTAGAGTTACGAATTAGTTTTATGTTGAGTTAGAAGAGTACTATTAAGTCCTTAGAAGATGATTCGAGTATAATTAACTCTTTAAAAGATGATTCCAGTACAATTAACTCTTTACGTGGTCAATAAGTTTTCAATAATCTTTACACTTAGAGTTACTGCTTAGTTTAAGTTGATTTAGATGATTAATCGAGTATAATTAACCATTTAGAAGATGATTCGAGTAAAATTAACTCTTTACTTGGTCAACAACATTTCAATGATAGTTAGACTTAGAGTTACGGATTAGTATTATGTTGAGTTAGAAGAGTACTATTAACTCCTTAGAAGATGATTCGAGTACAATTAACTCTGTAAAAGATTATTCGAGTACAAATAACTCTTTACTTGGTCAATAAGTTTTCAATAATCGTTACACTTAGAGTTACGGTTTAGTTTATTGTTGAGTTAGAAGATTAATCGAGTATAATTAACCATTTAGAATATGATTCGAGTAAAATTAACTATTTACTTGGTCAACATGTTTTCAATCATAGTTGGACTTAGAGTTACGGATTTGTTTTACGTTGAGTTAGAAGAGTACTATTAACTCCTTAAAAGATGATTCGAGTACAATTAACTCTGTAAAAGATTATTCGAGTACAAATAACTCTTTACTTTGTTAATAAGTTATCAATAATCGTTACACTTGGAGTTACGGTTTAGTTTTATGTTGAGTTAGAAGATTTATCGAGTATAATTAACTCTTTAGATGATGATTCGAGTACTATTAAGTCTTTACTTGGTCAACAAGTTTTCAATAATTGTTACACTTAGAGTTACGAATTAGTTTTATGTTGAGTTAGAAGATTAATAGAGTATAATTAACCCTTTAGAAGATGATTCGAATACAACTAACTCTTTACTTGGTCAACAAGTTTTCAATCATATTTACGCTTAGAGTTACGGATTAGTTTTATGTTGAGTTAGAAGATTAATCGAGTACTATTAACTCCTTAGAAGATGATTCGAGTACAATTAACTATTTAGAAGATGATTCTAGTACAATTAACTCTTTACTTGGTCAATAACTTTTCAATAATCGTTACACTTAGAGTGACGGTTTAGTTTATTGTTGAGTTAGAAGATTAATCGAGTATAATTAACCATTTAGAAGATGATTCTAGTAATATTAACTCTTTACTTGGTCAACAAGATTTCAATAATTATTACACTTAGAGTTACGAATTAGTTTTATGTTGAGTTAGAAGAGTACTATTAATTCCTTAGAAGATGATTCGAGTACAATTAACTCTTTAAAAGATGATTCCAGTACAATTAACTCTTTACGTGGTCAATAAGTTTTCAATAATCGTTACACTTAGAGTTACTGCTTAGTTTAAGTTGATTTAGAAGATTAATCGAGTATAATTAACCATTTAGAAGATGATTCGAGTAAAATTAACTCTTTACTTGGTCAACAAGTTTTCAATGATAGTCAGACTTAGAGTTACGGATTAGTATTATGTTGTGTTAGAAGAGTACAATTAACTCTGTAAAAGATTATTCGAGTACAAATAACTCTTTACGTGGTCAATAAGTTTTTAAATAATCGTTACACTTGGAGTTACGGTTTAGTTTTATGTTGAGTTAGAAGATTTATCGAGTATAATTAACTCTTTAGATGATGATTCGAGTACAATTAAGTCTTTACTTGGTCAACAAGTTTTCAATAATCGTTACACTTAGAGTTACGAATTAGTTTTATGTTGAGTTAGAAGATTAATCGAGTATAATTAACTCTTTAGATGATGATTCGAGTACAATTAAGTCTTTACTTGGTCAACAAGTTTTCAATAATTGTTACACTTAGAGTTACGAATTAGTTTTATGTTGAGTTAGAAGATTAATAGAGTATAATTAACCCTTTAGAAGATGATTCGAATACAACTAACTCTTTACTTGGTCAACAAGTTTACAATCATATTTACGCTTAGAGTTACGGATTAGTTTTATGTTGTGTAAGAAGATTAATCGAGTACTATTAACTCCTTAGAAGATGATTCGAGTACAATTAACACTTTAGAAGATGATTGAAGTACAATTAACTCTTTACTTGGTCAATAAGTTTTCAATAATCGTTACACTTAGAGTTACGGTTTAGTTTATTGTTGAGTTAGAAGATTAATCGAGTATAATTAACCATTTAGAATATGATTCGAGTAAAATTAACTATTTACTTGGTCAACATGTTTTCAATCATAGTTGGACTTAGAGTTACGGATTTGTTTTATGTTGAGTTAGAAGAGTACTATTAACTCCTTAGAAGATAATTCGAGTACAATTAACTCTGTAAAAGATTATTCGAGTACAATTAACTCTTTACTTGGTCAATAAGTTTTCAATAATCGTTACACTTAGAGTTACGATTTAGTTTTATGTTGAGTTAGAAGATTAATCGAGTATAATTAACTCTTTAGATGATGATTCGAGTATAATTAAGTCTTTACTTGGTCAACAAGTTTTCAATAATTGTTACACTTAGAGTTACGAATTAGTTTTATGTTGAGTTAGAAGATTAATCGAGTATAATTAACCCTTTAGAAAATGATTCGAATACAAGTAACTCTCTACTTGGTCAACAAGTTTTCAATCATATTTACGCTTAGAGTTACGGATTAGTTTTATGTTGAGTTAGAAGATTAATCGAGTACTATTAACTCGTTAGAAGATGATTCGAGTACAATTAACTATTTAGAAGATGATTCCAGTACAATTAACTCTTTACTTAGTCAATAAGTTTTCAATAATCGTTTCACTTAGAGTTACGGTTTAGTTTATTGTTGAGTTAAAAGATTAATCAAGTATAATTAACCATTTAGAAGATGATTCTAGTAAAATAAACACTTTACTTGGTCAACAAGATATCAATAATTATTACACTTAGATTTACGAATTAGTTTTATGTTGAGTTAGATGATTAATCGAGTACTATTAACTCCTTAGAAGATGATTCGAGTACAATTAACTCTTTAAAAGATGATTCTAGTACAATTAACTCTTTACTTGGTCAATAAGTTTTCAATAATCGTTACACTTAGAGTTACTGTTTAGTTTAAGTTGAGTTAGAAGATTAATCGAGTATAATTAACCATTTAGAAGATGATTCGAGTAAAATTAACTCTTTACTTGGTCAACAAGTTTTCAATCATAGTTAGACTTAGAGTTACGGATTAGTATTATGTTGAGTTAGAAGAGTACTATGAACTCCTTAGAAGATGATTCGAGTACAATTAACTCTGTAAAAGATTATTCGAGTACAATTAACTCTTTACTTGGTCAATAAGTTTTTAATAATCGTTACACTTAGAGTTACGGTTTAGTTTTATGTTGAGTTAGAAGATTAATCGAGTATAATTAACTCTTTAGATGATGATTCGAGTACAATTAAGTCTTTACTTGGTCAACAAGTTTTCAATAATTGTTACACTTAGAGTTACGAATTAGTTTTATGTTGAGTTAGAAGATTAATAGAGTATAATTAACCCTTTAGAAGATGATTCGAATACAACTAACTCTTTACTTGGTCAACAAGTTTTCAATCATATTTACGCTTAGAGTTACGGATTAGTTTTATGTTGAGTAAGAAGATTAATCTAGTACTATTAACTCCTTAGAAGATGATTCGAGTACAATTAACACTTTAGAAGATGATTGAAGTACAATTAACTCTTTACTTGGTCAATAAGTTATCAATAATCGTTACACTTAGAGTTACGGTTTAGTTTATTGTTGAGTTAGAAGATTAATCGAGTATAATTAACCATTTAGAATATGATTTGAGTAAAATTAACTATTTACTTGGTCAACATGTTTTCAATCATAGTTGGACTTAGAGTTACGGATTTGTTTTATGTTGAGTTAGAAGAGTACTATTAACTCCTTAGAAGATAATTCGAGTACAATTAACTCTGTAAAAGATTATTCGAGTACAATTAACTCTTTACTTGGTCAATAAGTTTTCAATAATCGTTACACTTAGAGTTACGATTTAGTTTTATGTTGAGTTAGAAGATTAATCGAGTATAATTAACTCTTTAGATGATGATTCGAGTATAATTAAGTCTTTACTTGGTCAACAAGTTTTCAATAATTGTTACACTTAGAGTTACGAATTAGTTTTATGTTGAGTTAGAAGATTAATCGAGTATAATTAACCCTTTAGAAAATGATTCGAATACAAGTAACTCTCTACTTGGTCAACAAGTTTTCAATCATATTTACGCTTAGAGTTACGGATTAGTTTTATGTTGAGTTAGAAGATTAATCGAGTACTATTAACTCGTTAGAAGATGATTCGAGTACAATTAACTATTTAGAAGATGATTCCAGTACAATTAACTCTTTACTTAGTCAATAAGTTTTCAATAATCGTTTCACTTAGAGTTACGGTTTAGTTTATTGTTGAGTTAAAAGATTAATCAAGTATAATTAACCATTTAGAAGATGATTCTAGTAAAATAAACACTTTACTTGGTCAACAAGATATCAATAATTATTACACTTAGATTTACGAATTAGTTTTATGTTGAGTTAGATGATTAATCGAGTACTATTAACTCCTTAGAAGATGATTCGAGTACAATTAACTCTTTAAAAGATGATTCTAGTACAATTAACTCTTTACTTGGTCAATAAGTTTTCAATAATCGTTACACTTAGAGTTACTGTTTAGTTTAAGTTGAGTTAGAAGATTAATCGAGTATAATTAACCATTTAGAAGATGATTCGAGTAAAATTAACTCTTTACTTGGTCAACAAGTTTTCAATCATAGTTAGACTTAGAGTTACGGATTAGTATTATGTTGAGTTAGAAGAGTACTATGAACTCCTTAGAAGATGATTCGAGTACAATTAACTCTGTAAAAGATTATTCGAGTACAATTAACTCTTTACTTGGTCAATAAGTTTTTAATAATCGTTACACTTAGAGTTACGGTTTAGTTTTATGTTGAGTTAGAAGATTAATCGAGTATAATTAACTCTTTAGATGATGATTCGAGTACAATTAAGTCTTTACTTGGTCAACAAGTTTTCAATAATTGTTACACTTAGAGTTACGAATTAGTTTTATGTTGAGTTAGAAGATTAATAGAGTATAATTAACCCTTTAGAAGATGATTCGAATACAACTAACTCTTTACTTGGTCAACAAGTTTTCAATCATATTTACGCTTAGAGTTACGGATTAGTTTTATGTTGAGTAAGAAGATTAATCTAGTACTATTAACTCCTTAGAAGATGATTCGAGTACAATTAACACTTTAGAAGATGATTGAAGTACAATTAACTCTTTACTTGGTCAATAAGTTATCAATAATCGTTACACTTAGAGTTACGGTTTAGTTTATTGTTGAGTTAGAAGATTAATCGAGTATAATTAACCATTTAGAATATGATTTGAGTAAAATTAACTATTTACTTGGTCAACATGTTTTCAATCATAGTTGGACTTAGAGTTACGGATTTGTTTTATGTTGAGTTAGAAGAGTACTATTAACTCCTTAGAAGATAATTCGAGTACAATTAACTCTGTAAAAGATTATTTGAGTACAATTAACTCTTTACTTTGTCAATAAGTTTTTAATAATCGTTACACTTAGAGTTACGGTTTAGTTTTATGTTGAGTTAGAAGATTAATCGAGTATAATTAACTCTTTAGATGATGATTCGAGTACAATTAAGTCTTTACTTGGTTAACAAGTTTTCAATAATTGTTACACTTAGAATTACGAATTAGTTTTTGTCACGCCCCAAAATCTTTTTGTATTTTATCAGAGTTTTACTTGCGGGCGTGAAGAAAGAAGGGGAAAAAGACGTGCATGAAATAAAATAGAAATCTTTGGGAAAAAGAACATACGATTTTATGTATACAAATCCTCGGCGTCTAGCCGAAATAAAACCATTTTACATAACAGCGGAAAAACATCAGGATCCTTTACAAAGAAGAAGAAATATAGTTTTCTTTTACAAACGAACAACATATCCTTAAAAAGGTAAAACCGGAAGATGGACTCGGCTGATAGGGCACCCCTCTCTCTACGCATCAAGATTCTCTTCTTCTCCTGTAGTGTGAGTACAGGTGGGGGGTGAGTGCGTTGAATACACTCGTGGAATTAATCACCAAGTTTTTAACATTATTAAGCAGATACACAGATCCAACATATATAATAGTTCAGCAATGAGACACAGCACATATAATGCATTGCACATATAATACGGACACATAACTCTAAGAGTACTCATCTAACATATGGTGCTTTTATGGGCCACCAGTCCATTGGTGCTTTTTACGGGCCACCAGTCCATCCAGAACGAGATCATAGACCTCCATTCCGTTGGTGCTTTTTACGGGCCACCACTCCATCCCAGAACGAGATCATGGACCTCCGTTCTGCTAGTGCTTTTTACGGGCCACCAGTCCATCCCTAACGTATGGTGCTTTTATGGGCCACCAGTCCATCTTAACATATGGTGCTTTTATGGGCCACCAGTCCATCTTAACATATGGTGCTTTTATGGGCCACCAGTTCATCTTAACATATGGTGCTTTTATGGGCCACCAGTCCATCTTAACATGACTTTAGACTTCCGTCCACATATATCATATTCATAATGTATGCACGTACATAGTAATCATAGCAAATAATCACAACACGTAGATTTCAACAGTTCATATATCAAATATGGAAAACATTAAACAAATAGAGTTATTAGGGTTCAGAAGTTACCCCCACCTTGTTCGGTGGTTACCACGTGAGTCGCTAGTATCAAAGACTTGGTATCTTGATTCCCACTCCAACTAATACCAACCCAATGGATAGCCTACACAATTTTACAAAATTTCTTACATCATTAATACGCTTAAAACTTATATTTAAAATGTATAAAGATAGCCGTAGAGAAGAATTGTTCGATAGAGACGAGACGGATCGATAGATCAAGAGATCGAGGTCGATGAGACAAGGGAGAAAAGATCAGTTCAGCAACTGATATGATAGAGGAAAGGATTAGGGTCGCTACGGAAAAAGAATGAGCTCGATCGGAGTTGAAACGAGCTCGAACGAAGAGTTTTAATATCGAAGGGTATTTTGGTAATTTTGGTCAAAAGGTTGACTTTGACTGGGCCCCGACTCCCGGTCGACCCGACGTACAAAAAGACTCGGTCGGGCGGGTACAAAAACTCGACGGTGCGCGCTCGGCGTGCACGACGGCACCCGACGCGCGCACAGGATCCCCGTCGCCCGCGCCCGCGCGTGCACTGATTCCCCGTCGCCCGCGCCCGCGCGCCCGTAGCGCGCTTGCTGCTCCCGTCGCCCGTGCGTGCTGGATCCCCGGCGCCCGCGCCCGCGCGCCCGTTGCCCGGCGCCTCCCGGCGTGCACACCCGGCGTCAGGCATGCGCACCCGGCGCGCCCAGCAGCACCAGCCACCACCACCGGCGGCGGCGGCTCCGGCGACTTTTCCGGCGACGGCGGCGGCGGCTCCGGCGACGGCGGTTTCCGGCGGCACTCCGGCGGCGGCGGAAAATAAAAATGTAAAGGAAAAGAAAAGAAAGAGAACTTACGTGTTCGCGTCGCGAGCGTCGCTCAGGTCGTCGGCTTTGAAAACGTATAAGTTTTGAAAGTTATGAGCCCCTATTTATAGATTTTGGAATTTACCTTTTTACCGTTGAAAAGTTACCATTTACCAAAAATATCTTCATTTACCTTTCATTAAAATATTATTTTTATTTTTACCTTTTATTGTAATTTTACCCTTTCCTTCGTCAGTTGAGCTACGGGTCTCCGATTGACCCCTAGTTTGTTTCTATTTTCTCTTATTTCTGATACGAATCTCTTGGTAAAATCGTATTCTAGGTTCCATGTTACGAAAAAAATACCCATCTAAAACTAAAACCGGCGTTAACCAAGTATCTGAAACGCACGTACTAAATTAAACAATCAAAACATACGCACATAATTATTAAGTCGGGGTTCAAATATTTAATTATTCAATTATGCTCATTTTGACCCGGGGTGCTACAGTTTTATGTTGAGTTAGAAGATTAATAGAGTATAATTAACCCTTTAGAAGACGATTCGAACACAACTAACTCTTTACTTGGTCAACAAGTTTTCAATCATATTTACACTTAGAGTTACGGATTAGTTTTATGTTGAGTAAGATGATTAATCGAGTACTACTAACTCCTTAGAAGATGATTCGAGTACAATTAACACTTTAGAAGATGATTGAAGTACAATTAACTCTTTACTTGGTCAATAAGTTTTCAATAATCGTTACACTTAGAGTTACGGTTTAGTTTATTGTTGAGTTAGAAGATTAATCGAGTATAATTAACCATTTAGAATATGATTCGAGTAAAATTAACTATTTACTTGGTCAACATGTTTTCAATCATAGTTGGACTTAGAGTTACGGATTTGTTTTATGTTGAGTTAGAAGAGTACTATTAACTCCTTAGAAGATAATTCGAGTACAATTAACTCTGTAAAAGATTATTCGAGTACAATTAACTCTTTACTTGGTCAATAAGTTTTTAATAATCGTTACACTTAGAGTTACGGTTTAGTTTTATGTTGAGTTAGAAGATTAATCGAGTATAATTATCTCTTTAGATGATGATTCGAGTACAATTAAGTCTTTACTTGGTCAACAAGTTTTCAATAATTGTTACGCTTAGAATTACGAATTAGTTTTATGTTGAGTTAGAAGATTAATAGAGTATAATTAACCCTTTAGAAGACGATTCGAACACAACTAACTCTTTCCTTGGTCAACAAGTTTTCAATCATATTTACGCTTAGAGTTACGGATTAGTTTTATGTTGAGTAAGATGATTAATCGAGTACTACTAACTCCTTAGAAGATGATTCGAGTACAATTAACACTTTAGAAGATGATTGAAGTACAATTAACTCTTTACTTGGTCAATAAGTTTTCAATAATCGTTACACTTAGAGTTACGGTTTAGTTTATTGTTGAGTTAGAAGATTAATCGAGTATAATTAACCATTTAGAATATGATTCGAGTAAAATTAACTATTTACTTGGTCAACATGTTTTCAATCATAGTTGGACTTAGAGTTACGGATTTGTTTTATGTTGAGTTAGAAGAGTACTATTAACTCCTTAGAAGATAATTCGAGTACAATTAACTCTGTAAAAGATTATTCGAGTACAATTAACTCTTTACTTGGTCAATAAGTTTTTAATAATCGTTACACTTAGAGTTACGGTTTAGTTTTATGTTGAGTTAGAAGATTAATCGAGTATAATTAACTCTTTAGATGATGATTCGAGTACAATTAAGTCTTTACTTGGTCAACAAGTTTTCAATAATTGTTACACTTAGAATTACGAATTAGTTTTATGTTGAGTTAGAAGATTAATGGAGTATAATTAACCCTTTAGAAGACGATTCGAACACAACTAACTCTTTACTTGGTTAACAAGTTTTCAATCATATTTACGCTTAGAGTTACGGATTAGTTTTATGTTGAGTAAGAAGATTAATCGAGTACTATTAACTCCTTAGAAGATGATTCGAGTACAATTAACACTTTAGAAGATGATTGAAGTACAATTAACTCTTTACTTGGTCAATAAGTTTTCAATAATCGTTACACTTAGAGTTACGGTTTAGTTTATTGTTGAGTTAGAAGATTAATCGAGTATAATTAACCATTTAGAATATGATTCGAGTAAAATTAACTATTTACTTGGTCAACATGTTTTCAATCATAGTTGGACTTAGAGTTACGGATTTGTTTTATGTTCAGTTAGAAGAGTACTATTAACTCCTTAGAAGATAATTCGAGTACAATTAACTCTGTAAAAGATTATTCGAGTACAATTAACTCTTTACTTGGTCAATAAGTTTTCAATAATCGTTACACTTAGAGTTACGATTTAGTTTTATGTTGAGTTAGAAGATTAATCGAGTATAATTAACTCTTTAGATGATGATTCGAGTAAAATTAAGTCTTTACTTGGTCAACAAGTTTTCAATAACTGTTAAACTTAGAGTTACGAATTAGTTTTATGTTGAGTTAGGAGATTAATCGAGTATAATTAACCCTTTAGAAAATGATTCGAATACAAGTAACTCTCTACTTGGTCAACAAGTTTTCAATCATATTTACGCTTAGAGTTACGGATTAGTTTTATGTTGAGTTAGAAGATTAATCGAGTACTATTAACTCCTTAGAAGATGATTCGAGTACAATTAACTATTTAGAAGATGATTCCAGTACAATTAACTCTTTACTTAGTCAATAAGTTTTCAATAATCGTTTCACTTAGAGTTACGGTTTAGTTTATTATTGAGTTAAAAGATTAATCGAGTATAATTAACCATTTAGAAGATGATTCTTGTAAAATTAACACTTTACTTGGTCAACAAGATTTCAATAATTATTACACTTAGAGTTACGAATTAGTTTTATGTTGAGTTAGAAGATTAATCGAGTACTATTAACTCCTTAGAAGATGATTCGAGTACAATTAACTCTTTAAAAGATGATTCTAGTACAATTAACTCTTTACTTGGTTAATAAGTTTTCAATAATCGTTACACTTAGAGTTACTGTTTAGTTTAAGTTGAGTTAGAAGATTATTGAGTATAATTAACCATTTAGAAGATGATTCGAGTAAAATTAACTCTTTACTTGGTCAACAAGTTTTCAATCATAGTTAGACTTAGAGTTACGGATTAGTATTATGTTGAGTTAGAAGTGTACTATGAACTCCTTAGAAGATGATTCGAGTACAATTAACTCTATAAAAGATTATTCGAGTACAAATAACTCTTTACTTGGTCAATAAGTTTTCAATAATCGTTACACTTGGAGTTACGGTTTAGTTTTATGTTGAGTTAGAAGATTTATCGAGTATAATTAACTCTTTAGATGATGATTCGAGTACAATTAAGTCTTTACTTAGTCAACAAGTTTTCAATAATTGTTACACTTAGAGTTACGAATTAGTTTTATGTTGAGTTAGAAGATTAATAGAGTATAATTAACCCTTTAGAAGATGATTCGAATACAACTAACTCTTTACTTGGTCAACAAGTTTTCAATCATATTTACGCTTAGAGTTACGGATTAGTTTTATGTTGAGTAAGGAGATTAATCGAGTACTATTAACTCCTTAGAAGATGATTCGAGTACAATTAACACTTTAGAAGATGATTGAAGTACAATTAACTCTTTACTTGGTCAATAAGTTTTCAATAATCGTTACACTTAGAGTTACGGTTTAGTTTATTGTTGAGTTAGAAGATTAATCGAGTATAATTATCCATTTAGAATATGATTCGAGTAAAATTAACTATTTACTTGGTCAACATGTTTTCAATCATAGTTGGATTTAGAGTTACGGATTTGTTTTATGTTGAGTTAGAAGAGTACTATTAACTCCTTAGAAGATGATTCGAGTACAATTAACTCTGTAAAAGATTATTCGAGTACAATTAACTCTTTACTTGGTCTATAAGTTTACAATAATCGTTACACTTGGAGTTACGATTTAGTTTTATATTGAGTTAGTAGATTAATCGAGTATAATTAACTCTTTAGATGATGATTCGAGTACAATTAAGTCTTTACTTGGTCAACAAGTTTTCAATAATTGTTACACTTAGAGTTACGAATTAGTTTTATGTTGAGTTAGAAGATTAATCGAGTATAATTAACCCTATAGAAGATGATTCGAATACAAGTCACTCTTTACTTGGTCAACAAGTTTTCAATCATATTTACGCTTAGAGTTACGAATTAGTTTTATGTTGAGTTAGAATATTAATCGAGTACTATTAACTCCTTAGAACATGATTCGAGTACAATTAACTCTTTAAAAGATGATTCCAGTACAATTAACTCTTTACGTGGTCAATAAGTTTTCAATAATCGTTACACTTAGAGTTACTGCTTAGTTTTAGTTGAGTTAGAAGATTAATCGAGTATAATTAACCATTTAGAAGATGATTCGAGTAAAATTAACTCTTTACTTGGTCAACAAGTTTTCAATCATAGTTAGACTTAGAGTTACGGATTAGTATTATGTTGAGTTAGAAGAGTACTATTAACTCCTTAGAAGATGATTCGAGTACAATTAACTTTGTAAAAGATTATTCGAGTACAAATAACTCTTTACTTGGTCAATAAGTTTTCAATAATCGTTACACTTGGAGTTACGTTTTAGTTTTCTGTTGAGTTAGAAGATTTATCGAGTATAATTAACTCTTTAGATGATGATTCGAGTACAATTAAGTCTTTACTTGGTCAACAAGTTTTCAATAATTGTTACACTTAGAGTTACGAATTAGTTTTATGTTGAGTTAGAAGATTAATAGAGTATAATTAACCCTTTAGAAGATGATTCGAATACAACTAACTCTTTACTTGGTCAACAAGTTTTCAATCATATTTACGCTTAGAGTTACGGATTAGTTTTATGTTGAGTAAGAAGATTAATCTAGTACTATTAACTCCTTAGAAGATGATTCGAGTACAATTAACACTTTAGAAGATGATTGAAGTACAATTAACTCTTTACTTGGTCAATAAGTTATCAATAATCGTTACACTTAGAGTTACGGTTTAGTTTATTGTTGAGTTAGAAGATTAATCGAGTATAATTAACCATTTAGAATATGATTTGAGTAAAATTAACTATTTACTTGGTCAACATGTTTTCAATCATAGTTGGACTTAGAGTTACGGATTTGTTTTATGTTGAGTTAGAAGAGTACTATTAACTCCTTAGAAGATAATTCGAGTACAATTAACTCTGTAAAAGATTATTTGAGTACAATTAACTCTTTACTTGGTCAATAAGTTTTTAATAATCGTTACACTTAGAGTTACGGTTTAGTTTTATGTTGAGTTAGAAGATTAATCGAGTATAATTAACTCTTTAGATGATGATTCGAGTACAATTAAGTCTTTACTTGGTTAACAAGTTTTCAATAATTGTTACACTTAGAATTACGAATTAGTTTTTGTCACGCCCCAAAATCTTTTTGTATTTTATCAGAGTTTTACTTGCGGGCGTGAAGAAAGAAGGGGAAAAAGACGTGCATGAAATAAAATAGAAATCTTTGGGAAAAAGAACATACGATTTTATGTATACAAATCCTCGGCGTCTAGCCGAAATAAAACCATTTTACATAACAGCGGAAAAACATCAGGATCCTTTACAAAGAAGAAGAAATATAGTTTTCTTTTACAAACGAACAACATATCCTTAAAAAGGTAAAACCGGAAGATGGACTCGGCTGATAGGGCACCCCTCTCTCTACGCATCAAGATTCTCTTCTTCTCCTGTAGTGTGAGTACAGGTGGGGGGTGAGTGCGTTGAATACACTCGTGGAATTAATCACCAAGTTTTTAACATTATTAAGCAGATACACAGATCCAACATATATAATAGTTCAGCAATGAGACACAGCACATATAATGCATTGCACATATAATACGGACACATAACTCTAAGAGTACTCATCTAACATATGGTGCTTTTATGGGCCACCAGTCCATTGGTGCTTTTTACGGGCCACCAGTCCATCCAGAACGAGATCATAGACCTCCATTCCGTTGGTGCTTTTTACGGGCCACCACTCCATCCCAGAACGAGATCATGGACCTCCGTTCTGCTAGTGCTTTTTACGGGCCACCAGTCCATCCCTAACGTATGGTGCTTTTATGGGCCACCAGTCCATCTTAACATATGGTGCTTTTATGGGCCACCAGTCCATCTTAACATATGGTGCTTTTATGGGCCACCAGTTCATCTTAACATATGGTGCTTTTATGGGCCACCAGTCCATCTTAACATGACTTTAGACTTCCGTCCACATATATCATATTCATAATGTATGCACGTACATAGTAATCATAGCAAATAATCACAACACGTAGATTTCAACAGTTCATATATCAAATATGGAAAACATTAAACAAATAGAGTTATTAGGGTTCAGAAGTTACCCCCACCTTGTTCGGTGGTTACCACGTGAGTCGCTAGTATCAAAGACTTGGTATCTTGATTCCCACTCCAACTAATACCAACCCAATGGATAGCCTACACAATTTTACAAAATTTCTTACATCATTAATACGCTTAAAACTTATATTTAAAATGTATAAAGATAGCCGTAGAGAAGAATTGTTCGATAGAGACGAGACGGATCGATAGATCAAGAGATCGAGGTCGATGAGACAAGGGAGAAAAGATCAGTTCAGCAACTGATATGATAGAGGAAAGGATTAGGGTCGCTACGGAAAAAGAATGAGCTCGATCGGAGTTGAAACGAGCTCGAACGAAGAGTTTTAATATCGAAGGGTATTTTGGTAATTTTGGTCAAAAGGTTGACTTTGACTGGGCCCCGACTCCCGGTCGACCCGACGTACAAAAAGACTCGGTCGGGCGGGTACAAAAACTCGACGGTGCGCGCTCGGCGTGCACGACGGCACCCGACGCGCGCACAGGATCCCCGTCGCCCGCGCCCGCGCGTGCACTGATTCCCCGTCGCCCGCGCCCGCGCGCCCGTAGCGCGCTTGCTGCTCCCGTCGCCCGTGCGTGCTGGATCCCCGGCGCCCGCGCCCGCGCGCCCGTTGCCCGGCGCCTCCCGGCGTGCACACCCGGCGTCAGGCATGCGCACCCGGCGCGCCCAGCAGCACCAGCCACCACCACCGGCGGCGGCGGCTCCGGCGACTTTTCCGGCGACGGCGGCGGCGGCTCCGGCGACGGCGGTTTCCGGCGGCACTCCGGCGGCGGCGGAAAATAAAAATGTAAAGGAAAAGAAAAGAAAGAGAACTTACGTGTTCGCGTCGCGAGCGTCGCTCAGGTCGTCGGCTTTGAAAACGTATAAGTTTTGAAAGTTATGAGCCCCTATTTATAGATTTTGGAATTTACCTTTTTACCGTTGAAAAGTTACCATTTACCAAAAATATCTTCATTTACCTTTCATTAAAATATTATTTTTATTTTTACCTTTTATTGTAATTTTACCCTTTCCTTCGTCAGTTGAGCTACGGGTCTCCGATTGACCCCTAGTTTGTTTCTATTTTCTCTTATTTCTGATACGAATCTCTTGGTAAAATCGTATTCTAGGTTCCATGTTACGAAAAAAATACCCATCTAAAACTAAAACCGGCGTTAACCAAGTATCTGAAACGCACGTACTAAATTAAACAATCAAAACATACGCACATAATTATTAAGTCGGGGTTCAAATATTTAATTATTCAATTATGCTCATTTTGACCCGGGGTGCTACAGTTTTATGTTGAGTTAGAAGATTAATAGAGTATAATTAACCCTTTAGAAGACGATTCGAACACAACTAACTCTTTACTTGGTCAACAAGTTTTCAATCATATTTACACTTAGAGTTACGGATTAGTTTTATGTTGAGTAAGATGATTAATCGAGTACTACTAACTCCTTAGAAGATGATTCGAGTACAATTAACACTTTAGAAGATGATTGAAGTACAATTAACTCTTTACTTGGTCAATAAGTTTTCAATAATCGTTACACTTAGAGTTACGGTTTAGTTTATTGTTGAGTTAGAAGATTAATCGAGTATAATTAACCATTTAGAATATGATTCGAGTAAAATTAACTATTTACTTGGTCAACATGTTTTCAATCATAGTTGGACTTAGAGTTACGGATTTGTTTTATGTTGAGTTAGAAGAGTACTATTAACTCCTTAGAAGATAATTCGAGTACAATTAACTCTGTAAAAGATTATTCGAGTACAATTAACTCTTTACTTGGTCAATAAGTTTTTAATAATCGTTACACTTAGAGTTACGGTTTAGTTTTATGTTGAGTTAGAAGATTAATCGAGTATAATTATCTCTTTAGATGATGATTCGAGTACAATTAAGTCTTTACTTGGTCAACAAGTTTTCAATAATTGTTACGCTTAGAATTACGAATTAGTTTTATGTTGAGTTAGAAGATTAATAGAGTATAATTAACCCTTTAGAAGACGATTCGAACACAACTAACTCTTTCCTTGGTCAACAAGTTTTCAATCATATTTACGCTTAGAGTTACGGATTAGTTTTATGTTGAGTAAGATGATTAATCGAGTACTACTAACTCCTTAGAAGATGATTCGAGTACAATTAACACTTTAGAAGATGATTGAAGTACAATTAACTCTTTACTTGGTCAATAAGTTTTCAATAATCGTTACACTTAGAGTTACGGTTTAGTTTATTGTTGAGTTAGAAGATTAATCGAGTATAATTAACCATTTAGAATATGATTCGAGTAAAATTAACTATTTACTTGGTCAACATGTTTTCAATCATAGTTGGACTTAGAGTTACGGATTTGTTTTATGTTGAGTTAGAAGAGTACTATTAACTCCTTAGAAGATAATTCGAGTACAATTAACTCTGTAAAAGATTATTCGAGTACAATTAACTCTTTACTTGGTCAATAAGTTTTTAATAATCGTTACACTTAGAGTTACGGTTTAGTTTTATGTTGAGTTAGAAGATTAATCGAGTATAATTAACTCTTTAGATGATGATTCGAGTACAATTAAGTCTTTACTTGGTCAACAAGTTTTCAATAATTGTTACACTTAGAATTACGAATTAGTTTTATGTTGAGTTAGAAGATTAATGGAGTATAATTAACCCTTTAGAAGACGATTCGAACACAACTAACTCTTTACTTGGTTAACAAGTTTTCAATCATATTTACGCTTAGAGTTACGGATTAGTTTTATGTTGAGTAAGAAGATTAATCGAGTACTATTAACTCCTTAGAAGATGATTCGAGTACAATTAACACTTTAGAAGATGATTGAAGTACAATTAACTCTTTACTTGGTCAATAAGTTTTCAATAATCGTTACACTTAGAGTTACGGTTTAGTTTATTGTTGAGTTAGAAGATTAATCGAGTATAATTAACCATTTAGAATATGATTCGAGTAAAATTAACTATTTACTTGGTCAACATGTTTTCAATCATAGTTGGACTTAGAGTTACGGATTTGTTTTATGTTCAGTTAGAAGAGTACTATTAACTCCTTAGAAGATAATTCGAGTACAATTAACTCTGTAAAAGATTATTCGAGTACAATTAACTCTTTACTTGGTCAATAAGTTTTCAATAATCGTTACACTTAGAGTTACGATTTAGTTTTATGTTGAGTTAGAAGATTAATCGAGTATAATTAACTCTTTAGATGATGATTCGAGTAAAATTAAGTCTTTACTTGGTCAACAAGTTTTCAATAACTGTTAAACTTAGAGTTACGAATTAGTTTTATGTTGAGTTAGGAGATTAATCGAGTATAATTAACCATTTAGAAAATGATTCGAATACAAGTAACTCTCTACTTGGTCAACAAGTTTTCAATCATATTTACGCTTAGAGTTACGGATTAGTTTTATGTTGAGTTAGAAGATTAATCGAGTACTATTAACTCCTTAGAAGATGATTCGAGTACAATTAACTATTTAGAAGATGATTCCAGTACAATTAACTCTTTACTTAGTCAATAAGTTTTCAATAATCGTTTCACTTAGAGTTACGGTTTAGTTTATTATTGAGTTAAAAGATTAATCGAGTATAATTAACCATTTAGAAGATGATTCTTGTAAAATTAACACTTTACTTGGTCAACAAGATTTCAATAATTATTACACTTAGAGTTACGAATTAGTTTTATGTTGAGTTAGAAGATTAATCGAGTACTATTAACTCCTTAGAAGATGATTCGAGTACAATTAACTCTTTAAAAGATGATTCTAGTACAATTAACTCTTTACTTGGTTAATAAGTTTTCAATAATCGTTACACTTAGAGTTACTGTTTAGTTTAAGTTGAGTTAGAAGATTATTGAGTATAATTAACCATTTAGAAGATGATTCGAGTAAAATTAACTCTTTACTTGGTCAACAAGTTTTCAATCATAGTTAGACTTAGAGTTACGGATTAGTATTATGTTGAGTTAGAAGTGTACTATGAACTCCTTAGAAGATGATTCGAGTACAATTAACTCTATAAAAGATTATTCGAGTACAAATAACTCTTTACTTGGTCAATAAGTTTTCAATAATCGTTACACTTGGAGTTACGGTTTAGTTTTATGTTGAGTTAGAAGATTTATCGAGTATAATTAACTCTTTAGATGATGATTCGAGTACAATTAAGTCTTTACTTAGTCAACAAGTTTTCAATAATTGTTACACTTAGAGTTACGAATTAGTTTTATGTTGAGTTAGAAGATTAATAGAGTATAATTAACCCTTTAGAAGATGATTCGAATACAACTAACTCTTTACTTGGTCAACAAGTTTTCAATCATATTTACGCTTAGAGTTACGGATTAGTTTTATGTTGAGTAAGGAGATTAATCGAGTACTATTAACTCCTTAGAAGATGATTCGAGTACAATTAACACTTTAGAAGATGATTGAAGTACAATTAACTCTTTACTTGGTCAATAAGTTTTCAATAATCGTTACACTTAGAGTTACGGTTTAGTTTATTGTTGAGTTAGAAGATTAATCGAGTATAATTATCCATTTAGAATATGATTCGAGTAAAATTAACTATTTACTTGGTCAACATGTTTTCAATCATAGTTGGATTTAGAGTTACGGATTTGTTTTATGTTGAGTTAGAAGAGTACTATTAACTCCTTAGAAGATGATTCGAGTACAATTAACTCTGTAAAAGATTATTCGAGTACAATTAACTCTTTACTTGGTCAATAAGTTTACAATAATCGTTACACTTGGAGTTACGATTTAGTTTTATATTGAGTTAGTAGATTAATCGAGTATAATTAACTCTTTAGATGATGATTCGAGTACAATTAAGTCTTTACTTGGTCAACAAGTTTTCAATAATTGTTACACTTAGAGTTACGAATTAGTTTTATGTTGAGTTAGAAGATTAATCGAGTATAATTAACCCTATAGAAGATGATTCGAATACAAGTCACTCTTTACTTGGTCAACAAGTTTTCAATCATATTTACGCTTAGAGTTACGAATTAGTTTTATGTTGAGTTAGAATATTAATCGAGTACTATTAACTCCTTAGAACATGATTCGAGTACAATTAACTCTTTAAAAGATGATTCCAGTACAATTAACTCTTTACGTGGTCAATAAGTTTTCAATAATCGTTACACTTAGAGTTACTGCTTAGTTTTAGTTGAGTTAGAAGATTAATCGAGTATAATTAACCATTTAGAAGATGATTCGAGTAAAATTAACTCTTTACTTGGTCAACAAGTTTTCAATCATAGTTAGACTTAGAGTTACGGATTAGTATTATGTTGAGTTAGAAGAGTACTATTAACTCCTTAGAAGATGATTCGAGTACAATTAACTTTGTAAAAGATTATTCGAGTACAAATAACTCTTTACTTGGTCAATAAGTTTTCAATAATCGTTACACTTGGAGTTACGTTTTAGTTTTCTGTTGAGTTAGAAGATTTATCGAGTATAATTAACTCTTTAGATGATGATTCGAGTACAATTAAGTCTTTACTTGGTCAACAAGTTTTCAATAATTGTTACACTTAGAGTTACGAATTAGTTTTATGTTGAGTTAGAAGATTAATCGAGTATAATTAACCCTTTAGAAGATGATTCGAATACAACTAAATCTTTTTACTTGGTCAACAAGTTTTCAATCATATTTACGCTTAGAGTTACGGATTAGTTTTATGTTGAGTAAGAATATTAATCGAGTACTATTAACTCCTTAGAAGATGATTCGAGTACAATTAACACTTTAGAAGATGATTGAAGTACAATTAACTCTTTACTTGGTCAATAAGTTTTCAATAATCGTTACACTTAGAGTGACGGTTTAGTTTATTGTTGAGTTAGAAGATTAATCGAGTATAATTAACCATTTAGAAGATGATTCTAGTAAAATTAACTCTTTACTTGGTCAACAAGATTTCAATAATTATTACACTTAGAGTTACGAATTAGTTTTATGTTGAGTTAGAAGATTAATCGAGTACTATTAACTCCTTAGAAGATGATTCGAGTACAATTAACTCTTTAAAACATGATTCCAGTACAATTAACTCTTTACTTGGTCAATAAGTTTTCAATAATCGTTACAGTTAGAGTTACTGTTTAGTTTAAGTTGAGTTAGAAGATTAATCGAGTATAATTAACCATTTAGAAGTTGATTCGAGTAAAATTAACTCTTTACTTGGTCAACAAGTTTTCAATCATAGTTAGACTTAGAGTTACGGATTAGTATTATGTTGAGTTAGAAGAGTACTATGAACTCCTTAGAAGATGATTCGAGTACAATTAACTCTGTAAAAGATTATTCGAGTACAAATAACTCTTTACTTGGTCAATAAGTTTTCAATAATCGTTACACTTGGAGTTATGGTTTAGTTTTATGTTGAGTTAGAAGATTTATTGAGTATAATTAACTCTTTCGATGATGATTCGAGTACAATTACGTCTTTACTTGGTCAACAAGTTTTCAATAATTGTTACACTTAGAGTTACGAATTAGTTTTATGTTGAGTTAGAAGATTAATAGAGTATAATTAACCCTTTAGAAAATGATTCGAATACAACTAACTCTTTACTTGGTCAACAAGTTTTCAATCATATTTACGCTTAGAGTTACGGATTAGTTTTATGTTGAGTAAGAAGATTAATCGAGTACTATTAACTCCTTAGAAGATGATTCGAGTACAATGAACACTTTAGAAGATGATTAAAGTACAATTAACTCTTTACTTGCTCAATAAGTTTTCAATAATCGTTACACTTAGAGTTACGGTTTAGTTTATTGTTGAGTTAGAAGATTAATCGAGTATAATTAACAATTTAGAATATGATTCGAGTAAAATTAACTATTTACTTGGTCAACATGTTTTCAATCATAATTGGACTTAGAGTTACGGATTTGTTTTATGTTGAGTTAGAAGAGTACTATTAACTCCTTAGAAGATGATTCGAATACAATTAACTCTGTAAAAGATTATTCGAGTACAATTAACTCTTTACTTGGTTAATAAGTTTTCAATAATCGTTACACTTAGAGTTACGGTTTAGTTTAATGTTGAGTTAGAATATTAATCGAGTATAATTAACTCTTTAGATGATGATTCGAGTACAATTAAGTCTTTACTTGGTCAACAAGTTTTCAATAATTGTTACACTTAGAGTTACGAATTAGTTTTATGTTGAGTTAGAAGATTAATCGAGTATAATTAACCCTTTAGAAGATGATTCGAATACAAGTAACTCTTTACTTGGTCAACAAGTTTTCAATCATATTTACGCTTAGAGTTACGGATTAGTTTTATGTTGAGTTAGAAGTTTAATCGAGTACTATTAACTCCTTAGAAGATTATTCGAGTACAATTAACTATTTAGAAGATGATCCCAGTACAATTAACTCTTTACTTGGTCAATAAGTTTTCAATAATCGTTACACTTAGAGTGACGGTTTAGTTTATTGTTGAGTTAGAAGATTAATTGAGTATAATTAACCATTTAGAAGATGATTCTATTAATATTAACTCTTTACTTGGTCAACTAGATTTCAATAATTACTACACTTAGAGTTACGAATTAGTTTTATGTTGATTTAGAAGATTAATCGAGTACTATTAACTCCTTAGAATATGATTCGGGTACAATTAACTCTTTAAAAGATGATTCCAGTACAATTAACTCTTTACGTGGTCAATAAGTTTTCAATAATCGTTACACTTAGAGTTACTGCTTAGTTTAAGTTGAGTTAGAAGATTAATCGAGTATAATTAACCATTTAGAAGATGATTCGAGTAAAATTAACTCTTTACTTGGTCAACAAGTTTTCAATCATAGTTAGACTTACAGTTACGGATTTGTATTATGTTGAGTTAGAAGAGTATTATTAACTCCTTAGAAGATGATTCGAGTACAATTAACTCTGTAAAAGATTATTCGAGTACAAATAACTCTTTACTTGGTCAATAAGTTTTCAATAATCGTTACACTTGGAGTTACGGTTTAGTTTTATGTTGAGTTAGAAGATTTATCGAGTATAATTAACTCTTTAGATGATGATTCGAGTACAATTAAGTCTTTACTTGGTCAACAAGTTTTCAATCATATTTACGCTTAGAGTTACGGATTAGTTTTATGTTGAGTTAGAAGTTTAATCGAGTACTATTAACTCCTTAGAAGGTGATTCGAGTACAATTAACACTTTAGAAGATGATTGAAGTACAATTAACTCTTTACTTGGTCAATAAGTTTTCAATAATCGTTACACTTAGAGTTACGGTTTAGTTTATTGTTGAGTTAGAAGATTAATCGAGTATAATTAACCATTTATAATATGATTCGAGTAAAATTAACTATTTACTTGGTCAACATGTTTTCAATCATAGTTGGACTTAGAGTTACGGATTTGTTTTATGTTGAGTTAGAAGAGTACTATTAACTCCTTAGAAGATGATTCGAGTACAATTAACTCTGTAAAAGATTATTCGAGTACAATTAACTCTTTACTTGGTCAATAAGTTTTCAATAATCGTTACACTTGGAGTTACGGTTTAGTTTTATGTTGAGTTAGAAGATTTATCGAGTATATTTAACTCTTTAGATGATGATTCGAGTACAATTAAGTCTTTACTTGGTCAACAAGTTTTCAATCATATTTACGCTTAGAGTTACGGATTAGTTTTATGTTGAGTTAGAAGATTAATCGAGTATAATTAACCCTTTAGAAGATGATTCGAATACAACTAACTCTTTTTACTTGGTCAACAAGTTTTCAATCATATTTACGCTTAGAGTTACGGATTAGTTTTATGTTGAGTAAGAATATTAATCGAGTACTATTAACTCCTTAGAAGATGATTCGAGTACAATTAACACTTTAGAAGATGATTGAAGTACAATTAACTCTTTACTTGGTCAATAAGTTTTCAATAATCGTTACACTTAGAGTTACGGTTTAGTTTATTGTTGAGTTAGAAGATTAATCGAGTATAAATAACCATTTAGAAGATGATTCTAGTAAAATTAACTCTTTACTTGGTGAACAAGATTTCAATAATTATTACACTTAGAGTTACGAATTAGTTTTATGTTGAGTTAGAAGATTAATAGAGTACAATTAACCCTTTAGAAGATTTTTCGAATACAACTAACTCTTTACTTGGTCAACAAGTTTTCAATCATATTTACGCTTAGAGTTACGGATTAGTTTTATGTTGAGTAAGAAGATTAATTGAGTACTATTAACTCCTTAGAAGATGATTCGAGTACAATTAACACTTTAGAAGATGATTGAAGTACAATTAACTCTTTACTTGTTCAATAAGTTTTCAATAATCGTTACACTTAGAGTTACGGTTTAGTTTATTGTTGAGTTAGAAGATTAATCGAGTATAATTAACCATTTAGAATATGATTCGAGTAAAATTAACTATTTACTTGGTCAACATGTTTTCAATCATAGTTGGACTTAGAGTTACGGATTTGTTTTATGTTGAGTTAGAAGAGTACTATTAACTCCTTAGAAGATGATTCGAGTATAATTAACTCTGTAAATGATTATTCGAGTACAAATAACTCTTTACTTGGTCAATAAGTTTTCAATAATCGTTACACTTGGAGTTACGGTTTAGTTTTATGTTGAGTTAGAAGATTTATCGAGTATAATTAACTCTTTAGATGATGATTCGAGTACAATTAAGTCTTTACTTGGTCAACAAGTTTTCAATCATATTTACGCTTAGAGTTACGGATTAGTTTTATGTTGAGTTAGAAGTTTAATCGAGTACTATTAACTCCTTAGAAGGTGATTCGAGTACAATTAACACTTTAGAAGATGATTGAAGTACAATTAACTCTTTACTTGGTCAATAAGTTTTCAATAATCGTTACACTTAGAGTTACGGTTTAGTTTATTGTTGAGTTAGAAGATTAATCGAGTATAATTAACCATTTATAATATGATTCGAGTAAAATTAACTATTTACTTGGTCAACATGTTTTCAATCATAGTTGGACTTAGAGTTACGGATTTGTTTTATGTTGAGTTAGAAGAGTACTATTAACTCATTAGAAGATGATTCGAGTACAATTAACTCTGTAAATGATTATTCGAGTACAAATAACTCTTTACTTGGTCAATAAGTTTTCAATAATCGTTACACTTGGAGTTACGGTTTAGTTTTATGTTGAGTTAGAAGATTTATCGAGTATAATTAACTCTTTAGATGATGATTCGAGTACAATTAAGTCTTTACTTGGTCAACAAGTTTTCAATCATATTTACGCTTAGAGTTACGGATTAGTTTTATGTTGAGTTAGAAGTTTAATCGAGTACTATTAACTCCTTAGAAGGTGATTCGAGTACAATTAACACTTTAGAAGATGATTGAAGTACAATTAACTCTTTACTTGGTCAATAAGTTTTCAATAATCGTTACACTTAGAGTGACGGTTTAGTTTATTGTTGAGTTAGAAGATTAATCGAGTATAATTAACCATTTAGAAGATGATTCTTGTAAAATTAACTCTTTACTTGGTCAACAAGATTTCAATAATTATTACACTTAGAGTTACGGATTAGTTTTATGTTGAGTTAGAAGATTAATCGAGTACTATTAACTCCTTAGAAGATTATTCGAGTACAATTAACTATTTAGAAGATGATCCCAGTACAATTAACTCTTTACTTGGTCAATAAGTTTTCAATAATCGTGACACTTAGAGTTACGGTTTAGTTTATTGTTGAGTTAGAAGATTAATCGAGTATAATTAACCATTTAGAAGATGATTCTTGTAAAATTAACTCTTTACTTGGTCAACAAGATTTCAATAATTATTACACTTAGAGTTACGGATTAGTTTTATGTTGAGTTAGAAGATTAATCGAGTACTATTAACTCCTTAGAAGATTATTCGAGTACAATTAACTATTTAGAAGATGATCCCAGTACAATTAACTCTTTACTTGGTCAATAAGTTTTCAATAATCGTTACACTTAGAGTGACGGTTTAGTTTATTGTTGAGTTAGAAGATTAATTGAGTATAATTAACCATTTAGAAGATGATTCTATTAATATTAACTCTTTACTTGGTCAACAAGATTTCAATAATTATTACACTTAGAGTTACGAATTAGTTTTATGTTGAGTTAGAAGATTAATCGTGTACTATTAACTCCTTAAAAGATGATTCGAGTACAATTAACTCTTTAAAAGATGATTCCAGTACAATTAACTATTTACGTGGTCAATAAGTTTTCAATAATCGTTACACTTAGAGTTACTGCTTAGTTTAAGTTGAGTTAGAAGATTAATCGAGTATAATTAACCATTTAGAAGATGATTCGAGTAAAATTAACTCTTTACTTGGTCAACAAGTTTTCAATCATAGTTAGACTTAGAGTTACGGATTAGTATTATGTTGAGTTAGAAGAGTACTATTAACTCCTTAGAAGATGATTCGAGTACAATTAACTCTGTAAAAGATTATTCGAGTACAAATAACTCTTTACTTGGTCAATAAGTTTTCAATAATCGTTACACTTGGAGTTACGGTTTAGTTTTCTGTTGAGTTAGAAGATTAATCGAGTATAATTAACTCTTTAGATGATGATTCGAGTACAATTAAGTCTTTACTTGGTCAACAAGTTTTCAATCATATTTACGCTTAGAGTTACGGATTAGTTTTATGTTGAGTTAGAAGATTAATCGAGTACAATTAACTCCTTAGAAGATGATTCGAGTACAATTAACTATTTAGAAGATGATTCCAGTACAATTAACTCTTTACTTGGTCAATAAGTTTTCAATAATCGTGACACTTAGAGTTACGGTTTAGTTTATTGTTGAGTTAGAAGATTAATCGAGTATAATTAACCATTTAGAAGATGATTCTTGTAAAATTAACTCTTTACTTGGTCAACAAGATTTCAATAATTATTACACTTAGAGTTACGGATTAGTTTTATGTTGAGTTAGAAGATTAATCGAGTACTATTAACTCCTTAGAAGATTATTCGAGTACAATTAACTATTTAGAAGATGATCCCAGTACAATTAACTCTTTACTTGGTCAATAAGTTTTCAATAATCGTTACACTTAGAGTGACGGTTTAGTTTATTGTTGAGTTAGAAGATTAATTGAGTATAATTAACCATTTAGAAGATGATTCTATTAATATTAACTCTTTACTTGGTCAACAAGATTTCAATAATTATTACACTTAGAGTTACGAATTAGTTTTATGTTGAGTTAGAAGATTAATCGTGTACTATTAACTCCTTAAAAGATGATTCGAGTACAATTAACTCTTTAAAAGATGATTCCAGTACAATTAACTATTTACGTGGTCAATAAGTTTTCAATAATCGTTACACTTAGAGTTACTGCTTAGTTTAAGTTGAGTTAGAAGATTAATCGAGTATAATTAACCATTTAGAAGATGATTCGAGTAAAATTAACTCTTTACTTGGTCAACAAGTTTTCAATCATAGTTAGACTTAGAGTTACGGATTAGTATTATGTTGAGTTAGAAGAGTACTATTAACTCCTTAGAAGATGATTCGAGTACAATTAACTCTGTAAAAGATTATTCGAGTACAAATAACTCTTTACTTGGTCAATAAGTTTTCAATAATCGTTACACTTGGAGTTACGGTTTAGTTTTCTGTTGAGTTAGAAGATTTATCGAGTATAATTAACTCTTTAGATGATGATTCGAGTACAATTAAGTCTTTACTTGGTCAACAAGTTTTCAATAATTGTTACACTTAGAGTTACGAATTAGTTTTATGTTGAGTTAGAAGATTAATCGAGTATAATTAACCCTTTAGAAGATGATTCGAATACAACTAACTCTTTTTACTTGGTCAACAAGTTTTCAATCATATTTACGCTTAGAGTTACGGATTAGTTTTATGTTGAGTAAGAATATTAATCGAGTACTATTAACTCCTTAGAAGATGATTCGAGTACAATTAACACTTTAGAAGATGATTGAAGTACAATTAACTCTTTACTTGGTCAATAAGTTTTCAATAATCGTTACACTTAGAGTTACGGTTTAGTTTATTGTTGAGTTAGAAGATTAATCGAGTATAAATAACCATTTAGAAGATGATTCTAGTAAAATTAACTCTTTACTTGGTGAACAAGATTTCAATAATTATTACACTTAGAGTTACGAATTAGTTTTATGTTCAGTTAGAAGATTAATAGAGTACAATTAACCCTTTAGAAGATTTTTCGAATACAACTAACTCTTTACTTGGTCAACAAGTTTTCAATCATATTTACGCTTAGAGTTACGGATTAGTTTTATGTTGAGTAAGAAGATTAATTGAGTACTATTAACTCCTTAGAAGATGATTCGAGTACAATTAACACTTTAGAAGATGATTGAAGTACAATTAACTCTTTACTTGTTCAATAAGTTTTCAATAATCGTTACACTTAGAGTTACGGTTTAGTTTATTGTTGAGTTAGAAGATTAATCGAGTATAATTAACCATTTAGAATATGATTCGAGTAAAATTAACTATTTACTTGGTCAACATGTTTTCAATCATAGTTGGACTTAGAGTTACGGATTTGTTTTATGTTGAGTTAGAAGAGTACTATTAACTCCTTAGAAGATGATTCGAGTACAATTAACTCTGTAAATGATTATTCGAGTACAATTAACTCTTTACTTGGTCAATAAGTTTTCAATAATCGTTACACTTAGAGTTACGGTTTAGTTTTATGTTGAGTTAGAAGATTAATCCAGTATAATTAACTCTTTAGATGATGATTCGAGTACAATTAAGTCTTTACTTGGTCAACAAGTTTTCAATCATATTTACGCTTAGAGTTACGGATTAGTTTTATGTTGAGTTAGAAGATTAATCGAGTACAATTAACTCCTTAGAAGATGATTCGAGTACAATTAACTATTTAGAAGATGATTCCAGTACAATTAACTCTTTACTTGGTTAATAAGTTTTCAATAATCGTGACACTTAGAGTTACGGTTTAGTTTATTGTTGAGTTAGAAGATTAATCGAGTATAATTAACCATTTAGAAGATGATTCTTGTAAAATTAACTCTTTACTTGGTCAACAAGATTTCAATAATTATTACACTTAGAGTTACGGATTAGTTTTATGTTGAGTTAGAAGATTAATCGAGTACTATTAACTCCTTAGAAGATTATTCGAGTACAATTAACTATTTAGAAGATGATCCCAGTACAATTAACTCTTTACTTGGTCAATAAGTTTTCAATAATCGTTACACTTAGAGTGACGGTTTAGTTTATTGTTGAGTTAGAAGATTAATTGAGTATAATTAACCATTTAGAAGATGATTCTATTAATATTAACTCTTTACTTGGTCAACAAGATTTCAATAATTATTACACTTAGAGTTACGAATTAGTTTTATGTTGAGTTAGAAGATTAATCGTGTACTATTAACTCCTTAAAAGATGATTCGAGTACAATTAACTCTTTAAAAGATGATTCCAGTACAATTAACTATTTACGTGGTCAATAAGTTTTCAATAATCGTTACACTTAGAGTTACTGCTTAGTTTAAGTTGAGTTAGAAGATTAATCGAGTATAATTAACCATTTAGAAGATGATTCGAGTAAAATTAACTCTTTACTTGGTCAACAAGTTTTCAATCATAGTTAGACTTAGAGTTACGGATTAGTATTATGTTGAGTTAGAAGAGTACTATTAACTCCTTAGAAGATGATTCGAGTACAATTAACTCTGTAAAAGATTATTCGAGTACAAATAACTCTTTACTTGGTCAATAAGTTTTCAATAATCGTTACACTTGGAGTTACGGTTTAGTTTTCTGTTGAGTTAGAAGATTTATCGAGTATAATTAACTCTTTAGATGATGATTCGAGTACAATTAAGTCTTTACTTGGTCAACAAGTTTTCAATAATTGTTACACTTAGAGTTACGAATTAGTTTTATGTTGAGTTAGAAGATTAATCGAGTATAATTAACCCTTTAGAAGATGATTCGAATACAACTAACTCTTTTTACTTGGTCAACAAGTTTTCAATCATATTTACGCTTAGAGTTACGGATTAGTTTTATGTTGAGTAAGAATATTAATCGAGTACTATTAACTCCTTAGAAGATGATTCGAGTACAATTAACACTTTAGAAGATGATTGAAGTACAATTAACTCTTTACTTGGTCAATAAGTTTTCAATAATCGTTACACTTAGAGTTACGGTTTAGTTTATTGTTGAGTTAGAAGATTAATCGAGTATAAATAACCATTTAGAAGATGATTCTAGTAAAATTAACTCTTTACTTGGTGAACAAGATTTCAATAATTATTACACTTAGAGTTACGAATTAGTTTTATGTTCAGTTAGAAGATTAATAGAGTACAATTAACCCTTTAGAAGATTTTTCGAATACAACTAACTCTTTACTTGGTCAACAAGTTTTCAATCATATTTACGCTTAGAGTTACGGATTAGTTTTATGTTGAGTAAGAAGATTAATTGAGTACTATTAACTCCTTAGAAGATGATTCGAGTACAATTAACACTTTAGAAGATGATTGAAGTACAATTAACTCTTTACTTGTTCAATAAGTTTTCAATAATCGTTACACTTAGAGTTACGGTTTAGTTTATTGTTGAGTTAGAAGATTAATCGAGTATAATTAACCATTTAGAATATGATTCGAGTAAAATTAACTATTTACTTGGTCAACATGTTTTCAATCATAGTTGGACTTAGAGTTACGGATTTGTTTTATGTTGAGTTAGAAGAGTACTATTAACTCCTTAGAAGATGATTCGAGTACAATTAACTCTGTAAATGATTATTCGAGTACAATTAACTCTTTACTTGGTCAATAAGTTTTCAATAATCGTTACACTTAGAGTTACGGTTTAGTTTTATGTTGAGTTAGAAGATTAATCCAGTATAATTAACTCTTTAGATGATGATTCGAGTACAATTAAGTCTTTACTTGGTCAACAAGTTTTCAATCATATTTACGCTTAGAGTTACGGATTAGTTTTATGTTGAGTTAGAAGATTAATCGAGTACAATTAACTCCTTAGAAGATGATTCGAGTACAATTAACTATTTAGAAGATGATTCCAGTACAATTAACTCTTTACTTGGTTAATAAGTTTTCAATAATCGTGACACTTAGAGTTACGGTTTAGTTTATTGTTGAGTTAGAAGATTAATCGAGTATAATTAACCATTTAGAAGATGATTCTTGTAAAATTAACTCTTTACTTGGTCAACAAGATTTCAATAATTATTACACTTAGAGTTACGGATTAGTTTTATGTTGAGTTAGAAGATTAATCGAGTACTATTAACTCCTTAGAAGATTATTCGAGTACAATTAACTATGTAGAAGATGATCCCAGTACAATTAACTCTTTACTTGGTCAATAAGTTTTCAATAATCGTTACACTTAGAGTGACGGTTTAGTTTATTGTTGAGTTAGAAGATTAATTGAGTATAATTAACCATTTAGAAGATGATTCTATTAATATTAACTCTTTACTTGGTCAACAAGATTTCAATAATTATTACACTTAGAGTTACGAATTAGTTTTATGTTGAGTTAGAAGATTAATCGAGTACTATTAACTCCTTAAAAGATGATTCGAGTACAATTAACTCTTTAAAAGATGATTCCAGTACAATTAACTATTTACGTGGTCAATAAGTTTTCAATAATCGTTACACTTAGAGTTACTGCTTAGTTTAAGTTGAGTTAGAAGATTAATCGAGTATAATTAACCATTTAGAAGATGATTCGAGTAAAATTAACTCTTTACTTGGTCAACAAGTTTTCAATCATAGTTAGACTTAGAGTTACGGATTAGTATTATGTTGAGTTAGAAGAGTACTATTAACTCCTTAGAAGATGATTCGAGTACAATTAACTCTGTAAAAGATTATTCGAGTACAAATAACTCTTTACTTGGTCAATAAGTTTTCAATAATCGTTACACTTGGAGTTACGGTTTAGTTTTCTATTGAGTTAGAAGATTTATCGAGTATAATTAACTCTTTAGATGATGATTCGAGTACAATTAAGTCTTTACTTGGTCAACAAGTTTTCAATAATTGTTACACTTAGAGTTACGAATTAGTTTTATGTTGAGTTAGAAGATTAATCGAGTATAATTAACCCTTTAGAAGATGATTCGAATACAACTAACTCTTTTTACTTGGTCAACAAGTTTTCAATCATATTTACGCTTAGAGTTACGGATTAGTTTTATGTTGAGTAAGAATATTAATCGAGTACTATTAACTCCTTAGAAGATGATTCGAGTACAATTAACACTTTAGAAGATGATTGAAGTACAATTAACTCTTTACTTGGTCAATAAGTTTTCAATAATCGTTACACTTAGAGTTACGGTTTAGTTTATTGTTGAGTTAGAAGATTAATCGAGTATAAATAACCATTTAGAAGATGATTCTAGTAAAATTAACTCTTTACTTGGTGAACAAGATTTCAATAATTATTACACTTAGAGTTACGAATTAGTTTTATGTTGAGTTAGAAGATTAATAGAGTACAATTAACCCTTTAGAAGATGATTCGAATACAACTAACTCTTTACTTGGTCAACAAGTTTTCAATCATATTTACGCTTAGAGTTACGGATTAGTTTTATGTTGAGTTAGAAGTTTAATCGAGGACTATTAACTCCTTAGAAGATTATTCGAGTACAATTAACTATTTAGAAGATGATCCCAGTACAATTAACTCTTTACTTGGTCAATAAGTTTTCAATAATCGTTACACTTAGAGTGACGGTTTAGTTTATTGTTGAGTTAGAAGATTAATTGAGTATAATTAACCATTTAGAAGATGATTCTATTAATATTAACTCTTTACTTGGTCAACTAGATTTCAATAATTATTACACTTAGAGTTACGAATTAGTTTAATGTTGATTTAGAAGATTAATCGAGTACTATTAACTCCTTAGAACATGATTCGAGTACAATTAACTCTTTAAAAGATGATTCCAGTACAATTAACTCTTTACGTGGTCAATAAGTTTTCGATAATCGTTACACTTAGAGTTACTGCTTAGTTTAAGTTGAGTTAGAAGATTAATCGAGTATAATTAACCATTAAGAGGATGATTCGAGTAAAATTAACTCTTTACTTGGTCAACAAGTTTTCAATCATAGTTAGACTTACAGTTACGGATTAGTATTATGTTGAGTTAGAAGAGTATTATTAACTCCTTAGAAGATGATTCGAGTACAATTAACTCTGTAAAAGATTATTCGAGTACAATTAACTCTTTACTTGGTCAATAAGTTTTCAATAATCGTTAAACTTAGAGTTACGGTTTAGTTTTATGTTGAGTTAGAAGATTAATCGAGTATAATTAACTCTTTAGATGATGATTCGAGTACAATTAAGTCTTTACTTGGTCAACAAGTTTTCAATCATATTTACGCTTAGAGTTACGGATTAGTTTTATGTTGAGTTAGAAGATTAATCGAGTACTATTAACTCCTTAGAAGATGATTCGAGTACAATTAACTCTTTAAAAGATGATTCCAGTACAATTAACTCTTTACCTGGTCAATATGTTTTCAATAATCGTTACACTTAGAGTTACGGTTTAGTTGATTGTTGAGTTAGAAGATTAATCGAGTATAATTAACCATTTAGAAGATGATTCTAGTAAATTAACTCTTTACTTGGTCAACAAGATTTCAATAATTATTACACTTAGAGTTACGAATTAGTTTTATGTTGAGTTAGAAGATTAATCGAGTACTATTAACTCCTTAGAAGATGATTCGAGTACAATTAACTCTTTAAAAGATGATTCCAGTACAATTAACTCTTTACTTGGTCAATAAGTTTTCAATAATCGTTACAGTTAGAGTTACTGTTTAGTTTAAGTTGAGTGAGAAGATTAATCGAGTATAATTAACCATTTAGAAGATGATTCGAGTAAAATTAACTCTTTACTTGGTCAACAAGTTTTCAATCATAGTTAGACTTAGAGTTACGGATTAGTATTATGTTGAGTTAGAAGAGTACTATGAACTCCTTAGAAGATGATTCGAGTACAATTAACTCTGTAAAAGATTATTCGAGTACAAATAACTCTTTACTTGGTCAATAAGTTTTCAATAATCGTTACACTTGGAGTTATGGTTTAGTTTTATGTTGAGTTAGAAGATTTATCGAGTATAATTAACTCTTTAGATGATGATTCGAGTACAATTACGTCTTTACTTGGTCAACAAGTTTTCAATAATTGTTACACTTATAGTTACGAATTTGTTTTATGTTGAGTTAGAAGATTAATAGAGTATAATTAACCCTTTAGAAAATGATTCGAATACAACTAACTCTTTACTTGGTCAACAAGTTTTCAATCATATTTACGCTTAGAATTACGGATTAGTTTTATGTTGAGTAAGAAGATTAATCGAGTACTATTAACTCCTTAGAAGATGATTCGAGTACAATTAACACTTTAGAAGATGATTGAAGTACAATTAACTCTTTACTTGGTCAATAAGTTTTCAATAATCGTTACACTTAGAGTTACGGTTTAGTTTATTGTTGAGTTAGAAGATTAATCGAGTATAATTAACCATTTAGAATATGATTCGAGTAAAATTAACTATTTACTTGGTCATTATGTTTTCAATCATAATTGGACTTTGAGTTACGGATTTGTTTTATGTTGAGTTAGAAGAGTACTATTAACTCCTTAGAAGATGATTCGAATACAATTAACACTGTAAAAGATTATTCGAGTACAATTAACTCTTTACTTGGTCAATAAGTTTTCAATAATCGTTACACTTAGAGTTACGGTTTAGTTTAATGTTGAGTTAGAATATTAATCAAGAATAATTAACTCTTTAGATGATGATTCGAGTACAATTAAGTCTTTACTTGGTCAACAAGTTTTCAATAATTGTTACACTTAGAGTTACGAATTAGTTTTATCTTGAGTTAGAAGATTAATCGAGTATAATTAACCCATTAGAAGATGATTCGAATACAAGTAACTCTTTACTTGGTCAACAAGTTTTCAATCATATTTACGCTTAAAGTTACGGATTAGTTTTATGTTGAGTTAGAAGATTAATCGAGTACTATTAACTCCTTAGAAGATTATTCGAGTACAATTAACTATTTAGAAGATGATCCCAGCACAATTAACTCTTTACTTGGTCAATAAGTTTTCAATAATCGTTACACTTAGAGTGACGGTTTAGTTTATTGTTGAGTTAGAAGATTAATTGAGTATAATTAACCATTTAGAAGATGATTCTATTAATATTAACTCTTTACTTGGTCAACAAGATTTCAATAATTATTACACTTAGAGTTACGAATTAGTTTTATGTTGAGTTAGAAGATTAATCGAGTACTATTAACTCCTTAGAAGATGATTCGAGTACAATTAACTCTGTAAAAGATTATACGAGTACAATTAACTCTTTACTTGGTCAATAAGTTTTCAATAATCGTTACACTTAGAGTTACGGTTTAGTTTTATGTTGAGTTAGAAGATTAATCGAGTATAATTAACTCTTTAGATGATGATTCGAGTACAATTAAGTCTTTACTTGGTCAACAAGTTTTCAATCATATTTACGCTTAGAGTTACGGATTAGTTTTATGTTGAGTTAGAAGATTAATCGAGTACTATTAACTCCTTAGAAGATGATTCGAGTACAATTAACTATTTAGAAGATGATTCCAGTACAATTAACTCTTTACCTGGTCAATATGTTTTCAATAATCGTTACACTTAGAGTTACGGTTTAGTTGATTGTTGAGTTAGAAGATTAATCGAGTATAATTAACCATTTAGAAGATGATTCTAGTAAAATTAACTCTATACTTGGTCAACAAGATTTCAATAATTATTACACTTAGAGTTACGAATTAGTTTTATGTTGAGTTAGAAGATTAATCGAGTACTATTAACTCCTTAGAAGATGATTCGAGTACAATTAACTCTTTAAAAGATGATTCCAGTACAATTAACTCTTTACGTGGTCAATAAGTTTTCAATAATTGTTACAGTTAGAGTTACTGTTTAGTTTAAGTTGAGTGAGAAGATTAATCGAGTATAATTAACCATTTAGAAGATGATTCGAGTAAAATTAACTCTTTACTTGGTCAACAAGTTTTCAATCATAGTTAGACTTAGAGTTACGGATTAGTATTATGTTGAGTTAGAAGAGTACTATGAACTCCTTAGAAGATGATTCGAGTACAATTAACTCTGTAAAAGATTATTCGAGTACAAATAACTCTTTACTTGGTCAATAAGTTTTCAATAATCGTTACACTTGGAGTTACGGTTTAGTTTTATGTTGAGTTAGAAGATTTATCGAGTATAATTAACTCTTTAGATGATGATTCGAGTACAATTAAGTCTTTACTTGGTCAACAAGTTTTCAATCATAATTACGCTTAGAGTTACGGATTAGTTTTATGTTGAGTTAGAAGATTAATCGAGTACTATTAACTCCTTAGAAGATGATTCGAGTACAATTAACTATTTAGAAGATGATTCCAGTACAATTAACTCTTTACCTGGTTAATATGTTTTCAATAATCGTTACACTTAGAGTTACGGTTTAGTTGATTGTTGAGTTAGAAGATTAATCGAGTATAATTAACCATTTAGAAGATGATTCTAGTAAAATTAACTCTTTACTTGGTCAACAAGATTTAAATAATTATTACACTTAGAGTTACGAATTAGTTTTATGTTGAGTTAGAAGATTAATCGAGTACTATTAACTCCTTAGAAGATAATTCGAGTACAATTAACTCTTTAAAAGATGATTCCAGTACAATTAACTCTTTACTTGGTCAATAAGTTTTCAATAATCGTTACAGTTAGAGTTACGGTTTAGTTTTATGTTGAGTTAGAAGATTAATCGAGTATAATTAACTCTTTAGATGATGATTCGAGTACAATTAAGTCTTTACTTGGTGAACAAGTTTTCAATCATATTTACGCTTAGAGTTACGGATTAGTTTTATGTTGAGTTAGAAGATTAATCGAGTACTATTAACTCCTTAGAAGATGATTCGAGTACAATTAACTATTTAGAAGATGATTCCAGTACCATTAACTCTTTACCTGGTCAATATGTTTTCAATAATCGTTACACTTAGAGTTACAGTTTAGTTGATTGTTGAGTTAGAAGATTAATCGAGTATAATTAACCATTTAGAAGATGATTCTAGTAAAATTAACTCTTTACTTGGTCAACAAGATTTCAATAATTATTACACTTAGAGTTACGAATTAGTTTTATGTTCAGTTAGAAGATTAATCGAGTACTATTAACTCCTTAGAAGATGATTCGAGTACAATTAACTATTTAGAAGATGATTCCAGTACAATTAACTCTTTACCTGGTCAATATGTTTTCAATAATCGTTACACTTAGAGTTACGGTTTAGTTGATTGTTGAGTTAGAAGATTAATCGAGTATAATTAACCATTTAGAAGATGATTCTAGTAAAATTAACTCTTTACTTGGTCAACAAGATTTCAATAATTATTACACTTAGAGTTACGAATTAGTTTTATGTTGAGTTAGAAGATTAATCGAGTACTATTAACTCCTTAGAAGATGATTCGAGTACAATTAACTCTTTAAAAGATGATTCTAGTACAATTAACTCTTTACTTGGTCAATAAGTTTTCAATAATCGTTACAGTTAGAGTTACTGTTTAGTTTAAGTTGAGTTAGAGGATTAATCGAGTATAATTAACCATTTAGAAGATGATTCGAGTAAAATTAACTCTTTACTTGGTCAACAAGTTTTCAATCATAGTTAGACTTAGAGTTACGGATTAGTATTATGTTGAGTTAGAAGAGTACTATGAACTCCTTAGAAGATGATTCGAGTACAATTAACTCTGTAAAAGATTATTCGAGTACAAATAACTCTTTACTTGGTCTATAAGTTTTCAATAATCGTTACACTTGGAGTTACGGTTTACTTTTATGTTGAGTTAGAAGATTTATCGAGTATAATTAACTCTTTAGATGATGATTCGAGTACAATTACGTCTTTACTTGGTCAACAAGTTTTCAATAATTGTTACACTTAGAGTTACGAATTAGTTTTATGTTGAGTTAGAAGATTAATAGAGTATAATTAACCCTTTAGAAGATGATTCGAATACAACTAACTTTTTACGTGGTCAACAAGTTTTCAATCATATTTACGCTTAGAGTTACAGAGTAGTTTTATGTTGAGTTAGAAGATTAATCGAGTACTATTAACTCCTTAGAAGATGATTCCAGTACAATTAACTCTTTACCTGGTCAATATGTTTTCAATAATCGTTACACTTAGAGTTACGGTTTAGTTGATTGTTGAGTTAGAAGATTAATCGAGTATAATTAACCATTTAGAAGATGATTCTAGTAAAATTAACTCTTTACTTGGTCAACAAGATTTCAATAATTATTACACTTAGAGTTACGAATTAGTTTTATGTTCAGTTAGAAGATTAATCGAGTACTATTAACTCCTTAGAAGATGATTCGAGTACAATTAACTATTTAGAAGATGATTCCAGTACAATTAACTCTTTACCTGGTCAATATGTTTTCAATAATCGTTACACTTAGAGTTACGGTTTAGTTGATTGTTGAGTTAGAAGATTAATCGAGTATAATTAACCATTTAGAAGATGATTCTAGTAAAATTAACTCTTTACTCGGTCAACAAGATTTCAATAATTATTACACTTAGAGTTACGAATTAGTTTTATGTTGAGTTAGAAGATTAATCGAGTACTATTAACTCCTTAGAAGATGATTCGAGTACAATTAACTCTTTAAAAGATGATTCCAGTACAATTAACTCTTTACTTGGTCAATAAATTTTCAATAATCGTTACAGTTAGAGTTACTGTTTAGTTTAAGTTGAGTGAGAAGATTAATCGAGTATAATTAACCATTTAGAAAATGATTCGAGTAAAATTAACTCTTTACTTGGTCAACAAGTTTTCAATCATAGTTAGACTTAGAGTTACGGATTAGTATTATGTTGAGTTAGAAGAGTACTATTACCTCCTTAGAAGATGATTGGAGTACAATTAACTCTGTAAAAGATTTTTCGAGTACAAATAACTCTTTAAGTTTTCAATAATCGTTACACTTGGAGTTACGGTTTAGTTTTCTGTTGAGTTAGAAGATTTATCGAGTATAATTAACTCTTTAGATGATGATTCGAGTACAATTACGTCTTTACTTGGTCAACAAGTTTTCAATAATTGTTACACTTAGAGTTACGAATTAGTTTTATGTTGAGTTAGAAGATTAATCGAGTATAATTAACCCTTTAGAAGATGATTCGAATACAACTAACTCTTTTTACTTGGTCAACAAGTTTTCAATCATATTTACGCTTAGAGTTACGGATTAGTTTTATGTTGAGTAAGAATATTAATCGAGTACTATTAACTCCTTAGAAGATGATTCGAGTACAATTAACACTTTAGAAGATGATTGAAGTACAATTAACTCTTTACTTGGTCAATAAGTTTTCAATAATCGTTACACTTAGAGTTACGGTTTAGTTTATTGTTGAGTTAGAAGATTAATCGAGTATAATTAACCATTTAGAATATGATTCGAGTAAAATTAACTATTTACTTGGTCAACATGTTTTCAATCATAGTTGGACTTAGAATTACGGATTTGTTTTATGTTGAGTTAGAAGAGTACTATTAACTCCTTAGAAGATGATTCGAGTACAATTAACTCTGTAAAAGATTATTCGAGTACAATTAACTCTTTACTTGGTCAATAAGTTTTCAATAATCGTTACACTTAGAGTTACGGTTTTGTTTATTGTTGAGTTAGAAGATTAATCGAGTATAATTAACCATTTAGAATATGATTCGAGTAAAATTAACTATTTACTTGGTCAACATGTTTTCAATCATAGTTGGACTTAGAGTTATGGATTAGTATTATGTTGAGTTAGAAGAGTACTATGAACTCCTTAGAAGATGATTCGAGTACAATTAACTCTGTAAAAGATTATTCGAGTACAAATAACTCTTTACTTGGTCAATAAGTTTTCAATAATCGTTACACTTGGAGTTACGGTTTAGTTTTATGTTGAGTTAGAAGATTTATCGAGTATAATTAACTCTTTAGATGATGATTCGAGTACAATTACGTCTTTACTTGGTCAACAAGTTTTCAATAATTGTTACACTTAGAGTTACGAATTAGTTTTATGTTGAGTTAGAAGATTAATAGAGTATAATTAACCCTTTAGAAGATGATTCGAATACAACTAACTCTTTACTTGGTCAACAAGTTTTCAATCATATTTACGCTTAGAGTTACGAAGTAGTTTTATGTTGAGTAAGAAGATAAATCGAGTACTATTAACTCCTTAGAAGATGATTCGAGTACAATTAACACTTTAGAAGATGATTGAAGTACAATTAACTCTTTACTTGGTTAATAAGTTTTCAATAATCGTTACACTTAGAGTTACGGTTTAGTTTATTGTTGAGTTAGAAGATTAATCGAGTATAATTAACCATTTAGAATATGATTCGAGTAAAATTAACTATTTACTTGGTCAACATGTTTTCAATCATAGTTGGACTTAGAATTACGGATTTGTTTTATGTTGAGTTAGAAGATTAATCGAGTACTATTAACTCCTTACAAGATGATTCGAGTACAATTAACTATTTAGAAGATGATTCCAGTACAATTAACTCTTTACCTGGTCTATATGTTTTCAATAATCGTTACACTTAGAGTTACGGTTTAGTTGATTGTTGAGTTAGAAGATTAATCGAGTATAATTAACCATTTAGAAGATGATTCTAGTAAAATTAACTCTTTACTTGGTCAACAAGATTTCAATAATTATTACACTTAGAGTTACGAATTAGTTTTATGTTGAGTTATAAGATTAATCGAGTACTATTAACTCCTTAGAAGATGATTCGAGTACAATTAACTCTTTAAAAGATGATTCTAGTACAATTAACTCTTTACTTGGTCAATAAGTTTTCAATAATCGTTACAGTTAGAGTTACTGTTTAGTTTAAGTTGAGTTAGAAGATTAATCGAGTATAATTAACCATTTAGAAGATGATTCGAGTAAAATGAACTCTTTACTTGGTTAACAAGTTTTCAATCATAGTTAGACTTAGAGTTACGGATTAGTATTATGTTGAGTTAGAAGAGTACTATGAACTCCTTAGAAGATGATTCGAGTACAATTAACTCTGTAAAAGATTATTCGAGTACAAATAACTCTTTACTTGGTCTATAAGTTTTCAATAATCGTTACACTTGGAGTTACGGTTTACTTTTATGTTGAGTTAGAAGATTTATCGAGTATAATTAACTCTTTAGATGATGATTCGAGTACAATTACGTCTTTACTTGGTCAACAAGTTTTCAATAATTGTTACACTTAGAGTTACTGTTTAGTTTAAGATGAGTTAGAAGATTAATCGAGTATAATTAACCATTTAGAAGATGATTCGAGTAAAATTAACTCTTTACTTGGTCAACAAGTTTTCAATCATAGTTAGACTTAGAGTTACGGATTAGTATTATGTTGAGTTAGAAGAGTACTATGAACTCCTTAGAAGATGATTCGAGTACAATTAACTCTGTAAAAGATTATTCAGGTACAAATAACTCTTTACTTGGTCAATAAGTTTTCAATAATCGTTACACTTGGAGTTACGGTTTAGTTTTATGTTGAGTTAGAAGATTTATCGAGTATAATTAACTCTTTAGATGATGATTCGAGTACAATTACGTCTTTACTTGGTCAACAAGTTTTCAATAATTGTTACACTTAGAGTTACGAATTAGTTTTATGTTGAGTTAGAAGATTAATAGAGTATAATTAACCCTTTAGAAGATGATTCGAATACAACTAACTTTTTACGTGGTCAACAAGTTTTCAATCATATTTACGCTTAGAGTTACAGAGTAGTTTTATGTTGAGTTAGAAGATTAATCGAGTACTATTAACTCCTTAGAAGATGATTCCAGTACAATTAACTCTTTACATGGTCAATATGTTTTCAATAATCGTTACACTTAGAGTTACGGTTTAGTTGATTGTTGAGTTAGAAGATTAATCGAGTATAATTAACCATTTAGAAGATGATTCTAGTAAAATTAACTCTTTACTTGGTCAACAAGATTTCAATAATTATTACACTTAGAGTTACGAATTAGTTTTATGTTCAGTTAGAAGATTAATCGAGTACTATTAACTCCTTAGAAGATGATTCGAGTACAATTAACTATTTAGAAGATGATTCCAGTACAATTAACTCTTTACCTGGTCTATATGTTTTCAATAATCGTTACACTTAGAGTTACGGTTTAGTTGATTGTTGAGTTAGAAGATTAATCGAGTATAATTAACCATTTAGAAGATGATTCTAGTAAAATTAACTCTTTACTTGGTCAACAAGATTTCAATAATTATTACACTTAGAGTTACGAATTAGTTTTATGTTGAGTTAGAAGATTAATCGAGTACTATTAACTCCTTAGAAGATGATTCGAGTACAATTAACTCTTTAAAAGATGATTCCAGTACAATTAACTCTTTACTTGGTCAATAAGTTTTCAATAATCGTTACAGTTAGAGTTACTCTTTAGTTTAAGTTGAGTGAGAAGATTAATCGAGTATAATTAACCATTTAGAAAATGATTCGAGTAAAATTAACTCTTTACTTGGTCAACAAGTTTTCAATCATAGTTAGACTTAGAGTTACGGATTAGTATTATGTTGAGTTAGAAGAGTACTATTACCTCCTTAGAAGATGATTGGAGTACAATTAACTCTGTAAAAGATTTTTCGAGTACAAATAACTCTTTAAGTTTTCAATAATCGTTACACTTGGAGTTACGGTTTAGTTTTCTGTTGAGTTAGAAGATTTATCGAGTATAATTAACTCTTTAGATGATGATTCGAGTACAATTACGTCTTTACTTGGTCAACAAGTTTTCAATAATTGTTACACTTAGAGTTACGAATTAGTTTTATGTTGAGTTAGAAGATTAATCGAGTATAATTAACCCTTTAGAAGATGATTCGAATACAACTAACTCTTTTTACTTGGTCAACAAGTTTTCAATCATATTTACGCTTAGAGTTACGGATTAGTTTTATGTTGAGTAAGAATATTAATCGAGTACTATTAACTCCTTAGAAGATGATTCGAGTACAATTAACACTTTAGAAGATGATTGAAGTACAATTAACTCTTTACTTGGTCAATAAGTTTTCAATAATCGTTACACTTAGAGTTACGGTTTAGTTTATTGTTGAGTTAGAAGATTAATCGAGTATAATTAACCATTTAGAATATGATTCGAGTAAAATTAACTATTTACTTGGTCAACATGTTTTCAATCATAGTTGGACTTAGAATTACGGATTTGTTTTATGTTGAGTTAGAAGAGTACTATTAACTCCTTAGAAGATGATTCGAGTACAATTAACTCTGTAAAAGATTATTCGAGTACAATTAACTCTTTACTTGGTCAATAAGTTTTCAATAATCGTTACACTTAGAGTTACGGTTTTGTTTATTGTTGAGTTAGAAGATTAATCGAGTATAATTAACCATTTAGAATATGATTCGAGTAAAATTAACTATTTACTTGGTCAACATGTTTTCAATCATAGTTGGACTTAGAGTTATGGATTAGTATTATGTTGAGTTAGAAGAGTACTATGAACTCCTTAGAAGATGATTCGAGTACAATTAACTCTGTAAAAGATTATTCGAGTACAAATAACTCTTTACTTGGTCAATAAGTTTTCAATAATCGTTACACTTGGAGTTACGGTTTAGTTTTATGTTGAGTTAGAAGATTTATCGAGTATAATTAACTCTTTAGATGATGATTCGAGTACAATTACGTCTTTACTTGGTCAACAAGTTTTCAATAATTGTTACACTTAGAGTTACGAATTAGTTTTATGTTGAGTTAGAAGATTAATAGAGTATAATTAACCCTTTAGAAGATGATTCGAATACAACTAACTCTTTACTTGGTCAACAAGTTTTCAATCATATTTACGCTTAGAGTTACGGAGTAGTTTTATGTTGAGTAAGAAGATAAATCGAGTACTATTAACTCCTTAGAAGATGATTCGAGTACAATTAAGACTTTAGAAGATGATTGAAGTACAATTAACTCTTTACTTGGTTAATAAGTTTTCAATAATCGTTACACTTAGAGTTACGGTTTAGTTTATTGTTGAGTTAGAAGATTAATCGAGTATAATTAACCATTTAGAATATGATTCGAGTAAAATTAACTATTTACTTGGTCAACATGTTTTCAATCATAGTTGGACTTAGAATTACGGATTTGTTTTATGTTGAGTTAGAAGAGTACTATTAACTCCTTAGAAGATGATTCGAGTACAATTAACTCTTTACTTGGTCAATAAGTTTTCAATAATCGTTACACTTAGAGTTACGGTTTAGTTTTATGTTGAGTTAGAAGATTAATCGAGTATAATTAACTCTTAAGATGATGATTCGAGTACAATTAAGTCTTTACTTGGTCAACAAGTTTTCAATCATTTTTACGCTTAGAGTTACGGATTAGTTTTATGTTGAGTTAGAAGATTAATCGAGTACTATTAACTCCTTACAAGATGATTCGAGTACAATTAACTATTTAGAAGATGATTCCAGTACAATTAACTCTTTACCTGGTCTATATGTTTTCAATAATCGTTACACTTAGAGTTACGGTTTAGTTGATTGTTGAGTTAGAAGATTAATCGAGTATAATTAACCATTTAGAAGATGATTCTAGTAAAATTAACTCTTTACTTGGTCAACAAGATTTCAATAATTATTACACTTAGAGTTACGAATTAGTTTTATGTCGAGTTAGAAGATTAATCGAGTACTATTAACTCCTTAGAAGATGATTCGAGTACAATTAACTCTTTAAAACATGATTCCAGTACAATTAAATCTTTACTTGGTCAATAAGTTTTCAATAATCGTTACAGTTAGAGTTACTGTTTAGTTTAAGTTGAGTTAGAAGATTAATCGAGTATAATTAACCATTTAGAAGATGATTCGAGTAAAATTAACTCTTTACTTGGTCAACAAGTTTTCAATCATAGTTAGACTTAGAGTTACGGATTTGTATTATGTTGAGTTAGAAGAGTACTATGAACTCCTTAGAAGATGATTCGAGTACAATTAACTCTGTAAAAGATTATTCGAGTACAAACAACTCTTTACTTGGTCAATAAGTTTTCAATAATCGTTACACTTGGAGTTACGGTTTAGTTTTATGTTGAGTTAGAAGATTTATCGAGTATAATTAACTCTTTAGATGATGATTCGAGTACAATTACGTCTTTACTTGGTCAACAAGTTTTCAATAATTGTTACACTTAGAGTTACGAATTAGTTTTATGTTGAGTTAGAAGATTAATAGAGTATAATTAACCCTTTAGAAGATGATTCGAATACAACTAACTCTTTACTTGGTCAACAAGTTTTCAATCATATTTACGCTTAGAGTTACGGAGTAGTTTTATGTTTAGTAAGAAGATAAATCGAGTACTATTAACTCCTTAGAAGATGATTCGAGTACAATTAACACTTTAGAAGATGATTGAAGTACAATTAACTCTTTACTTGGTCAATAAGTTTTCAATAATCGTTACACTTAGAGTTACGGTTTAGTTTATTGTTGAGTTAGAAGATTAATCGAGTATAATTAACCATTTAGAATATGATTCGAGTAAAATTAACTATTTACTTGGTCAACATGTTTTCAATCATAGTTGGACTTAGAATTACGGATTTGTTTTATGTTGAGTTAGAAGAGTACTATTAACTCCTTAGAAGATGATTCGAGTACAATTAACTCTGTAAAAGATTATTCGAGTACAATTAACTCTTTACTTGGTCAATAAGTTTTCAATAATCGTTACACTTAGAGTTACGGTTTAGTTTTATGTTGAGTTAGAAGATTAATCGAGTATAATTAACTCTTTAGATGATGATTCGAGTACAATTAAGTCTTTACTTGGTCAACAAGTTTTCAATCATATTTACGCTTAGAGTTACGGATTAGTTTTATGTTGAGTTAGAAGATTAATCGAGTACTATTAACTCCTTACAAGATGATTCGAGTACAATTAACTATTTAGAAGATGATTCCAGTACAATTAACTCTTTACCTGGTCTATATGTTTTCAATAATCGTTGCACTTAGAGTTACGGTTTAGTTGATTGTTGAGTTAGAAGATTAATCGAGTATAATTAACCATTTAGAAGATGATTCTAGTAAAATTAACTCTTTACTTGGTCAACAAGATTTCAATAATTATTACACTTAGAGTTACGAATTAGTTTTATGTCGAGTTAGAAGATTAATCGAGTACTATTAACTCCTTAGAAGATGATTCGAGTACAATTAACTCTTTAAAAGATGATTCCAGTACAATTAACTCTTTACTTGGTCAATAAGTTTTCAATAATCGTTACAGTTAGAGTTACTGTTTAGTTTAAGTTGAGTTAGAAGATTAATCGAGTATAATTAACCATTTAGAAGATGATTCGAGTAAAATTAACTCTTTACTTGGTCAACAAGTTTTCAATCATAGTTAGACTTAGAGTTACGGATTTGTATTATGTTGAGTTAGAAGAGTACTATGAACTCCTTAGAAGATGATTCGAGTACAATTAACCCTGTAAAAGATTATTCGAGTACAAATAACTCTTTACTTGGTCAATAAGTTTTCAATAATCGTTACACTTGGAGTTACGGTTTAGTTTTATGTTGAGTTAGAAGATTTATCGAGTATAATTAACTCTTTAGATGATGATTCGAGTATAATTACGTCTTTACTTGGTCAACAAGTTTTCAATAATTGTTACACTTAGAGTTACGAATTAGTTTTATGTTGAGTTAGAAGATTAATAGAGTATAATTAACCCTTTAGAAGATGATTCGAATACAACTAACTCTTTACTTGGTCAACAAGTTTTCAATCATATTTACGCTTAGAGTTACGGATTAGTTTTATGTTGAGTAAGAAGATAAATCGAGTACTATTAACTCCTTAGAAGATGATTCGAGTACAATTAACACTTTAGAAGATGATTGAAGTACAATTAACTCTTTACTTGGTCAATAAGTTTTCAATAATCGTCACACTTAGAGTTACGGTTTAGTTTATTGTTGAGTTAGAAGATTAATCGAGTATAATTTACCAATTAGAATATGATTCGAGTAAAATTAACTATTTACTTGGTCAACATGTTTTCAATCATAGTTGGACTTAGAGTTACGGATTTGTATTATGTTTAGTTAGAAGAGTACTATGAACTCCTTAGAAGATGATTCGAGTACAATTAACCCTGTAAAAGATTATTCGAGTACAAATAACTCTTTACTTGGTCAATAAGTTTTCAATAATCGTTACACTTGGAGTTACGGTTTAGTTTTATGTTGAGTTAGAAGATTTATCGAGTATAATTAACTCTTTAGATGATGATTCGAGTATAATTACGTCTTTACTTGGTCAACAAGTTTTCAATAATTGTTACACTTAGAGTTACGAATTAGTTTTATGTTGAGTTAGAAGATTAATAGAGTATAATTAACCCTTTAGAAGATGATTCGAATACAACTAACTCTTTACTTGGTCAACAAGTTTTCAATCATATTTACGCTTAGAGTTACGGATTAGTTTTATGTTGAGTAAGAAGATAAATCGAGTACTATTAACTCCTTAGAAGATGATTCGAGTACAATTAACACTTTAGAAGATGATTGAAGTACAATTAACTCTTTACTTGGTCAATAAGTTTTCAATAATCGTCACACTTAGAGTTACGGTTTAGTTTATTGTTGAGTTAGAAGATTAATCGAGTATAATTAACCATTTAGAATATGATTCGAGTAAAATTAACTATTTACTTGGTCAACATGTTTTCAATCATAGTTGGACTTAGAGTTACGGATTTGTTTTATATTGAGTTAGAAGAGTACTATTAACTCCTTAGAAGATGATACGAGTACAATTAACTCTGTAAAAGATTATTCGAGTACAATTAACTCTTTACTTGGTCAATAAGTTTTCAATAATCGTTACACTTGGAGTTACGGTTTAGTTTTATGTTGAGTTAGAAGATTTATCGAGTATAATTAACTCTTTACATGATGATTCGAGTACAATTAAGTCTTTACTTGGTCAACAAGTTTTCAATAATTGTTACACTTAGAGTTACGAATTAGTTTTATGTTGAGTTAGAAGATTAATCGAGTATAATTAACCCTTTAGAAGATGATTCGAATACAACTAACTCTTTACTTGGTCAACAAGTTTTCAATCATATTTACGCTTAGAGTTACGGATTAGTTTTATGTTGAGTAAGAAGATAAATCGAGTACTATTAACTCCTTAGAAGATGATTCGAGTACAATTAACACTTTAGAAGATGATTGAAGTACAATTAACTCTTTACTTGGTCAATAAGTTTTCAATAATCGTCACACTTAGAGTTACGGTTTAGTTTATTGTTGAGTTAGAAGATTAATCGAGTATAATTAACCATTTAGAATATGATTCGAGTAAAATTAACTATTTACTTGGTCAACATGTTTTCAGTCATAGTTGGACTTAGAGTTACGGATTTGTTTTATGTTGAGTTAGAAGAGTACTATTAACTCCTTAGAAGATGATACGAGTACAATTAACTCTGTAAAAGATTATTCGAGTACAATTAACTCTTTACTTGGTCAATAAGTTTTCAATAATCGTTACACTTGGAGTTACGGTTTAGTTTTATGTTGAGTTAGAAGATTTATCGAGTATAATTAACTCTTTACATGATGATTCGAGTACAATTAAGTCTTTACCTTGTCAACAAGTTTTCAATAATTGTTACACTTAGAGTTACGAATTAGTTTTATGTTGAGTTAGAAGATTAATCGAGTATAATTAACCCTTTAGAAGATGATTCGAATACAAGTAACTCTTTACTTGGTCAACAAGTTTTCAATCATATTTACGCTTAGAGTTACGGATTAGTTTTATGTTGAGTTAGAAGATTAATCGAGTACTCTTAACTCCTTAGAAGATTATTCGAGTACAATTAACTATTTAGAAGATGATCCCAGTACAATTAACTCTTTACTTGGTCAATAAGTTTTCAATAATCGTTACACTTAGAGTGATGGTTTAGTTTATTGTTGAGTTAGAAGATTAATTGAGTATAATTAACCATTTAGAATATGATTCGAGTAAAATTAACTATTTACTTGGTCAACATGTTTTCAATCATAGTTGGACTTAGAGTTACGGATTTGTTTTATGTTGAGTTAGAAGAGTACTATTAACTCCTTAGAAGATGATACGAGTACAATTAACTCTGTAAAAGATTATTCGAGTACAATTAATTCTTTACTTGGTCAATAAGTTTTCAATAATCGTTACACTTGGAGTTACGGTTTAGTTTTATGTTGAGTTAGAAGATTTATCTAGTATAATTAACTCTTTACATGATGATTCGAGTACAATTAAGTCTTTACTTGGTCAACAAGTTTTCAATAATTGTTACACTTAGAGTTACGAATTAGTTTTATGTTGAGTTAGAAGATTAATCGAGTATAATTAACCCTTTAGAAGATGATTCGAATACAACTAACTCTTTACTTGGTCAACAAGTTTTCAATCATATTTACGCTTAGAGTTACGGATTAGTTTTATGTTGAGTAAGAAGATAAATCGAGTATTATTAACTCCTTAGAAGATGATTCGAGTACAATTAACACTTTAGAAGATGATTGAAGTACAATTAACTCTTTACTTGGTCAATAAGTTTTCAATAATCGTCACACTTAGAGTTACGGTTTAGTTTATTGTTGAGATAGAATATTAATCGAGTATAATTAACCATTTAGAATATGATTCGAGTAAAATTAACTATTTACTTGGTCAACATGTTTTCAGTCATAGTTGGACTTAGAGTTACGGATTTGTTTTATGTTGAGTTAGAAGAGTACTATTAACTCCTTAGAAGATGATACGAGTACAATTAACTCTGTAAAAGATTATTCGAGTACAATTAACTCTTTACTTGGTCAATAAGTTTTCAATAATCGTTACACTTGGAGTTACGGTTTAGTTTTATGTTGAGTTAGAAGATTTATCGAGTATAATTAACTCTTTACATGATGATTCGAGTACAATTAAGTCTTTACTTGGTCAACAAGTTTTCAATAATTGTTACACTTAGAGTTACGAATTAGTTTTATGTTGAGTTAGAAGATTAATCGAGTATAATTAACCCTTTAGAAGATGATTCGAATACAAGTAACTCTTTACTTGGTCAACAAGTTTTCAATCATATTTACGCTTAGAGTTACGGATTAGTTTTATGTTGAGTTAGAAGATTAATCGAGTACTATTAACTCCTTAGAAGATTATTCGAGTACAATTAACTATTTAGAAGATGATCCCAGTACAATTAACTCTTTACTTGGTCAATAAGTTTTCAATAATCGTTACACTTAGAGTGATGGTTTAGTTTATTGTTGAGTTAGAAGATTAATTGAGTATAATTAACTATTTAGAAGATGATTCTATTAATATTAACTCTTTACTTGGTCAACAAGATTTCAATAATTATTACACTTAGAGTTACGAATTAGTTTTATGTTGAGTTAGAAGATTAATCGAGTACTATTAACACCTTAGAAGATGATTCGAGTACAATTAACTCTTTAAAAGATGATTCCAGTACAATTAACTCTTTACGTGGTCAATAAGTTTTCAATAATCGTTACACTTAGAGTTACTGCTTAGTTTAAGTTGAGTTAGAAGATTAATCGAGTATAATTAACCATTTAGAAGATGATTCGAGTAAAATTAACTCTTTACTTGGTCAACAAGTTTTCAATCATAGTTAGACTTAGAGTTACGAATTAGTATTATGTTGAGTTAGAAGAGTACTATTAACTCCTTAGAAGATGATTCGAGTACAATTAACTCTGTAGAAGATTATTCGAGTACAAATAACTCTTTACTTGGTCAATAAGTTTTCAATAATCGTTACACTTGGAGTTACGGTTTAGTTTTCTGTTGAGTTAGAAGATTTATCGAGTATAATTAACTCTTTAGATGATGATTCGAGTACAATTAAGTCTATACTTGGTCAACAAGTTTTCAATAATTGTTACACTTAGAGTTACGAATTAGTTTTATGTTGAGTTAGAAGATTAATCGAGTATAATTAACCCTTTAGAAGATGATTCGAATACAAGTAACTCTTTACTTGGTCAACAAGTTTTCAATCATATTTACGCTTAGAGTTACGAATTAGTTTTATGTTGAGTTAGAAGATTAATCGAGTACTATTAACTCCTTAGAAGATGATTCGAGTACAATTAACACTTTAGAAGATGATTGAAGAACAATTAACTCTTTACTTGGTCAATAAGTTTTCAATAATAGTTACACTTAGAGTTACGGTTTAGTTTATTGTTGAGTTAGAAGATTAATCGAGTATAATTAACCATTTAGAATATGATTCGAGTAAAATTAACTATTTACTTGTTCAACATGTTTTCAATCATAGTTGGACTTAGAGTTACGGATTTGTTTTATGTTGAGTTAGAAGAGTACTATTAACTCCTTAGAAGATGATACGAGTACAATTAACTCTGTAAAAGATTATTCGAGTACAATTAACTCTTTACTTGGTCAATAAGTTTTCAATAATCGTTACACTTGGAGTTACGGTTTAGTTTTATGTTGAGTTAGAAGATTTATCGAGTATAATTAACTCTTTACATGATGATTCGAGTACAATTAAGTCTTTACTTGGTCAACAAGTTTTCAATAATTGTTACACTTAGAGTTACGAATTAGTTTTATGTTGAGTTAGAAGATTAATCGAGTATAATTAAACCTTTAGAAGATGATTCGAATACAACTAACTCTTTACTTGGTCAACAAGTTTTCAATCATATTTACGCTTAGAGTTACGGATTAGTTTTATGTTGAGTAAGAAGATAAATCGAGTACTATTAACTCCTTAGAAGATGATTCGAGTACAATTAACACTTTAGAAGATGATTGAAGTACAATTAACTCTTTACTTGGTCAATAAGTTTTCAATAATCGTCACACTTAGAGTTACGGTTTAGTTTATTGTTGAGTTAGAAGATTAATCGAGTATAATTAACCATTTAGAATATGATTCGAGTAAAATTAACTATTTACTTGGTCAACATGTTTTCAATCATAGTTGGACTTAGAGTTACGGATTTGTTTTATGTTGAGTTAGAAGAGTACTATTAACTCCTCAGAAGATGATACGAGTACAATTAACTCTGTAAAAGATTATTCGAGTACAATTAACTCTTTACTTGGTCAATAAGTTTTCAATAATCGTTACACTTGGAGTTACGGTTTAGTTTTATGTTGAGTTAGAAGATTTATCGAGTATAATTAACTCTTTACATGATGATTCGAGTACAATTAAGTCTTTACTTGGTCAACAAGTTTTCAATAATTGTTACACTTAGAGTTACGAATTAGTTTTATGTTGAGTTAGAAGATTAATCGAGTATAATTAACCCTTTAGAAGATGATTCGAATACAACTAACTCTTTACTTGGTCAACAAGTTTTCAATCATATTTACGCTTAGAGTTACGGATTAGTTTTATGTTGAGTAAGAAGATAAATCGAGTACTATTAACTCCTTAGAAGATGATTCGAGTACAATTAACACTTTAGAAGATGATTGAAGTACAATTAACTCTTTACTTGGTCAATAAGTTTTCAATAATCGTCACACTTAGAGTTACGGTTTAGTTTATTGTTGAGTTAGAAGATTAATCGAGTATAATTAACCATTTAGAATATGATTCGAGTAAAATTAACTATTTACTTGGTCAACATGTTTTCAGTCATAGTTGGACTTAGAGTTACGGATTTGTTTTATGTTGAGTTAGAAGAGTACTATTAACTCCTTAGAAGATGATACGAGTACAATTAACTCTGTAAAAGATTATTCGAGTACAATTAACTCTTTACTTGGTCAATAAGTTTTCAATAATCGTTACACTTGGAGTTACGGTTTAGTTTTATGTTGAGTTAGAAGATTTATCGAGTATAATTAACTCTTTACATGATGATTCGAGTACAATTAAGTCTTTACTTGGTCAACAAGTTTTCAATAATTGTTACACTTAGAGTTACGAATTAGTTTTATGTTGAGTTAGAAGATTAATCGAGTATAATTAACCCTTTAGAAGATGATTCGAATACAAGTAACTCTTTACTTGGTCAACAAGTTTTCAATCATATTTACGCTTAGAGTTACAGATTAGTTTTATGTTGAGTTAGAAGATTAATCGAGTACTCTTAACTCCTTAGAAGATTATTCGAGTACAATTAACTATTTAGAAGATGATCCCAGTACAATTAACTCTTTACTTGGTCAATAAGTTTTCAATAATCGTTACACTTAGAGTGATGGTTTAGTTTATTGTTGAGTTAGAAGATTAATTGAGTATAATTAACCATTTAGAATATGATTCGAGTAAAATTAACTATTTACTTGGTCAACATGTTTTCAATCATAGTTGGACTTAGAGTTACGGATTTGTTTTATGTTGAGTTAGAAGAGTACTATTAACTCCTCAGAAGATGATACGAGTACAATTAACTCTGTAAAAGATTATTCGAGTACAATTAACTCTTTACTTGGTCAATAAGTTTTCAATAATCGTCACACTTAGAGTTACGGTTTAGTTTATTGTTGAGTTAGAAGATTAATCGAGTATAATTAACCATTTAGAATATGATTCGAGTAAAATTAACTATTTACTTGGTCAACATGTTTTCAATCATAGTTGGACTTAGAGTTACGGATTTGTTTTATGTTGAGTTAGAAGAGTACTATTAACTCCTTAGAAGATGATACGAGTACAATTAACTCTGTAAAAGATTATTCGAGTACAATTAACTCTTTACTTGGTCAATAAGTTTTCAATAATCGTTACACTTGGAGTTACGGTTTAGTTTTATGTTGAGTTAGAAGATTTATCGAGTATAATTAACTCTTTACATGATGATTCGAGTACAATTAAGTCTTTACTTGGTCAACAAGTTTTCAATAATTGTTACACTTAGAGTTACGAATTAGTTTTATGTTGAGTTAGAAGATTAATCGAGTATAATTAACCCTTTAGAAGATGATTCGAATACAAGTAACTCTTTACTTGGTCAACAAGTTTTCAATCATATTTACGCTTAGAGTTACGGATTAGTTTTATGTTGAGTAAGAAGATAAATCGAGTACTATTAACTCCTTAGAAGATGATTCGAGTACAATTAACACTTTAGAAGATGATTGAAGTACAATTAACTCTTTACTTGGTCAATAAGTTTTCAATAATCGTCACACTTAGAGTTACGGTTTAGTTTATTGTTGAGTTAGAAGATTAATCGAGTATAATTAACCATTTAGAATATGATTCGAGTAAAATTAACTATTTACTTGGTCAACATGTTTTCAATCATAGTTGGACTTAGAGTTACGGATTTGTTTTATGTTGAGTTAGAAGAGTACTATTAACTCCTTAGAAGATGATACGAGTACAATTAACTCTGTAAAAGATTATTCGAGTACAATTAACTCTTTACTTGGTCAATAAGTTTTCAATAATCGTTACACTTCGAGTCACGGTTTAGTTTTATGTTGAGTTAGAAGATTAATCGAGTATAATTAACTCTTTAGATGATGATTCGAGTACAATTAAGTCTTTACTTGGTCAACAAGTTTTCAATCTTATTTACGCTTAGAGTTACGGATTAGTTTTATGTTGAGTTAGAAGATTAATCGAGTACTATTAACTCTTTAGAAGATGATTCGAGTACAATTAACTATTTAGAAGATGATTCCAGTACAATTAACTCTTTACCTGGTCAATATGTTTTCAATATTCGTTACACTTAGAGTTACGGTTTAGTTTATTGTTGAGTTAGAAGATTAATCGAGTATAATTAACCATTTAGAAGATGATTCTAGTAAAATTAACTCTTTACTTGGTCAACAAGATTTCAATAATTATTACACTTAGAGTTACGAATTAGTTTTATGTTGAGTTAGAAGATTAATCGAGTACTATTAACTCCTTAGAAGATGATTCGAGTACAATTAACTCTTTAAAACATGATTCCAGTACAATTAACTCTTTACTTGGTCAATAAGTTTTCAATAATCGTTACAGTTAGAGTTACTGTTTAGTTTAAGTTGAGTTAGAAGATTAATCGAGTATAATTAACCATTTAGAAGATGATTCGAGTAAAATTAACTCTTTACTTGGTCAACAAGTTTTCAATCATAGTTAGACTTAGAGTTACGGATTAGTATTATGTTGATTTAGAAGAGTACTATGAACTCCTTAGAAGATGATTCGAGTACAATTAACTCTGTAAAAGATTATTCGAGTACAAATAACTCTTTACTTGGTCAATAAGTTTTCAATAATCGTTACACTTGGAGTTACGGTTTAGTTTTATGTTGAGTTAGAAGATTTATCGAGTATAATTAACTCTTTAGATGATGATTCGAGTACAATTACGTCTTTACTTGGTCAACAAGTTTTCAATAATTGTTACACTTAGAGTTACGAATTAGTTTTATGTTGAGTTAGAAGATTAATAGAGTATAATTAACCCTTTAGAAGATGATTCGAATACAACTAACTCTTTACTTGGTCAACAAGTTTTCAATCATATTTACGCTTAGAGTTACGGAGTAGTTTTATGTTGAGTAAGAAGATAAATCGAGTACTATTAACTCCTTAGAAGATGATTCGAGTACAATTAACACTTTAGAAGATGATTGAAGTACAATTAACTCTTTACTTGGTCAATAAGTTTTCAATAATCGTTACACTTAGAGTTACGGTTTAGTTTATTGTTGAGTTTGAAGATTAATCGAGTATAATTAACCATTTAGAATATGATTCGAGTAAAATTAACTATTTACTTGGTCAACATGTTTTCAATCATAGTTGGACTTAGAATTACGGATTTGTTTTATGTTGAGTTAGAAGAGTACTATTAACTCCTTAGAAGATGATTCGAGTACAATTAACTCTGTAAAACATTATTCGAGTACAATTAACTCTTTACTTGGTCAATAAGTTTTCAATAATCGTTACACTTCGAGTCACGGTTTAGTTTTATGTTGAGTTAGAAGATTAATTGAGTATAATTAACTCTTTAGATGATGATTCGAGTACAATTAAGTCTTTACTTGGTCAACAAGTTTTCAATCTTATTTACGCTTAGAGTTACGGATTAGTTTTATGTTGAGTTAGAAGATTAATCGAGTACTATTAACTCCTTAGAAGATGATTCGAGTACAATTAACTATTTAGAAGATGATTCCAGTACAATTAACTCTTTACCTGGTCAATATGTTTTCAATATTCGTTACACTTAGAGTTACGGTTTAGTTTATTGTTGAGTTAGAAGATTAATCGAGTATAATTAACCATTTAGAAGATGATTCTAGTAAAATTAACTCTTTACTTGGTCAACAAGATTTCAATAATTATTTACGCTTAGAGTTACGGATTAGTTTTATGTTGAGTTAGAAGATTAATCGAGTACTATTAACTCTTTAGAAGATGATTCGAGTACAATTAACTATTTAGAAGATGATTCCAGTACAATTAACTCTTTACCTGGTCAATATGTTTTCAATATTCGTTACACTTAGAGTTACGGTTTAGTTTATTGTTGAGTTAGAAGATTAATCGAGTATAATTAACCATTTAGAAGATGATTCTAGTAAAATTAACTCTTTACTTGGTCAACAAGATTTCAATAATTATTACACTTAGAGTTACGAATTAGTTTTATGTTGAGTTAGAAGATTAATCGAGTACTATTAACTCCTTAGAAGATGATTCGAGTACAATTAACTCTTTAAAACATGATTCCAGTACAATTAACTCTTTACTTGGTCAATAAGTTTTCAATAATCGTTACAGTTAGAGTTACTGTTTAGTTTAAGTTGAGTTAGAAGATTAATCGAGTATAATTAACCATTTAGAAGATGATTCGAGTAAAATTAACTCTTTACTTGGTCAACAAGTTTTCAATCATAGTTAGACTTAGAGTTACGGATTAGTATTATGTTGATTTAGAAGAGTACTATGAACTCCTTAGAAGATGATTCGAGTACAATTAACTCTGTAAAAGATTATTCGAGTACAAATAACTCTTTACTTGGTCAATAAGTTTTCAATAATCATTACACTTGGAGTTACGGTTTAGTTTTATGTTGAGTTAGAAGATTTATCGAGTATAATTAACTCTTTAGATGATGATTCGAGTACAATTACGTCTTTACTTGGTCAACAAGTTTTCAATAATTGTTACACTTAGAGTTACGAATTAGTTTTATGTTGAGTTAGAAGATTAATAGAGTATAATTAACCCTTTAGAAGATGATTCGAATACAACTAACTCTTTACTTGGTCAACAAGTTTTCAATCATATTTACGCTTAGAGTTACGGAGTAGTTTTATGTTGAGTAAGAAGATAAATCGAGTACTATTAACTCCTTGGAAGATGATTCGAGTACAATTAACACTTTAGAAGATGATTGAAGTACAATTAACTCTTTACTTGGTCAATAAGTTTTCAATAATCGTTACACTTAGAGTTACGATTTAGTTTATTGTTGAGTTTGAAGATTAATCGAGTATAATTAACCATTTAGAATATGATTCGAGTAAAATTAACTATTTACTTGGTCAACATGTTTTCAATCATAGTTGGACTTAGAATTACGGATTTGTTTTATGTTGAGTTAGAAGAGTACTATTAACTCCTTAGAAGATGATTCGAGTACAATTAACTCTGTAAAAGATTATTCGAGTACAATTAACTCTTTACTTGGTCAATAAGTTTTCAATAATCGTTACACTTAGAGTTACGGTTTAGTTTTATGTTGAGTTAGAAGATTAATCGAGTATAATTAACTCTTTAGATGATGATTCGAGTACAATTAAGTCTTTACTTGGTCAACAAGTTTTCAATCATATTTGCGCTTAGAGTTACGGATTAGTTTTATGTTGAGTTAGAAGATTAATCGAGTACTATTAACTCCATAGAAGATGATTCGAGTACAATTAACTATTTAGAAGATGATTCCAGTACAATTAACTCTTTACCTGGTCAATATGTTTTCAATAATCGTTACACTTAGAGTTACGGTTTAGTTGATTGTTGAGTTAGAAGATTAATCGAGTATAATTAACCATTTAGAAGATGATTCTAGTAAAATTAACTCTTTACTTGGTCAACAAGATTTCAATAATTATTACACTTAGAGTTACGAATTAGTTTTATGTCGAGTTAGAAGATTAATCGAGTACTATTAACTCCTTAGAAGATGATTCGAGTACAATTAACTCTTTAAAAGATGATTCCAGTACAATTAACTCTTTACTTGGTCAATAAGTTTTCAATAATCGTTACAGTTAGAGTTACTGTTTAGTTTAAGTTGAGTTAGAAGATTAATCGAGTATAATTAACCATTTAGAAGATGATTCGAGTAAAATTAACTCTTTACTTGGTCAACAAGTTTTCAATCATAGTTAGACTTAGAGTTACGGATTTGTATTATGTTGAGTTAGAAGAGTACTATGAACTCCTTAGAAGATGATTCGAGTACAATTAACTCTGTAAAAGATTATTCGAGTACAAATAACTCTTTACTTGGTCAATAAGTTTTCAATAATCGTTACACTTGGAGTTACGGTTTAGTTTTATGTTGAGTTAGAAGATTTATCGAGTATAATTAACTCTTTAGATGATGATTCGAGTACAATTACGTCTTTACTTGGTCAACAAGTTTTCAATAATTGTTACACTTAGAGTTACGAATTAGTTTTATGTTGAGTTAGAAGATTAATAGAGTATAATTAACCCTTTAGAAGATGATTCGAATACAACTAACTCTTTACTTGGTCAACAAGTTTTCAATCATATTTACGCTTAGAGTTACGGATTAGTTTTATGTTGAGTAAGAAGATAAATCGAGTACTATTAACTCCTTAGAAGATGATTCGAGTACAATTAACACTTTAGAAGATGATTGAAGTACAATTAACTCTTTACTTGGTCAATAAGTTTTCAATAATCGTCACACTTAGAGTTACGGTTTAGTTTATTGTTGAGTTAGAAGATTAATCGAGTATAATTAACCATTTAGAATATGATTCGAGTAAAATTAACTATTTACTTGGTCAACATGTTTTCAATCATAGTTGGACTTAGAGTTACGGATTTCTTTTATGTTGAGTTAGAAGAGTACTATTAACTCCTTAGAAGATGATATGAGTACAATTAACTCTGTAAAAGATTATTCGAGTACAATTAACTCTTTACTTGGTCAATAAGTTTTCAATAATCGTTACACTTGGAGTTACGGTTTAGTTTTATGTTGAGTTAGAAGATTTATCGAGTATAATTAACTATTTACATGATGATTCGAGTACAATTAAGTCTTTACTTGGTCAACAAGTTTTCAATAATTGTTACACTTAGAGTTACGAATTAGTTTTATGTTGAGTTAGAAGATTAATCGAGTATAATTAACCCTTTAGAAGATGATTCGAATACAACTAACTCTTTACTTGGTCAACAAGTTTTCAATCATATTTACGCTTAGAGTTACGGATTAGTTTTATGTTGAGTAAGAAGATAAATCGAGTACTATTAACTCCTTAGAAGATGATTCGAGTACAATTAACACTTTAGAAGATGATTGAAGTACAATTAACTCTTTACTTGGTCAATAAGTTTTCAATAATCGTCATACTTAGAGTTACGGTTTAGTTTATTGTTGAGTTAGAAGATTAATCGAGTATAATTAACCATTTAGAATATGATTCGAGTAAAATTAACTATTTACTTGATCAACAAGTTTTCAGTCATAGTTGGACTTAGAGTTACGGATTTGTTTTATGTTGAGTTAGAAGAGTATTATTAACTCCTTAGAAGATGATACGAGTACAATTAACTCTGTAAAAGATTATTCGAGTACAATTAACTCTTTACTTGGTCAATAAGTTTTCAATAATCGTTACACTTGGAGTTACGGTTTAGTTTTATGTTGAGTTAGAAGATTTATCGAGTATAATTAACTCTTTACATGATGATTCGAGTACAATTAAGTCTTTACTTGGTCAACAAGTTTTCAATAATTGTTACACTTAGAGTTACGAATTAGTTTTATGTTGAGTTAGAAGATTAATCGAGTATAATTAACCCTTTAGAAGATGATTCGAATACAAGTAACTCTTTACTTGGTCAACAAGTTTTCAATCATATTTACGCTTAGAGTTACGGATGAGTTTTATGTTGAGTAAGAAGATTAATCGAGTACTATTAACTCCTTAGAAGATGATTCGAGTACAATTAACACTTTAGAAGATGATTGAAGTATAATTAACTCTTTACTTGGTCAATAAGTTTTCAATAATCGTTACACTTAGAGTGATGGTTTAGTTTATTGTTGAGTTAGAAGATTAATTGAGTATAATTAACTATTTAGAAGATGAATTTAATATTAACTCTTTACTTGGTCAACAAGATTTCAATAATTATTACACTTAGAGTTACGAATTAGTTTTATGTTGAGTTAGAAGATTAATCGAGTACTATTAACACCTTAGAAGATGATTCGAGTACAATTAACTCTTTAAAAGATGATTCCAGTACAATTAACTCTTTACGTGGTCAATTAGTTTTCAATAATCGTTACACTTAGAGTTACTGCTTAGTTTAAGTTGAGTTAGAAGATTAATCGAGTATAATTAACCATTTAGAAGATGATTCGAGTAAAATTAACTCTTTACTTGGTCAACAAGTTTTCAATCATAGTTAGACTTAGAGTTACGAATTAGTATTATGTTGAGTTAGAAGAGTACTATTAACTCCTTAGAAGATGATTCGAGTACAATTAACTCTGTAGAAGATTATTCGAGTACAAATAACTCTTTACTTGGTCAATAAGTTTTCAATAATCGTTACACTTGGAGTTACGGTTTAGTTTTCTGTTGAGTTAGAAGATTTATCGAGTATAATTAACTCTTTAGATGATGATTCGAGTATAATTAAGTCTATACTTGGTCAACAAGTTTTCAATAATTGTTACACTTAGATTTACGAATTAGTTTTATGATGAGTTAGAAGATTAATCGAGTATAATTAACCCTTTAGAAGATGATTCGAATACAAGTAACTCTTTACTTGGTCAACAAGTTTTCAATCATATTTACGCTTAGAGTTACGGATGAGTTTTATGTTGAGTAAGAAGATTAATCGAGTACTATTAACTCCTTAGAAGATGATTCGAGTACAATTAACACTTTAGAAGATGATTGAAGTATAATTAACTCTTTACTTGGTCAATAAGTTTTCAATAATCGTTACACTTAGAGTGATGGTTTAGTTTATTGTTGAGTTAGAAGATTAATTGAGTATAATTAACTATTTAGAAGATGAATTTAATATTAACTCTTTACTTGGTCAACAAGATTTCAATAATTATTACACTTAGAGTTACGAATTAGTTTTATGTTGAGTTAGAAGATTAATCGAGTACTATTAACTCCTTAGAAGATGATTCGAGTACAATTAACTATTTAGAAGATAATTCCAGTACAATTAACTCTTTACCTGGTCAATATGTTTTCAATAATCGTTACACTTAGAGTTACGGTTAAGTTTATTGTTGAGTTAGAAGATTAATCGAGTATAATTAACCATTTAGAAGATGATTCTAGTAAAATTAACTCTTTACTTGGTCAACAAGATTTCAATAATTATTACACTTAGAGTTACGAATTAGTTTTATGTTGAGTTAGAAGATTAATCGAGTACTATTAACTCCTTAGAAGTTGATTCAAGTACAATTAACTCTTTAAAAGATGATTCCAGTACAATTAACTCTTTACTTGGTCAATAAGTTTTCAATAATCATTACAGTTAGAGTTACTTTTTAGTTTAAGTTGAGTTAGAAGATTAATCGAGTATAATTAACCATTTAGAAGATGATTCGAGTAAAATTAACTCTTTACTTGGTCAACAAGTTTTCAATCATAGTTAGACTTAGAGTTACGGATAAGTATTATGTTGAGTTAGAAGAGTACTATGAACTCCTTAGAAGATGATTCGAGTACAATTAACTCTGTAAAAGATTATTCGAGTACAAATAACTCTTTACTTGGTCAATAAGTTTTCAATAATCGTTACTCTTGGAGTTACGGTTTAGTTTTATGTTGAGTTAGAAGATTTATCGAGTATAATTAACTCTTTAGATGATGATTCGAGTACAATTACGTCTTTACTTGGTCAACAAGTTTTCAATAATTGTTACACTTATAGTTACGAATTAGTTTTATGTTGAGTTAGAAGATTAATAGAGTATAATTAACCCTTTAGAAGATGATTCGAATACAACTAACTCTTTACTTGGTCAACAAGTTTTCAATCATATTTACGCTTAGAGTTACAGATTAGTTTTATGTTGAGTAAGAAGATTAATCGAGTACTATTAACTCCTTAGAAGATGATTCGAGTATAATTAACACTTTAGAAGATGATTGAAGTATAATTAACTCTTTACTTGGTCAATAAGTTTTCAATAATCGTTACACTTAGAGTTACGGTTTAGTTTATTGTTGAGTTAGAAGATAAATCGAGTATAATTAACCATTTAGAATATGATTCTAGTAAAATTAACTATTTACTTGGTCAACAAGTTTTCAATCATAGTTGGACTTAGAGTTACGGATTTGTTTTATGTTGAGTTAGAAGAGTACTATTAACTCCTTAGAAGATGATTCGAGTACAATTAACTATTTAGAAGATGATTCCAGTACAATTAACTCTTTACCTGGTCAATATGTTTTCAATAATCGTTACACTTAGAGTTACGGTTTAGTTTATTTTTGAGTGAGAAGATTAATCGAGTATAATTAACCATTTAGAAGATGATTCGAGTAAAATTAACTCTTTACTTGGTCAACAAGTTTTCAATCATAGTTAGACTTAGAGTTACGGATTAGTATTATGTTGAGTTAGAAGAGTACTATGAACTCCTTAGAAGATGATTCGAGTACAATTAACTCTGTAAAAGATTATTCGAGTACAAATAACTCTTTACTTGGTCAATAAGTTTTCAATAATCGTTACACTTAGAGTTACGGTTTAGTTTATTGTTGAGTTAGAAGATTAATCGAGTATAATTAACCATTTAGAATATGATTCAAGTAAAATTAACTATTTACTTGGTCAACATGTTTTCAATCATAGTTGGACTTAGAGTTACGGATTTGTTTTATGTTGAGTTAGAAGAGTACTATTAACTCCTTAGAAGATGATTCGAGTACAATTAACTCTGTAAAAGATTATTCGAGTACAATTAACTCTTTACTTGGTCAATAAGTTTTCAATAATCGTTACACTTAGAGTTACGGTTTAGTTTTATGTTGAGTTAGAAGATTAATAGAGTATAATTAACCCTTTAGAAGATGATTCAAATACAACTAACTCTTTACTTGGTCAACAAGTTTTCAATCATATTTACGCTTAGAGTTACGGATTAGTTTTATGCTGAGTAAGGAGATTAATCGAGTACTATTAACTCCTTAGAAGATGATTCGAGTACAATTAACACTTTAGAAGATGATTGAAGTACAATTAACTCTTTACTTGGTCAATAAGTTTTCAATAATCGTTACACTAAGAGTTACGGTTTAGTTTATTGTTGAGTTAGAAGATTAATCGAGTATAATTAACCATTTAGAAGATGATTCTAGTAAAATTAACTCTTTACTTGGTCAACAAGTTGTCAGTCATATTTACGCTTAGAGTTACGAATTAGTTTTATGTTGAGTTAGAAGATTAATTGAGTACTATTAACTCCTTAGAAGATGATTCGAGTACAATTAACTATTTAGAAGATGATTCCAGTACAATTAACTCTTTACCTGGTCAATATGTTTTCAATAATCGTTACACTTAGAGTTACGGTTTAGTTTATTGTTGAGTTAGAAGATTAATCGAGTATAATTAACCATTTAGAAGATGATTCTAGTAAAATTAACTCTTTACTTGGTCAACAAGATTTCAATAATTATTACACTTAGAGTTACGAATTAGTTTTATGTTGAGTTAGAAGATTAATAGAGTACTATGAACTCCTTAGAAGATGATTCGAGTACAATTAACTCTGTAAAAGATTATTCGAGTACAAATAACTCTTTACTTGGTCAATAAGTTTTCAATAATCGTTACACTTGGAGTTACGGTTTAGTTTTATGTTGAGTTAGAAGATTAATCGAGTATAATTAACTCTTTAGATGATGATTCGAGTACAATTAAGTCTTTACTTGGTCAACAAGTTTTCAATCATATTTACGCTTAGAGTTACGGATTAGTTTTATGTTGAGTTAGAAGATTAATCGAGTACTATTAACTCCTTAGAAGATGATTCGAGTACAATTAACTATTTAGAAGATGATTCCAGTACAATTAACTCTTTACCTGGTCAATATGTTTTCAATAATCGTTACACTTAGAGTTACGGTTTAGTTTATTGTTGAGTTAGAAGATTAATCGAGTATAATTAACCATTTAGAAGATGATTCTAGTAAAATTAACTCTTTACTTGGTCAACAAGATTTCAATAATTATTACACTTAGAGTTACGAATTAGTTTTATGTTGAGTTAGAAGATTAATAGAGTACTATTAACTCCTTAGAAGATGATTCGAGTACAATTAACTCTTTAAAAGATGATTCCAGTACAATTAACTCTTTACTTGGTCAATAAGTTTTCAATAATCGTTACGGTTAGAGTTACTGTTTAGTTTAAGTTGAGTTAGAAGATTAATCGAGTATAATTAACCATTTAGAAGATGATTCGAGTAAAATTAACTCTTTACTTGGTCAACAAGTTTTCAATCATAGTTAGACTTAGAGTTACGGATAAGTATTATGTTGAGTTAGAAGAGTACTATGAACTCCTTTGAAGATGATTCGAGTACAATTAACTCTGTAAAAGATTATTCGAGTACAAATAACTCTTTACTTGGTCAATAAGTTTTCAATAATCGTTACACTTGGAGTTACGGTTTAGTTTTATGTTGAGTTAGAAGATTTATCGAGTATAATTAACTCTTTAGATGATGATTCGAGTACAATTACGTCTTTACTTGGTCAACAAGTTTTCAATAATTGTTACACTTAGAGTTACGAATAAGTTTTATGTTGAGTTAGAAGATTAATAGAGTATAATTAACCCTTTAGAAGATGATTCGAATACAACTAACTCTTTACTTGGTCAACAAGTTTTCAATCATATTTACGCTTAGAGTTACGGATTAGTTTTATGTTGAGTAAGAAGATTAATCGAGTACTATTAACTCCTTAGAAGATGATTCGAGTATAATTAACACTTTAGAAGATGATTGAAGTATAATTAACTCTTTACTTGGTCAATAAGTTTTCAATAATCGTTACACTTAGAGTTACGGTTTAGTTTATTGTTGAGTTAGAAGATTAATCGAGTATAATTAACCATTTAGAATATGATTCTAGTAAAATTAACTATTTACTTGGTCAACAAGTTTTCAATCATAGTTGGACTTAGAGTTACGGATTTGTTTTATGTTGAGTTAGAAGAGTACTATTAACTCCTTAGAAGATGATTCGAGTACAATTAACTATTTAGAAGATAATTCCAGTACAATTAACTCTTTACCTGGTCAATATGTTTTCAATAATCGTTACACTTAGAGTTACGGTTTAGTTTATTGTTGAGTGAGAAGATTAATCGAGTATAATTAACCATTTAGAAGATGATTCGAGTACAATTAACTCTTTACTTGGTCAACAAGTTTTCAATCATAGTTAGACTTAGAGTTACGGATTAGTATTATGTTGAGTTAGAAGAGTACTATGAACTCCTTAGAAGATGATTCGAGTACAATTAACTCTGTAAAAGATTATTCGAGTACAAATAACTCTTTACTTGGTCAATAAGTTTTCAATAATCGTTACACTTGGAGTTACGGTTTAGTTTTATGTTGAGTTAGAAGATTTATCAAGTATAATTAACTCTTTAGATGATGATTCGAGTACAATTACGTCTTTACTTGGTCAACAAGTTTTCAATAATTGTTACACTTAGAGTTACGAATTAGTTTTATGTTGAGTTAGAAGATTAATAGAGTATAATTAACCCTTTAGAAGATGATTCGAATACAACTAACTCTTTACTTGGTCAACAAGTTTTCAATCATATTTACGCTTAGAGTTACGGATTAGTTTTATGTTGAGTAAGAAGATTAATCGAGTACTATTAACTCCTTAGAAGATGATTCGAGTATAATTAACACTTTAGAAGATGATTGAAGTACAATTAACTCTTTACTTGGTCAATAAGTTTTCAATAATCGTTACACTTAGAGTTACGGTTTAGTTTATTGTTGAGTTAGAAGATTAATCGAGTATAATTAACCATTTAGAATATGATTCGAGTAAAATTAACTATTTACTTGGTCAACATGTTTTCAATCATAGTTGGACTTACAGTTACGGATTTGTTTTATGTTGAGTTAGAAGAGTACTATTAACTCCTTAGAAGATGATTCGAGTACAATTAACTCTGTAAAAGATTATTCGAGTACAATTAACTCTTTACTTGGTCAATAAGTTTTCAATAATCGTTACACTTAGAGTTACGGTTTAGTTTTATGTTGAGTTAGAAGATTAATCGAGTATAATTAACTCTTTAGATGATGATTCGAGTACAATTAAGTCTTTACTTGGTCAACAAGTTTTCAATCATATTTACGCTTAGAGTTACGGATTAGTTTTATGTTGAGTTAGAAGATTAATCGAGTACTATTAACTCCTTAGAAGATGATTCGAGTACAATTAACTCTTTAAAAGATGATTCCAGTACAATTAACTCTTTACGTGGTCAATAAGTTTTCAATAATCGTTACACTTAGAGTTACTGCTTAGTTTAAGTTGAGTTAGAAGATTAATCGAGTATAATTAACCATTTAGAAGATGATTCGAGTAAAATTAACTCTTTACTTGGTCAACAAGTTTTCAATCATAGTTAGACTTAGAGTTACGAATTAGTATTATGTTGAGTTAGAAGAGTACTATTAACTCCTTAGAAGATGATTCGAGTACAATTAACTCTGTAGAAGATTATTCGAGTACAAATAACTCTTTACTTGGTCAATAAGTTTTCAATAATCGTTACACTTGGAGTTACGGTTTAGTTTTCTGTTGAGTTAGAAGATTTATCGAGTATAATTAACTCTTTAGATGATGATTCGAGTACAATTAAGTCTATACTTGGTCAACAAGTTTTCAATAATTGTTACACTTAGAGTTACGAATTAGTTTTATGTTGAGTTAGAAGATTAATCGAGTATAATTAACCCTTTAGAAGATGATTCGAATACAAGTAACTCTTTACTTGGTCAACAAGTTTTCAATCATATTTACGCTTAGAGTTACGAATTAGTTTTATGTTGAGTTAGAAGATTAATCGAGTACTATTAACTCCTTAGAAGATGATTCGAGTACAATTAACACTTTAGAAGATGATTGAAGAACAATTAACTCTTTACTTGGTCAATAAGTTTTCAATAATCGTTACACTTAGAGTTACGGTTCAGTTTATTGTTGAGTTAGAAGATTAATCGAGTATAATTAACCATTTAGAATATGATTCGAGTAAAATTAACTATTTACTTGTTCAATATGTTTTCAATCATAGTTGGACTTAGAGTTACGGATTTGTTTTATGTTGAGTTAGAAGAGTACTATTAACTCCTTAGAAGATGATACGAGTACAATTAACTCTGTAAAAGATTATTCGAGTACAATTAACTCTTTACTTGGTCAATAAGTTTTCAATAATCGTTACACTTGGAGTTACGGTTTAGTTTTATGTTGAGTTAGAAGATTTATCGAGTATAATTAACTCTTTACATGATGATTCGAGTACAATTAAGTCTTTACTTGGTCAACAAGTTTTCAATCATAGTTAGACTTAGAGTTACGAATTAGTATTATGTTGAGTTAGAAGAGTACTATGAACTCCTTAGAAGATGATTCGAGTACAATTAACTCTGTAAAAGATTATTCGAGTACAAATAACTCTTTACTTGGTCAATAAGTTTTCAATAATCGTTACACTTGGAGTTACGGTTTAGTTTTATGTTGAGTTAGAAGATTTATCGAGTATAATTAACTCTTTAGATGATGATTCGAGTACAATTACGTCTTTACTTGGTCAACAAGTTTTCAATAATTGTTACACTTAGAGTTATGAATTAGTTTTATGTTGAGTTAGAAGATTAATAGAGTATAATTAACCCTTTAGAAAATGATTCGAATACAACTAACTCTTTACTTGGTCAACAAGTTTTCAATCATATTTACGCTTAGAGTTACGGATTAGTTTTATGTTGAGTAAGAAGATAAATCGAGTACTATTAACTCCTTAGAAGATGATTCGAGTACAATTAACACTTTAGAAGATGATTGAAGTACAATTAACTCTTTACTTGGTCAATAAGTTTTCAATAATCGTCACACTTAGAGTTACGGTTTAGTTTATTGTTGAGTTAGAAGATTAATCGAGTATAATTAACCATTTAGAATATGATTCGAGTAAAATTAACTATTTACTTGGTCAACATGTTTTCAATCATAGTTGGACTTAGAGTTACGGATTTGTTTTATGTTGAGTTAGAAGAGTACTATTAACTCCTTAGAAGATGATACGAGTACAATTAACTCTGTAAAAGATTATTCGAGTACAATTAACTCTTTACTTGGTCAATAAGTTTTCAATAATCGTTACACTTGGAGTTACGGTTTAGTTTTATGTTGAGTTAGAAGATTTATCGAGTATAATTAACTCTTTACATGATGATTCGAGTACAATTAAGTCTTTACATGGTCAACAAGTTTTCAATAATTGTTACACTTAGAGTTACGAATTAGTTTTATGTTGAGTTAGAAGATTAATCGAGTATAATTAACCCTTTAGAAGATGATTCGAATACAACTAACTCTTTACTTGGTCAACAAGTTTTCAATCATATTTACGCTTAGAGTTACGGATTAGTTTTATGTTGAGTAAGAAGATAAATCGAGTACTATTAACTCCTTAGAAGATGATTCGAGTACAATTAACACTTTAGAAGATGATTGAAGTACAATTAACTCTTTACTTGGTCAATAAGTTTTCAATAATCGTCACACTTAGATTTACGGTTTAGTTTATTGTTGAGTTAGAAGATTAATCGAGTATAATTAACCATTTAGAATATGATTCGAGTAAAATTAACTATTTACTTGGTCAACATGTTTTCAGTCATAGTTGGACTTAGAGTTACGGATTTGTTTTATGTTGAGTTAGAAGAGTACTATTAACTCCTTAGAAGATGATACGAGTACAATTAACTCTGTAAAAGATTATTCGAGTACAATTAACTCTTTACTTGGTCAATAAGTTTTCAATAATCGTTACACTTGGAGTTACGGTTTAGTTTTATGTTGAGTTAGAAGATTTATCGAGTATAATTAACTCTTTACATGAAGATTCGAGTACAATTAAGTCTTTACTTGGTCAACAAGTTTTCAATAATTGTTCCACTTAGAGTTACGAATTAGTTTTATGTTGAGTTAGAAGATTAATCGAGTATAATTAACCCTTTAGAAGATGATTCGAATACAAGTAACTCTTTACTTGGTCAACAAGTTTTCAATCATATTTACGCTTAGAGTTACGGATTAGTTTTATGTTGAGTTAGAAGATTAATCGAGTACTCTTAACTCCTTAGAAGATTATTCGAGTACAATTAACTATTTAGAAGATGATCCCAGTACAATTAACTCTTTACTTGGTCAATAAGTTTTCAATAATCGTTACACTTAGAGTGATGGTTTAGTTTATTGTTGAGTTAGAAGATTAATTGAGTATAATTAACCATTTAGAATATGATTCGAGTAAAATTAACTATTTACTTGGTCAACTTGTTTTCAATCATAGTTGGACTTAGAGTTACGGATTTGTTTTATGTTGAGTTAGAAGAGTACTATTAACTCCTTAGAAGATGATACGAGTACAATTAACTCTGTAAAAGATTATTCGAGTACAATTAACTCTTTACTTGGTCAATAAGTTTTCAATAATCGTTACACTTGGAGTTACGGTTTAGTTTTATGTTGAGTTAGAAGATTTATCGAGTATAATTAACTCTTTACATGATGATTCGAGTACAATTAAGTCTTTACTTGGTCAACAAGTTTTCAATAATTGTTACACTTAGAGTTACGAATTAGTTTTATGTTGAGTTAGAAGATTAATCGAGTATAATTAACCCTTTAGAAGATGATTCGAATACAACTAACTCTTTACTTGGTCAACAAGTTTTCAATCATATTTACGCTTAGAGTTACGGATTAGTTTTATGTTGAGTAAGAAGATAAATCGAGTACTATTAACTCCTTAGAAGATGATTCGAGTACAATTAACACTTTAGAAGATGATTGAAGTACAATTAACTCTTTACTTGGTCAATAAGTTTTCAATAATCGTCACACTTAGAGTTACGGTTTAGTTTATTGTTGAGTTAGAAGATTAATCGAGTATAATTAACCATTTAGAATATGATTCGAGTAAAATTAACTATTTACTTGGTCAACATGTTTTCAGTTATAGTTGGACTTAGAGTTACGGATTTGTTTTATGTTGAGTTAGAAGAGTACTATTAACTCCTTAGAAGATGATACGAGTACAATTAACTCTGTAAAAGATTATTCGAGTACAATTAACTCTTTACTTGGTCAATAAGTTTTCAATAATCGTTACACTTGGAGTTACGGTTTAGTTTTATGTTGAGTTAGAAGATTTATCGAGTATAATTAACTCTTTACATGATGATTCGAGTACAATTAAGTCTTTACTTGGTCAACAAGTTTTCAATAATTGTTACACTTAGAGTTACGAATTAGTTTTATGTTGAGTTAGAAGATTAATCGAGTATAATTAACCCTTTAGAAGATGATTCGAATACAAGTAACTCTTTACTTGGTCAACAAGTTTTCAATCATATTTACGCTTAGAGTTACGGATTAGTTTTATGTTGAGTTAGAAGATTAATCGAGTACTATTAACTCCTTAGAAGATTATTCGAGTACAATTAACTATTCAGAAGATGATCCCAGTACAATTAACTCTTTACTTGGTCAATAAGTTTTCAATAATCGTTACACTTAGAGTGATGGTTTAGTTTATTGTTGAGTTAGAAGATTAATTGAGTATAATTAACTATTTAGAAGATGATTCTATTAATATTAACTCTTTACTGTTTTAACAAGATTTCAATAATTATTACACTTAGAGTTACGAATTAGTTTTATGTTGAGTTAGAAGATTAATCGAGTACTATTAACACCTTAGAAGATGATTCGAGTACAATTAACTCTTTAAAAGATGATTCCAGTACAATTAACTCTTTACGTGGTCAATAAGTTTTCAATAATCGTTACACTTAGAGTTACTGCTTAGTTTAAGTTGAGTTAGAAGATTAATCGAGTATAATTAACCATTTAGAAGATGATTCGAGTAAAATTAACTCTTTACTTGGTCAACAAGTTTTCAATCATAGTTAGACTTAGAGTTACGAATTAGTATTATGTTGAGTTAGAAGAGTACTATTAACTCCTTAGAAGATGATTCGAGTACAATTAACTCTGTAGAAGATTATTCGAGTACAAATAACTCTTTACTTGGTCAATAAGTTTTCAATAATCGTTACACTTGGAGTTACGGTTTAGTTTTCTGTTGAGTTAGAAGATTTATCGAGTATAATTAACTCTTTAGATGATGATTCGAGTACAATTAAGTCTATACTTGGTCAACAAGTTTTCAATAATTGTTACACTTAGAGTTACGAATTAGTTTTATGTTGAGTTAGAAGATTAATCGAGTATAATTAACCCTTTAGAAGATGATTCGAATACAAGTAACTCTTTACTTGGTCAACAAGTTTTCAATCATATTTACGCTTAGAGTTACGGATTAGTTTTATGTTGAGTAAGAAGATAAATCGAGTACTATTAACTCCTTAGAAGATGATTCGAGTACAATTAACACTTTAGAAGATGATTGAAGTACAATTAACTCTTTACTTGGTCAATAAGTTTTCAATAATCGTCACACTTAGAGTTACGGTTTAGTTTATTGTTGAGTTAGAAGATTAATCGAGTATAATTAACCATTTAGAATATGATTCGAGTAAAATTAACTATTTACTTGGTCAACATGTTTTCAGTCATAGTTGGACTTAGAGTTACGGATTTGTTTTATGTTGAGTTAGAAGAGTACTATTAACTCCTTAGAAGATGATACGAGTACAATTAACTCTGTAAAAGATTATTCGAGTACAATTAACTCTTTACTTGGTCAATAAGTTTTCAATAATCGTTACACTTCGAGTCACGGTCTAGTTTTATGTTGAGTTAGAAGATTAATCGAGTATAATTAACTCTTTAGATGATGATTCGAGTACAATTAAGTCTTTACTTGGTCAACAAGTTTTCAATCTTATTTACGCTTAGAGTTACGGATTAGTTTTATGTTGAGTTAGAAGATTAATCGAGTACTATTAACTCCTTAGAAGATGATTCGAGTACAATTAACTATTTAGAAGATGATTCCAGTACAATTAACTCTTTACCTGGTCAATATGTTTTCAATATTCGTTACACTTAGAGTTACGGTTTAGTTTATTGTTGAGTTAGAAGATTAATCGAGTATAATTAACCATTTAGAAGATGATTCTAGTAAAATTAACTCTTTACTTGGTCAACAAGATTTCAATAATTATTACACTTAGAGTTACGAATTAGTTTTATGTCGAGTTAGAAGATTAATCGAGTACTATTAACTCCTTAGAAGATGATTCGAGTACAATTAACTCTTTAAAAGATGATTCCAGTACAATTAACTCTTTACTTGGTCAATAAGTTTTCAATAATCGTTACAGTTAGAGTTACTGTTTAGTTTAAGTTGAGTTAGAAGATTAATCGAGTATAATTAACCATTTAGAAGATGATTCGAGTAAAATTAACTCTTTACTTGGTCAACAAGTTTTCAATCATAGTTAGACTTAGAGTTACGGATTTGTATTATGTTGAGTTAGAAGAGTACTATGAACTCCTTAGAAGATGATTCGAGTACAATTAACTCTGTAAAAGATTATTCGAGTACAATTAACTCTTTACTTGGTCAATAAGTTTTCAATAATCGTTACACTTGGAGTTACGGTTTAGTTTTATGTTGAGTTAGAAGATTTATCGAGTATAATTAACTCTTTACATGATGATTCGAGTACAATTAAGTCTTTACTTGGTCAACAAGTTTTCAATAATTGTTACACTTAGAGTTACGAATTAGTTTTATGTTGAGTTAGAAGATTAATCGAGTATAATTAACCCTTTAGAAGATGATTCGAATACAACTAACTCTTTACTTGGTCAACAAGTTTTCAATCATATTTACGCTTAGAGTTACGGATGAGTTTTATGTTGAGTAAGAAGATTAATCGAGTACTATTAACTCCTTAGAAGATGATTCGAGTACAATTAACACTTTAGAAGATGATTGAAGTATAATTAACTCTTTACTTGGTCAATAAGTTTTCAATAATCGTTACACTTAGAGTGATGGTTTAGTTTATTGTTGAGTTAGAAGATTAATTGAGTATAATTAACTATTTAGAAGATGAATTTAATATTAACTCTTTACTTGGTCAACAAGATTTCAATAATTATTACACTTAGAGTTACGAATTAGTTTTATGTTGAGTTAGAAGATTAATCGAGTACTATTAACACCTTAGAAGATGATTCGAGTACAATTAACTCTTTAAAAGATGATTCCAGTACAATTAACTCTTTACGTGGTCAATTAGTTTTCAATAATCGTTACACTTAGAGTTACTGCTTAGTTTAAGTTGAGTTAGAAGATTAATCGAGTATAATTAACCATTTAGAAGATGATTCGAGTAAAATTAACTCTTTACTTGGTCAACAAGTTTTCAATCATAGTTAGACTTAGAGTTACGAATTAGTATTATGTTGAGTTAGAAGAGTACTATTAACTCCTTAGAAGATGATTCGAGTACAATTAACTCTGTAGAATATTATTCGAGTACAAATAACTCTTTACTTGGTCAATAAGTTTTCAATAATCGTTACACTTGGAGTTACGGTTTAGTTTTCTGTTGAGTTAGAAGATTTATCGAGTATAATTAACTCTTTAGATGATGATTCGAGTATAATTAAGTCTATACTTGGTCAACAAGTTTTCAATAATTGTTACACTTAGATTTACGAATTAGTTTTATGTTGAGTTAGAAGATTAATCGAGTATAATTAACCCTTTAGAAGATGATTCGAATACAAGTAACTCTTTACTTGGTCAACAAGTTTTCAATCATATTTACGCTTAGAGTTACGGATTAGTTTTATGTTGAGTAAGAAGATTAATCGAGTACTATTAACTCCTTAGAAGATGATTCGAGTACAATTAACACTTTAGAAGATGATTGAAGTATAATTAACTCTTTACTTGGTCAATAAGTTTTCAATAATCGTTACACTTAGAGTGATGGTTTAGTTTATTGTTGAGTTAGAAGATTAATTGAGTATAATTAACTATTTAGAAGATGAATTTAATATTAACTCTTTACTTGGTCAACAAGATTTCAATAATTATTACACTTAGAGTTACGAATTAGTTTTATGTTGAGTTAGAAGATTAATCGAGTACTATTAACTCCTTAGAAGATGATTCGAGTACAATTAACTATTTAGAAGATAATTCCAGTACAATTAACTCTTTACCTGGTCAATATGTTTTCAATAATCGTTACACTTAGAGTTACGGTTAAGTTTATTGTTGAGTTAGAAGATTAATCGAGTATAATTAACCATTTAGAAGATGATTCTAGTAAAATTAACTCTTTACTTGGTCAACAAGATTTCAATAATTATTACACTTAGAGTTACGAATTAGTTTTATGTTGAGTTAGAAGATTAATCGAGTACTATTAACTCCTTAGAAGTTGATTCAAGTACAATTAACTCTTTAAAAGATGATTCCAGTACAATTAACTCTTTACTTGGTCAATAAGTTTTCAATAATCATTATAGTTAGAGTTACTTTTTAGTTTAAGTTGAGTTAGAAGATTAATCGAGTATAATTAACCATTTAGAAGATGATTCGAGTAAAATTAACTCTTTACTTGGTCAACAAGTTTTCAATCATAGTTAGACTTAGATTTACGGATAAGTATTATGTTGAGTTAGAATAGTACTATGAACTCCTTAGAAGATGATTCGAGTACAATTAACTCTGTAAAAGATTATTCGAGTACAAATAACTCTTTACTTGGTCAATAAGTTTTCAATAATCGTTACTCTTGGAGTTACGGTTTAGTTTTATGTTGAGTTAGAAGATTTATCGAGTATAATTAACTCTTTAGATGATGATTCGAGTACAATTACGTCTTTACTTGGTCAACAAGTTTTCAATAATTGTTACACTTATAGTTACGAATTAGTTTTATGTTGAGTTAGAAGATTAATAGAGTATAATTAACCCTTTAGAAGATGATTCGAATACAACTAACTCTTTACTTGGTCAACAAGTTTTCAATCATATTTACGCTTAGAGTTACAGATTAGTTTTATGTTGAGTAAGAAGATTAATCGAGTACTATTAACTCCTTAGAAGATGATTCGAGTATAATTAACACTTTAGAAGATGATTGAAGTATAATTAACTCTTTACTTGGTCAATAAGTTTTCAATAATCGTTACACTTAGAGTTACGGTTTAGTTTATTGTTGAGTTAGAAGATAAATCGAGTATAATTAACCATTTAGAATATGATTCTAGTAAAATTAACTATTTACTTGGTCAACAAGTTTTCAATCATAGTTGGACTTAGAGTTACGGATTTGTTTTATGTTGAGTTAGAAGAGTACTATTAACTCCTTAGAAGATGATTCGAGTACAATTAACTATTTAGAAGATGATTCCAGTACAATTAACTCTTTACCTGGTCAATATGTTTTCAATAATCGTTACACTTAGAGTTACGGTTTAGTTTATTTTTGAGTGACAAGATTAATCGAGTATAATTAACCATTTAGAAGATGATTCGAGTAAAATTAACTCTTTACTTGGTCAACAAGTTTTCAATCATAGTTAGACTTAGAGTTACGGATTAGTATTATGTTGAGTTAGAAGAGTACTATGAACTCCTTAGAAGATGATTCGAGTACAATTAACTCTGTAAAAGATTATTCGAGTACAAATAACTCTTTACTTGGTCAATAAGTTTTCAATAATCGTTACACTTAGAGTTACGGTTTAGTTTATTGTTGAGTTAGAAGATTAATCGAGTATAATTAACCATTTAGAATATGATTCGAGTAAAATTAACTATTTACTTGGTCAACATGTTTTCAATCATAGTTGGACTTAGAGTTACGGATTTGTTTTATGTTGAGTTAGAAGAGTACTATTAACTCCTTAGAAGATGATTCGAGTACAATTAACTCTGTAAAAGATTATTCGAGTACAATTAACTCTTTACTTGGTCAATAAGTTTTCAATAATCGTTACACTTAGAGTTACGGTTTAGTTTTATGTTGAGTTAGAAGATTAATAGAGTATAATTAACCCTTTAGAAGATGATTCAAATACAACTAACTCTTTACTTGGTCAACAAGTTTTCAATCATATTTACGCTTAGAGTTACGGATTAGTTTTATGCTGAGTAAGGAGATTAATCGAGTACTATTAACTCCTTAGAAGATGATTCGAGTACAATTAACACTTTAGAAGATGATTGAAGTACAATTAACTCTTTACTTGGTCAATAAGTTTTCAATAATCGTTACACTAAGAGTTACGGTTTAGTTTATTGTTGAGTTAGAAGATTAATCGAGTATAATTAACCATTTAGAAGATGATTCTAGTAAAATTAACTCTTTACTTGGTCAACAAGTTTTCAGTCATATTTACGCTTAGAGTTACGAATTAGTTTTATGTTGAGTTAGAAGATTAATTGAGTACTATTAACTCCTTAGAAGATGATTCGAGTACAATTAACTATTTAGAAGATGATTCCAGTACAATTAACTCTTTACCTGGTCAATATGTTTTCAATAATCGTTACACTTAGAGTTACGGTTTAGTTTATTGTTGAGTTAGAAGATTAATCGAGTATAATTAACCATTTAGAAGATGATTCTAGTAAAATTAACTCTTTACTTGGTCAACAAGATTTCAATAATTATTACACTTAGAGTTACGAATTAGTTTTATGTAGAGTTAGAAGATTAATAGAGTACTATGAACTCCTTAGAAGATGATTCGAGTACAATTAACTCTGTAAAAGATTATTCGAGTACAAATAACTCTTTACTTGGTCAATAAGTTTTCAATAATCGTTACACTTGGAGTTACGGTTTAGTTTTATGTTGAGTTAGAAGATTAATCGAGTATAATTAACTCTTTAGATGATGATTCGAGTACAATTAAGTCTTTACTTGGTCAACAAGTTTTCAATCATATTTACGCTTAGAGTTACGGATTAGTTTTATGTTGAGTTAGAAGATTAATCGAGTACTATTAACTCCTTAGAAGATGATTCGAGTACAATTAACTATTTAGAAGATGATTCCAGTACAATTAACTCTTTACCTGGTCAATATGTTTTCAATAATCTTTACACTTAGAGTTACGGTTTAGTTTATTGTTGAGTTAGAAGATTAATCGAGTATAATTAACCATTTAGAAGATGATTCTAGTAAAATTAACTCTTTACTTGGTCAACAAGATTTCAATAATTATTACACTTAGAGTTACGAATTAGTTTTATGTTGAGTTAGAAGATTAATAGAGTACTATTAACTCCTTAGAAGATGATTCGAGTACAATTAACTCTTTAAAAGATGATTCCAGTACAATTAACTCTTTACTTGGTCAATAAGTTTTCAATAATCGTTACGGTTAGAGTTACTGTTTAGTTTAAGTTGAGTTAGAAGATTAATCGAGTATAATTAACCATTTAGAATATGATTCTAGTAAAATTAACTATTTACTTGGTCAACAAGTTTTCAATCATAGTTGGACTTAGAGTTACGGATTTGTTTTATGTTGAGTTAGAAGAGTACTATTAACTCCTTAGAAGATGATTCGAGTACAATTAACTATTTAGAAGATAATTCCAGTACAATTAACTCTTTACCTGGTCAATATGTTTTCAATAATCGTTACACTTAGAGTTACGGTTTAGTTTATTGTTGAGGAGAAGACTAATCGAGTATAATTAACCATTTAGAAGATGATTCGAGTACAATTAACTCTTTACTTGGTCAACAAGTTTTCAATCATAGTTAGACTTAGAGTTACGGATTAGTATTATGTTGAGTTAGAAGAGTACTATGAACTCCTTAGAAGATGATTCGAATACAATTAACTCTGTAAAAGATTATTCGAGTACAAATAACTCTTTACTTGGTCAATAAGTTTTCAATAATCGTTACACTAGGAGTTACGGTTTAGTTTTATGTTGAGTTAGAAGATTTATCAAGTATAATTAACTCTTTAGATGATGATTCGAGTACAATTACGTCTTTACTTGGTCAACAAGTTTTCAATAATTGTTACACTTAGAGTTACGAATTAGTTTTATGTTGAGTTAGAAGATTAATAGAGTATAATTAACCCTTTAGAAGATGATTCGAATACAACTAACTCTTTACTTGGTCAACAAGTTTTCAATCATATTTACGCTTAGAGTTACGGATTAGATTTATGTTGAGTAAGAAGATTAATCGAGTACTATTAACTCCTTAGAAGATGATTCGAGTATAATTAACACTTTAGAAGATGATTGAAGTACAATTAACTCTTTACTTGGTCAATAAGTTTTCAATAATCGTTACACTTAGAGTTACGGTTTAGTTTATTGTTGAGTTAGAAGATTAATCGAGTATAATTAACCATTTAGAATATGATTCGAGTAAAATTAACTATTTACTTGGTCAACATGTTTTCAATCATAGTTGGACTTAGAGTTACGGATTTGTTTTATGTTGAGTTAGAAGAGTACTATTAACTCCTTAGAAGATGATTCGAGTACAATTAACTCTATAAAAGATTATTCGAGTACAATTAACTCTTTACTTGGTCAATAAGTTTTCAATAATCATTACACTTAGAGTTACGGTTTAGTTTTATGTTGAGTTAGAAGATTAATCGAGTATAATTAACTCTTTAGATGATGATTCGAGTACAATTAAGTCTTTACTTGGTCAACAAGTTTTCAATCATATTTACGCTTAGAGTTACGGATTAGTTTTATGTTGAGTTAGAAGATTAATCGAGTACTATTAACTCCTTAGAAGATGATTCGAGTACAATTAACTATTTAGAAGATGATTCCAGTACAATTAACTCTTTACTTGGTCAATATGTTTTCAATAATCGTTACACTTAGAGTTACGGTTTAGTTTATTGTTGAGTTAGAAGATTAATCGAGTATAATTAACCATTTAGAAGATGATTCTAGTAAAATTAACTCTTTACTTGGTCAACAAGATTTCAATAATTATTACACTTAGAGTTACGAATTAGTTTTATGTTGAGTTAGAAGATTAATCGAGTACTATTAACTCCTTAGAAGATGATTCGAGTACAATTAACTATTTAGAAGATGATTCCAGTACAATTAACTCTTTACCTGGTCAATATGTTTTCAATAATCGTTACACTTAGAGTTACGGTTTAGTTTATTGTTGAGTTAGAAGATTAATCGAGTATAATTAACCCTTTAGAAGATGATTCGAATACAACTAACTCTTTACTTGGTCAACAAGTTTTCAATCATATTTACGCTTAGAGTTACGGATTAGTTTTATGTTGAGTAAGAAGATTAATCGAGTACTATTAACTCCTTAGAAGATGATTCGAGTATAATTAACACTTTAGAAGATGATTGAAGTACAATTAACTCTTTACTTGGTCAATAAGTTTTCAATAATCGTTACACTTAGAGTTACGGTTTAGTTTATTGTTGAGTTAGAAGATTAATCGAGTATAATTAACCATTTAGAAGATGATTCTAGTAAAATTAACTCTTTACTTGGTCAACAAGATTTCAATAATTATTACACTTAGAGTTACGAATTAGTTTTATGTTGAGTTAGAAGATTAATCGAGTACTATTAACTCCTTAGAAGATGATTCGAGTACAATTAACTATTTAGAAGATGATTCCAGTACAATTAACTCTTTACCTGGTCAATATGTTTTCAATAATCGTTACACTTAGAGTTACGGTTTAGTTTATTGTTGAGTTAGAAGATTAATCGAGTATAATTAACCATTTAGAAGATGATTCTAGTACAATTAACTCTTTACTTGGTCAACAAGATTTCAATAATTATTACACTTAGAGTTACGAATTAGTTTTATGTTGAGTTAGAAGATTAATCGAGTACTATTAACTCCTTAGAAGATGATTCGAGTACAATTAACTCTTTAAAAGATGATTCCAGTACAATTAACTCTTTACTTGGTCAATAAGTTTTCAATAATCGTTACAGTTAGAGTTACTGTATAGTTTAAGTTGAGTTAGAAGATTAATCGAGTATAATTAACCATTTAGAAGATGATTCGAGTATAATTAACTCTTTACTTGGTCAACAAGTTTTCAATCATAGTTAGGCTTAGAGTTACGGATTAGTATTATGTTGAGTTGGAAGAGTACTATGAACTCCTTAGAAGATGATTCGAGTACAATTAACTCTGTAAAAGATTATTCGAGTACAAATAACTCTTTACTTGGTCAATAAGTTTTCAATAATCGTTACACTTGGAGTTACGGTTTAGTTTTATGTTGAGTTAGAAGATTTATCGATTAGAATTAACTCTTTAGATGATGATTCGAGTACAATTAAGTCTTTACTTGGTCAACAAGTTTTCAATAATTGTTACACTTAGAGTTACGAATTAGTTTTATGTTGAGTTAGAAGATTAATCGAGTATAATTAACCCTTTAGAAGATGATTCGAATACAAGTAACTCTTTACTTGGTCAACAAGTTTTCAATCATATTTACGCTTAGAGTTACGAATTAGTTTTATGTTGAGTTAGAAGATTAATCGAGTACTATCAACTCCTTAGAAGATGATTCGAGTACAATTAACACTTTAGAAGATGATTGAAGTACAATTAACTCTTTACTTGGTCAATAAGTTTTCAATAATCGTTACACTTAGAGTTACGGTTTAGTTTATTGTTGAGTTAGAAGATTAATCGAGTATAATTAACCATTTAGAATATAATTCGAGTAAAATTAACTATTTACTTGGTCAACATGTTTTCAATCATAGTTGGACTTAGAGTTACGGATTTGTTTTATGTTGAGTTAGAAGAGTACTATTAACTCCTTAGAAGATGATTCGAGTACAATTAACTCTGTAAAAGATTATTCGAGTACAAATAACTCTTTACTTGGTCAATAAGTTTTCAATAATCGTTACACTTGGAGTTACGGTTTAGTTTTATGTTGAGTTAGAAGATTTATCGAGTATAATTAACTCTTTAGATGATGATTCGAGTACAATTACGTCTTTACTTGGTCAACAAGTTTTCAATAATTGATACACTTAGAGTTACGAATTAGTTTTATGTTGAGTTAGAAGATTAATAGAGTATAATTAACCCTTTAGAAGATGATTCGAATACAACTAACTCTTTACTTGGTCAACAAGTTTTCAATCATATTTACGCTTAGAGTTACGGATTAGTTTTATGTTGAGTAAGAAGATTAATCGAGTACTATTAACTCCTTAGAAGATGATTCGAGTATAATTAACACTTTAGAAGATGATTGAAGTACAATTAACTCTTTACTTGGTCAATAAGTTTTCAATAATCGTTACACTTAGAGTTACGGTTTAGTTTATTGTTGAGTTAGAAGATTAATCGAGTATAATTAACCATTTAGAAGATGATTCTAGTAAAATTAACTCTTTACTTGGTCAACAAGATTTCAATAATTATTACACTTAGAGTTACGAATTAGTTTTATGTTGAGTTAGAAGATTAATCGAGTACTATTAACTCCTTAGAAGATGATTCGAGTACAATTAACTATTTAGAAGATGATTCCAGTACAATTAACTCTTTACCTGGTCAATATGTTTTCAATAATCGTTACACTTAGAGTTACGGTTTAGTTTATTGTTGAGTTAGAAGATTAATCGAGTATAATTAACCATTTAGAAGATGATTCTAGTAAAATTAACTCTTTACTTGGTCAACAAGATTTCAATAATTATTACACTTAGAGTTAAAAATTAGTTTTATGTTGAGTTAGAAGATTAATCGAGTACTATTAACTCCTTAGAAGATGATTCGAGTACAATTAACTCTTTAAAAGATGATTCCAGTACAATTAACTCTTTACTTGGTCAATAAGTTTTCAATAATCGTTACAGTTAGAGTTACTGTTTAGTTTAAGTTGAGTTAGAAGATTAATCGAGTATAATTAACCATTTAGAAGATGATTCGAGTAAAATTAACTCTTTACTTGGTCAACAAGTTTTCAATCATAGTTAGACTCAGAGTTACGGATTAGTATTATGTTGAGTTAGAAGAGTACTATGAACTCCTTAGAAGATGATTCGAGTACAATTAACTCTGTAAAAGATTATTCGAGTACAAATAACTCTTTACTTGGTCAATAAGTTTTCAATAATCGTTACACTTGGAGTTACGGTTTAGTTTTATGTTGAGTTAGAAGATTTATCGAGTATAATTAACTCTTTAGATGATGATTCGAGTACAATTACGTCTTTACTTGGTCAACAAGTTTTCAATAATTGATACACTTAGAGTTACGAATTAGTTTTATGTTGAGTTAGAAGATTAATAGAGTATAATTAACCCTTTAGAAGATGATTCGAATACAACTAACTCTTTACTTGGTCAACAAGTTTTCAATCATATTTACGCTTAGAGTTACGGATTAGTTTTATGTTGAGTAAGAAGATTAATCGAGTACTATTAACTCCTTAGAAGATGATTCGAGTATAATTAACACTTTAGAAGATGATTGAAGTACAATTAACTCTTTACTTGGTCAATAAGTTTTCAATAATCGTTACACTTAGAGTTACGGTTTAGTTTATTGTTGAGTTAGAAGATTAATCGAGTATAATTAACCATTTAGAATATGATTCGAGTAAAATTAACTATTTACTTGGTCAACATGTTTTCAATCATAGTTGGACTTAGAGTTACGGATTTGTTTTATGTTGAGTTAGAAGAGTACTATTAACTCCTTAGAAGATGTTTCGAATACAATTAACTCTGTAAAAGATTATTCGAGTACAATTAACTCTTTACTTGGTCAATAAGTTTTCAATAATCGTTACACTTGGAGTTACGGTTTAGTTTTATGTTGAGTTAGAAGATTAATAGAGTATAATTAACCCTTTAGAAGATGATTCGAATACAACTAACTCTTTACTTGGTCAACAAGTTTTCAATCATATTTACGCTTAGAGTTACGGATTAGTTTTATGTTGAGTAAGAAGATTAATCGAGTACTATTAACTCCTTAGAAGATGATTCGAGTACAATTAACACTTTAGAAGATGATTGAAGTACAATTAACTCATTACTTGGTCAATAAGTTTTCAATAATCGTTACACTTAGAGTGACGGTTTAGTTTATTGTTGAGTTAGAAGATTAATTGAGTATAATTAACCATTTAGAAGATGATTCTATTAATATTAACTCTTTACTTGGTCAACATGTTTTCAATCATAGTTGGACTTAGAGTTACGGATTTGTTTTATGTTGAGTTAGAAGAGTACTATTAACTCCTTAGAAGATGATTCGAGTACAATTAACTCTGTAAAACATTATTCGAGTACAATTAACTCTTTACTTGGTCAACAAGTTTTCAATAATCGTTACACTTAGAGTTACGGTTTAGTTTTATGTTGAGTTAGAAGATTAATCGAGTATAATTAACTCTTTAGATGATGATTCGAGTACAATTAAGTCTTTACTTGGTCAACAAGTTTTCAATCATATTTACGCTTAGAGTTACGGATTAGTTTTATGTTGAGATAGAAGATTAATCGAGTACTATTAACTCCTTAGAAGATGATTCGAGTACAATTTACTATTTAGAAGATGATTCCAGTACAATTAACTCTTTACCTGGTCAATATATTTTCAATAATCGTTACACTAAGAGTTACGGTTTAGTTTATTGTTGAGTTAGAAGATTAATCGAGTATAATTAACTATTTAGAAGATGATTCTAGTAAAATTAACTCTTTACTTAGTCAACAAGATTTCAATAATTATTACACTTAGAGTTACGAATTAGTTTTATGTTGAGTTAGAAGATTAATCGAGTACTATTAACTCCTTAGAAGATGATTCGAGTACAATTAACTCTTTAAAAGATGATTCCAGTACAATTAACTCTTTACTTGGTCAATAAGTTTTCAATAATCGTTACAGTTAGAGTTTCTGTATAGTTTAAGTTGAGTTAGAAGATTAATCGAGTATAATTAACCATTTAGAAGATGATTCGAGTATAATTAAATATTTACTTGGTCAACAAGTTTTCAATCATAGTTAGGCTTAGAGTTACGGATTAGTATTATGTCGAGTTGGAAGAGTACTATGAACTCCTTAGAAGATGATTCGAGTACAATTAACTCTGTAAAAGATTATTCGAGTACAAATAACTCTTTACTTGGTCAATAAGTTTTCAATAATCGTTACACTTGGAGTTACGGTTTAGTTTTATGTTGAGTTAGAAGATTTATCGATTATAATTAACTCTTTAGATGATGATTCGAGTACAATTAAGTCTTTACTTGGTCAACAAGTTTTCAATAATTGTTACACTTAGAGTTACGAATTAGTTTTATGTTGAGTTAGAAGATTAATCGAGTATAATTAACCCTTTAGAAGATGATTCGAATACAAGTAACTCTTTACTTGGTCAACAAGTTTTCAATCATATTTACGCTTAGAGTTACGAATTAGTTTTATGTTGAGTTAGAAGATTAATCGAGTACTATCAACTCCTTAGAAGATGATTCGAGTACAATTAACACTTTAGAAGATGATTGAAGTACAATTAACTCTTTACTTGGTCAATAAGTTTTCAATAATCGTTACACTTAGAGTTACGGTTTAGTTTATTGTTGAGTTAGAAGATTAATCGAGTATAATTAACCATTTAGAATATAATTCGAGTAAAATTAACTATTTACTTGGTCAACATGTTTTCAATCATAGTTGGACTTAGAGTTACGGATTTGTTTTATGTTGAGTTAGAAGAGTACTATTAACTCCTTAGAAGATGATTCGAGTACAATTAACTCTGTAAAAGATTATTCGAGTACAAATAACTCTTTACTTGGTCAATAAGTTTTCAATAATCGTTACACTTGGAGTTACGGTTTAGTTTTATGTTGAGTTAGAAGATTTATCGAGTATAATTAACTCTTTAGATGATGATTCGAGTACAATTACGTCTTTACTTGGTCAACAAGTTTTCAATAATTGATACACTTAGAGTTACGAATTAGTTTTATGTTGAGTTAGAAGATTAATAGAGTATAATTAACCCTTTAGAAGATGATTCGAATACAACTAACTCTTTACTTGGTCAACAAGTTTTCAATCATATTTACGCTTAGAGTTACGGATTAGTTTTATGTTGAGTAAGAAGATTAATCGAGTACTATTAACTCCTTAGAAGATGATTCGAGTATAATTAACACTTTAGAAGATGATTGAAGTACAATTAACTCTTTACTTGGTCAATAAGTTTTCAATAATCGTTACACTTAGAGTTACGGTTTAGTTTATTGTTGAGTTAGAAGATTAATCGAGTATAATTAACCATTTAGAAGATGATTCTAGTAAAATTAACTCTTTACTTGGTCAACAAGATTTCAATAATTATTACACTTAGAGTTACGAATTAGTTTTATGTTGAGTTAGAAGATTAATCGAGTACTATTAACTCCTTAGAAGATGATTCGAGTACAATTAACTATTTAGAAGATGATTCCAGTACAATTAACTCTTTACCTGGTCAATATGTTTTCAATAATCGTTACACTTAGAGTTACGGTTTAGTTTATTGTTGAGTTAGAAGATTAATCGAGTATAATTAACCATTTAGAAGATGATTCTAGTAAAATTAACTCTTTACTTGGTCAACAAGATTTCAATAATTATTACACTTAGAGTTAAAAATTAGTTTTATGTTGAGTTAGAAGATTAATCGAGTACTATTAACTCCTTAGAAGATGATTCGAGTACAATTAACTCTTTAAAAGATGATTCCAGTACAATTAACTCTTTACTTGGTCAATAAGTTTTCAATAATCGTTACAGTTAGAGTTACTGTTTAGTTTAAGTTGAGTTAGAAGATTAATCGAGTATAATTAACCATTTAGAAGATGATTCGAGTAAAATTAACTCTTTACTTGGTCAACAAGTTTTCAATCATAGTTAGACTCAGAGTTACGGATTAGTATTATGTTGAGTTAGAAGAGTACTATGAACTCCTTAGAAGATGATTCGAGTACAATTAACTCTGTAAAAGATTATTCGAGTACAAATAACTCTTTACTTGGTCAATAAGTTTTCAATAATCGTTACACTTGGAGTTACGGTTTAGTTTTATGTTGAGTTAGAAGATTTATCGAGTATAATTAACTCTTTAGATGATGATTCGAGTACAATTACGTCTTTACTTGGTCAACAAGTTTTCAATAATTGATACACTTAGAGTTACGAATTAGTTTTATGTTGAGTTAGAAGATTAATAGAGTATAATTAACCCTTTAGAAGATGATTCGAATACAACTAACTCTTTACTTGGTCAACAAGTTTTCAATCATATTTACGCTTAGAGTTACGGATTAGTTTTATGTTGAGTAAGAAGATTAATCGAGTACTATTAACTCCTTAGAAGATGATTCGAGTATAATTAACACTTTAGAAGATGATTGAAGTACAATTAACTCTTTACTTGGTCAATAAGTTTTCAATAATCGTTACACTTAGAGTTACGGTTTAGTTTATTGTTGAGTTAGAAGATTAATCGAGTATAATTAACCATTTAGAATATGATTCGAGTAAAATTAACTATTTACTTGGTCAACATGTTTTCAATCATAGTTGGACTTAGAGTTACGGATTTGTTTTATGTTGAGTTAGAAGAGTACTATTAACTCCTTAGAAGATGTTTCGAATACAATTAACTCTGTAAAAGATTATTCGAGTACAATTAACTCTTTACTTGGTCAATAAGTTTTCAATAATCGTTACACTTGGAGTTACGGTTTAGTTTTATGTTGAGTTAGAAGATTAATAGAGTATAATTAACCCTTTAGAAGATGATTCGAATACAACTAACTCTTTACTTGGTCAACAAGTTTTCAATCATATTTACGCTTAGAGTTACGGATTAGTTTTATGTTGAGTAAGAAGATTAATCGAGTACTATTAACTCCTTAGAAGATGATTCGAGTACAATTAACACTTTAGAAGATGATTGAAGTACAATTAACTCATTACTTGGTCAATAAGTTTTCAATAATCGTTACACTTAGAGTGACGGTTTAGTTTATTGTTGAGTTAGAAGATTAATTGAGTATAATTAACCATTTAGAAGATGATTCTATTAATATTAACTCTTTACTTGGTCAACATGTTTTCAATCATAGTTGGACTTAGAGTTACGGATTTGTTTTATGTTGAGTTAGAAGAGTACTATTAACTCCTTAGAAGATGATTCGAGTACAATTAACTCTGTAAAACATTATTCGAGTACAATTAACTCTTTACTTGGTCAATAAGTTTTCAATAATCGTTACACTTAGAGTTACGGTTTAGTTTTATGTTGACTTAGAAGATTAATCGAGTATAATTAACTCTTTAGATGATGATTCGAGTACAATTAAGTCTTTACTTGGTCAACAAGTTTTCAATCATATTTACGCTTAGAGTTACGGATTAGTTTTATGTTGAGTTAGAAGATTAATCGAGTACTATTAACTCCTTAGAAGATGATTCGAGTACAATTAACTATTTAGAAGATGATTCCAGTACAATTAACTCTTTACCTGGTCAATATGTTTTCAATAATCGTTACACTTAGAGTTACGGTTTAGTTTATTGTTGAGTTAGAAGATTAATCGAGTATAATTAACCATTTAGAAGATGATTCTAGTAAAATTAACTCTTTACTTGGTCAACAAGATTTCAATAATTATTACACTTAGAGTTACGAATTAGTTTTATGTTGAGTTAGAAGATTAATCGAGTACTATTAACTCCTTAGAAGATAATTCGAGTACAATTAACTCTTTAAAAGATGATTCCAGTACAATTAACTCTTTACTTGGTCAATAAGTTTTCAATAATCGTTACAGTTAGAGTTACTGTATAGTTTAAGTTGAGTTAGAAGATTAATCGAGTATAATTAACCATTTAGAAGATGATTCGAGTATAATTAACTCTTTACTTGGTCAACAAGTTTTCAATCATAGTTAGACTTAGAGTTACGGATTAGTATTATGTTGAGTTGGAAGAGTACTATGAACTCCTTAGAAGATGATTCGAGTACAATTAACTCTGTAAAAGATTATTCGAGTACAAATAACTCTTTACTTGGTCAATAAGTTTTCAATAATCGTTACACTTGGAGTGACGGTTTAGTTTTATGTTGAGTTAGAAGATTTATCGAGTATAATTAACTCTTTAGATGATGATTCGAGTACAATTAAGTCTTTACTTGGTCAACAAGTTTTCAATAATTGTTACACTTAGAGTTACGAATTAGTTTTATGTTGAGTTAGAAGATTAATAGAGTATAATTAACCCTTTAGAAGATGATTCGAATACAACTAATCTTTACTTGGTCAACAAGTTTTCAATCATATTTACGCTTAGAGTTACGGATTAGTTTTATGTTGAGTAAGAAGATTAATCGAGTACTATTAACTCCTTAGAAGATGATTCGAGTACAATTAACACTTTAGAAGATGATTGAAGTACAATTAACTCTTTACTTGGTCAATAAGTTTTCAATAATCGTTACACTTAGAGTTACGGTTTAGTTTATTGTTGAGTTAGAAGATTAATCGAGTATAATTAACCATTTAGAATATGATTCGAGTAAAATTAACTATTTACTTGGTCAACATGTTTTCAATCATAGTTGGACTTAGAGTTACGGATTTGTTTTATGTTGAGTTAGAAGAGTACTATTAACTCCTTAGAAGATGATTCGAGTACAATTAACTCTGTAAAAGATTATTCGAGTACAATTAACTCTTTACTTGGTCAATAAGTTTTCAATAATCGTTACACTTTGAGTTACGGTTTAGATTAATGTTGAGTTAGAATATTAATCGAGTATAATTAACTCTATAGATGATGATTCGAGTACAATTAACTCTTTACTTGGTCAACAAGTTTTCAATAATCGTTACACTTAGAGTTACGGTTTAGTTTTATGTTGAGTTAGAAGATTAATCGAGTATAATTAACTCTTTAGATGATGATTCGAGTACAATTAAGTCTTTACTTGGTCAACAAGTTTTCAATCATATTTACGCTTAGAGTTACGGATTAGTTTTATGTTGAGATAGAAGATTAATCGAGTACTATTAACTCCTTAGAAGATGATTCGAGTACAATTTACTATTTAGAAGATGATTCCAGTACAATTAACTCTTTACCTGGTCAATATATTTTCAATAATCGTTACACTAAGAGTTACGGTTTAGTTTATTGTTGAGTTAGAAGATTAATCGAGTATAATTAACTATTTAGAAGATGATTCTAGTAAAATTAACTCTTTACTTAGTCAACAAGATTTCAATAATTATTACACTTAGAGTTACGAATTAGTTTTATGTTGAGTTAGAAGATTAATCGAGTACTATTAACTCCTTAGAAGATGATTCGAGTACAATTAACTCTTTAAAAGATGATTCCAGTACAATTAACTCTTTACTTGGTCAATAAGTTTTCAATAATCGTTACAGTTAGAGTTTCTGTATAGTTTAAGTTGAGTTAGAAGATTAATCGAGTATAATTAACCATTTAGAAGATGATTCGAGTATAATTAAATATTTACTTGGTCAACAAGTTTTCAATCATAGTTAGGCTTAGAGTTACGGATTAGTATTATGTCGAGTTGGAAGAGTACTATGAACTCCTTAGAAGATGATTCGAGTACAATTAACTCTGTAAAAGATTATTCGAGTACAAATAACTCTTTACTTGGTCAATAAGTTTTCAATAATCGTTACACTTGGAGTTACGGTTTAGTTTTATGTTGAGTTAGAAGATTTATCGATTATAATTAACTCTTTAGATGATGATTCGAGTACAATTAAGTCTTTACTTGGTCAACAAGTTTTCAATAATTGTTACACTTAGAGTTACGAATTAGTTTTATGTTGAGTTAGAAGATTAATCGAGTATAATTAACCCTTTAGAAGATGATTCGAATACAAGTAACTCTTTACTTGGTCAACAAGTTTTCAATCATATTTACGCTTAGAGTTACGAATTAGTTTTATGTTGAGTTAGAAGATTAATCCAGTACTATTAACTCCTTAGAAGATGATTCGAGTACAATTAACACTTTAGAAGATGATTGAAGTACAATTAACTCTTTACTTGGTCAATAAGTTTTCAATAATCGTTACACTTAGAGTAACGGTTTAGTTTATTGTTGAGTTAGAAGATTAATCGAGTATAATTAACCATTTAGAATATGATTCGAGTAAAATTAACTTTTTACTTGGTCAACATGTTTTCAATCATAGTTGGACTTAGAGTTACGGATTTGTTTTATGTTGAGTTAGAAGAGTACTATTAACTCCTTAGAAGAAGATTCTAGTACAATTAACTCTGTAAAAGATTATTCGAGTACAATTAACTCTTTACTTGGTCAATAAGTTTTCAATAATCGTTACACTTAGAGTTACGGTTTAGATTAATGTTGAGTTAGAATATTAATCGAGTATAATTAACTCTTTAGATGATGATTCGAGTACAATTAAGTCTTTACTTGGTCAACAAGTTTTCAATAATTGTTACACTTAGAGTTACGAATTAGTTTTATATTGAGTTAGAAGATTAATCGAGTATAATTAACCCTTTAGAAGATGATTCGAATACAAGTAACTCTTTACTTGGTCAACAAGTTTTCAATCATATTTACGCTTAGAGTTACAGATTAGTTTTATGTTGAGTTAGAAGATTAATCGAGTACTATTAACTCCTTAGAAAATTATTCGAGTACAATTAACTATTTAGAAGATGATCCCAGTACAATTAACTCTTTACTTGGTCAATATGTTTTCAATAATCGTTACACTTAGAGTTACGGTTTAGTTTATTGTTGAGTTAGAAGATTAATCGAGTATAATTAACTATTTAGAAGATGATTCTAGTAAAATTAACTCTTTACTTGGTCAACAAGATTTCAATAATTATTACACATAGAGTTACGAATTAGTTTTATGTTGAGTTAGAAGATTAATCGAGTACTATTAACTCCTTAGAAGATGATTCGAGTACAATTAACTCTTTAAAAGATGATTCCAGTACAATTAACTCTTTACTTGGTCAATAAGTTTTCAATAATCGTTACAGTTAGAGTTACTGTATAGTTTAAGTTGAGTTAGAAGATTAATCGAGTATAATTAACCATTTAGAAGATGATTCGAGTATAATTAACTCTTTACTTGGTCAACAAGTTTTCAATCATAGTTAGGCTTAGAGTTACGGATTAGTATTATGTTGAGTTGGAAGAGTACTATGAACTCCTTAGAAGATGATTCGAGTACAATTAACTCTGTAAAAGATTATTCGAGTACAAATAACTCTTTACTTGGTCAATAAGTTTTCAATAATCGTTACACTTGGAGTTACGGTTTAGTTTTATGTTGAGTTAGAAGATTTATCGATTATAATTAACTCTTTAGATGATGATTCGAGTACAATTAAGTCTTTACTTGGTCAACAAGTTTTCAATAATTGTTACACTTAGAGTTACGAATTAGTTTTATGTTGAGTTAGAAGATTAATCGAGTATAATTAACCCTTTAGAAGATGATTCGAATACAAGTAACTCTTTACTTGGTCAACAAGTATTCAATCATATTTACGCTTAGAGTTACGAATTAGTTTTATGTTGAGTTAGAAGATTAATCGAGTACTATCAACTCCTTAGAAGATGATTCGAGTACAATTAACACTTTAGAAGATGATTGAAGTACAATTAACTCTTTACTTGGTCAATAAGTTTTCAATAATCGTTACACTTAGAGTTACGGTTTAGTTTATTGTTGAGTTAGAAGATTAATCGAGTATAATTAACCATTTAGAATATAATTCGAGTAAAATTAACTATTTACTTGGTCAACATGTTTTCAATCATAGTTGGACTTAGAGTTACGGATTTGTTTTATGTTGAGTTAGAAGAGTACTATTAACTCCTTAGAAGATGATTCGAGTACAATTAACTCTGTAAAAGATTATTCGAGTACAATTAACTCTTTACTTGGTCAATAAGTTTTCAATAATCGTTACACTTAGAGTTACGGTTTAGTTTTATGTTGAGTTAGAAGATTAATAGAGTATAATTAACCCTTTAGAAGATGATTCAAATACAACTAACTCTTTACTTGGTCAACAAGTTTTCAATCATATTTACGCTTAGAGTTACGGATTAGTTTTATGCTGAGTAAGGAGATTAATCGAGTACTATTAACTCCTTAGAAGATGATTCGAGTACAATTAACACTTTAGAAGATGATTGAAGTACAATTAACTCTTTACTTGGTCAATAAGTTTTCAATAATCGTTACACTAAGAGTTACGGTTTAGTTTATTGTTGAGTTAGAAGATTAATCGAGTATAATTAACCATTTAGAAGATGATTCTAGTAAAATTAACTCTTTACTTGGTCAACAAGATTTCAATAATTATTACACTTAGAGTTACGAATTAGTTTTATGTTGAGTTAGAAGATTAATCGAGTACTATTAACTCCTTAGAAGATGATTCGAGTACAATTAACTCTTTAAAAGATGATTCCAGTACAATTAACTCTTTACTTGGTCAATAAGTTTTCAATAATCGTTACGGTTAGAGTTACTGTTTAGTTTAAGTTGAGTTAGAAGATTAATCGAGTATAATTAACCATTTAGAAGATGATTCGAGTAAAATTAACTCTTTACTTGGTCAACAAGGTTTCAATCATAGTTAGACTCAGAGTTACGGATTAGTATTATGTTGAGTTAGAAGAGTACTATGAACTCCTTAGAAGATGATTCGAGTACAATTAACTCTGTAAAAGATTATTCGAGTACAAATAACTCTTTACTTGGTCAATAAGTTTTCATAATCGTTACACTAGGAGTTACGGTTTAGTTTTATGTTGAGTTAGAAGATTTATCGAGTATAATTAACTCTTTAGATGATGATTCGAGTACAATTAAGTCTTTACTTGGTCAACAAGTTTTCAATAATTGTTACACTTAGAGTTACGAATTTGTTTTATGTTGAGTTAGAAGATTAATCGAGTATAATTAACCCTTTAGAAGATGATTCGAATACAAGTAACTCTTTACTTGGTCAACAAGTTTTCAATCATATTTACGCTTAGAGTTACGGATTAGTTTTATGTTGAGTTAGAAGATTAATCGAGTACTATTAACTCCTTAGAAGATTATTCGAGTACAATTAACTATTTAGAAGATGATTCCAGTACAATTAACTCTTTACCTGGTCAATATGTTTTCAATAATCGTTACACTTAGAGTTACGGTTTAGTTTTATGATGAGTTAGAAGAGTAATAGAGTATAATTAACCCTTTAGAAGATGATTCAAATACAACTAACTCTTTACTTGGTCAACAAGTTTTCAATCATATTTACGCTTAGAGTTACGGATTAGTTTTATGCTGAGTAAGAAGATTAATCGAGTACTATTAACTCCTTAGAAGATGATTCGAGTACAATTAACACTTTAGAAGATGATTGAAGTACAATTAACTCTTTACTTGGTCAATAAGTTTTCAATAATCGTTACACTTAGAGTTACGGTTTAGTTTATTGTTGAGTTAGAAGATTAATCGAGTATAATTAACCATTTAGAAGATGATTCTAGTAAAATTAACTCTTTACTTGGTCAACAAGATTTCAATAATTATTACACTTAGAGTTACGAATTAGTTTTATGTTGAGTTAGAAGATTAATCGAGTACTATTAACTCCTTAGAAGATGATTCGAGTACAATTAACTCTTTAAAAGATGATTCCAGTACAATTAACTCTTTACTTGGTCAATAAGTTTTCAATAATCGTTACGGTTAGAGTTACTGTTTAGTTTAAGTTGAGTTAGAAGATTAATCGAGTATAATTAACCATTTAGAAGATGATTCGAGTAAAATTAACTCTTTACTTGGTCAACAAGGTTTCAATCATAGTTAGACTCAGAGTTACGTATTAGTATTATGTTGAGTTAAAAGAGTACTATGAACTCCTTAGAAGATGATTCGAGTACAATTAACTCTGTAAAAGATTATTCGAGTACAAATAACTCTTTACTTGGTCAATAAGTTTTCAATAATCGTTACATTAGGAGTTACGGTTTAGTTTTATGTTGAGTTAGAAGATTTATCGAGTATAATTAACTCTTTAGATGATGATTCGAGTACAATTAAGTCTTTACTTGGTCAACAAGTTTTCAATAATTGTTACACTTAGAGTTACGAATTAGTTTTATGTTGAGTTAGAAGATTAATCGAGTATAATTAACCCTTTAGAAGATGATTCGAATACAAGTAACTCTTTACTTGGTCAACAAGTTTTCAATCATATTTACGCTTAGAGTTACGGATCAGTTTTATGTTGAGTTAGAAGATTAATCGAGTACTATTAACTCCTTAGAAGATGATTCGAGTACAATTAACACTTTAGAAGATGATTGAAGTACAATTAACTCTTTACTTGGTCAATAAGTATTCAATAATCGTTACACTTAGAGTTACGGTTTAGTTTATTGTTGAGTTAGAAGATTAATCGAGTATAATTAACCATTTAGAATATGATTCGAGTAAAATTAACTATTTACTTGGTCAACATGTTTTCAATCATAGTTGGACTTAGAGTTACGAATTTGTTTTATGTTGAGTTAGAAGAGTACTATTAACTCCTTAGAAGATGATTCGAGTACAATTAACTCTGTAAAAGATTATTCGATTACAATTAACTCTTTACTTGGTCAATAAGTTTTCAATAATCGTTACACTTAGAGTTACGGTTTAGTTTTATGTTGAGTTAGAAGATTAATCGAGTATAATTAACTCTTTAGATAATGATTCGAGTACAATTAAGTCTTTACTTGGTCAACAAGTTTTCAATCATATTTACGCTTAGAGTTACAGATTAGTTTTATGTTGAGTTAGAAGATTAATCGAGTACTATTAACTCCTTAGAAGATGATTCGAGTACAATTAACTATTTAGAAGATGATTCCAGTACAATTAACTCTTTACTTGGTCAATAAGTTTTCAATAATCGTTACACTTAGAGTTACGGTTTAGTTTATTGTTGAGTTAGAAGATTAATCGAGTATAATTAACCATTTAGAAGATGATTCTAGTAAAATTAACTCTTTACTTGGTCAACAAGATTTCAATAATTATTACACTTAGAGTTACGAATTAGTTTTATGTTGAGTTAGAAGATTAGTCGAGTACTATTAACTCCTTAGAAGATGATTCGAGTACAATTAACTCTTTAAAAGATGATTCCAGTACAATTAACTCTTTACTTGGTCAATAAGTTTTCAATAATCGTTACGGTTAGAGTTACTGTTTAGTTTAAGTTGAGTTAGAAGATTAATCGAGTATAATTAACCATTTAGAAGATGATTCGAGTAAAATTAACTCTTTACTTGGTCAACAAGGTTTCAATCATAGTTAGACTCAGAGTTACGGATTAGTATTATGTTGAGTTAGAAGAGTACTGTGAACTCCTTAGAAGATGATTCGAGTACAATTAACTCTGTAAAAGATTATTCGAGTACAAATAACTCTTTACTTGGTTAATAAGTTTTCAATAATCGTTACACTAGGAGTTACGGTTTAGTTTTATGTTGAGTTAGAAGATTTATCGAGTATAATTAACTCTTTAGATGATGATTCGAGTACAATTAAGTCTTTACTTGTTCAACAAGTTTTCAATAATTGTTACACTTAGAGTTACGAATTAGTTTTATGTTGAGTTAGAAGATTAATCGAGTATAATTAACCCTTTAGAAGATGATTCAAATACAAGTAACTCTTTACTTGGTCAACAAGTTTTCAATCATATTTACGCTTAGAGTTACGGATTAGTTTTATGTTTAGTTAGAAGATTAATCGAGTATAATTAACCCCTTAGAAGATGATTCGAGTACAATTAACACTTTAGAAGATGATTGAAGTACAATTAACTCTTTACTTGGTCAATAAGTTTTCAATAATCGTTACACTTAGAGTTACGGTTTAGTTTATTGTTGAGTTAGAAGATTAATCGAGTATAATTAACCATTTAGAATATGATTCGAGTAAAATTAACTATTTACTTGGTCAACATGTTTTCAATCATAATTGGAGTTAGAGTTACGGATTTGTTTTATGTTGAGTTAGAAGAGTACTATTAACTCCTTAGAAGATGATTCGAATACAATTAACTCTGTAAAAGATTATTCGAGTACAATTAACTCTTTACTTGGTCAATAAGTTTTCAATAATCGTTACACTTAGAGTTACGGTTTAGTTTAATGTTGAGTTAGAATATTAATCGAGTATAATTAACTCTTTAGATGATGATTCGAGTATAATTAAGTCTTTACTTGGTCAACAAGTTTTCAATCATATTTACGCTTAGAGTTACGGATTAGTTTTATGTTGAGTTAGAAGATTAATCGAGTACTATTAACTCCTTAGAAGATGATTCGAGTACAATTAACTATTTAGAAGATGATTCCAGTACAATTAACTCTTTACTTGGTCAATAAGTTTTCAATAATCGTTACACTTAGAGTTACGGTTTAGTTTATTGTTGAGTTAGAAGATTAATCGAGTATAATTAACCATTTAGAAGATGATTCTAGTAAAATTAACTCTTTACTTGGTCAACAAGATTTCAATAATTATTACACTTAGAGTTACGAATTAGTTTTATGTTGAGTTAGAAGATTAGTCGAGTACTATTAACTCCTTAGAAGATGATTCGAGTACAATTAACTCTTTAAAAGATGATTCCAGTACAATTAACTCTTTACTTGGTCAATAAGTTTTCAATAATCGTTACGGTTAGAGTTACTGTTTAGTTTAAGTTGAGTTAGAAGATTAATCGAGTATAATTAACCATTTAGAAGATGATTCGAGTAAAATTAACTCTTTACTTGGTCAACAAGGTTTCAATCATAGTTAGACTCAGAGTTACGGATTAGTATTATGTTGAGTTAAAAGAGTACTATGAACTCCTTAGAAGATGATTCGAGTACAATTAACTCTGTAAAAGATTATTCGAGTACAAATAACTCTTTACTTGGTCAATAAGTTTTCAATAATCGTTACATTAGGAGTTACGGTTTAGTTTTATGTTGAGTTAGAAGATTTATCGAGTATAATTAACTCTTTAGATGATGATTCGAGTACAATTAAGTCTTTACTTGGTCAACAAGTTTTCAATAATTGTTACACTTAGAGTTACGAATTAGTTTTATGTTGAGTTAGAAGATTAATCGAGTATAATTAACCCTTTAGAAGATGATTCGAATACAAGTAACTCTTTACTTGGTCAACAAGTTTTCAATCATATTTACGCTTAGAGTTACGGATCAGTTTTATGTTGAGTTAGAAGATTAATCGAGTACTATTAACTCCTTAGAAGATGATTCGAGTACAATTAACACTTTAGAAGATGATTGAAGTACAATTAACTCTTTACTTGGTCAATAAGTATTCAATAATCGTTACACTTAGAGTTACGGTTTAGTTTATTGTTGAGTTAGAAGATTAATCGAGTATAATTAACCATTTAGAATATGATTCGAGTAAAATTAACTATTTACTTGGTCAACATGTTTTCAATCATAGTTGGACTTAGAGTTACGAATTTGTTTTATGTTGAGTTAGAAGAGTACTATTAACTCCTTAGAAGATGATTCGAGTACAATTAACTCTGTAAAAGATTATTCGATTACAATTAACTCTTTACTTGGTCAATAAGTTTTCAATAATCGTTACACTTAGAGTTACGGTTTAGTTTTATGTTGAGTTAGAAGATTAATCGAGTATAATTAACTCTTTAGATAATGATTCGAGTACAATTAAGTCTTTACTTGGTCAACAAGTTTTCAATCATATTTACGCTTAGAGTTACAGATTAGTTTTATGTTGAGTTAGAAGATTAATCGAGTACTATTAACTCCTTAGAAGATGATTCGAGTACAATTAACTATTTAGAAGATGATTCCAGTACAATTAACTCTTTACTTGGTCAATAAGTTTTCAATAATCGTTACACTTAGAGTTACGGTTTAGTTTATTGTTGAGTTAGAAGATTAATCGAGTATAATTAACCATTTAGAAGATGATTCTAGTAAAATTAACTCTTTACTTGGTCAACAAGATTTCAATAATTATTACACTTAGAGTTACGAATTAGTTTTATGTTGAGTTAGAAGATTAGTCGAGTACTATTAACTCCTTAGAAGATGATTCGAGTACAATTAACTCTTTAAAAGATGATTCCAGTACAATTAACTCTTTACTTGGTCAATAAGTTTTCAATAATCGTTACGGTTAGAGTTACTGTTTAGTTTAAGTTGAGTTAGAAGATTAATCGAGTATAATTAACCATTTAGAAGATGATTCGAGTAAAATTAACTCTTTACTTGGTCAACAAGGTTTCAATCATAGTTAGACTCAGAGTTACGGATTAGTATTATGTTGAGTTAGAAGAGTACTGTGAACTCCTTAGAAGATGATTCGAGTACAATTAACTCTGTAAAAGATTATTCGAGTACAAATAACTCTTTACTTGGTTAATAAGTTTTCAATAATCGTTACACTAGGAGTTACGGTTTAGTTTTATGTTGAGTTAGAAGATTTATCGAGTATAATTAACTCTTTAGATGATGATTCGAGTACAATTAAGTCTTTACTTGTTCAACAAGTTTTCAATAATTGTTACACTTAGAGTTACGAATTAGTTTTATGTTGAGTTAGAAGATTAATCGAGTATAATTAACCCTTTAGAAGATGATTCAAATACAAGTAACTCTTTACTTGGTCAACAAGTTTTCAATCATATTTACGCTTAGAGTTACGGATTAGTTTTATGTTTAGTTAGAAGATTAATCGAGTATAATTAACCCCTTAGAAGATGATTCGAGTACAATTAACACTTTAGAAGATGATTGAAGTACAATTAACTCTTTACTTGGTCAATAAGTTTTCAATAATCGTTACACTTAGAGTTACGGTTTAGTTTATTGTTGAGTTAGAAGATTAATCGAGTATAATTAACCATTTAGAATATGATTCGAGTAAAATTAACTATTTACTTGGTCAACATGTTTTCAATCATAATTGGAGTTAGAGTTACGGATTTGTTTTATGTTGAGTTAGAAGAGTACTATTAACTCCTTAGAAGATGATTCGAATACAATTAACTCTGTAAAAGATTATTCGAGTACAATTAACTCTTTACTTGGTCAATAAGTTTTCAATAATCGTTACACTTAGAGTTACGGTTTAGTTTAATGTTGAGTTAGAATATTAATCGAGTATAATTAACTCTTTAGATGATGATTCGAGTATAATTAAGTCTTTACTTGGTCAACAAGTTTTCAATCATATTTACGCTTAGAGTTACGGATTAGTTTTATGTTGAGTTAGAAGATTAATCGAGTACTATTAACTCCTTAGAAGATGATTCGAGTACAATTAACTATTTAGAAGATGATTCCAGTACAATTAACTCTTTACTTGGTCAATAAGTTTTCAATAATCGTTACACTTAGAGTTACGGTTTAGTTTATTGTTGAGTTAGAAGATTAATCGAGTATAATTAACCATTTAGAAGATGATTCTAGTAAAATTAACTCTTTACTTGGTCAACAAGATTTCAATAATTATTACACTTAGAGTTACGAATTAGTTTTATGTTGAGTTAGAAGATTAATCGAGTACTATTAACTCCTTAGAAGATGATTCGAGTACAATTAACTCTTTAAAAGATGATTCCAGTACAATTAACTCTTTACTTGGTCAATAAGTTTTCAATAATCGTTACGGTTAGAGTTACTGTTTAGTTTAAGTTGAGTTAGAAGATTAATCGAGTATAATTAACCATTTAGAAGATGATTCGAGTAAAATTAACTCTTTACTTGGTCAACAAGGTTTCAATCATAGTTAGACTCAGAGTTACGTATTAGTATTATGTTGAGTTAAAAGAGTACTATGAACTCCTTAGAAGATGATTCGAGTACAATTAACTCTGTAAAAGATTATTCGAGTACAAATAACTCTTTACTTGGTCAATAAGTTTTCAATAATCGTTACATTAGGAGTTACGGTTTAGTTTTATGTTGAGTTAGAAGATTTATCGAGTATAATTAACTCTTTAGATGATGATTCGAGTACAATTAAGTCTTTACTTGGTCAACAAGTTTTCAATAATTGTTACACTTAGAGTTACGAATTAGTTTTATGTTGAGTTAGAAGATTAATCGAGTATAATTAACCCTTTAGAAGATGATTCGAATACAAGTAACTCTTTACTTGGTCAACAAGTTTTCAATCATATTTACGCTAAGAGTTACGGATTAGTTTTATGTTGAGTTAGAAGATTAATCGAGTACTATTAACTCCTTAGAAGATGATTCGAGTACAATTAACACTTTAGAAGATGATTGAAGTACAATTAACTCTTTACTTGGTCAATAAATATTCAATAATCGTTACACTTAGAGTTACGGTTTAGTTTATTGTTGAGTTAGAAGATTAATCGAGTATAATTAACCATTTAGAATATGATTCGAGTAAAATTAACTATTTACTTGGTCAACATGTTTTCAATCATAGTTGGACTTAGAGTTACGAATTTGTTTTATGTTGAGTTAGAAGAGTACTATTAACTCCTTAGAAGATGATTCGAGTACAATTAACTCTGTAAAAGATTATTCGAGTACAATTAACTCTTTACTTGGTCAATAAGTTTTCAATAATCGTTACACTTAGAGTTACGGTTTAGTTTTATGTTGAGTTAGAAGATTAATCGAGTATAATTAACTCTTTAGATAATGATTCGAGTACAATTAAGTCTTTACTTGGTCAACAAGTTTTCAATCATATTTACGCTTAGAGTTACGGATTAGTTTTATGCTGAGTAAGAAGATTAATCGAGTACTATTAACTCCTTAGAAGATGATTCGAGTACAATTAACACTTTAGAAGATGATTGAAGTACAATTAACTCTTTACTTGGTCAATAAGTTTTCAATAATCGTTACACTTAGAGTTACGGTTTAGTTTATTGTTGAGTTAGAAGATTAATCGAGTATAATTAACCATTTAGAAGATGATTCTAGTAAAATTAACTCTTTACTTGGTCAACAAGATTTCAATAATTATTACACTTAGAGTTACGAATTAGTTTTATGTTGAGTTAGAAGATTAATCGAGTACTATTAACTCCTTAGAAGATGATTCGAGTACAATTAACTCTTTAAAAGATGATTCCAGTACAATTAACTCTTTACTTGGTCAATAAGTTTTCAATAATCGTTACGGTTAGAGTTACTGTTTAGTTTAAGTTGAGTTAGAAGATTAATCGAGTATAATTAACCATTTAGAAGATGATTCGAGTAAAATTAACTCTTTACTTGGTCAACAAGGTTTCAATCATAGTTAGACTCAGAGTTACGTATTAGTATTATGTTGAGTTAAAAGAGTACTATGAACTCCTTAGAAGATGATTCGAGTACAATTAACTCTGTAAAAGATTATTCGAGTACAAATAACTCTTTACTTGGTCAATAAGTTTTCAATAATCGTTACATTAGGAGTTACGGTTTAGTTTTATGTTGAGTTAGAAGATTTATCGAGTATAATTAACTCTTTAGATGATGATTCGAGTACAATTAAGTCTTTACTTGGTCAACAAGTTTTCAATAATTGTTACACTTAGAGTTACGAATTAGTTTTATGTTGAGTTAGAAGATTAATCGAGTATAATTAACCCTTTAGAAGATGATTCGAATACAAGTAACTCTTTACTTGGTCAACAAGTTTTCAATCATATTTACGCTAAGAGTTACGGATTAGTTTTATGTTGAGTTAGAAGATTAATCGAGTACTATTAACTCCTTAGAAGATGATTCGAGTACAATTAACACTTTAGAAGATGATTGAAGTACAATTAACTCTTTACTTGGTCAATAAATATTCAATAATCGTTACACTTAGAGTTACGGTTTAGTTTATTGTTGAGTTAGAAGATTAATCGAGTATAATTAACCATTTAGAATATGATTCGAGTAAAATTAACTATTTACTTGGTCAACATGTTTTCAATCATAGTTGGACTTAGAGTTACGAATTTGTTTTATGTTGAGTTAGAAGAGTACTATTAACTCCTTAGAAGATGATTCGAGTACAATTAACTCTGTAAAAGATTATTCGAGTACAATTAACTCTTTACTTGGTCAATAAGTTTTCAATAATCGTTACACTTAGAGTTACGGTTTAGTTTTATGTTGAGTTAGAAGATTAATCGAGTATAATTAACTCTTTAGATAATGATTCGAGTACAATTAAGTCTTTACTTGGTCAACAAGTTTTCAATCATATTTACGCTTAGAGTTACGGATTAGTTTTATGCTGAGTAAGAAGATTAATCGAGTACTATTAACTCCTTAGAAGATGATTCGAGTACAATTAACACTTTAGAAGATGATTGAAGTACAATTAACTCTTTACTTGGTCAATAAGTTTTCAATAATCGTTACACTTAGAGTTACGGTTTAGTTTATTGTTGAGTTAGAAGATTAATCGAGTATAATTAACCATTTAGAAGATGATTCTAGTAAAATTAACTCTTTACTTGGTCAACAAGATTTCAATAATTATTACACTTAGAGTTACGAATTAGTTTTATGTTGAGTTAGAAGATTAATCGAGTACTATTAACTCCTTAGAAGATGATTCGAGTACAATTAACTCTTTAAAAGATGATTCCAGTACAATTAACTCTTTACTTGGTCAATAAGTTTTCAATAATCGTTACGGTTAGAGTTACTGTTTAGTTTAAGTTGAGTTAGAAGATTAATCGAGTATAATTAACCATTTAGAAGATGATTCGAGTAAAATTAACTCTTTACTTGGTCAACAAGGTTTCAATCATAGTTAGACTCAGAGTTACGTATTAGTATTATGTTGAGTTAAAAGAGTACTATGAACTCCTTAGAAGATGATTCGAGTACAATTAACTCTGTAAAAGATTATTCGAGTACAAATAACTCTTTACTTGGTCAATAAGTTTTCAATAATCGTTACATTAGGAGTTACGGTTTAGTTTTATGTTGAGTTAGAAGATTTATCGAGTATAATTAACTCTTTAGATGATGATTCGAGTACAATTAAGTCTTTACTTGGTCAACAAGTTTTCAATAATTGTTACACTTAGAGTTACGAATTAGTTTTATGTTGAGTTAGAAGATTAATCGAGTATAATTAACCCTTTAGAAGATGATTCGAATACAAGTAACTCTTTACTTGGTCAACAAGTTTTCAATCATATTTACGCTTAGAGTTACGGATTAGTTTTATGTTGAGTTAGAAGATTAATCGAGTACTATTAACTCCTTAGAAGATGATTCGAGTACAATTAACACTTTAGAAGATGATTGAAGTACAATTAACTCTTTACTTGGTCAATAAGTATTCAATAATCGTTACACTTAGAGTTACGGTTTAGTTTATTGTTGAGTTAGAAGATTAATCGAGTATAATTAACCATTTAGAATATGATTCGAGTAAAATTAACTATTTACTTGGTCAACATGTTTTCAATCATAGTTGGACTTAGAGTTACGAATTTGTTTTATGTTGAGTTAGAAGAGTACTATTAACTCCTTAGAAGATGATTCGAGTACAATTAACTCTGTAAAAGATTATTCGAGTACAATTAACTCTTTACTTGGTCAATAAGTTTTCAATAATCGTTACACTTAGAGTTACGGTTTAGTTTTATGTTGAGTTAGAAGATTAATCGAGTATAATTAACTCTTTAGATAATGATTCGAGTACAATTAAGTCTTTACTTGGTCAACAAGTTTTCAATCATATTTACGCTTAGAGTTACGGATTAGTTTTATGTTGAGTTAGAAGATTAATCGAGTACTATTAACTCCTTAGAAGATGATTCGAGTACAATTAACTATTTAGAAGATGATTCCAGTACAATTAACTCTTTACTTGGTCAATAAGTTTTCAATAATCGTTACACTTAGAGTTACGGTTTAGTTTATTGTTGAGTTAGAAGATTAATCGAGTATAATTAACCATTTAGAAGATGATTCTAGTAAAATTAACTCTTTACTTGGTCAACAAGATTTCAATAATTATTACACTTAGAGTTACGAATTAGTTTTATATTGAGTTAGAAGATTAATCGAGTACTATTAACTCCTTAGAAGATGATTCGAGTACAATTAACTCTTTAAAAGATGATTCCAGTACAATTAACTCTTTACTTGGTCAATAAGTTTTCAATAATCGTTACGGTTAGAGTTACTGTTTAGTTTAAGTTGAGTTAGAAGATTAATCGAGTATAATTAACCATTTAGAAGATGATTTGAGTAAAATTAACTCTTTACTTGGTCAACAAGGTTTCAATCATAGTTAGACTCAGAGTTACGTATTAGTATTATGTTGAGTTAAAAGAGTACTATGAACTCCTTAGAAGATGATTCGAGTACAATTAACTCTGTAAAAGATTATTCGAGTACAAATAACTCTTTACTTGGTCAATAAGTTTTCAATAATCGTTACATTAGGAGTTACGGTTTAGTTTTATGTTGAGTTAGAAGATTTATCGAGTATAATTAACTCTTTAGATGATGATTCGAGTACAATTAAGTCTTTACTTGGTCAACAAGTTTTCAATAATTGTTACACTTAGAGTTACGAATTAGTTTTATGTTGAGTTAGAAGATTAATCGAGTATAATTAACCCTTTAGAAGATGATTCGAATACAAGTAACTCTTTACTTGGTCAACAAGTTTTCAATCATATTTACGCTTAGAGTTACGGATTAGTTTTATGTTGAGTTAGAAGATTAATCGAGTACTATTAACTCCTTAGAAGATGATTCGAGTACAATTAACACTTTAGAAGATGATTGAAGTACAATTAACTCTTTACTTGGTCAATAAGTATTCAATAATCGTTACACTTAGAGTTACGGTTTAGTTTATTGTTGAGTTAGAAGATTAATCGAGTATAATTAACCATTTAGAATATGATTCGAGTAAAATTAACTATTTACTTGGTTAACATGTTTTCAATCATAGTTGGACTTAGAGTTACGAATTTGTTTTATGTTGAGTTAGAAGAGTACTATTAACTCCTTAGAAGATGATTCGAGTACAATTAACTCTGTAAAAGATTATTCGAGTACAATTAACTCTTTACTTGGTCAATAAGTTTTCAATAATCGTTACACTTAGAGTTACGGTTTAGTTTTATGTTGAGTTAGAAGATTAATCGAGTATAATTAACTCTTTAGATAATGATTCGAGTACAATTAAGTCTTTACTTGGTCAACAAGTTTTCAATCATATTTACGCTTAGAGTTACGGATTAGTTTTATGTTGAGTTAGAAGATTAATCGAGTACTATTAACTCCTTAGAAGATGATTCGAGTACAATTAACTATTTAGAAGATGATTCCAGTACAATTAACTCTTTACTTGGTCAATAAGTTTTCAATAATCGTTACACTTAGAGTTACGGTTTAGTTTATTGTTGAGTTAGAAGATTAATCGAGTATAATTAACCATTTAGAAGATGATTCTAGTAAAATTAACTCTTTACTTGGTCAACAAGATTTCAATAATTATTACACTTAGAGTTACGAATTAGTTTTATATTGAGTTAGAAGATTAATCGAGTACTATTAACTCCTTAGAAGATGATTCGAGTACAATTAACTCTTTAAAAGATGATTCCAGTACAATTAACTCTTTACTTGGTCAATAAGTTTTCAATAATCGTTACGGTTAGAGTTACTGTTTAGTTTAAGTTGAGTTAGAAGATTAATCGAGTATAATTAACCATTTAGAAGATGATTCGAGTAAAATTAACTCTTTACTTGGTCAACAAGGTTTCAATCATAGTTAGACTCAGAGTTACGTATTAGTATTATGTTGAGTTAAAAGAGTACTATGAACTCCTTAGAAGATGATTCGAGTACAATTAACTCTGTAAAAGATTATTCGAGTACAAATAACTCTTTACTTGGTCAATAAGTTTTCAATAATCGTTACATTAGGAGTTACGGTTTAGTTTTATGTTGAGTTAGAAGATTTATCGAGTATAATTAACTCTTTAGATGATGATTCGAGTACAATTAAGTTTTTACTTGGTCAACAAGTTTTCAATAATTGTTACACTTAGAGTTACGAATTAGTTTTATGTTGAGTTAGAAGATTAATCGAGTATAATTAACCCTTTAGAAGATGATTCGAATACAAGTAACTCTTTACTTGGTCAACAAGTTTTCAATCATATTTACGCTTAGAGTTACGGATTAGTTTTATGTTGAGTTAGAAGATTAATCGAGTACTATTAACTCCTTAGAAGATGATTCGAGTACAATTAACACTTTAGAAGATGATTGAAGTACAATTAACTCTTTACTTGGTCAATAAGTATTCAATAATCGTTACACTTAGAGTTACGGTTTAGTTTATTGTTGAGTTAGAAGATTAATCGAGTATAATTAACCATTTAGAATATGATTCGAGTAAAATTAACTATTTACTTGGTCAACATGTTTTCAATCATAGTTGGACTTAGAGTTACGAATTTGTTTTATGTTGAGTTAGAAGAGTACTATTAACTCCTTAGAAGATGATTCGAGTACAATTAACTCTGTAAAAGATTATTCGAGTACAATTAACTCTTTACTTGGTCAATAAGTTTTCAATAATCGTTACACTTAGAGTTACGGTTTAGTTTTATGTTGAGTTAGAAGATTAATCGAGTATAATTAACTCTTTAGATAATGATTCGAGTACAATTAAGTCTTTACTTGGTCAACAAGTTTTCAATCATATTTACGCTTAGAGTTACGGATTAGTTTTATGTTGAGTTAGAAGATTAATCGAGTACTATTAACTCCTTAGAAGATGATTCGAGTACAATTAACTATTTAGAAGATGATTCCAGTACAATTAACTCTTTACTTGGTCAATAAGTTTTCAATAATCGTTACACTTAGAGTTACGGTTTAGTTTATTGTTGAGTTAGAAGATTAATCGAGTATAATTAACCATTTAGAAGATGATTCTAGTAAAATTAACTCTTTACTTGGTCAACAAGATTTCAATAATTATTACACTTAGAGTTACGAATTAGTTTTATGTTGAGTTAGAAGATTAATCGAGTACTATTAACTCCTTAGAAGATGATTCGAGTACAATTAACTCTTTAAAAGATGATTCCAGTACAATTAACTCTTTACTTGGTCAATAAGTTTTCAATAATCGTTACGGTTAGAGTTACTGTTTAGTTTAAGTTGAGTTAGAAGATTAATCGAGTATAATTAACCATTTAGAAGATGATTCGAGTAAAATTAACTCTTTACTTGGTCAACAAGGTTTCAATCATAGTTAGACTCAGAGTTACGGATTAGTATTATGTTGAGTTAAAAGAGTACTATGAACTCCTTAGAAGATGATTCGAGTACAATTAACTCTGTAAAAGATTATTCGAGTACAAATAACTCTTTACTTGGTCAATAAGTTTTCAATAATCGTTACACTAGGAGTTACGGTTTAGTTTTATGTTGAGTTAGAAGATTTATCGAGTATAATTAACTCTTTAGATGATGATTCGAGTACAATTAAGTCTTTACTTGGTCAACAAGTTTTCAATAATTGTTACACTTAGAGTTACGAATTAGTTTTATGTTGAGTTAGAAGATTAATCGAGTATAATTAACCCTTTAGAAGATGATTCGAATACAAGTAACTCTTTACTTGGTCAACAAGTTTTCAATCATATTTACTGTAGCACCCCGGGTCAAAATGAGCATAATTGAATAATTAAACATTTGAACCCCGACTTAATAATTATGTGCGTATGTTTTGACTGTTTAATTTAGTACGTGCGTTTCAGATACTTGGTTAACGCCGGTTTTAGTTTTAGATGGGTATTTTTTTCGTGACATGGAACCTAGAATACGATTTTACCAAGAGATTCATATCAGAAATAAGAGAAAATAGAAACAAACTAGGGGTCAATCGGAGACCCGTAGCTCAACTGACGAAGGAAAGGGTAAAATTACAATAAAAGGTAAAAATAAAAATAATATTTTAATGAAAGGTAAATGAAGATATTTTTGGTAAATGGTAACTTTTCAACGGTAAAAAGGTAAATTCCAAAATCTATAAATAGGGGCTCATAACTTTCAAAACTTATACGTTTTCAAAGCCGACGACCCGAGCGACGCTCGCGACGCGAACACGTAAGTTCTCTTTCTTTTCTTTTCCTTTACGTTTTTATTTTCCGCCGCCGCCGCCGGAAAAGTGGCCGGAGCCGCCGCCGCCGTCGCCGGAAAAGTCGCCGGAGCCGCCGCCGCCGGTGGTGGTGGCTGGTGCTGCTGGGCGCGCCGGGTGCGCATGCCGGACGCCGGGTGTGCACGCCGGGAGGCGCCGGGCAACGGGCGCGCGGGCGCGGGCGCCGGGGATCCAGCGCGCACGGGCGACGGGAGCAGCAAGCGCGCTACGGGCGCGCGGGCTCGGGCGCCGGGGATCCAGCGCGCACGGGCGACGGGAGCAGCAAGCGCGCGATGGGCGCGCGGGCGCGGGCGACGGGGAATCAGTGCACGCGCGGGCGCGGGCGACGGGGATTCTGTGCGCGCGTCGGGTGCCGTCGTGCACGCCGAGCGCGCACCGTCGAGTTTTTGTACCCGCCCGACCGAGTCTTTTTGTACGTCGGGTCGACCGGGAGTCGGGGCCCAGTCAAAGTCAACCTTTTGACCAAAATTACCAAAATACCCTTCGATATTAAAACTCTCCGTTCGAGCTCGTTTCAACTCCGATCGAGCTCATTCTTTTTCCGTAGCGACCCTAATCATTTCCTCTATCATATCAGTTGCTGAACTGATCTTTTCTCCCTTGTCTCATCGACCTCGATCTCTTGATCTATCGATCCGTCTCGTCTCTATCGAACGATTCTTCTCTACGGCTATCTTTATACATTTTAAATATAAGTTTTAAGCGTATTAATGATGTAAGAAATATTGTAAAATTGTGTAGGCTATCCATTGGGTTGGTATCAGTTGGAGTGGGAATCAAGATACCAAGTCTTTGATACTAGCGACTCACGTGGTAACCACCGAACAAGGTGGGGGTAACTTCTGAACCCTAATAACTCTATTTATTTAATGTTTTCCATATTTGATATATGAACTGTTGAACTCTACGTGCTGTGATTATTTGCTTTGATTACTATGTACGTGCATACATTATGAATATGATATATGTGGACGGAAGTCCAAAGTCATGTTAAGATGGACTGGTGGCCCATAAAAGCACCATATGTTAAGATGGACTGGTGGCCCATAAAAGCACCATATGTTAAGATGGACTGGTGGCCCATAAAAGCACCATACGTTAGGGATGGACTGGTGGCCCGTAAAAAGCACTAGCAGAACGGAGGTCCATGATCTCGTTCTGGGATGGACTGGTGGCCCGTAAAAAGCACCAACGGAATGGAGGTCTATGATCTCGTTCTGCATGGACTGGTGGCCCGTAAAAAGCACCAATGGACTGGTGGCCCATAAAAGCACCATATGTTAGATGAGTACTCTTAGAGTTATGTGTCCGTATTATATGTGCAATGCATTATATGTGCTGTGTCTCATTGCTGAACTATTATATATGTTGGATCTATGTATCTGCTTAATAATGTTAAAAACTTGGTGATTAATTCCACGAGTGTATTCAACGCACTCACCCCCCACCTGTACTCACACTACAGGAGAAAAAGAGAATCTTGACACGTAGAGAGAGGGGTGCCCTATCAGCCGAGACCATCTTCCGGTTTTACCTTTTTAAGGATATGTTGTTCGTTTGTAAAAGAAAACTATATTTCTTCTTCTTTGTAAAGGATCCTGATGTTTTTCCGCTGTTATGTAAAATGGTTTTATTTCGGCTAAACGCCGAGGATTTGTATACATAAAATCGTATGTTCTTTTTCCCAAAGATTTCTATTTTATTTCATGCACGTCTTTTTCCCCTTCTTTCTTCACGCCCGCAAGTAAAACTCTGATAAAATACGAAATGATTTTAGGGCGTGACATTTACGCTTAGAGTTACAGATTAGTTTTATGTTGAGTTAGAAGATTAATCGAGTACTATTAACTCCTTAGAAGATGATTCGAGTACAATTAACACTTTAGAAGATGATTGAAGTACAATTAACTCTTTACTTGGTCAATAAGTTTTCAATTATCGTTACACTTAGAGTTACGGTTTAGTTTATTGTTGAGTTAGAAGATTAATCGAGTATAATTAACCATTTAGAATATGATTCGAGTAAAATTAACTATTTACTTGGTCAACATGTTTTCTATCATAGTTGGACTTTGAGTTACGGATTTGTTTTATGTTGAGTTAGAAGAGTACTATAACTCCTTAGAAGATGATTCGAGTACAATTAACTCTGTAAAAGATTATTCGAGTACAATTAACTCTTTACTTGGTCAATAAGTTTTCAATAATCGTTACACTTAGAGTTACGGTTTAGTTTTATGTTGAGTTAGAAGATTAATCGAGTATAATTAACCCTTTAGAAGATGATTCAAATACAACTAACTCTTTACTTGGTCAACAAGTTTTCAATCATATTTACGCTTAGAGTTACGGATTAGTTTTATGCTGAGTAAGAAGATTAATCGAGTACTATTAACTCCTTAGAAGATGATTCGAGTACAATTAACACTGTAGAAGATGATTGAAGTACAATTAACTCTTTACTTGGTCAATAAGTTTTCAGTAATCGTTACGGTTAGAGTTACTGTTTAGTTTAAGTTGAGTTAGAAGATTAATCGAGTATAATTAACCATTTAGAAGATGATTCGAGTAAAATTAACTCTTTACTTGGTCAACAAGATTTCAATAATTATTACACTTAGAGTTACGAATTAGTTTTATGTTGAGTTAGAAGATTAATCGAGTACTATTAACTCCTTAGAAGATGATTCGAGTACAATTAACTCTTTAAAAGATGATTCCAGTACAATTAACTCTTTACTTGGTCAATAAGTTTTCAATAATCGTTACGGTTAGAGTTACTGTTTAGTTTAAGTTGAGTTAGAAGATTAATCGAGTATAATTAACCATTTAGAAGATGATTCGAGTAAAATTAACTCTTTACTTGGTCAACAAGGTTTCAATCATAGTTAGACTCAGAGTTACGGATTAGTATTATGTTGAGTTAGAAGAGTACTATGAACTCCTTAGAAGATGATTCGAGTACAATTAACTGTGTAAAAGATTATTCGAATACAAATAACTCTTTACTTGGTCAATAAGTTTTCAATAATCGTTACACTAGGAGTTACGGTTTAGTTTTATGTTGAGTTAGAAGATTTATCGAGTATAATTAACTCTTTAGATGATGATTCGAGTACAATTAAGTCTTTACTTGGTCAACAAGTTTTCAATAATTGTTACACTTAGAGTTACGAATTAGTTTTATGTTGAGTTAGAAGATTAATCGAGTATAATTAACCCTTTAGAAGATGATTCGAATACAAGTAACTCTTTACTTGGTCAACAAGTTTTCAATCATATTTACGCTTAGAGTTACGGATTAGTTTTATGTTGAGTTAGAAGATTAATCGAGTATAATTAACCCCTTAGAAGATGATTCGAGTACAATTAACACTTTAGAAGATGATTGAAGTACAATTAACTCTTTACTTGGTCAATAAGTTTTCAATTATCGTTACACTTAGAGTTACGGTTTAGTTTATTGTTGAGTTAGAAGATTAATCGAGTATAATTAACCATTTAGAATATGATTCGAGTAAAATTAACTATTTACTTGGTCAACATGTTTTCTATCATAGTTGGACTTAGAGTTACGGATTTGTTTTATGTTGAGTTAGAAGAGTACTATTAACTCCTTAGAAGATGATTCGAATACAATTAACTCTGTAAAAGATTATTCGAGTACAATTAACTCTTTATTTGGTCAATAAGTTTTCAATAATCGTTACACTTAGAGTTACGGTTTAGTTTTATGTTGAGTTAGAAGATTAATAGAGTATAATTAACCCTTTAGAAGATGATTCGAATACAAGTAACTCTTTACTTGGTCAACAAGTTTTCAATCATATTTACGCTTAGAGTTACGGATTAGTTTTATGTTGAGTTAGAAGATTAATCGAGTACTATTAACTCCTTAGAAGACTATTCGAGTACAATTAACTATTTAGAAGATGATCCCAGTACAATTAACTCTTTACTTGGTCAATAAGTTTCCAATAATCGTTACACTTAGAGTGACGGTTTAGTTTATTGTTGAGTTAGAAGATTAATTGAGTATAATTAACCATTTAGAAGATGATTCTAGTAATATTAACTCTTTACTTGGTCAACAAGATTTCAATAATTATTACACTTAGAGTTACGAATTAATTTTATGTTGAGTTAGAAGATTAATTGAGTACTATTAACTCCTTAGAAGATGATTCGAGTACAATTAACTCTTTAAAAGATAATTCCAGTACAATTAACTCTTTACGTGGTCAATAAGTTTTCAATAATCGTTACACTTAGAGTTACTGCTTATTTTAAGTTTAGTTAGAAGATTAATCGAGTATAATTAACCATTTAGAAGATGATTCGAGTAAAATTAACTCTTTATTTGGTCAACAAGTTTTCAATCATAGTTAGACTTAGAGTTACGGATTAGTATTATGTTGAGTTGGAAGAGTACTATTAACTCCTTAGAAGATGATTCGAGTACAATTAACTCTGTAAAAGATTATTCGAGTACAATTAACTCTTTACTTGGTCAATAAGTTTTCAATAATCGTTACACTTAGAGTTACGGTTTAGTTTTATGTTGAGTTAGAAGATTAATCGAGTATAATTAACCCTTTAGAAGATGATTAAAATACAACTAACTCTTTACTTGGTCAACAAGTTTTCAATCATATTTACGCTTAGAGTTACGGATTAGTTTTATGCTGAGTAAGAAGATTAATCGAGTACTATTAACTCCTTAGAAGATGATTCGAGTACAATTAACACTGTAGAAGATGATTGAAGTACAATTAACTCTTTACTTGGTCAATAAGTTTTCAGTAATCGTTACGGTTAGAGTTACTGTTTAGTTTAAGTTGAGTTAGAAGATTAATCGAGTATAATTAACCATTTAGAAGATGATTCGAGTAAAATTAACTCTTTACTTGGTCAACAAGATTTCAATAATTATTACACTTAGAGTTACGAATTAGTTTTATGTTGAGTTAGAAGATTAATCGAGTACTATTAACTCCTTAGAAGATGATTCGAGTACAATTAACTCTTTAAAAGATGATTCCAGTACAATTAACTCTTTACTTGGTCAATAAGTTTTCAATAATCGTTACGGTTAGAGTTACTGTTTAGTTTAAGTTGAGTTAGAAGATTAATCGAGTATAATTAACCATTTAGAAGATGATTCGAGTAAAATTAACTCTTTACTTGGTCAACAAGGTTTCAATCATAGTTAGACTCAGAGTTACGGATTAGTATTATGTTGAGTTAGAAGAGTACTATGAACTCCTTAGAAGATGATTCGAGTACAATTAACTGTGTAAAAGATTATTCGAATACAAATAACTCTTTACTTGGTCAATAAGTTTTCAATAATCGTTACACTAGGAGTTACGGTTTAGTTTTATGTTGAGTTAGAAGATTTATCGAGTATAATTAACTCTTTAGATGATGATTCGAGTACAATTAAGTCTTTACTTGGTCAACAAGTTTTCAATAATTGTTACACTTAGAGTTACGAATTAGTTTTATGTTGAGTTAGAAGATTAATCGAGTATAATTAACCCTTTAGAAGATGATTCGAATACAAGTAACTCTTTACTTGGTCAACAAGTTTTCAATCATATTTACGCTTAGAGTTACGGATTAGTTTTATGTTGAGTTAGAAGATTAATCGAGTATAATTAACCCCTTAGAAGATGATTCGAGTACAATTAACACTTTAGAAGATGATTGAAGTACAATTAACTCTTTACTTGGTCAATAAGTTTTCAATTATCGTTACACTTAGAGTTACGGTTTAGTTTATTGTTGAGTTAGAAGATTAATCGAGTATAATTAACCATTTAGAATATGATTCGAGTAAAATTAACTATTTACTTGGTCAACATGTTTTCTATCATAGTTGGACTTAGAGTTACGGATTTGTTTTATGTTGAGTTAGAAGAGTACTATTAACTCCTTAGAAGATGATTCGAATACAATTAACTCTGTAAAAGATTATTCGAGTACAATTAACTCTTTATTTGGTCAATAAGTTTTCAATAATCGTTACACTTAGAGTTACGGTTTAGTTTTATGTTGAGTTAGAAGATTAATAGAGTATAATTAACCCTTTAGAAGATGATTCGAATACAAGTAACTCTTTACTTGGTCAACAAGTTTTCAATCATATTTACGCTTAGAGTTACGGATTAGTTTTATGTTGAGTTAGAAGATTAATCGAGTACTATTAACTCCTTAGAAGACTATTCGAGTACAATTAACTATTTAGAAGATGATCCCAGTACAATTAACTCTTTACTTGGTCAATAAGTTTCCAATAATCGTTACACTTAGAGTGACGGTTTAGTTTATTGTTGAGTTAGAAGATTAATTGAGTATAATTAACCATTTAGAAGATGATTCTAGTAATATTAACTCTTTACTTGGTCAACAAGATTTCAATAATTATTACACTTAGAGTTACGAATTAGTTTTATGTTGAGTTAGAAGATTAATTGAGTACTATTAACTCCTTAGAAGATGATTCGAGTACAATTAACTCTTTAAAAGATAATTCCAGTACAATTAACTCTTTACGTGGTCAATAAGTTTTCAATAATCGTTACACTTAGAGTTACTGCTTATTTTAAGTTTAGTTAGAAGATTAATCGAGTATAATTAACCATTTAGAAGATGATTCGAGTAAAATTAACTCTTTATTTGGTCAACAAGTTTTCAATCATAGTTAGACTTAGAGTTACGGATTAGTATTATGTTGAGTTGGAAGAGTACTATTAACTCCTTAGAAGATGATTCGAGTACAATTAACTCTGTAAAAGATTATTCGAGTACAAATAACTCTTTACTTGGTCAATAAGTTTTCAATAATCGTTACACTTGGAGTTATGGTTTAGTTTTATGTTGAGTTAGAAGATTTATCGAGTATAATTAACTCTTTAGATGATGATTCGAGTACAATTAAGTCTTTACTTGGTCAACAAGTTTTCAATAATTTTTACACTTAGAGTTACGAATTAGTTTTATGTTGAGTTAGAAGATTAATCTAGTATAATTAACCCCTTAGAAGATGATTCGAGTACAATTAACACTTTAGAAGATGATTGAAGTACAATTAACTCTTTACTTGGTCAATAAGTTTTCAATAATCGTTACACTTAGAGTTACGGTTTAGTTTATTGTTGAGTTAGAAGATTAATCGAGTATAATTAACCATTTAGAATATGATTCGAGTAAAATTAACTATTTACTTGGTCAACATGTTTTCAATCATAATTGGAGTTAGAGTTACGGATTTGTTTTATGTTGAGTTAGAAGAGTACTATTAACTCCTTAGAAGATGATTCGAATACAATTAACTCTGTAAAAGATTATTCGAGTACAATTAACTCTTTACTTGGTCAATAAGTTTTCAATAATCGTTACACTTAGAGTTACGGTTTAGTTTTATGTTGAGTTAGAAGATTAATAGAGTATAATTAACCCTTTAGAAGATGATTCAAACACAACTAACTCTTTACTTGGTCAACAAGTTTTCAATCATATTTACGCTTAGAGTTACGGATTAGTTTTATGCTGAGTAAGAAGATTAATCGAGTACTATTAACTCCTTAGAAGATGATTCGAGTACAATTAACACTTTAGAAGATGATTGAAGTACAATTAACTCTTTACTTGGTCAATAAGTTTTCAATAATCGTTACACTTAGAGTTACGGTTTAGTTTATTGTTGAGTTAGAAGATTAATCGAATATAATTAACCATTTAGAAGATGATTCTAGTAAAATTAACTCTTTACTTGGTCAACAAGATTTCAATAATTATTACACTTAGAGTTACGAATTAGTTTTATGTTGAGTTAGAAGATTAATCGAGTACTATTAACTCCTTAGAAGATGATTCGAGTACAATTAACTCTTTAAAAGATGATTCCAGTACAATTAACTCTTTACTTGGTCAATAAGTTTTCAATAATCGTTACGGTTAGAGTTACTGTTTAGTTTAAGTTGAGTTAGAAGATTAATCGAGTATAATTAACCATTTAGAAGATGATTCGAGTAAAATTAACTCTTTACTTGGTCAACAAGGTTTCAATCATAGTTAGACTCAGAGTTACGGATTAGTATTATGTTGAGTTAGAAGAGTACTATGAACTCCTTAGAAGATGATTTGAGTACAATTAACTCTGTAAAAGATTATTCGAGTACAAATAACTCTTTACTTGGTCAATAAGTTTTCAATAATCGTTACACTAGGAGTTACGGTTTAGTTTTATGTTGAGTTAGAAGATTAATCGAGTATAATTAACTCTTTAGATGATGATTCGAGTACAATTAAGTCTTTACTTGGTCAACAAGTTTTCAATAATTGTTACACTCAGAGTTACGAATTAGTTTTATGTTGAGTTAGAAGATTAATCGAGTATAATTAACCCTTTAGAAGATGATTCGAATACAAGTAACTCTTTACTTGGTCAACAAGTTTTCAATCATATTTACGCTTAGAGTTACGGATTAGTTTTATGTTGAGTTAGAAGATTAATCGAGTACTATTAACTCCTTAGAAGATGATTCGACTACAATTAACACTTTAGAAGATGATTGAAGTACAATTAACTCTTTACTTGGTCAATAAGTATTCAATAATCGTTACACTTAGAGTTACGGTTTAGTTTATTGTTGAGTTAGAAGATTAATCGAGTATAATTAACCATTTAGAATATGATTCGAGTAAAATTAACTATTTACTTGGTCAACATGTTTTCAATCATAGTTGGACTTAGAGTTACGGATTTGTTTTATGTTGAGTTAGAAGAGTACTATTAACTCCTTAGAAGATGATTCGAGTACAATTAACTCTGTAAAAGATTATTCGAGTACAATTAACTCTTTACTTGGTCAATAAGTTTTCAATAATCGTTACACTTAGAGTTACGGTTTAGTTTTATGTTGAGTTAGAAGATTAATCGAGTATAATTAACCATTTAGAAGATGATTCTAGTAAAATTAACTCTTTACTTGGTCAATAAGATTTCAATAATTATTACACTTAGTGTTACGAATTAGTTTTATGTTGAGTTAGAAGATTAATCGAGTACTATTAACTCCTTAGAAGATGATTCGAGTACAATTAACTCTTTAAAAGATGATTCCAGTACAATGAACTCTTTACTTGGTCAATAAGTTTTCAATAATCGTTACACTTAGAGTTACGGTTTAGTTTATTGTTGAGTTAGAAGATTAATCGAGTATAATTAACCATTTAGAAGATGATTTTAGTAAAATTAACTCTTTACTTGGTCAATAAGATTTCAATAATTATTACACTTAGTGTTACGAATTAGTTTTATGTTGAGTTAGAAGATTAATCGAGTACTATTAACTCCTTAGAAGATGATTCGAGTACAATTAACTCTTTAAAAGATGATTCCAGTACAATTAACTCTTTACTTGGTCAATAAGTTTTCAATAATCGTTACACTTGGAGTTACGGTTTAGTTTTATGTTGAGTTAGAAGATTTATCGAGTATAATTAACTCTTTAGATGATGATTCGAGTACAATTAAGTCTTTACTTGGTCAACAGGTTTTCAATAATTGTTACACTTAGAGTTACGAATTAGTTTTATGTTTAGTTAGAAGATTAATCGAGTATAATTAACCCCTTAGAAGATGATTCGAGTACAATTAACACTTTAGAAGATGATTGAAGTACAATTAACTCTTTACTTGGTCAATAAGTTTTCAATAATCGTTACACTTAGAGTTACGGTTTAGTTTATTGTTGAGTTAGAAGATTAATCGAGTATAATTAACCATTTAGAATATGATTCGAGTAAAATTAACTATTTACTTGGTCAACATGTTTTCAATCATAATTGGAGTTAGAGTTACGGATTTGTTTTATGTTGAGTTAGAAGAGTACTATTAACTCCTTAGAAGATGATTCGAATACAATTAACTCTGTAAAAGATTATTCGAGTACAATTAACTCTTTACTTGGTCAATAAGTTTTCAATAATCGTTACACTTAGAGTTACAGTTTAGTTTTATGTTGAGTTAGAAGATTAATAGATTATAATTAACCCTTTAGAAGATGATTCAAATACAACTAACTCTTTACTTGGTCAACAAGTTTTCAATCATATTTACGCTTAGAGTTACGGATTAGTTTTATGTTGAGTTAGAAGATTAATCGAGTACTATTAACTCCTTAGAAGATGATTCGAGTACAATTAACTATTTAGAAGATGATTCCAGTACAATTAACTCTTTACTTGGTCAATAAGTTTTCAATAATCGTTACACTTAGAGTTACGGTTTAGTTTATTGTTGAGTTAGAAGATTAATCGAGTATAATTAACCCCTTAGAAGATGATTCGAATACAACTAACTCTTTACTTGGTCAACAAGTTTTCAATCATATTTACGCTTAGAGTTACTGATTAGTTCTATGTTGAGTAAGAAGATTAATCGAGTACTATTAACTCCTTAGAAGATGATTCGAGTACAATTAACTATTTAGAAGATGATTCAAGTACAATGAACTCTTTACTTGGTCAATAAGTTTTCAATAATCGTTACACTTAGAGTTACGGTTTAGTTTATTGTTGAGTTAGAAGATTATTGGAGTATAATTAACCATTTAGAAGATTATTCGTGTAAAATTAACTCTTTACTTGATCAACAAGTTTTCTATCATAGTTAGACTTATAGTTACGGATTAGTTTTATGTTGAGTTAGAAGAATACTTTTAACTCCTTAGAAGATTATTCGAGTACAATTAACTCTGTAACAGATTATTTGAGTATAATTAACTCTTTACTTGGTCAACAAGATTTCAATAATTGTTACACTCAAAGTTACGAATTAGTTTTAAGTTGAGTTAGAAGATTAATCGAGTATAATTAACTCTTTAGAAGATGATTCGAATACGAGTCACTATTTACTTGGTCGACAAGTTTTCAATCATAGTTACACTTAGAGTTACGGATTAGTTTTATGTTGAGTTAGAAGATTAATCGAGTACTATGAACTCCTTAGAAGAAGATTCGAGTACAATTAACTATTTAGAAGATTATTCGAGTACAATTAACTCTTTACTTGGTCAATAGATTTTCAATAATTGTTACACTTATAGTTACGGTTTAGTTTTATATTGAGTTAGAAGATTAATCGAGTACTATTAACTCTTTAGAAGATGATTCGAGTACAATTAAATCTTTACTTGGTCAACAAGTTTTCAATAATTGTTTCACTTAGAGTTACGAATTAGTTTTATGTTGAGTTAGAAGATTAATCGAGTCTAATTAACCCTTTAGAAGATGATTCGAATACAACTAAATCTTTACTTGGTCAACAAGTTTTCAATCATATTTACGCTTAGAGTTACAGATTAGTTTTATGATGAGTAAGAAGATTAATCGAGTACTATTAACTCCTTAGAAGATGATTCGAGTACAATTAACTCTTTAGAAGATGATTCAAGTACAATTAACTCTTTACCTGGTTAATAAGTTATCAATAATCGTTACACTTAGAGTTACGGTTTAGTTTATTGTTGAGTTAGAAGATTAATCGAGTATAATTAACCATTTAGAAGATGATTCGAGTAAAATTAACTCTTTACTTGGTCAACAAGATTTCAATAATTGTAACACATAGAGTTACGAATTAGTTTTAAGTTGAGTTAGAAGATTAATCGAGTATAATTAACTATTTAGAAGATGATTCGAATACAAGTCACTATTTACTTGGTCAACAAGTTTTCAATCATAGTTACACTTAGAGTTACGGATTAGTTTTATGTTGAGTTAGAAGATTAATCGAGTACTATTAACTCCTTAGAAGATGATTCGAGTACAATTAACTATTTAGAAGATTATTCGAGTACAATTAACTCCTTACTTGGTCAATAGGTTTTCAATAATCGTTACACTTATAGTTACGGTTTAGTTTTATGTTGAGTTAGAAGATTAATCGAGTACTATTAACTCTTTAGAAGATGATTCGAGTACAATTAAATCTTTACTTGGTCAACAAGTTTTCAATAATTGTTTCACTTAGAGTTACGAATTAGTTTTATGTTGAGTTAGAAGATTAATAGAGTATAATTAACCCTTTAGAAGATGATTCGAATACAACTAAATCTTTACTTGGTCAACAAGTTTTCAATCATATTTACGCTTAGAGTTACAGATTAGTTTTATGATGAGTAAGAAGATTAATCGAGTACTATTAACTCCTTAGAAGATGATTCGAGTACAATTAACTCTTTAGAAGATGATTCAAGTACAATTAACTCTTTACCTGGTTAATAAGTTATCAATAATCGTTACACTTAGAGTTACGGTTTAGTTTATTGTTGAGTTAGAAGATTAATCGAGTATAATTAACCATTTAGAAGATGATTCGAGTAAAATTAACTCTTTACTTGGTCAACAAGATTTCAATAATTGTAACACATAGAGTTACGAATTAGTTTTAAGTTGAGTTAGCAGATTAATCGAGTATAATTAACTATTTAGAAGATGATTCGAATACAAGTCACTATTTACTTGGTCAACAAGTTTTCAATCATAGTTACACTTAGAGTTACGGATTAGTTTTATGTTGAGTTAGAAGATTAATCGAGTACTATTAACTCCTTAGAAGATGATTCGAGTACAATTAACTATTTAGAAGATTATTCGAGTACAATTAACTCCTTACTTGGTCAATAGGTTTTCAATAATCGTTACACTTATAGTTACGGTTTAGTTTTATGTTGAGTTAGAAGATTAATCGAGTACTATTAACTCTTTAGAAGATGATTCGAGTACAATTAAATCTTTACTTGGTCAACAAGTTTTCAATAATTGTTTCACTTAGAGTTACGAATTAGTTTTATGTTGAGTTAGAAGATTAATCGAGTCTAATTAACCCTTTAGAAGATGATTCGAATACAACTAAATCTTTACTTGGTCAACAAGTTTTCAATCATATTTACGCTTAGAGTTACAGATTAGTTTTATGATGAGTAAGAAGATTAATCGAGTACTATTAACTCCTTAGAAGATGATTCGAATACAATCAACTCTTTAGAAGATGATTCAAGTACAATTAACTCTTTACTTGGTCAATAAGTTTTCAATACTCGTTACACTTAGAGTTACAGTTTAGTTTATTGTTGAGTTAGAAGATTAATCGAGTATAATTAACTCTTTAGATGATGATTCGAATAAAATTAACTCTTTACTTGGTCAACAAGATTTCTATAATTTTTACACTTAGAGTTACGAATTAGTTTTAAGTTGAGTTAGAAGATTAATCGAGTATAATTAACTCTTTAGAAGGTGATTCGAATACAAGTCACTATTTACTTGGTCAATAAGTTTTCAATCATAGTTACACTTAGAGTTACGGATTAGTTTTATGTTGAGTTAGAAGATTAATCGAGTACAATTAACTCTTTAGAAGATTATTCGAGTACAATTAAGTCTTTACTTGGTCAAAAAGATTTCAATAATTGTTACACTTAAAGTTACGAATTAGTTTTATGTTGAGTTAGAAGATTAATCAAGTATAATTAACCCTTTAGAAGATGATTCGAATACAAGTAACTCTTTACTTGGTCAACAAGTTTTCAATCATATTTACTCTCAGAGTTACGGATTAGTTTTATGTTGAGTTAGAAGATTAATCGAGTACTATGAACTCCTTAGAAGAAGATTCGAGTACAATTAACTATTTAGAAGATTATTCGAGTACAATTAACTCTTTACTTGGTCAATAGATTTTCAATAATTGTTACACTTATAGTTACGGTTTAGTTTTATATTGAGTTAGAAGATTAATCGAGTACTATTAACTCTTTAGAAGATGATTCGAGTACAATTAAATCTTTACTTGGTCAACAAGTTTTCAATAATTGTTTCACTTAGAGTTACGAATTAGTTTTATGTTGAGTTAGAAGATTAATCGAGTCTAATTAACCCTTTAGAAGATGATTCGAATACAACTAAATCTTTACTTGGTCAACAAGTTTTCAATCATATTTACGCTTAGAGTTACAGATTAGTTTTATGATGAGTAAGAAGATTAATCGAGTACTATTAACTCCTTAGAAGATGATTCGAGTACAATTAACTCTTTAGAAGATGATTCAAGTACAATTAACTCTTTACCTGGTTAATAAGTTATCAATAATCGTTACACTTAGAGTTACGGTTTAGTTTATTGTTGAGTTAGAAGATTAATCGAGTATAATTAACCATTTAGAAGATGATTCGAGTAAAATTAACTCTTTACTTGGTCAACAAGATTTCAATAATTGTAACACATAGAGTTACGAATTAGTTTTAAGTTGAGTTAGAAGATTAATCGAGTATAATTAACTATTTAGAAGATGATTCGAATACAAGTCACTATTTACTTGGTCAACAAGTTTTCAATCATAGTTACACTTAGAGTTACGGATTAGTTTTATGTTGAGTTAGAAGATTAATCGAGTACTATTAACTCCTTAGAAGATGATTCGAGTACAATTAACTATTTAGAAGATTATTCGAGTACAATTAACTCCTTACTTGGTCAATAGGTTTTCAATAATCGTTACACTTATAGTTACGGTTTAGTTTTATGTTGAGTTAGAAGATTAATCGAGTACTATTAACTCTTTAGAAGATGATTCGAGTACAATTAAATCTTTACTTGGTCAACAAGTTTTCAATAATTGTTTCACTTAGAGTTACGAATTAGTTTTATGTTGAGTTAGAAGATTAATAGAGTATAATTAACCCTTTAGAAGATGATTCGAATACAACTAAATCTTTACTTGGTCAACAAGTTTTCAATCATATTTACGCTTAGAGTTACAGATTAGTTTTATGATGAGTAAGAAGATTAATCGAGTACTATTAACTCCTTAGAAGATGATTCGAGTACAATTAACTCTTTAGAAGATGATTCAAGTACAATTAACTCTTTACCTGGTTAATAAGTTATCAATAATCGTTACACTTAGAGTTACGGTTTAGTTTATTGTTGAGTTAGAAGATTAATCGAGTATAATTAACCATTTAGAAGATGATTCGAGTAAAATTAACTCTTTACTTGGTCAACAAGATTTCAATAATTGTAACACATAGAGTTACGAATTAGTTTTAAGTTGAGTTAGCAGATTAATCGAGTATAATTAACTATTTAGAAGATGATTCGAATACAAGTCACTATTTACTTGGTCAACAAGTTTTCAATCATAGTTACACTTAGAGTTACGGATTAGTTTTATGTTGAGTTAGAAGATTAATCGAGTACTATTAACTCCTTAGAAGATGATTCGAGTACAATTAACTATTTAGAAGATTATTCGAGTACAATTAACTCCTTACTTGGTCAATAGGTTTTCAATAATCGTTACACTTATAGTTACGGTTTAGTTTTATGTTGAGTTAGAAGATTAATCGAGTACTATTAACTCTTTAGAAGATGATTCGAGTACAATTAAATCTTTACTTGGTCAACAAGTTTTCAATAATTGTTTCACTTAGAGTTACGAATTAGTTTTATGTTGAGTTAGAAGATTAATCGAGTCTAATTAACCCTTTAGAAGATGATTCGAATACAACTAAATCTTTACTTGGTCAACAAGTTTTCAATCATATTTACGCTTAGAGTTACAGATTAGTTTTATGATGAGTAAGAAGATTAATCGAGTACTATTAACTCCTTAGAAGATGATTCGAATACAATCAACTCTTTAGAAGATGATTCAAGTACAATTAACTCTTTACTTGGTCAATAAGTTTTCAATACTCGTTACACTTAGAGTTACAGTTTAGTTTATTGTTGAGTTAGAAGATTAATCGAGTATAATTAACTCTTTAGATGATGATTCGAATAAAATTAACTCTTTACTTGGTCAACAAGATTTCTATAATTTTTACACTTAGAGTTACGAATTAGTTTTAAGTTGAGTTAGAAGATTAATCGAGTATAATTAACTCTTTAGAAGGTGATGCGAATACAAGTCACTATTTACTTGGTCAATAAGTTTTCAATCATAGTTACACTTAGAGTTACGGATTAGTTTTATGTTGAGTTAGAAGATTAATCGAGTACAATTAACTCTTTAGAAGATTATTCGAGTACAATTAAGTCTTTACTTGGTCAAAAAGATTTCAATAATTGTTACACTTAAAGTTACGAATTAGTTTTATGTTGAGTTAGAAGATTAATCAAGTATAATTAACCCTTTAGAAGATGATTCGAATACAAGTAACTCTTTACTTGGTCAACAAGTTTTCAATCATATTTACTCTCAGAGTTACGGATTAGTTTTATGTTGAGTTAGAAGATTAATCGAGTACTATGAACTCCTTAGAAGAAGATTCGAGTACAATTAACTATTTAGAAGATTATTCGAGTACAATTAACTCTTTACTTGGTCAATAGATTTTCAATAATTGTTACACTTATAGTTACGGTTTAGTTTTATATTGAGTTAGAAGATTAATCGAGTACTATTAACTCTTTAGAAGATGATTCGAGTACAATTAAATCTTTACTTGGTCAACAAGTTTTCAATAATTGTTTCACTTAGAGTTACGAATTAGTTTTATGTTGAGTTAGAAGATTAATCGAGTCTAATTAACCCTTTAGAAGATGATTCGAATACAACTAAATCTTTACTTGGTCAACAAGTTTTCAATCATATTTACGCTTAGAGTTACAGATTAGTTTTATGATGAGTAAGAAGATTAATCGAGTACTATTAACTCCTTAGAAGATGATTCGAGTACAATTAACTCTTTAGAAGATGATTCAAGTACAATTAACTCTTTACCTGGTTAATAAGTTATCAATAATCGTTACACTTAGAGTTACGGTTTAGTTTATTGTTGAGTTAGAAGATTAATCGAGTATAATTAACCATTTAGAAGATGATTCGAGTAAAATTAACTCTTTACTTGGTCAACAAGATTTCAATAATTGTAACACATAGAGTTACGAATTAGTTTTAAGTTGAGTTAGAAGATTAATCGAGTATAATTAACTATTTAGAAGATGATTCGAATACAAGTCACTATTTACTTGGTCAACAAGTTTTCAATCATAGTTACACTTAGAGTTACGGATTAGTTTTATGTTGAGTTAGAAGATTAATCGAGTACTATTAACTCCTTAGAAGATGATTCGAGTACAATTAACTATTTAGAAGATTATTCGAGTACAATTAACTCCTTACTTGGTCAATAGGTTTTCAATAATCGTTACACTTATAGTTACGGTTTAGTTTTATGTTGAGTTAGAAGATTAATCGAGTACTATTAACTCTTTAGAAGATGATTCGAGTACAATTAAATCTTTACTTGGTCAACAAGTTTTCAATAATTGTTTCACTTAGAGTTACGAATTAGTTTTATGTTGAGTTAGAAGATTAATAGAGTATAATTAACCCTTTAGAAGATGATTCGAATACAACTAAATCTTTACTTGGTCAACAAGTTTTCAATCATATTTACGCTTAGAGTTACAGATTAGTTTTATGATGAGTAAGAAGATTAATCGAGTACTATTAACTCCTTAGAAGATGATTCGAGTACAATTAACTCTTTAGAAGATGATTCAAGTACAATTAACTCTTTACCTGGTTAATAAGTTATCAATAATCGTTACACTTAGAGTTACGGTTTAGTTTATTGTTGAGTTAGAAGATTAATCGAGTATAATTAACCATTTAGAAGATGATTCGAGTAAAATTAACTCTTTACTTGGTCAACAAGATTTCAATAATTGTAACACATAGAGTTACGAATTAGTTTTAAGTTGAGTTAGCAGATTAATCGAGTATAATTAACTATTTAGAAGATGATTCGAATACAAGTCACTATTTACTTGGTCAACAAGTTTTCAATCATAGTTACACTTAGAGTTACGGATTAGTTTTATGTTGAGTTAGAAGATTAATCGAGTACTATTAACTCCTTAGAAGATGATTCGAGTACAATTAACTATTTAGAAGATTATTCGAGTACAATTAACTCCTTACTTGGTCAATAGGTTTTCAATAATCGTTACACTTATAGTTACGGTTTAGTTTTATGTTGAGTTAGAAGATTAATCGAGTACTATTAACTCTTTAGAAGATGATTCGAGTACAATTAAATCTTTACTTGGTCAACAAGTTTTCAATAATTGTTTCACTTAGAGTTACGAATTAGTTTTATGTTGAGTTAGAAGATTAATCGAGTCTAATTAACCCTTTAGAAGATGATTCGAATACAACTAAATCTTTACTTGGTCAACAAGTTTTCAATCATATTTACGCTTAGAGTTACAGATTAGTTTTATGATGAGTAAGAAGATTAATCGAGTACTATTAACTCCTTAGAAGATGATTCGAATACAATCAACTCTTTAGAAGATGATTCAAGTACAATTAACTCTTTACTTGGTCAATAAGTTTTCAATACTCGTTACACTTAGAGTTACAGTTTAGTTTATTGTTGAGTTAGAAGATTAATCGAGTATAATTAACTCTTTAGATGATGATTCGAATAAAATTAACTCTTTACTTGGTCAACAAGATTTCTATAATTTTTACACTTAGAGTTACGAATTAGTTTTAAGTTGAGTTAGAAGATTAATCGAGTATAATTAACTCTTTAGAAGGTGATTCGAATACAAGTCACTATTTACTTGGTCAATAAGTTTTCAATCATAGTTACACTTAGAGTTACGGATTAGTTTTATGTTGAGTTAGAAGATTAATCGAGTACAATTAACTCTTTAGAAGATTATTCGAGTACAATTAAGTCTTTACTTGGTCAAAAAGATTTCAATAATTGTTACACTTAAAGTTACGAATTAGTTTTATGTTGAGTTAGAAGATTAATCGAGTATAATTAACCCTTTAGAAGATGATTCGAATACAAGTAACTCTTTACTTGGTCAACAAGTTTTCAATCATATTTACTCTCAGAGTTACGGATTAGTTTTATGTTGAGTAAGAAGATTAATCGAGTACTATTAACTCCTTAGAAGATGATTCGAGTACAATTAACTCTTTAGAAGATGATTCAAGTACAATTAACTCTTTACCTGGTCAATAAGTTATCAATAATCGTTACGCTTAGAGTTACGGTTTAGTTTATTGTTGAGTTAGAAGATTAATGGAGTATAATTAACCATTTAGAAGATGATTCGAGTAAAATTAACTCTTTACTTGGTCAACAAGATTTCAATAATTGTAACACATAGAGTTACGAATTAGTTTTAAGTTGAGTTAGAAGATTAATCGAGTATAATTAACTATTTAGAAGATGATTCGAATACAAGTCACTATTTACTTGGTCAACAAGTTTTCAATCATAGTTACACTAAGAGTTACAGATTAGTTTTATGTTGAGTTAGAAGATTAATCGAGTACTATTAACTCCTTAGAAGATGATTCGAGTACAATTAACTATTTAGAAGATGATTCCAGTACAATTAACTCTTTACTTGGTCAATAAGTTTTCAATAATCGTTACACTTAGAGTTACGGTTTAGTTTATTGTTGAGTTAGAAGATTAATCGAGTATAATTAACCATTTAGAAGATGATTCAAGTAAAATTAACTCTTTACTTGTTCAACAAGATTTCAATAATTGTTACACTTAGAGTTACGAATTAGTTTTATGTTGAGTTAGTAGATTAATCGAGTACTATTAACTCCTTAGAAGATGATTCGAGTACAATTAACTCTTTAAAAGATGATTCCAGTACAATTAACTCTTTACTTGGTCAATAAGTTTTCACTAATCGTTACACTTAGAGTTACGATTTAGTTTTATGTTGAGTTAGAAGATTAATCGAGTATAATTAACTCTTTGGATGATGATTCGAGTACAATTAAGTCTTTACTTGGTCAACAAGTTTTCAAAAATTGTTAAACTTAGAGTTACGAATTAGTTTTATGTTGACTTAGAAGATTAATCGAGTATAATTAACCCTTTAGAAGATGATTCGAATACAACTAACTCTTTACTTGGTCAACAAGTTTTCAATCATATTTACGCTTAGAGTTACTGATTAGTTCTATGTTGAGTAAGAAGATTAATCGAGTACTATTAACTCCTTAGAAGATGATTCGAGTACAATTAACTATTTAGAAGATGATTCAAGTACAATTAACTCTTTACTTGGTCAATAAGTTTTCAATAATCGTTACACTTAGAGTTACGGTTTAGTTTATTGTTGAGTTAGAAGATTATTGGAGTACAATTAACCATTTAGAAGATTATTCGTGTAAAATGAACTCTTTACTTGATCAACAAGTTTTCTATCATAGTTAGACTTATAGTTACGGATTAGTTTTATGTTGAGTTAGAAGAATACTTTTAACTCCTTAGAAGATTATTCGAGTACAATTAACTCTGTAGCAGATTATTTGAGTATAATTAACTCTTTACTTGGTCAACAAGATTTCAATAATTGTTACACTCAAAGTTACGAATTAGTTTTAAGTTGAGTTAGAAGATTAATATAGTATAATTAACTCTTTAGAAGATGATTCGAATACGAGTCACTATTTACTTGGTCAACAAGTTTTCAATCATAGTTACACTTAGAGTTACGGATTAGTTTTATGTTGAGTTAGAAGATTAATCGAGTACTATGAACTCCTTAGAAGAAGATTCGAGTACAATCAACTATTTAGAAGATTATTCGAGTACAATTAACTCTTTACTTGGTCAATAGATTTTCAATAATCGTTACACTTATAGTTACGGTTTAGTTTTATGTTGAGTTAGAAGATTAATCGAGTACTATTAACTCTTTAGAAGATGATTCGAGTATAATTAAATCTTTACTTGGTCAACAAGTTTTCAATAATTGTTTCACTTAGAGTTACGAATTAGTTTTATGTTGAGTTAGAAGATTAATCGAGTACTATTAACTCCTTAGAAGATGATTCGAGTACAATTAACTATTTAGAAGATTATTCGAGTACAATTAACTCCTTACTTGGTCAATAGGTTTTCAATAATCGTTACACTTATAGTTACGGTTTAGTTTTATGTTGAGTTAGAAGATTAATCGAGTACTATTAACTCTTTAGAAGATGATTCGAGTACAATTAAATCTTTACTTGGTCAACAAGTTTTCAATAATTGTTTCACTTAGAGTTACGAATTAGTTTTATGTTGAGTTAGAAGATTAATAGAGTATAATTAACCCTTTAGAAGATGATTCGAATACAACTAAATCTTTACTTGGTCAACAAGTTTTCAATCATATTTACGCTTAGAGTTACAGATTAGTTTTATGATGAGTAAGAAGATTAATCGAGTACTATTAACTCCTTAGAAGATGATTCGAGTACAATTAACTCTTTAGAAGATGATTCAAGTACAATTAACTCTTTACCTGGTTAATAAGTTATCAATAATCGTTACACTTAGAGTTACGGTTTAGTTTATTGTTGAGTTAGAAGATTAATCGAGTATAATTAACCATTTAGAAGATGATTCGAGTAAAATTAACTCTTTACTTGGTCAACAAGATTTCAATAATTGTAACACATAGAGTTACGAATTAGTTTTAAGTTGAGTTAGCAGATTAATCGAGTATAATTAACTATTTAGAAGATGATTCGAATACAAGTCACTATTTACTTGGTCAACAAGTTTTCAATCATAGTTACACTTAGAGTTACGGATTAGTTTTATGTTGAGTTAGAAGATTAATCGAGTACTATTAACTCCTTAGAAGATGATTCGAGTACAATTAACTATTTAGAAGATTATTCGAGTACAATTAACTCCTTACTTGGTCAATAGGTTTTCAATAATCGTTACACTTATAGTTACGGTTTAGTTTTATGTTGAGTTAGAAGATTAATCGAGTACTATTAACTCTTTAGAAGATGATTCGAGTACAATTAAATCTTTACTTGGTCAACAAGTTTTCAATAATTGTTTCACTTAGAGTTACGAATTAGTTTTATGTTGAGTTAGAAGATTAATCGAGTCTAATTAACCCTTTAGAAGATGATTCGAATACAACTAAATCTTTACTTGGTCAACAAGTTTTCAATCATATTTACGCTTAGAGTTACAGATTAGTTTTATGATGAGTAAGAAGATTAATCGAGTACTATTAACTCCTTAGAAGATGATTCGAATACAATCAACTCTTTAGAAGATGATTCAAGTACAATTAACTCTTTACTTGGTCAATAAGTTTTCAATACTCGTTACACTTAGAGTTACAGTTTAGTTTATTGTTGAGTTAGAAGATTAATCGAGTATAATTAACTCTTTAGATGATGATTCGAATAAAATTAACTCTTTACTTGGTCAACAAGATTTCTATAATTTTTACACTTAGAGTTACGAATTAGTTTTAAGTTGAGTTAGAAGATTAATCGAGTATAATTAACTCTTTAGAAGGTGATTCGAATACAAGTCACTATTTACTTGGTCAATAAGTTTTCAATCATAGTTACACTTAGAGTTACGGATTAGTTTTATGTTGAGTTAGAAGATTAATCGAGTACAATTAACTCTTTAGAAGATTATTCGAGTACAATTAAGTCTTTACTTGGTCAAAAAGATTTCAATAATTGTTACACTTAAAGTTACGAATTAGTTTTATGTTGAGTTAGAAGATTAATCGAGTATAATTAACCCTTTAGAAGATGATTCGAATACAAGTAACTCTTTACTTGGTCAACAAGTTTTCAATCATATTTACTCTCAGAGTTACGGATTAGTTTTATGTTGAGTAAGAAGATTAATCGAGTACTATTAACTCCTTAGAAGATGATTCGAGTACAATTAACTCTTTAGAAGATGATTCAAGTACAATTAACTCTTTACCTGGTCAATAAGTTATCAATAATCGTTACGCTTAGAGTTACGGTTTAGTTTATTGTTGAGTTAGAAGATTAATGGAGTATAATTAACCATTTAGAAGATGATTCGAGTAAAATTAACTCTTTACTTGGTCAACAAGATTTCAATAATTGTAACACATAGAGTTACGAATTAGTTTTAAGTTGAGTTAGAAGATTAATCGAGTATAATTAACTATTTAGAAGATGATTCGAATACAAGTCACTATTTACTTGGTCAACAAGTTTTCAATCATAGTTACACTAAGAGTTACAGATTAGTTTTATGTTGAGTTAGAAGATTAATCGAGTACTATTAACTCCTTAGAAGATGATTCGAGTACAATTAACTATTTAGAAGATGATTCCAGTACAATTAACTCTTTACTTGGTCAATAAGTTTTCAATAATCGTTACACTTAGAGTTACGGTTTAGTTTATTGTTGAGTTAGAAGATTAATCGAGTATAATTAACCATTTAGAAGATGATTCAAGTAAAATTAACTCTTTACTTGTTCAACAAGATTTCAATAATTGTTACACTTAGAGTTACGAATTAGTTTTATGTTGAGTTAGTAGATTAATCGAGTACTATTAACTCCTTAGAAGATGATTCGAGTACAATTAACTCTTTAAAAGATGATTCCAGTACAATTAACTCTTTACTTGGTCAATAAGTTTTCACTAATCGTTACACTTAGAGTTACGATTTAGTTTTATGTTGAGTTAGAAGATTAATCGAGTATAATTAACTCTTTGGATGATGATTCGAGTACAATTAAGTCTTTACTTGGTCAACAAGTTTTCAAAAATTGTTAAACTTAGAGTTACGAATTAGTTTTATGTTGACTTAGAAGATTAATCGAGTATAATTAACCCTTTAGAAGATGATTCGAATACAACTAACTCTTTACTTGGTCAACAAGTTTTCAATCATATTTACGCTTAGAGTTACTGATTAGTTCTATGTTGAGTAAGAAGATTAATCGAGTACTATTAACTCCTTAGAAGATGATTCGAGTACAATTAACTATTTAGAAGATGATTCAAGTACAATTAACTCTTTACTTGGTCAATAAGTTTTCAATAATCGTTACACTTAGAGTTACGGTTTAGTTTATTGTTGAGTTAGAAGATTATTGGAGTACAATTAACCATTTAGAAGATTATTCGTGTAAAATGAACTCTTTACTTGATCAACAAGTTTTCTATCATAGTTAGACTTATAGTTACGGATTAGTTTTATGTTGAGTTAGAAGAATACTTTTAACTCCTTAGAAGATTATTCGAGTACAATTAACTCTGTAGCAGATTATTTGAGTATAATTAACTCTTTACTTGGTCAACAAGATTTCAATAATTGTTACACTCAAAGTTACGAATTAGTTTTAAGTTGAGTTAGAAGATTAATATAGTATAATTAACTCTTTAGAAGATGATTCGAATACGAGTCACTATTTACTTGGTCAACAAGTTTTCAATCATAGTTACACTTAGAGTTACGGATTAGTTTTATGTTGAGTTAGAAGATTAATCGAGTACTATGAACTCCTTAGAAGAAGATTCGAGTACAATCAACTATTTAGAAGATTATTCGAGTACAATTAACTCTTTACTTGGTCAATAGATTTTCAATAATCGTTACACTTATAGTTACGGTTTAGTTTTATGTTGAGTTAGAAGATTAATCGAGTACTATTAACTCTTTAGAAGATGATTCGAGTATAATTAAATCTTTACTTGGTCAACAAGTTTTCAATAATTGTTTCACTTAGAGTTACGAATTAGTTTTATGTTGAGTTAGAAGATTAATCGAGTCTAATTAACCCTTTAGAAGATGATTCGAATACAACTAAATCTTTACTTGGTCAACAAGTTTTCAATCATATTTACGCTTAGAGTTACAGATTAGTTTTATGATGAGTAAGAAGATTAATCGAGTACTATTAACTCCTTAGAAGATGATTCGAGTACAATTAACTCTTTAGAAGATGATTCAAGTACAATTAACTCTTTACCTAGTCAATAAGTTTTCAATAATCGTTACACTTAGAGTTACGGTTTAGTTTATTGTTGAGTTAGAAGATTAATCGAGTATAATTAACCATTTAGAAGATGATTCAAGTAAAATTAACTCTTTACTTGGTCAACAAGTTTTCAATCATAGTTACACTTAGAGTTACGGATTAGTTTTATGTTGAGTTAGAAGATTAATCGAGTACTATTAACTCCTTAGAAGATGATTCGAGTACAATTAACTATTTAGAATATGATTGCAGTACAATACACTTTTTACTTGGTTAATAAGTTTTCAATAATCGTTACACTTAGAGTTACGGTTTAGTTTATTTTTCAGTTAGAAGATTATTGGAGTATAATTAACCATTTAGAAGATGATTCGAGTAAAATTAACTCTTTACTTGATCAACAAGTTTTCAATCATAGTTAGACTTATAGTTACGGATTAGTTTTATGTTAAGTTAGAAGAATACTATTAACTCCTTAGAAGATTATTCGAGTACAATTAACTCTGTAAAAGATTATTCGAGTATAATTAACTCTTTACTTGGTCAACAAGATTTCAATAATTGTTACACTCAGAGTTACGAATTAGTTTTAAGTTGAGTTAGAAGATTAATCGAGTATAATTAACTCTTTAGAAGATGATTCGAATACAAGTCATTATTTACTTGGTCAACAAGTTTTCAATCACAGTTACACTTAAAGTTACGGATTAGTTTTATGTTGAGTTAGAAGATTAATCGAGCACTATTAACTCCTTAGAAGAAGATTCGAGTACAATTAACTATTTAGAAGATGATTCAAGTACAATTAACTCTTTACTTGGTCAATAAGTTTTCAATAATCGTTACACTTAGAGTTACAGTTTAGTTTATTGTTGAGTTAGAAGATTAATCGAGTATAATTAACCATTTAGAAGATGATTCAAGTAAAATTAACTCTTTACTTGGTCAACAAGATTTCAATAATTGTTACACTTTGAGTTACGAATTAGTTTTATGTTGAGTTAGAAGATTAATCGAGTACTATTAACTCCTTAGAAGATGATTCGAGTACAATTAACTCTTTAAACGATGATTCCAGTGCAATTAACTATTTACTTGGTCAATAAGTTTTCAATAATCGTTACACTTAGAGTTACGGTTTACTTTTATGTTGAGTTAGAAGATTAATCGAGTATAATTAACTCTTTAGATGAAGATTCGAGTACAATTAAGTCTTTAATTAGTCAACAAGTTTTCAATAATTGTTACACTTAGAGTTACGAATTAGTTTTATATTGAGTTAGAAGATTAATCGAGTATAATTAACCCTTTAGAAGATGATTCGAATACAAGTAACTCTTTACTTGGTCAACAAGTTTTCAATCATAATTACACTTAGAGTTACGGATTAGTTTTATGTTGAGTTAGAAGATTAATCGAGTACTATTAAATCCTTAGAAGATGATTCGAGTACAATTAACTATTTAGAAGATGATTCAAGTACAATTAACTCTTTACTTGGTCAATAAATTTTCAATAATCGTTACACTTAGAGTTACGGTTTAGTTTATTGTTGAGTTAGAAGATTAATGGAGTATAATTAACCATTTAGAAGATCATTCGAGTAAACTTAACTCTTTACTTGATTAACAAGTTTTCAATTATAGTTAGACTTAGAGTTACGGATTTGTTTTATTTTGAGTTAGAAGAATACTATTAACTCCTTAGAAGATTATTCGAGTACAATTAACTCTGTAAAAGATTATTCGAGTATAATTAACTCTTTACTTGGTCAATAAGTTTTCAATAATCATTACACTTCGAGTTACAGTTTAGTTTTATGTTGAGTTAGAAGATTAATCGAGTATAATTAACTCTTTAGATGATGATTCGAGTACAATTAAGTCTTTACTTGGTCAACAAGTTTTCAATAATTGTTACACTTAGTGTTACGAATTAGTTTTATGTTGAGTTAGAAGATTAATCGAGTATAATTAACCCTTTAGAAGATGATTCGAATACAAGTAACTCTTTACTTGGTCAACAAGTTTTCAATCATATTTACGCTCAGAGTTACGGATTAGTTTTATGTTGAGTAAGAAGATTAATCGAGTACTATTAACTCCTTAGAAGATGATTCGAGTACAATTAACTCTTTAGAAGATGATTCAAGTACAATTAACTCTTTACCTGGTCAATAAGTTTTCAATAATCGTTACACTTAGAGTTACGGTTTAGTTTATTGTTGAGTTAGAAGATTAATCGAGTATAATTAACCATTTAGAAGATGATTCGAGTAAAATTAACTCTTTACTTGGTCAACAAGATTTCAATAATTGTTACACTTAGAGTTACGAATTAGTTTTAAGTTGAGTTAGAAGATTAATCGAGTATAATTAACTCTTTAGAAGATGATTCGAATACAAGTCACTATTTACTTAGTCAACATGTTTTCAATCATAGTTACACTTAGAGTTACGGATTAGTTTTATGTTGAGTTAGAAGATTAATCGAGTACTATTAACTCCTTAGAAGATGATTCAAGTACAATTAACTCTTTAAAAGATGATTCCAGTACAATTAACTCTTTACTTGGTCAATAAGTTTTCAATAATCGTTACACTTAGAGTTACGGTTTAGTTTTATGTTGAGTTAGAAGATTAATCTAGTATAATTAACTCTTTAGATGAAGATTCGAGTACAATTAAGTCTTTAATTGGTCAACAAGTTTTCAATAATTGTTACACTTAGAGTTACGAATTAGTTTTATATTGAGTTACAAGATTAATCGAGTATAATTAACCCTTTAGAAGATGATTCGAATATAAGTAACTCTTTACTTGGTCAACAAGTTTTCAATCATAGTTACACTTAGAGTTACGGATTAGTTTTATGTTGAGTTAGAAGATTAATCGAGTACTATTAACTCCTTAGAAGATGATTCGAGTACAATTAACTGTTTAGAAGATGATTCCAGTACAATTAACTCTTTACTTGGTCAATAAGTTTTGAATAATCGTTACACTTAGAGTTACGGTTTAGTTTTTTGTTGAGTTAGAAGATTATTGGAGTATAATTAACCATTTAGAAGATGATTCGAGTAAAATTAACTCTTTACTTGATCAACAAGTTTTCAATGCTAGGCTCGCACTTCTTGACACCAGGTTCCTCAAGTATGAACACGCAGTTGTGGGAACTGTACTATCTACGCTCAATGCTGGAAGTGTGGTAATCACGTTCTTTCCCAACTTTACTTTATCTTTACAAGATACCTCTCTAGCAGATGCGTTTAAAGTACAGATACAAATCTCTGGAGCTGAACAAATCCCAAACTCCGTTATGGGAACGCTGCACCACCAAATCGTCTACCGTCTGTAGAACCATGCCCTTGACCTTAAAAATCAAGGTATAAAAGATGCTCTCATGGTTCTTGCTGAATCAGGTTCAGAGGTTCCGACCATCATCCAGATCCCGAGGCAGATAAGCAGGAGTGATCTCAAGAAGCTGGTCCCCACTGAGTGGATCACCAGTTACGAGACACTTCATCAAGAGACGGGACGAGTCCAGGCTACAGACTTCAGGTTTGAAAACCTGAAGGATGGAAGTGTGAAAACCATCTACCGTACTGAGCCAGAGGATACTACCCCTCCAATGTTCCAACTGATGCTGTACCCTGTGACCAAGCCAAGGGATGAAAAGATCCCTATAAGCAGTTTCCAGCCTGATGGAAGCCACATCTACACAAGCCATATCAATGGTCACTTTATTTGGGATACTGATCCCTCTATGTGTGATCCAAGATGTCCTTATGGTGATTATGACGATGAAGAAGAGGAGATTCCCAAGACAAGGAGAGGGTGTAAGACCAGACCAACTCGACAAGATGATCCTCCAGATCCACCTCCTTCATACAATCATCCAGGTTGTAAAAGGAGCACTAGTCGAAAGGCTCGGCCATGTCTCTATGAAAATACAAGCACACCTCCTACTCCACCAAATCTCCAACCTTGCTTCATGTTCAAATCATATGAAGAAAGCTTTCCTCTGCTAGAAAGACATGAAGATGCTTTGAGTAAGGTAATCTCTAAACCTTATATTCAAAGCACGACGATAGAATCAAGCGGCCAACTGAAACCCTTAAGTCAAGGCGAGGAGGTTCTCAACTGGCAAACTGCCAACGCACGAGCACAGAATCAATCACTTCGAAGTATTGATTCCAAGGTGACACAGGTCCTAGAGAAGGTCCAGAGCTCTAATGACAAGGTGACTCATCTAGAGTCCCAACTCTTGGCGATCGAACAAAAGCTAGCCGACAAGATCTCTCAGCTAGATAAAGAGCTCAGAGCCCTTATCGCTAATAGGCAATATGGGTTCGAATTCACCACCAAAGAAGCTGAGATCAGGAAGTTAAAAGCAGAGCTAGCCAGGATTGAGGATGAGAAGTACGAGGATAGCTCTTTATTTGTACATCCATCGAGCATGTACAAAACACCTCCAGAATCCCATACAGAATCCCAACTATATTCAAGATATTTTGGGATGACATCCAGCATACCTCCTAGTATGCCCTCAGAAAGCTCAGAAAAGAAAGACAGGGAAGATGACCAGCCAAAGAAAGATGGAAAAAGGCCAGCAGACGCACTTATGGCTCGATCTATCCCTGATAATCTTCCAAGAGAAGAAGATGATCTTTCTGAAGAAGAAGGCGAAGGTGACTGGGTTTCCGAATCCACCAATACTCTACCAGAATCAAGTGGGGAAGAGGAGAATGTAGCTGATCTTTCAGCTATCTTGATGGCTGACCCAGGACCAGGCCAATCCTTCACTGAACCTCTCTCAGGGGATTCAGGTGACGAAACTCCAAGTAGGCCATTTGTACAACATCCAAATGAAGCACCAGGTACTAAATCTTCTAATGGTCCTTGGTTTTCATTTGATGATGTCCCCATCCATCAAAGAAGAGATAAGATGCATACATTTTCGGCTTGGATTGATAATCAACTCAATCGGGAAGGGGCGGATCTCAAGAGTGTACTTAAAGATTTTACTTCCAGATTCCTAGGAGTATTGAGAGAATGGTTCCTGAGCCTTGGAGATTACAGACAAAGACAGTTGCTCGACGCACCCTCACCGGCTGATGTACTTGGTGAAGTCCATAGAGAATTCATAGGTGACATCTCACTATTCACCAAGAAGATATCCCAGGAGTATTTTGCCATGAGGTGCTGTTCTCTTTCGAAGAAGGATCTTGATCGACATTTTAAACGGATGTCGGAGAGATTCTATATGCTGAATGGATATAATGATCCAAATCTCAAGAATGTCTATCTTGCCTCGTTGCCACAAGAACTGCAACCGGAGATAGCAAGAATCCTTCAGTCAACCAAAAGAGAGATAGCCAGTATCAGTCTGGGGCAAATTCATCAATTCTGCCTAGCTGCACTGGATAAGCTGTGTGAGCAACAACATCTCTTCAAAGAAATAATGGAGAGGAGGAAGATTCCAAAATCGGTATGTGATAAATCCTATCTTGAAATAAAATGTAAAGAGCAGGAGTGTCATTGCTCAAAGAAAGATTGGAGCAAAAAAGAGAAGAACCTGGAAAAAAGGAGAAAGAAGAATCAAAACTACAGGTTCTTCAGAAGGAAGCCTTTCCGGAAGAAATCGACGGATAGGTGCTATCTATGTGGGAAGAAGGGCCATTTTGCCAAGAATTGCCCGAACAAGAGAGAAAAGGCTGCAAAACTGACATCACAAAGCTTTCAATGCCATGAGAAAGATATAGAAGACGCTGAGATTGAGTCCCTCTTCTCAGAATAAGATGCTCAAGACTCGGATACAGCCTTTATGCTCCAATCTACAGATGATGAAGACTCCGACGATGAGCAGGTTCCTATTCTCATGATAAAGAAACCACCGATGCTGAAAACCAACATGATCGTCGAGGAAGGAGTACCTTCACCACATCTAGAAGTAAGTATTCTCCAATCAAAATATGATCGACCTATCAAGGCGATTGGAGTTCTAGATACTGGAGCCAGGAAAACCATGTTAAATCCTGAGATACTCCCACGAGATGCTTGGCAACCACACCATGAATACTTCTTTGCAGCAGATGGTCAGACATTCCACACGTCCCTGATTTCCAAACAACCTGTTGGAATTCAGATCTTTCCTGAATGCATCATCTGGACCAAGGTCATCGGTAGCAAACTCCATGGACATGATCTGTTAATGGGGTTTGACCTCTTTTATAAAGCCCAGAAGCTGCAAATATTTCCCCATGGTGTCAAATACAAAAGGGCGTTCCAACCATTTACTCCAACACAGAAGCTATTCGCCCTACAGGAAGCCCCAGGCGAGTTTCCTCAAATAACAAGGAGATTACAGGAATGCTATGCAGACTCGCATGCTGACTTCAATCATCCATCACCTCTATGGAAGAATGAAGCCTTCTTCGTTCAACTACCATTCAAGATGAACGAAGATATCAACGCTACTAAGGCGACGCATCCTGGAATGACTCCTGAGGAGCTTACACTTGCAAAGCAGGAATGCAATCAGCTTCTTAGCCTTGGACTCATCGAGGCTACCAAATCAAACTGGGCATGTTCGGCATTCTATGTCAACAAAAGGGCAGAGCAGAAACGGGGAAAGAAAAGGTTAGTCATCGACTATAAACCTTTGAACCATTTCCTACTAGATGATAAGTTTCCTTTACCCCGAACCCAAATGTTATTAGCCCATCTTTCCAAAGCTCAAATCTTTTCAAAGTTTGATTTGAAGTCTGGTTTTTGGCAACTGGGTGTCCATCCAAAAGATCGGTACAAAACAGCTTTTTGTATACCTACGGCCCAATACCAATGGACCGTCTTACCTTTTGGGCTTAAAGTAGCACCGTCACTTTTTCAAAAAGCCATGACCCAGATATTTGATCCCATTATGCATAGTACCCTTGTTTACATAGATGATATCCTCTTATATTCACAAACAAGGGAAGATCATGACCAACTACTCAGACAATTTGCAGACCTAGTCCAAAAGTTCGGTATTATGTTATCCGAAAAGAAGAGTATCATTGGTCAAGAGAGAATCGAGTTCTTAGGAATGAATATTTCCAAAGGAGAATTTGAACCCGGTCCTCACATCTCACAAGAGCTACTAAGGTTCCCTGATGAACAGATGAGTGTCAAAGAAATCCAACAGTTTCTTGGAATTGTCAACTATCTCAAAGAGTTCATCCCGCACTGTTCAACCTTTACCAGTAAGCTCTCAAATCTGTTGAAGAAAGACCCTCCTCCCTGGAGTTCTTCTCAAACAGCAGCTGTCAAACACCTAAAGGAGATATGCCAGAAACTCCCTCCATTGCAGATCCCTGCTGGTGGACAAAGAATCCTCCAAACTGATGCCAGTGATGATTTCTGGGGAGCCATACTTCTCGAGAGAGTTGATAAAGCCCTCCATTACTGCGGCCATGCTAGTGGACAGTTTAAAGAATCAGAGAAGCACTATCATGCTATCTACAAGGAGATTCTTGCAGTAAAGAATGGCATCAAAAAGTTCGAATTTCATCTGGTGGGCCATCAGTTCATTATTCAGCTCGATAATACATCGTTTCCTGCCATTATGGAATTGAAGAACAAAGGCGTCCCTGAAAAGCAGCTCTTACGCCTTAAAGACTGGTTTTCCAAATACCAGTTTGAAGTTCAGCACATAAAAGGAAAAGAGAACATTGTCCCTGATTATCTATCCAGGAAGAAGCAGCTACAGCTTGTCTCATCCACCAAAGTGATTCCGGTCATCTTCATGATGAACAAAAGAAAGAAGACAACCAAGTCTGTCCTAATCAAGCCTGCCTGGAACAGTTTTTGGAGACGAGCTCCTGTACAAGATTTGTCATTTCCTCCAAATGATGATCCATTCAACACTATAGAGGACATCCGACGTTATGCAACAGATAATCTTTTCCGATATCTATCCAAATATACATCTGAAAATAAAGTTCCAGAGGACCAGGTGTGCTACAACATCGACAAACCCTTCTTCGCCTTAACCCATATCGATCTCGGTCGCAATCTCCCGCTTAATCGACTATGGTATCTATGGTGCTTATCTGTACTCTACTTTCATCCTATAGAGATACCTGTTGATGATATGATCATCTTCATCCAAAACTCAGAAAATGACTCCACACTTTGGTGGACATTTCTGACATGGTACTCCACCGAAGAAGAATGGATAAAGCTACTCCAGGAAGAATACAGAGACGAAGGGGATCCCCACATCATACTCCTCTGTCACAGGCCCTATTCTACTGGACCACAAGGAAATCTACGCCCGATTCCTCTACACTACAAGTGGAAAACTATACAAGGACCAATCAAAAAAGATACGAGAGCACAAAGAAAGCTCTCAGTCCATCTATGCTTTGCCAACAAGACCCAACCAGAGGATTTCAAAGAGAAGCTGACATACACATCCCTGGTTGTCAACCTGACAGAGGAAGACCCCCAATCGAAGAAAGCAAAAACCAGCCATGCTGCACACGAATCAGAGTTACACAACAGAAACATGGTGGGCCCATGATCTATGAAGAAAGATAAGTCATGTAGATAAAGACCCTTTTATCCCAAAAGGGTGAGTCACTCTCTTTATGACACCTCCTACTTGCTTAAGGAGGTGTGTCATCGTTGTTTTGGCTTGTAATAAGGAGTCTATCCATCTGTATAGCGGATAGACAAGCATGACACCTCCTACTTTCTTGAAGAGGTGAAGTCATCCACGTTTTGACACCTCCTACTTGCTTAAGGAGGTGTATCATCTTTGTTTTAGGAGATCTATCCACCTGTATAGAGGATAGACATGTTATCTTTAAGTGACACCTCATCCTATCCTTAAGAGGGTGAGTCATGCACGTTTTTGGTTTGTTATAGGTCTTAGCTTGACACCTCCTCCTTGCTCAAGGAGGTGAGTCATAAGAAAACTATCCACTTGTCAAGTGGATAGGTAGGGTCTATAGTAGGGTGTCACGTGTCCAAGGACATGCACTTTGCATGTTTGCCATGTGTCCAAAGGCATGATTATCCTAGATATGCCTCTACCCCTATAAAAGGGGCTGTAACCCATTGTAATATACATGAACAAAATAAATAAAACCCCTACTTACATATATCCATGTGTTGCTAGATCCTTTCGAGTCTCTTCTAAAGCCCTTAGATAGATTATAGCTTACAAATATTCTCCTCCTTATATATATTTACTGCATAAAGTATGCCCTATACTCGCCTCTTTTGAGGATCTTGTATATCAGAACTATGCAGTAGATGAAATCTGGCAAAATAAGGGTCCCTACAATCCATACGATGGTTTGATGGTTCGACTTATGCTGTTTGAAAGTAACTAATGCCCAAAGCCTTTAAGGCCAGGTGTGCCGTGTGTGGCTAGTTGGGGGTTAGTTACAGCAGAATATGCAAAGTCAGGGCTGCAATCGTCTCAAGGGTGTGGTGTGTGGGGCTCCCGTACTCTCTGGTTAGAAGATGATTCGAGTACAATTAACTGTTTACTAGGTCAACAAGTTTTCAATAATCGTTACACTTAACAAGTATGGATTAGTTTTATGTTGAGTTAGAAGATTAATCGAGTATAATTAACTCTTCAGAAGATGATTCGAGTACAATAAACTCTATACTTGTCTAACATGTTTTCAATAATCGTTACACTTGGAGTTTTGGATTAGTTCTGTGTTGAGTTAGAAGATTAAGCGATTACCATTAACTCTTTAGAACATGATTCGAGTACAATTAACTCTTTACCTGGTCCACAAGTTTTCAATAATCGTTACACTTGGAGTTTCGGATTCGTTTTGTGTTGAGTTAGAAGATTAATCGAGTACTATTAACTCTTTCGAAGATGATTCGAGTATAATTAACTCTTTACTTGGTCAACAAGTTTTTAATAATCGTTACACTTAGAGTTACAGATTAGTTTTAGGTTGAGTAAGAAGATTTGAGTACAATTAACTCTTTACTTGGTTAACAAGTTTTCAATAATCATTACACTTGGAGTTATGGATTAGTTTTATGTTGAGTTAGAAGATTAATAAAGTATAATTAACTCTTTAGAATATGATTCGAGTATAATTAACTCTTTACTTGGTCAACAAATTTTCAATTATTGTTACACTCAAGAGTTATGGATTAGTTTTATATTGAGTTAGAATATTAAGTCTTTGGAAGATGATTCGAGTACAATAAACTCTTTACTTGGTCAATAAGTTTTCAATAATCGTTACACCTGGAGTTACGGATGAATTTTGTGTCAACTTAGAAGATTAATCGAGTACCATTAACTCTTTAGAAGATGATTCGAGTACAATAAACACTTTACTTGGTTAACAAGTTTTCAATAATAGTTACACTTGGATTTTCGGACAAGTTTTGTGTTCAGTTTGATGATTAATCGATTACCATTAACTTTTTAGAATATGATTCGAGTACAATTAACTATTTACTTGGTCAACAAGTTTTCAATAATATTTACACTTGGAGTTACGGATTAGTTTTGTGTTGAGTTAGAAGATTAATCGATTACCATTAACTCTTTAGAACATGATTCGAGTACAATTAACTCTTTACCTGGTCAGCAAGTTTTCAATAATCGTTACACTTGGAGTTTCGGATTCGTTTTGTGTTGAGTTAGAAGATTAATCGAGTACTATTAACTCTTTAGAAAATGATTCGAGTATAATTAACTCTTTACTTGGTCAACAAGTTTTTAATAATTGTTACACTTAGAGTTACAGATTAGTTTTATATTGAGTTAGAAGATTAATCGAGTATTATTGACTCTTTAAAAGATAATTCAAGTACAATTAACTCTTTACTTGGTCAACAAGTTTTTAATAATCGTTACACTTAGAGTTACAGATTAGTTTTAGGTTGAGTTAGAAGATTTGAGTACAATTAACTCTTTACTTGGTCAACAAGTTTTCAATAATCACTACACTTGGAGTTATGGTTTAGTTTTATGTTGAGTCAGAAGATTAATAAAGTATAATTAACTCTTTAGAATATGATTCGAGTACAATTAACTCTTTACTTGGTCAACAAATTTTCAATTATTGTTACACTCAAGAGTTATGGATTAGTTTTATATTGAGTTAGAATATTAATCGAGTACAATTAAGTCTTTAGAAGATGATTCGAGTACAATAAACTTTTTACTTGGTCAATAAGTTTTCAATAATCGTTACACCTGGAGTTACGGATGAATTTTGTGTCGACTTAGAAGATTAATCGAGTACCATTAACTCTTTAGAAGATGATTCGAGTACAATAAACTCTTTACTTGGTTAACAAGTTTTCAACAATAGTTACACTTGGATTTTCGGACAAGTTTTGTGTTCAGTTTGAAGATTAATCGATTACCATTAACTTTTTAGAATATGATTCGAGTACAATTAACTCTTTACTTGGTCAACAAGTTTTCAATAATATTTACACTTGGAATTACGGATTAGTTTTGTGTTGAGTTAGAAAATTAATCGAGTACCATTCACTCTTTAGAAGATGATTCGAGTACAATTAACTATATACTTGATGAACATGTTTTGAATAATCGTTACATTGGAGTTTCGGATTAGTTTTATGTTGAGTTAGAAGAATAATAGATTACCATTAACTCTTTAAAATTCTAGTCGAGTACAATTAACTCTTTACTTGGTCAACAAGTTTTCAATAAACGTTACACTTTGAGTTTCGCATTTATTTTGTGTTGAGTTAGAAGATTAATCGAGTACCATTAACTCTTTAGAAGATGATTCCAGTACAATTAACTCTTTACTTGGTCAACAAGTTTTTAATAATTGATACACTTAGAGTTACAGATTAGTTTTATGTTGAGTTAGAAGATTAATCGAGTACTATTAACTCTTCAAAAGATGATTCGAGTACATTAAACTCTTTACTTGGTCAAAAAGTTTTCAATAATCATTACACTTTCAGTGTCGGATTAGTTTTGTGTTGAGTTAGAAGATTAATCGATTACAATTAACTCTTTAAAATATGAGTCGAGTACAATTAAATCTTTACTTGGTCAACAAGTTTTCAGTAAACGTTACACTTGGAGTTTCAGATTAGTTTTGTGTTGAGTTAGAAGATTAATCGATTACAATTAACTCTTTAAAATATGAGTCGAGTACAATTAACTCTTACTTGGTCAACAAGTTTTCATTAACGTTACACTTGGAGTTTCGGATTAGTTTTGTGTTGAGTTAGAAGATTAATCGAGTACCATTAACCCTTTAGTAGATGATTCAACTATAATTAACTCTTTACTTGGTCAACAAGTTTTCAATAATCGTTACTCTGAGAGTTATGGATTAGTTTTATGTTGAGTCAGAAGATTAATCAATTACAATTCACTCTTTAGAAGATGATTCGAGTACAATTAACTGTTTACTTTGTCAACAACTTCTCAATAATCGTTACACTTAAGAGTTATTGATTAGTTTTATATTGAGTTAGAATATTAATCGAGTATAATTAAGTATTTAGAAGATGATTGGAGTACAATAAACTCTTTACTTGGTCAACAAGTTTTCAATAATCATTACACTTTGAGTTTCGGATTAGTTTTACGTGGAGTTAGAAGATTAATCGATTACCATTAAATCTTTAAAATACGAGTCGAGTACAATTAACTCTTTACCTGGTCAACAAGTTTTTAGTAAACGATACACTTGGAGTTTCACATTCATTTTTTGTTGAGTTACAAGATTAATCGATTACCATTAACTCTTTAGAAGATAATTCGATTACAATTAACTCTTTACTTGGTCAACATGTTTTTAATAATTGTTACACTTAGAGTTACAGATTAAATTTATGTTGAGTTAGAAGATTAATCGAGTACTATTAACTCTTTAAAAGATGATTCGAGAACAATAAACTATTTACTTAGTCAAAAAGTTTTCAATAATCATTACACTTTCAGTGTCGGATTAGTTTTGTGTTGAGTTAGAAGATTAATCGATTACAATTAACTCTTTAAAATATGAGTCAAGTACAATTAACTCTTTACTTGGTCAACAAGTTTTCAGTAAAAGTTATACTTGGAGTTTCGGATTAGTTTTGTGTTGAGTTAGAAGATTAATCGAGTACCATTAACTCTTTAGAAGATTATTCGAATAGAATTAACTATTTACTTGGTCAACAAATTTTCAATAATCGTTACACTTAAGAGTTGTGGATTAGTTTTATGTTGAGTTAGATGATTAATCGAGTAGAATTAACTCTTTAGAAGATGTTTCGAGTACAATAAACTCTATACTTGGGTAACAAGTTTTCAATAATCGTTACACTTGGAGTTTCGGATTAGTTTTGTGTTGAGTTAGAAAATTAATCGATTACCATTAACTCTGTAGAATATGATTCGAGTACAATTAACTCTTTATTTGGTCAACAAGTTTTCAATAATCGTTACGGATGAATTTTGTGTCGACTTAGAAGATTAATCGAGTACCATTAACTCTTTAGAAGATGATTCGAGTACAATAAACTCTTTACTTGGTTAACAAGTTTTCAATAATAGTTACACTTGGATTTTCTGACAAGTTTTGTGTTCAGTTTGAAGATTAATCGATTACCATTAACTTTTTAGAATATGAATCGAGTACAATTAACTCTTTACTTGGTCAACAAGTTTTCAATAATATTTACACTTGGAGTTACGGATTAATTTTGTATTGAGTTAGAAGATTAATCGAGTACCATTAACTCTTTAGAAGATGATTCGAGTACAATTAACTATATACTTGATGAACATGTTTTGAATAATCGTTACACGGGAGTTTCGGATTAGTTTTATGTTGAGTTAGAAGAATAATAGATTACTATTAACTCTTTAAAATTCGAGTCGAGTACAATTAACTCTTTACTTGGTCAACAAGTTTTCAATAAACGTTACACTTGGAGTTTCACATTCATTTTGTGTTGAGTTAGAAGATTAATCGAGTACCATTAACTCTTTAGAAGATGATTCCAGTACAATTAACTCTTTACTTAGTCAACAAGTTTTTAATAATTGATACAGTTAGAGTTACAGATTAGTTTTATGTTGAGTTAGAAGATTAATCGAGTACTATTAACTCTTTAGAAGATGATTCGAGTACAATAAACTCTCTACTTGGTCAAAAAGTTTTCAATAATCATTACACTTTCAGTGTCGGATTAGTTTTGTGTTGAGTTAGAAGATTAATCGATTACAATTAACTCTTTAAAATATGAGTCGAGTACAATTAACTCTTTACTTGGTAAACAAGATTTCAGTAAACGTTACACTTGGAGTTTCGGATTAGTTTTGTGTTGAGTTAGAAGATTAATCGATTACAATTAACTCTTTAAAATATGAGTCGAGTACAATTAACTCTTATTTGGTCAACAAGTTTTCAGCAATCGTTACACTTAAGAAGTATGGATTAGTTTTATGTTTACTTAGAAGATTAATCGAGTATAATTAACTATTTATAAGATGATTCGAGTACAATAAACTATATACTTGATCAACAAATTTTCAATAATCGTTACACTTGGAGTTTCGGATTCATTTTATGATGAGTTAGAAGATTAATCGAGTACCATTAACTCTTTAGACGATTATTCGAGTATAATTAACTCTTTACTTGGTCAAAAAGTTTTTAATATCGTTACACTTAGAGTTACAAATTAGTTTTATGTTGAGTTAGAAGATTAATCGAATACCATTAACACTTTAGAAGATTATTCGAGAACAACTAACTCTTTACTTGGTCAACATGTTTTCAATAATCGTAACACTTTGAGTTTTGGAGTAGTTTTGTGTTGAGTTAGAAGATTAATCGATTACCATTAACTCTTTAAAATATGAGTCGAGTACAATTAACTCTTTACTTGGTCAACAAGTTTTCAATAATCGTTATACTTGGAGTTTCGGATTAGTTTTATGTTGCGTTAGAAGAATAATAGATTACTATTAACTCTTTAAAATTCGAGTCGAGTACAATTAACTCTTTACTTAGTCAACAAGTTTTCGATAATCATTACACTTGGAGTTATGGATTAGTTTTATGTTGAGTTAGAAGACTAATCAAGTACAATTAACTCTTTAGAAGAAGATTCGAGTACAATAAACTCCTCACTTGGTCAACAAGTTTTCAATAATCGTTACACTTGGACTTTCGGATTAGTTTTGTGTTGAGTTAGAAGATTAATCGATTACCATTAACTCTTTAAAATATGATTCGAGTACAATTAACTCTTTTCTTGGTCAACAAGTTTTCAATAATCGTTACACTTAGAGTTATGGATTAGTTTTAGGTTGAGTTAGAAGATTAATCAATTATAATTAGCTCTTTAGATGAAGATTCGAGTACAATTAACTCTTTACTTGGTCAACGAATTTTCAATAATCATTATACTAGGAGTTTCAGATTAGTTTTGTGTTGCGTTAGAAGTTTAATCGAGTACCATTAACTCTTGAGAAGATGATTCGAGCACAATTAACTCTTTACTTGGTCAACATGTTTTCAATAATCATTACACTTAGAGTTACAAATTAGTTTTATGTTCAGTTAGAAGATTAAACAAGTACAGTTAACTCTTTAGAAGATGATTCGAGTACAATAAACTCTTTGCTTGGTCAACAAGTTTTTAATAATCGTTACACTTGGAGTTTCGGATTAGTTTTGTGTTGAGTTAGAAGATTAATCGATTACCATTAACTCTTTAGAATATGATTCGAGTACAATTAACTCTTTTCTTGGTCAACAAGTTTTCAATAATCGTTACACTTAGAGTTATGGATTAGTTTTATGTTGAGTTAGAAGATTAATCAATTATAATTAACTCTTTAGAAGAAGATTCGAGTACAATTAACTCTTTACTTGGTCAACAAGTTTTCAATAATCGTTATACTAGGAGTTTCGGATTAGTTTTGTATTGCGTTAGAAGATTAATCGACTACCATTAACTCTTTAGAAGATGATTCGAGTACAATTAACTCTTTACTTGGTCAACATGTTTTCAATAATCATTACACTTAGAGTTACAAATTAGTTTTATGTTCGATTAGAAGATTAAACAAGTACAGTTAACTCTTTAGAAGATGATTCGAGTACAATTAACTGTTTACTTGGTCAACAAGGTTTCAATAATCGTTACACTTAAGAAGTATAGATTAGTTTTATGTTTAGTTAGAATATTAATAGAGTATAATTAACTCTTTAGAATATGATTCGAGTACAATAAACTGTTTACTTGGTCAACGAGTTTTCAATAATCGTTACACTTGGAGTTTTGGAGTAGTTTTGTGTTGATTTAGAATATTAATCTAATACCATTTACTCTTTAGAATATGATTCGAGTACAATTAACTCTTTACCTGGTCAACAAGTTTTCAGTAAACATTAAAGTTGGAGTTTCGGATTCATTTTGTGTTGAGTTAGAAGATTAATCGAGTACCATTAACTCTTTAGAAGATGATTCGACTATAATTAACTCTTTACTTGGTCAACAAGTTTTTAATAATCGTTACACTTGGAGTTATGGATTAGTTTTACGTTGAGTTAGAAGATTAATCAAGTACAATTAACTCTTTAGAAGAAGAGTCGAGTACAATTAACTCTTTACTTGATCAACAAGTTTTCAATAATCGTTATACTTGGAGTTTCGGACTAGTTTTGTGTTGCGTTGGAATATTAATCGAATACCATTAACTCTTTAGAAGATGATTCGAGTACAATTAACTCTTTACTTGGTCAACAAGTTTTCAATAATCATTACACTTAGAGTTACAAATTAGTTTTAGGTTCATTTAGAAGATTAAGCAAGTACAATTAACTCTTTAGAAGATGATTCGAGTACAATTAACTGTTCACTTGGTCAACAAGTTTTCAATAATCGTTACACTTAAGAAGTATGGATTAGTTTCATGTTTTGTTAGAAGATTAATCGAGTATAATTAACTATTTATAAAATGATTCGAGTACAATAAACTCTATACTTGGTCAACAAGTTTTTAATAATCGTTACACTTGGAGTTTCGGAGTAGTTTTGTGTTGAGTTAGAAGATTAATCGATAACCATTAACTCTTTAGAATATGATTCGAGTACAGTTTACTCTTTACTTGGTCAACAAGTTTTCAATAATCGTTACTTTTGGAGTTTCAGATTCATTTTGTGATGACTTAGAAGATTAATCGAGTACCATTAACTCTGTAACGCCCCAAAATCTTTCGATCAAAATATTAAAGTTTTTCGTTTTTGGGCGTTAAGAGAGAAGGGGAAAGAGGCGTACATGATATAAAATAGAAAGAAACAGGAGAGGATAAGCCGTATACTTAAAACATCGGATACCACCGTAAAAGAATGTTTGAAACCATATGCAGTGGAAAAACATCAGGATCTTTTACAAAGAATGAGAAATACAGTTTTCTTTCACAAACGAGCAACATAACTTTAAAAGCCAAAACTAGAAGATGGATACAGCTGATAGGGCACCCCTCTCTCTACGCATCCTGAGTCTCTTCTTTCATGTAGTGTGAGTATAGGTGGGGGGTGAGTGCGTTGAATACACTCGTGGAATTAATCACCAAGTTTTTATCAGTTATTAGATGAGCGTAACAAATCCGACATATAATGGTTTGGCAAATAATCACAGCAGATAAAATGCATAGCACACAATGTAAAACACACGGCTCTAAGAGCACTCAACTATACTCGTTGCGTTTCTAACGTATGGTGCTTTTTACGAGCCACCAGTCCATCCCTAACATGACGTATGGTGCTTTTTACGGGCCACCAGTCCATCCCTAACACGACGTATGGTGCTTTTTACGGGCCACGAGTCCATCCCTAACATGACGTATGGTGCTTTTTACGGGCCACCAATCCATCCCTATCATGACTTATGACATCCGCTCTCGTTCATCGTATCATAAACTTTTCATGAAACAGTAATCATAAAGTATGCATGTACATAATAATCACATGTATTCACAGCACGTAGAGCTCAATAGTTCAGATATCAATTATAGAAAACAATAAACATGTTGAGTTTAGAAGTTCCCCCCACACACAACATATAATCATAGCACATAACCCAAGACACATAAGGTTCAACCAATTCATAATGATCAAGTTCATAAGCATGCGTTCTTTTATCATCATCGTGCGTTAAATACAGAACATAAAGTTATTAGGGATTAGAGGTTACCTCCACCTCGTTCGGTGGTTACCACGTGAGTAGCGAGTACCAGAGATCGGATATCTCAAAGCTCGAGTCTCAAAATTCATATCTTAAATCCCGTATCTCGATGTTCAATCCAACTGATAGCCTATATACGTTACAGTGTTCTTAGATCCTCAATAAACATAATTAAAACGATAACAGACTCCGGTGGAGGAACGATCGCTAACTACGCGACGAATCGAGAGCTCTAAAGATCGGAGTCGAAGAAATGAGAAGGGCAGATCAGTATAAGAGGCTGAGATGATAGGAAAAGAAATTTGGGTCACGACAGAAAAAGAATGAGCTCGATCGGAGTTAAAACGAGCACAAACGGAGCATTTTAAGTTCAGGAGTAAAATGGTAATTTTGGTCAAAGGGTTGACTTTGACCGGGCCCACGACCCTCGGTCAACGATGTCTCGTCAACGATGACTCAATTCGGATGAACGAGGTTAGAAATGAAAACACGGCGTTGCATGCACGTCGGCACCCGACGGGACGCGCTTGTACGCGCGCGGCACCCGGCGTCTCGGCAGCTGCCGAGTTTTCTCAGCAGCATGGGCTTCCTCTCTCGGGAGCTGCCGAGTTTTCTCGGCAGCAGGTCAGCTCCACTCGGCAAGGGTCGAGATTTCTCGGCAGACGCCCACCCGTTGCACGCAGCCTCGCGCCCAGCGTGCCCAGGTCACCCAGCATCGCCCCTATTCACCAGCCCACTTCCCGGCGCCACCTGCTGCGGCGGCGCCGCTCATCTCAGGCCACCACCTGGTCTGCCGGTGAGTCCACGCCGCCGACCACCATCTCCGACCACCCCTCGCCGGAATCCGGCAGTGAATAGTACCTTAATCTTTGCCGCAAAATCCTTCGAGATCACAAATCTAAAAATATACCCAGCTTCCCCAACTCCGGCCCGGTGACCTTCCCCCGACCACCTGAGACACTGGCCGGCGACTTCCAGTCGCCGGCAACAAACATTCCAGCCACCAACACACACACCCATCAAGCAACACACATACGCACATGCATATATACACACGCATACACACAACAACTTCCAGCCCTGGCCGGCGGCCACCACCACCACCTGACCTCGTCGGCGCATCACCAGCGCCGGCCACCACCTCTCACATGGCGGCGCCACCTGCGCCGCCTCCAACAGCACACAACTAACGCACACACAGTAACACACCCTCAAACACACACACATGCACACTACATATATATATACTGCTGTCTATCTCCGGCGCCGCCGTGGGTGGCGGCGCCGGCCCTCCAGCACGACACCCTTACCTCCGGTGGACCTCCGGTCATCAGCTCCGTCGAGAAGAGAGAAAAAAATAGAGGAGAGAGAAAGGTTGGTGCAAAGGTTAGGGTTAGGGTTTCAAGGCTGTTTTTCACCGTTTTCCGACGAACGAGAAATCGGAATTGAATTCCGGAAGCTGTCCTAGACTCGTCTCGTTGAGACCTAAGTCGTGTGCGAAAATTGACTGAAACTGACAACTTACAGATTTTCCAGCCACCACCGGCGGCGGCGCGCCGAAGGCAGAAAATAGAGGAGAGAGGGAGGAGAGAGAACATACATGTTTTGGTCGCGCTCGACTCGTTCGGCTCGCTCGAGAAAATGGTGAAAAATGAATTGGGGGAGGCCCTATTTATAGATTTTGAGAAGTTACTATTCATCCATTGACTTTTCCCTCATTACTATTCATTAGAAATATCTTCCGATTTTCCGACCGAAACTCCGTGATTTGCCCTTTTCCTCGCCGTTTGAGCTACGGGTCTCCGATTGACCTCTAGTTCATTTCTATCTTCTCGTCTTCTTGATACGCATCTAATGGTATAGAAATATTCTATATACCATGTCCAAGAAAAATATCGATTCGAATCACTCATTAGATACGTATCTGAAACGCACTTAATTAATTAAACAGTCAAAGTAAACGCTCATACTTATTAAGTCATACGTTAAATATTTAATTAATCAATTATGCTCGTTTTGATCCGGGGCGCTACAAACTCTTTAGAAGATGATTCAAATACAATTAACTCTTTACTTGGTCAACAAGTTTTTAATAATCGTTACACTTAGAGTTACAAATAAGTTTTATGTTGAGTTAGAAGATTAATCGAGTACTATTAACTCTTAAGAAGATGATTCGAGTATAATAAACTCTTTACTTGGTCAACAAGCTATCAATAATCGTTACACTTTGAGTTTCGGATTAGTTTTGTGTTGAGTTAGAAGATTAATCGAATACCATTAACTCTTGAGAAGATGATTCGAGTACAATTAACTGTTTACTTGGTCAACAAGTTTTCAGTAAACGTTACAGTTGGAGTTTCAGATTCATTTTGTGTTGAGTTAGAAGATTAATCGAGTAACATTAACTCTTTAGAAGACGATTTGACTACAATTAACTATTTACTTGGTCAACATGTTTTAAATAATCATTACACTTGGAGTTACAGATTAGTTTTATGTTGAGTTAGAAGATTAATCAAGTACAATGAACTCTTTAGAAGAAGATTCGAGTACAATTAACACTTTACTTGGTCAGCAAGTTTTCAATAATCGTTATACTTGGAGTTTCGGATTAGTTTTGTGTTGCATTAGAAGATTAATTGAGTATAATTAACTATTTATAAGATTATTCGAGTACAATAAACTCTATACTTGGTCAACAAGTTTTCAATAATCGTTACACTTAGCGTTTCGGATTCATTTTGTAATGAGTTAGAAGATTAATCGAGTACAATTAACTCTTTAGAAAATGATACGAGTACAATTAACTCTTTACTTGGTCAACAAGTTTATAATAATCGTTATACTTAAAGTCACAAATTAGTTTTATGTTGAGTTAGAAGATTAATCAAGTACTATTAACTCTTAAGAAGACCATTCGAGTACAATAAACTCTTTACTTTAGCAACAAGTTTTCAATAATCGTTACACTTTGAGTTTCAGATTACTTTTATGTTGAGTTAGAAGATTAATCGATTACCATTAACTCTTTCAAATATGAGTCGAGTACAATTAACTCTTTACTTGGTCAATAAGTTTTCAGTAAACTTTACAGTTGGAGTTTCGGATTCATTTTATATTGAGTTAGAAGATTAATCGAGTACCATTAACTCTTTAGAAGATGATTCGACTACAATTAACTATTTACTTGGTCAATAAGTTTTCAATAATCGTTACACTTGGAGTTATGGATTAGTTTTATGTTGAGTTAGAAGATTAATTAAGTACAATTAACTCTTTACTTGGTCAACAAGTTTTCAATAATCGTAACACATGGAGTTTCGGAGTAGTTTTGTATTGAGTTAGAAGATTAATCGATTAACATTAACTCTTTAGAATATGATTACAGTACAATTAACTCTTTTCTTGGTCAACATGTTTTCAGTAAACGTTAAAGTTGGAGTTTCGGATTCATTTTCTGATGAGTTAGAAGATTAATCGAGTACCATTAGCTCTTTAGAAGATTATTCGAGTACAATTAACTCTTTACTTGGTCAAAAAGTTTTTAATAATCGTTACACTTAGAGTTAAATATTAGTTTTATTTTGAGTTAGAAGATTAATCGAGTACTATTAACTCTTAAGATGACGATTCGAGAACAATAAACTCTTTACTTGGTCAACAAGTTTTCAATAATCGTTACACTTAGAGTGAAGATTATTTTTATGTTGAGTTAGAAGATTAATCGAGTACCATTAACTCTTTAGAAGAAGATTCGAGTACAATTAACTCTTTACTTGGTCAACAAATTTTCAGTAAACGTTAAAGTTGGAGTTTCGGATTCATTTTGTGTTGAGTTAGAAGATTAATCGAGTACCATTAACTCTTGAGAAGATGATTCGAGTACAATTAACTCTTTACTTGGACAACAAGTTTTCAGTAAAAGTTAAAGTTGGAGTTTCGGATTCATTTTGTGTTGAGTTAGAAGATTAATCGAGTACCATTAACTCTTTAGAAGATGATTTGAATACAATTACATCTTTACTTCGTCAACAAGTTTTCAATAATCATTACAATGGGAGTTATGGATTAGTTTTATGTTGAGTTAGAAGATTAATCAAGTATAATTAACTCTTTAGAGGAAGATTCGAGTACAATTAACTCTTTACTTGGTCAACAAGTTTTCAATAATCGTTATACTTGGAGTTTCGGATTAGTTTTGTGTTGCGTTAGAAGATTAACTGAATACCATTAACTCTTGAGAAGATGATTCGAGTACAATTAACTCTTTACTTGGTCAACAAGTTTTCAATAATCATTACATTTAGAGTTACAAATTAGTTTTAATTTCATTTCGAAGATTAAACAAGTACAATTAACTCTTTAGAAGATGATTCGAGTACAATTAACTATTTAATTGATCAACAAGGTTTCAATAATCGTTACACTTGGAGTTTCGGAGTAGTTTTTTGTTGAGTTAGAAGATTAATCGATTACCATTAAATCTTTAGAATATGATTCGAGTACAATTAACTCTTTAGAATAATCGTTACACTTGGAGTTTCAGATTCATTTTGTGATGAGTTAGAAAATTAATCGAGTACAATTAACTCTTTACAAGATGATTCGAGTACAATAAACTCTTTACTTGGTCAACAAGTTTTCAATAATCGTTACACTTGAAGTTATGGATTAGTTTTATGTTGAGTTAGAAAATTAATCAAGTATAATTAACTCTTTAGAAGAAGATTCGAGTACAATTAACTCTTTACTTGGTCAACAAATTTTCAATAATCGTTATACTAGGAGTTTCGGATGAGTGTTGTGTTGCGTTAGAAGATTAATCGAGTACCATTAACTCTTGAGAAGATGATTCGAGTACAATTAACTCTTTACTTGGTCAACAAGTTTTCAATAATCATTAAAGTTGGAGTGTCGGATTAGTTTTGTGTTGCGTTAGAAGATTATCCGAATACCATTAACTCTTGAGAAGATGATTCGAGTACAATTAACTCTTTACTTGGTCAACATGTTTTCAATAATCATTACACTTAGAGTTACAAATTAGTTTTATTTTCATTTAAAAGATTAAGCAAGTACAATTAACTCTTTAGAAGATGATTCGAGTACAATTAACTGTTTAATTGATCAACAAGTTTTCAATAATCGTTACATTTAAGAAGTATGTAATAGTTTCATGTTTAATTAGAAGATTAATAGAGTATAATTAACTATTTATAACATGATTCGAGTACATTAAACTCTATACTTGGTCAACAAGTTTTCAATAATCGGTACACTTGGAGTTTCGTAGTAGTTTTATGTTGAGTTAGAAGATTAATCAAGTACCATTAACTCATTAGAAGATGATTCGAGTACAATTAACTCTTTACTTGGTCAACAAATTTTCAATAATCGTTACACTTAAGAAGTATGGATTAGTTTTATGTTTAGTTAGAATATTAATCGAGTATAATTAACTATTTATAAGATGATTCGAGTACAATAAACTCTTTACTTGGTCAACAAGTTTTCAATAATCGTTACACTTGGAGTTATGGATTAGTTTTATGTTGAGTTAGAAGATTAATCAAGTATAATTAACTCTTTAGAAGAAGATTCGAGTACAATTAACTCTTTACTTAGTCAACAAATTTTCAATAATCGTTATACTAGGAGTTTCGGATTAGTTTTGTGTTGCGTTAGAAGATTAATCGAGTACCATTAACTCTTGAGAAGATGATTCGAGTACAATTAAATCTTTACTTGGTCAACAAGTTTTCAATAATCGTTACACTTGGAGTTATGGATTAGTTTTATGTTGAGTTAGAAGATTAATCAAATATAATTAACTCTTTAGAAGAAGATTCGAGTACAATTAACTCTTTACTTGGTCAACATGTTTTCAATAATCATTACACTTAGAGTTACAAATTAGTTTTATTTTCATTTAGAAGATTAAGCAAGTACAATTAACTCTTCAGAAGATGATTCGAGTACAATTAACTGTTTAATTGATCAACATGTTTTCAATAATCGTTACACTTAAGAAGTATGGAATAGTTTCATGTTTAGTTAGAAGATTAATAGAGTATAATTAACTATTTATAACATGATTCGAGTACAATAAACTCTATACTTGGTCAACATGTTTTCAATAATCGTTACACTTGGAGTTTCGGAGTAGTTTTGTGTTGAGTTAGAAGATTAATCAATTACCATTAACTCTTTAGAATATGATTCGAGTACAATTAACTCTTTACTTAGTCAACAAGTTTTCAATAATCGTTACACTTGGAGTTTCAGATTCATTTTGTGATGAGTTAGAAGATTAATCGAGTACCATTAACTCTTTAGAGGATGATTCAAATACAATAAACTCTTTACTTGATCAACAAGTTTTCAATAATCGTTACACTTAGAGTTAAGATTATTTTTATGTTGAGTTAGAAGATTAATCGAGTACCATTAACTCTTTAGAAGATGATTCGAGTACAACTAACTCTTTACTTGGTCAACAAGTTTTCTATAATCGTAACACTTTGAGTTTTGGAGTAGTTTTATGTTGAGTTAGAATATTAATCGATTGCCATTGACTCTTTAGAATTTGATTCAAGTACAATTAACTCTTTACTTGGTCAACAAGTTTTCAGTAAACGTTAAAGTTGGAGTTTCGGATTCATTTTGTGTTGAGTTTGAAGATTAATCTAGTACCATTAACTCTTTAGAAGATGATTCGAGTACAATTAACTCTTTACTTGGTCAACAAGTTCTCAATAATCATTACACTTAGAGTTACAAATTAGTTTTATTTTCATTTAGAAGATTAAACAGGTACAATTAACTCTTTAGAAGATGATTCGAGTACAATTAACTGTTTACTTGATCAACAAGTTTTCAATAATCGTTACACTTGGAGTTTCATAGTAGTTTTGTGTTGAGTTAGAAGATTAATCGATTACCATTAACACTTTAGAATAGGATTCGAGTACAATTAACTCTTTCCTTGGTCAACAAGTTTTCAATAATCGTTACACTTGGACTTTCAGATTCATTTTGTGATGAGTTAGAAGATTAATCAAGTACCATTAACTCTTTAGAAGATGATTCGAGTACAATTAACTCTTTACTTGGTCAACAAATTTTCAATAATCGTTACACTTAAGAAGTATGGATTAGTTTTATGTTTAGTTAGAATATTAATCGAGTATAATTAACTATTTATAAGATGATTCGAGTACAATAAACTCTTTACTTGGTCAACAAGTTTTCAATAATCGTTACACTTGGAGTTATGGATTAGTTTTATGTTGAGTTAGAAGATTAATCAAGTATAATTAACTCATTAGAAGAAGATTCGAGTACAATTAACTCTTTACTTGGTCAATAAATTTTCAATAATCGTTATACTAGGAGTTTCGGATTAGTTATGTGTTGCGTTAGAAGATTAATCGAGTACCATTAACTCTTGAGAAGATGATTCGAGTACAATTAAATCTTTACTTGGTCAACAAGTTTTCAATAATCGTTACACTTGGAGTTATGGATTAGTTTTATGTTGAGTTAGAAGGTTAATCAAATATAATTAACTCTTTAGAAGAAGATTCGAGTACAATTAACTCTTTACTTGGTCATCATGTTTTCAATAATCATTACACTTAGAGTTACAAATTAGTTTTATTTTCATTTAGAAGATTAAGCAAGTACAATGAACTCTTCAGAAGATGATTCGAGTACAATTAACTGTTTAATTAATCAACATGTTTTCAATAATCGTTACACTTAAGAAGTATGTAATAGTTTCATGTTTAGTTAGAAGATTAATAGAGTATAATTAACTATTTATAACATGATTCGAGTACAATAAACTCTATACTTGGTCAACAAGTTTTCAATAATCGTTACACTAGGAGTTTCGGAGTAGTTTTGTGTTGAGTTAGAAGATTAATCAATTACCATTAACTCTTTAGAATATGATTCGAGTACAATTAACTCTTTACTTAGTCAACAAGTTTTCAATAATCGTTACACTTGGAGTTTCAGATTCATTTTGTGATGAGTTAGAAGATTAATCGAGTACCATTAACTCTTTAGAGGATGATTCAAATACAATAAACTCTTTACTTGATCAACAAGTTTTCAATAATCGTTACACTTAGAGTTAAGATTATTTTTATGTTGAGTTAGAAGATTAATCGAGTACCATTAACTCTTTAGAAGATGATTCGAGTACAACTAACTCTTTACTTGGTCAACAAGTTTTCTATAATCGTAACACTTTGAGTTTTGGAGTAGTTTTATGTTGAGTTAGAATATTAATCGATTGCCATTGACTCTTTAGAATTTGATTCAAGTACAATTAACTCTTTACTTGGTCAACAAGTTTTCAGTAAACGTTAAAGTTGGAGTTTCGAATTCATTTTGTGTTGAGTTTGAAGATTAATCTAGTACCATTAACTCTTTAGAAGATGATTCGAGTACAATTAACTCTTTACTTGGTCAACAAGTTCTCAATAATCATTACACTTAGAGTTACAAATTAGTTTTATTTTCATTTAGAAGATTAAACAGGTACAATTAACTCTTTAGAAGATGATTCGAGTACAATTAACTGTTTACTTGATCAACAAGTTTTCAATAATCGTTACACTTGGAGTTTCATAGTAGTTTTGTGTTAAGTTAGAAGATTAATCGATTACCATTAACACTTTAGAATAGGATTCGAGTACAATTAACTCTTTCCTTGGTCAACAAGTTTTCAATAATCGTTACACTTGGACTTTCAGATTCATTTTGTGATGAGTTAGAAGATTAATCAAGTACCATTAACTCTTTAGAAGATGATTCGAGTACAATTAACTCTTTACTTGGTCAACAAATTTTCAATAATCGTTACACTTAAGAAGTATGGATTAGTTTTATGTTTAGTTAGAATATTAATCGAGTATAATTAACTATTTATAAGATGATTCGAGTACAATAAACTCTTTACTTGGTCAACAAGTTTTCAATAATCGTTACACTTGGAGTTATGGATTAGTTTTATGTTGAGTTAGAAGATTAATCAAGTATAATTAACTCATTAGAAGAAGATTCGAGTACAATTAACTCTTTACTTGGTCAATAAATTTTCAATAATCGTTATACTAGGAGTTTCGGATTAGTTTTGTGTTGCGTTAGAAGATTAATCGAGTACCATTAACTCTTGAGAAGATGATTCGAGTACAATTAAATCTTTACTTGGTCAACAAGTTTTCAATAATCGTTACACTTGGAGTTATGGATTAGTTTTATGTTGAGTTAGAAGATTAATCAAATATAATTAACTCTTTAGAAGAAGATTCGAGTACAATTAACTCTTTACTTGGTCAACATGTTTTCAATAATCATTACACTTAGAGTTACAAATTAGTTTTATTTTCATTTAGAAGATTAAGCAAGTACAATTAACTCTTCAGAAGATGATTCGAGTACAATTAACTGTTTAATTGATCAACATGTTTTCAATAATCGTTACACTTAAGAAGTATGTAATAGTTTCATGTTTAGTTAGAAGATTAATAGAGTATAATTAACTATTTATAACATGATTCGAGTACAATAAACTCTATACTTGGTCAACAAGTTTTCAATAATCGTTACACTTGGAGTTTCGGAGTAGTTTTGTGTTGAGTTAGAAGATTAATCAATTACCATTAACTCTTTAGAATATGATTCGAGTACAATTAACTCTTTACTTAGTCAACAAGTTTTCAATAATCGTTACACTTGGAGTTTCAGATTCATTTTGTGATGAGTTAGAAGATTAATCGAGTACCATTACTCTTTAGAGGATGATTCAAATACAATAAACTCTTTACTTGATCAACAAGTTTTCAATAATCGTTACACTTAGAGTTAAGATTATTTTTATGTTGAGTTAGAAGATTAATCGAGTACCATTAACTCTTTAGAAGATGATTCGAGTACAACTAACTCTTTACTTGGTCAACAAGTTTTCTATAATCGTAACACTTTGAGTTTTGGAGTAGTTTTATGTTGAGTTAGAATATTAATCGATTGCCATTGACTCTTTAGAATTTGATTCAAGTACAATTAACTCTTTACTTGGTCAACAAGTTTTCAGTAAACGTTAAAGTTGGAGTTTCGGATTCATTTTGTGTTGAGTTTGAAGATTAATCTAGTACCATTAACTCTTTAGAAGATGATTCGAGTACAATTAACTCTTTACTTGGTCAACAAGTTCTCAATAATCATTACACTTAGAGTTACAAATTAGTTTTATTTTCATTTAGAAGATTAAACAGGTACAATTAACTCTTTAGAAGATGATTCGAGTACAACTAACTGTTTACTTGATCAACAAGTTTTCAATAATCGTTACACTTGGAGTTTCATAGTAGTTTTGTGTTGAGTTAGAAGATTAATCGATTACCATTAACTCTTTAGAATAGGATTCGAGTACAATTAACTCTTTCCTTGGTCAACAAGTTTTCAATAATCGTTACACTTGGACTTTCAGATTCATTTTGTGATGAGTTAGAAGATTAATCAAGTACCATTAACTCTTTAGAAGATGATTCGAGTACAATTAACTCTTTACTTGGTCAACAAATTTTCAATAATCGTTACACTTAAGAAGTATGGATTAGTTTTATGTTTAGTTAGAATATTAATCGAGTATAATTAACTATTTATAAGATGATTCGAGTACAATAAACTCTTTACTTGGTCAACAAGTTTTCAATAATCGTTACACTTGGAGTTATGGATTAGTTTTATGTTGAGTTAGAAGATTAATCAAGTATAATTAACTCATTAGAAGAAGATTCGAGTACAATTAACTCTTTACTTGGTCAATAAATTTTCAATAATCGTTATACTAGGAGTTTCGGATTAGTTATGTGTTGCGTTAGAAGATTAATCGAGTACCATTAACTCTTGAGAAGATGATTCGAGTACAATTAAATCTTTACTTGGTCAACAAGTTTTCAATAATCGTTACACTTGGAGTTATGGATTAGTTTTATGTTGAGTTAGAAGGTTAATCAAATATAATTAACTCTTTAGAAGAAGATTCGAGTACAATTAACTCTTTACTTGGTCATCATGTTTTCAATAATCATTACACTTAGAGTTACAAATTAGTTTTATTTTCATTTAGAAGATTAAGCAAGTACAATGAACTCTTCAGAAGATGATTCGAGTACAATTAACTGTTTAATTAATCAACATGTTTTCAATAATCGTTACACTTAAGAAGTATGTAATAGTTTCATGTTTAGTTAGAAGATTAATAGAGTATAATTAACTATTTATTACATGATTCGAGTACAATAAACTCTATACTTGGTCAACAAGTTTTCAATAATCGTTACACTAGGAGTTTCGGAGTAGTTTTGTGTTGAGTTAGAAGATTAATCAATTACCATTAACTCTTTAGAATATGATTCGAGTACAATTAACTCTTTACTTAGTCAACAAGTTTTCAATAATCGTTACACTTGGAGTTTCAGATTCATTTTGTGATGAGTTAGAAGATTAATCGAGTACCATTAACTCTTTAGAGGATGATTCAAATACAATAAACTCTTTACTTGATCAACAAGTTTTCAATAATCGTTACACTTAGAGTTAAGATTATTTTTATGTTGAGTTAGAAGATTAATCGAGTACCATTAACTCTTTAGAAGATGATTCGAGTACAACTAACTCTTTACTTGGTCAACAAGTTTTCTATAATCGTAACACTTTGAGTTTTGGAGTAGTTTTATGTTGAGTTAGAATATTAATCGATTGCCATTGACTCTTTAGAATTTGATTCAAGTACAATTAACTCTTTACTTGGTCAACAAGTTTTCAGTAAACGTTAAAGTTGGAGTTTCGAATTCATTTTGTGTTGAGTTTGAAGATTAATCTAGTACCATTAACTCTTTAGAAGATGATTCGAGTACAATTAACTCTTTACTTGGTCAACAAGTTCTCAATAATCATTACACTTAGAGTTACAAATTAGTTTTATTTTCATTTAGAAGATTAAACAGGTACAATTAACTCTTTAGAAGATGATTCGAGATCAATTAACTATTTACTTGATCAACAAGTTTTCAATAATCGTTACACTTGGAGTTTCATAGTAGTTTTGTGTTGAGTTAGAAGATTAATCGATTACCATTAACTCTTTAGAATAGGATTCGAGTACAATTAACTCTTTCCTTGGTCAACAAGTTTTCAATAATCGTTACACTTGGACTTTCAGATTCATTTTGTGATGAGTTAGAAGATTAATCAAGTACCATTAACTCTTTAGAAGATGATTCGAGTACAATTAACTCTTTACTTGGTCAACAAATTTTCAATAATCGTTACACTTAAGAAGTATGGATTAGTTTTATGTTTAGTTAGAATATTAATCGAGTATAATTAACTATTTATAAGATGATTCGAGTACAATAAACTCTTTACTTGGTCAACAAGTTTTCAATAATCGTTACACTTGGAGTTATGGATTAGATTTATGTTGAGTTAGAAGATTAATCAAGTATAATTAACTCTTTAGAAGAAGATTCGAGTACAATTAACTCTTTACTTGGTCAATAAATTTTCAATAATCGTTATACTAGGAGTTTCGGATTAGTTTTGTGTTGCGTTAGAAGATTAATCGAGTACCATTAACTCTTGAGAAGATGATTCGAGTACAATTAAATCTTTACTTGGTCAACAAGTTTTCAATAATCGTTACACTTGGAGTTATGGATTAGTTTTATGTTGAGTTAGAAGATTAATCAAATATAATTAACTCTTTAGAAGAAGATTCGAGTACAATTAACTCTTTACTTGGTCAACATGTTTTCAATAATCATTACACTTAGAGTTACAAATTAGTTTTATTTTCATTTAGAAGATTAAGCAAGTACAATTAACTCTTCAGAAGATGATTCGAGTACAATTAACTGTTTAATTGATCAACATGTTTTCAATAATCGTTACACTTAAGAAGTATGTAATAGTTTCATGTTTAGTTAGAAGATTAATAGAGTATAATTAACTATTTATAACATGATTCGAGTACAATAAACTCTATACTTGGTCAACAAGTTTTCAATAATCGTTACACTTGGAGTTTCGGAGTAGTTTTGTGTTGAGTTAGAAGATTAATCAATTACCATTAACTCTTTAGAATATGATTCGAGTACAATTAACTCTTTACTTAGTCAACAAGTTTTCAATAATCGTTACACTTGGAGTTTCAGATTCATTTTGTGATGAGTTAGAAGATTAATCGAGTACCATTAACTCTTTAGAGGATGATTCAAATACAATAAACTCTTTACTTGATCAACAAGTTTTCAATAATCGTTACACTTAGAGTTAAGATTATTTTTATGTTGAGTTAGAAGATTAATCGAGTACCATTAACTCTTTAGAAGATGATTCGAGTACAACTAACTCTTTACTTGGTCAACAAGTTTTCTATAATCGTAACACTTTGAGTTTTGGAGTAGTTTTATGTTGAGTTAGAATATTAATCGATTGCCATTGACTCTTTAGAATTTGATTCAAGTACAATTAACTCTTTACTTGGTCAACAAGTTTTCAGTAAACGTTAAAGTTGGAGTTTCGGATTCATTTTGTGTTGAGTTTGAAGATTAATCTAGTACCATTAACTCTTTAGAAGATGATTCGAGTACAATTAACTCTTTACTTGGTCAACAAGTTCTCAATAATCATTACACTTAGAGTTACAAATTAGTTTTATTTTCATTTAGAAGATTAAACAGGTACAATTAACTCTTTAGAAGATGATTCGAGTACAATTAACTGTTTACTTGATCAACAAGTTTTCAATAATCGTTACACTTGGAGTTTCATAGTAGTTTTGTGTTGAGTTAGAAGATTAATCGATTACCATTAACTCTTTAGAATAGGATTCGAGTACAATTAACTCTTTCCTTGGTCAACAAGTTTTCAATAATCGTTACACTTGGACTTTCAGATTCATTTTGTGATGAGTTAGAAGATTAATCAAGTACCATTAACTCTTTAGAAGATGATTCGAGTACAATTAACTCTTTACTTGGTCAACAAATTTTCAATAATCGTTACACTTAAGAAGTATGGATTAGTTTTATGTTTAGTTAGAATATTAATCGAGTATAATTAACTATTTATAAGATGATTCGAGTACAATAAACTCTTTACTTGGTCAACAAGTTTTCAATAATCGTTACACTTGGAGTTATGGATTAGTTTTATGTTGAGTTAGAAGATTAATCAAGTATAATTAACTCTTTAGAAGAAGATTCGAGTACAATTAACTCTTTACTTGGTCAATAAATTTTCAATAATCGTTATACTAGGAGTTTCGGATTAGTTTTGTGTTGCGTTAGAAGATTAATCGAGTACCATTAACTCTTGAGAAGATGATTCGAGTACAATTAAATCTTTACTTGGTCAACAAGTTTTCAATAATCGTTACACTTGGAGTTATGGATTAGTTTTATGTTGAGTTAGAAGATTAATCAAATATAATTAACTCTTTAGAAGAAGATTCGAGTACAATTAACTCTTTACTTGGTCAACATGTTTTCAATAATCATTACACTTAGAGTTACAAATTAGTTTTATTTTCATTTAGAAGATTAAGCAAGTACAATTAACTCTTCAGAAGATGATTCGAGTACAATTAACTGTTTAATTGATCAACATGTTTTCAATAATCGTTACACTTAAGAAGTATGTAATAGTTTCATGTTTAGTTAGAAGATTAATAGAGTATAATTAACTATTTATAACATGATTCGAGTACAATAAACTCTATACTTGGTCAACAAGTTTTCAATAATCGTTACACTTGGAGTTTCGGAGTAGTTTTGTGTTGAGTTAGAAGATTAATCAATTACCATTAACTCTTTAGAATATGATTCGAGTACAATTAACTCTTTACTTAGTCAACAAGTTTTCAATAATCGTTACACTTGGAGTTTCAGATTCATTTTGTGATGAGTTAGAAGATTAATCGAGTACCATTAACTCTTTAGAGGATGATTCAAATACAATAAACTCTTTACTTGATCAACAAGTTTTCAATAATCGTTACACTTAGAGTTAAGATTATTTTTATGTTGAGTTAGAAGATTAATCGAGTACCATTAACTCTTTAGAAGATGATTCGAGTACAACTAACTCTTTACTTGGTCAACAAGTTTTCTATAATCGTAACACTTTGAGTTTTGGAGTAGTTTTATGTTGAGTTAGAATATTAATCGATTGCCATTGACTCTTTAGAATTTGATTCAAGTACAATTAACTCTTTACTTGGTCAACAAGTTTTCAGTAAACGTTAAAGTTGGAGTTTCGGATTCATTTTGTGTTGAGTTTGAAGATTAATCTAGTACCATTAACTCTTTAGAAGATGATTCGAGTACAATTAACTCTTTACTTGGTCAACAAGTTCTCAATAATCATTACACTTAGAGTTACAAATTAGTTTTATTTTCATTTAGAAGATTAAACAGGTACAATTAACTCTTTAGAAGATGATTCGAGTACAATTAACTGTTTACTTGATCAACAAGTTTTCAATAATCGTTACACTTGGAGTTTCATAGTAGTTTTGTGTTGAGTTAGAAGATTAATCGATTACCATTAACTCTTTAGAATAGGATTCGAGTACAATTAACTCTTTCCTTGGTCAACAAGTTTTCAATAATCGTTACACTTGGACTTTCAGATTCATTTTGTGATGAGTTAGAAGATTAATCAAGTACCATTAACTCTTTAGAAGATGATTCGAGTACAATTAACTTTTTACTTGGTCAACAAATTTTCAATAATCGTTACACTTAAGAAGTATGGATTAGTTTTATGTTTAGTTAGAATATTAATCGAGTATAATTAACTATTTATAAGATGATTCGAGTACAATAAACTCTTTACTTGGTCAACAAGTTTTCAATAATCGTTACACTTGGAGTTATGGATTAGTTTTATGTTGAGTTAGAAGATTAATCAAGTATAATTAACTCTTTAGAAGAAGATTCGAGTACAATTAACTCTTTACTTGGTCAATAAATTTTCAATAATCGTTATACTAGGAGTTTCGGATTAGTTTTCTGTTGCGTTAGAAGATTAATCAAGTACCATTAACTCTTGAGAAGATGATTGGAGTACAATTAACTCTTTACTTGGTCAACATGTTTTCAATAATCATTACACTTAGAGTTACAAATTAGTTTTATGTTCATTTAGAAGATTAATCGAGTATAATTAACTGTTTATAAGATGATTCGAGTACAATAAACTCTTTACTTGGTCAACAAGTTTTCAATAATCATTACACTTGGAGTTTCGTAGTAGTTTTTTATTGAGTTAGAAGATTAATCGATTACCATTAACTCTTTAGAAAATGATTTGAGTACAATTAACTCTTTACTTGGTCAACAAGTTTTCAATAATCGTTACACTTGGAGTTTCGGATTCATTTTGTGATGAGTTAGAAAATTAATCGAGTACCATTAGCTCTTAAGAAGATGATTCGAATAAAATTAACTCTTTACTTGGTCACCAAGTGTTCAATAATCGTTACACTGGGAGTTATGGATTAGTTTTATGTTGAGTTAGAAGATTAATCAAGTACAATTAACTCTTTAGAAGAAGATTCGAGTACAATTAACTCTTTACTTGTTCAACAAGTTTTCAATAATCATTACACTAAGAGTTATAAATTAGTTTTATGTTCATTTAGAAGATTAAGCAAGTAAAAGTAACTCTTTAGAAGATGATTCGAATATAATTAACCGTTTTCTTGATCAACAAGTTTTCAATTATCGTTACACATAAGAAGTATGGGTTAGTATCATGTTTAGTTAGAAGATTAATCAATTATAATTAACTATTTATAAGATGATTCGAGTACAATAAACTCTTTACTTGGTCAACAAGTTTTCAATAATCGTTACACTTTGAGTTTCGGATCAGTTTTGTGTTGAGTTAGAAGATTAATCGATTAGCATTAACTCTTTAAAATATGAGTAGAGTACAATTAACTCTTTACTTGGTCAACAAGTTTTCAATAAACGTTACAGTTGGAGTTTCATATTCATTTTGTGTTGAGTTAGAAGATTAATCGAGTACCATTAACTCTTTAGAAGATGATTCGACTACAATTAATTCTTTACTTGATCAACAAGTTTTCAATAATCGTTACACTTGGAGTTATGGATTAGTTTTATGTTGAGTTAGAAGATTAATTAAGTACAACTAACTCTTTAGAAGAAGATTCGAGTACAATTAACACTTTACTTGGTCAAAATGTTTTCAATAATCGTTATACTTGGAGTTACGGATTAGTTTTGTGTTGCGTTAGAAGATTAACAGAATACCATTAACTCTTGAGAAGATGATTCGAGTACAATTAATTCTTTACTTGGTCAACATGTTTTCAATAATCATTACACTTAGAGTTACAAATTAGTTTTATTTTCATTTAAAAGATTAAGCAAGTACAATTAACTCTTTAGAGGATGATTCGAGTACAATTAACTGTTTAATTGATCAACAAGTTTTCAATAATCGTTACACTTAAGAAGTATATAATAGTTTCATGTTTAGTTAGAAGATTAATAGAGTATAATTAACTATTTATAACATGATTCGAGTACAATAAACTCTATACTTGGTCAACAAGTTTTCAATAATCGTTACACTTGGAGTTTCGTTGTAGTTTTGTGTTGAGTTAGAAGATTAATCAATTACCATTAACTCTTTAGAATATGATTCGACTACAATTAACTCTTTACTTAGTCAACAAGTTTTCAATAATCGTTACACTTAAGAAGTATGGATTAGTTTTATGTTTAGTTAGAATATTAATCGAGTATAATTGACTATTTATAAGATGATTCGAGTACAATAAACTCTTTACTTGGTCAACAAGTTTTCAATAATCGTTACACTTGGAGTTATGGATTAGTTTTATGTTGAGTTAGAAGATTATTCAAGTATAATTAACTCTTTAGAAGAAGATTCGAGTACAATTAACTCTTTACTTGGTCAACAAATTTTCAATAATCGTTATACTAGGTGTTTCGGATTAGTTTTGTGTTGCGTCAGAACATTAATCGAGTACCATTAACTCTTGAGAAGATAATTCGAGTACAATTAACACTTTACTTGGTCAACAAGTTTTCAGTAAACGTTAAAGTTGGAGTTTCGGATTCATTTTGTGTTGAGTTAGAAGATTAATCGAGTATCATTAACTCTTTAGAAGATGATTTGACTACAATTACACCTTTTCTTAGTCAACAAGTTTTCAATAATCATTACACTTGGAGTTATGGATTAGTTTTATGTTGAGTTAGAAGATTAGTCAAGTATAATTAACTCTTTAGAAGAAGATTCGAGTACAATTAACTCTTTACTTGGTCAACAAATTTTCAATAATCGTTATACTAGGTGTTTCGGATTAGTTTTGTGTTGCGTCAGAACATTAATCGAGTACCATTAACTCTTGAGAAGATAATTCGAGTACAATTAACACTTTACTTGGTCAACAAGTTTTCAGTAAACGTTAAAGTTGGAGTTTCGGATTCATTTTGTGTTAAGTTAGAAGATTAATCGAGTATCATTAACTCTTTAGAAGATGATTTGACTACAATTACACCTTTTCTTAGTCAACAAGTTTTCAATAATCATTACACTTGGAGTTATGGATTAGTTTTATGTTGAGTTAGAAGATTACTCAAGTATAATTAACTCTTTAGAAGAAGATTCGAGTACAATTAACTCTTTACTTGGTCAACAAATTTTCATTAATCGTTATACTAGGAGTTTCGGATTAGTTTTGTGTTGCGTTAGAATATTAATCGAGTACCATTAACTCTTGAGAAGATGATTCGATTACAATTAACTCTTTACTTGGTCAACAAGTTTTCAATAATCGTTATACTTGGAGTTTCGGATTAGTTTTGTGTTGCGTTAGAAGATTATCCGAATACCATTAACTCTTGAGAAGATGATTCGAGTACAATTAACTCTTTACTTGGTCAACATGTTTTCAATAATCATTACAATTAGAGTTACAAATTAGTTTTATTTACATTTAGAAGATTAAGCAAGTACAATTAACTCTTTAGAAGATGATTCGAATATAATTAACCGTTTTCTTGGTCAACAAGTTTTCAATAATCGTTACACATAAGAAGTATGGGTTAGTTTCATATTTAGTTAGAAGATTAATCGAGTATAATTAACTATTTATAAGACGATTCGAGTACAATAAACTCTTTACTTGGTCAACAAGTTTTCAATAATCGTTACACTTTGAGTTTCAGATTAGTTTTGTGTTGAGTTAGAAGATTAATCAATTACCATTAACTCTTTAAAATATGAGTCGAGTACAATTAACTCTTTACTTGGTCAACAAGTTTTCAATAATCGTTACACTTGGAGTTTCGGAGTAGTTTTATGTTGAGTTAGAAGATTAATCAAGTATAATTAACTCTTTAGAAGAAGATTCGAGTACAATTAAATCTTTACTTGGTCAACATGTTTTCAATAATCGTTATACTAGGAGTTTCGGATTAGTTTTGTGTTGCGCTAGAAGATTAATCGAGTACCATTAACTCTTGAGAAGGTGATTCCAGCACAATTAACTCTTTACTTGGTCAACAAGTTTTCAGTAAACGTTAAAGTTGGAGTTTTGGATTCATTTTGTGTTGAGTTAGAAGATTAATCGAGTACCATTAACTCTTTAGAAGATGATTTGACTACAATTACATCTTTACTTGGTCAACAAGTTTTCAGTAAACGTTAAAGTTGGAGTTTCGGATTCATTTTGTGTTGAGTTAGAAGATTAATCGAGTACCATTAACTCTTTAGAAGATGATTTGACTACAATTACATCTTTACTTGGTCAACAAGTTTTCAATAATCATTACACTTGGAGTTATGGATTAGTTTTATGTTGAGTTTGAAGATTAATCAAGTATAATTAACTCTTTAGAAGAAGATTCGAGTATAATTAACTCTTTACTTGGTCAAAAAATTCTCAATAATCGTTATACTAGGAGTTTCGGATTAGTTTTGTGTTGCGTTAGAAGATTAATCGAGTACCATTAACTCTTGAGAAGATGATTCGAGTACAATTAACTCTTTATTTGGTCAACAAGTTTTCAATAATCGTTATACTTGGAGTTTCGGATTAGTTTTATGTTGCGTTAATAGATTATCCGAATACCATTAACTCTTGAGAAGATGATTCGAGTACAATTAACTCTTTACTTGGTCAACATGTTTTTAATTATCATTACACTTAGAGTTACAAATTAGTTTTATTTTCATTTAGAAGATTAAGCAAGTACCATTAACTCTTTAGAAGATGATTCGAGTACAATTAACTCTTTACTTGGTCAACAAGTTTTCAATAATCGTTACACTTAAGAAGTATGGATTAGTTTTATGTTTAGTTAGAATATTAATCGAGTATAATTAACTATTTATAAGATAATTCGAGTACAATAAACTCTTTACTTGGTCAACAAGTTTTCAATAATCGTTACACTTGGAGTTATGGATTAGTTTTATGTTTAGTTAGAAGATTAATCAAATATAATTAACTCTTTAGAAGAAGATTCGAGTACAATTAACTCTTTACTTGGTCAACAAATTTTCAATAATCGTTATACTAGGAGTTTCGGATTAGTTTTCTGTTGCGTTAGAAGATTAATCAAGTACCATTAACTCTTGAGAATATGATTCGAGTACAATTAACTCTTTCCTTGGTCAACATGTTTTCAATAATCATTACACTTGGAGTTACAAATTAGTTTTATGTTCATTTAGAAGATTAATCGAGTATAATTAACTGTTTATAAGCTGATTCGAGTACAATAAACTCTTTACTTGGTCAACAAGTTTTCAATAATCGTTACACTTGTAGTTTCGTAGTATTTTTTTGTTTATTTAGAAGATTAATCGATTACCATTAACTCTTTAGAAAATGATTTGAGTACAATTAACTCTTTACTTGGTCAACAAGTTTTCAATAATCGTTACACTTGGAGTTTCGGATTCATTTTGTGATGAGTTAGAAGATTAATCGAGTACCATTAGCTCTTTAGAAGATGATTCGAGTAAAATTAACTCTTTACTTGGTCACCAAGTTTTCAATAATCGTTACACTTGGAGTTATGGATTAGTTTTATGTTGAATTAGAAGATAAATCAAGTACAATTAACTCTTTAGAAGAAGATTCGAGTACAATTAACTCTTTACTTGGTCAACAAGTTTTCAATAATCATTACACTTAGAGTTATAAATTAGTTTTATGTTCATTTAGAAGATTAAGCAAGTACAATTAACTCTTTAGAAGATGATTCGAATATAATTAACCGTTTTCTTGGTCAACAAGTTTTCAATAATCGTTACACATAAGAAGTATGGGTTAGTTTCATATTTAGTTAGAAGATTAATCGAGTATAATTAACTATTTATAAGACGATTCGAGTACAATAAACTCTTTACTTGGTCAACAAGTTTTCAATAATCGTTACACTTTGAGTTTCAGATTAGTTTTGTGTTGAGTTAGAAGATTAATCGATTACCATTAACTCTTTAAAATATGAGTCGAGTACAATTAACTCTTTACTTGGTCAACAAGTTTTCAATAAACGTTACAGTTGGAGTTTCATATTCATTTTGTGTTGAGTTAGAAGATTAATCGAGTACCATTAACTCTTTAGAAGATGATTCGACTACAATTAATTCGTTACTTGATCAACAAGTTTTCAATAATCGTTACACTTTGAGTTATGGATTAGTTTTATGTTGAGTTAGAAGATTAATCAAGTACAACTAACTCTTTAGAAGAAGATTCGAGTACAATTAACTCTTTACTTGGTCAACATGTTTTCAATAATCGTTATACTTGGAGTTACGGATTAGTTTTGTGTTGCGTTAGAAGATTAACAGAATACCATTCACTCTTGAGAAGATGATTCGAGTACAATTAACTCTTTACTTGGTCAACAAGTTTTCAATAATCATTACACTTAGAGTTACAAATTAGTTTTATGTTCATTTAGAAGATTAAGCAAGTACAATTAACTCTTTAGAAGATGATTCGAGTATAATTAACTGTTTTCTTGGTCAACAAGTTTTCAATAATCGTTACACATAAGAAGTGTGGGTTAGTTTCATGTTTAGTTAGAAGATTAATCGAGTATAATTAACTATTTATAAGATGATTCTAGTACAATAAACTCTATACTTGGTTAACAAGTTTTCAATAATCGATACACTTGGAGTTTCGGAGTAGTTTTGTGTTGAGTTAGAAGATTAATCGATTACCATTAACTCTTTAGAATATGATTCGAGTACAATTAACTCTTTACTTGGTCAACAAGTTTTCCATAATCGTTACACTTGAAGTTTCAGATTAATTTTGTGATGAGTTAGAAGATTAATCGAGTACCATTAACTCTTTAGAAGATGATTCAAGTACACTTAACTCTTTACTTGGTCAACAAGTTTTTAATAATCGTTACACTTAGAGTTACAAATTAGTTTTATGTTGAGTTAGAAGATTAATCGAGTACTATTAACTCTTAAGAAGACGATACGAGTACAATAAACTCTTTACTTGGTCAATAAGTTTTCAATAATCGTTACACTTTGAGTTTCAGATTAGTTTTGTGTTGAGTTAGAAGATTATTCGATTACCATTAACTCTTTAGAAGATGATTCGACTACAATTAACTCTTTACTTGGTCAACAAGTTTTCAATAATCGTTACACTTGGAGTTATGGATTAGTTTTATGTTGAGTTAGAAGATTAATCAAGTACAATTAACTCTTTAGAAGAAGATTCAAGTACAATTAACTCTTTACTTGGTCAACATGTTTTCAATAATCATTATACTTGGTGTTTCGGATTAGTTTTGTGTTGCGTTAGAAGATTAATCGAATACCATTAACTCTTGAGAAGATGATTCGAGTACAATTAAATCTTTACTTGGTCAACAAGTTTTCAATAATCATTACACTTAGAGTTACAAATTAGTTTTATTTTCATTTAGAAGATTAAGCAAGTACAATTAACTCTTTAGAAGATGATTCGAGTACAATTAACTGTTTAATTGATCAACAAGTTTATTATTGTTAGTCCTTTCAATATGGTGTACACATACTTATAAATATGTGTAATATGAACATCAAAATATCAAGGTAAATAATTAATTTAACTTTTTATTTTAATACAAAACTTCTATGATAAGTCTTTGGCAAGTTGACTAGGAAATCTATACTAGCCTAGCCACCTCACCACCCTAATTCCTATATGCAAAATAACCATCAACTTGCAACATGCAATACATCTTAACTTGAGGGTATTTCTTCTCTTTCCCTCCCTCTCTCTCGATCACTCTCTCTCTCTCTTCCTCTCCCTCTCCCTCTCTTGACCACTTCTTATAAAAGAGCCAAGGTCAAAGATAAGTGTGTAGGATTTTAGTATGCATTTTTTCGAGTCTTGTACGATCTATGGAGAATTTTACAATAAAACCTGTTTTTCACGTAGACAGTGTCCTGTTTTCAGCTTCGTTCTAAAATCCATAACTAATTATTGGGATCGAATTTATAAGCCATGTTTCACTATGTTGTAGTACGTGTTCTTATGAGTATGTATAATTTTTCTACGTCATTTTTAGAACCTTGTGCAATTTGTGGTGATTTTTACAATAAAGTCTGTTTTCAGCATACACTATGTCCAGTTTTCAGCCAACTTCGAAAATTCATAACTAATTGTTTGAATGTTATTTTCAATTGATATTTTTATATCTTATACTTGGATATGTTTTCTGACTTCTGTAAAAAAATGAGAGTATTTCCTTAATCCTATAATATTTGATAGGGTTTGCTATATAGACTGATTTTTGAGCTGAAATTCAAGTGAAAATCTTGTTTAGGATTCTATTTTTATTTATTTGTATACGCTGCGAAAAAAATTATGAATTTTCAGAATATGATAATTGAAACTAATATGTGATCATGCAAATAATGTTGTGATTTTATGAATTATATGGGAATTATTAAAATTGTTACACCTTTATATGTCCTTTAGGTCTAAAATTGCTAGTTTAAATGCTTAAACAATTAAGTTATAAGTATGAATGTGTTTTAGGTTAATGTAACCTAATATAAATGAAAAAGTTTGTGTTATACGATATAAGGAAGCTAATCAGTTAAGTGTGTCGAGCGCAGTCGAGACGACCGGTGGAACCTGAGGCAATCCTAGCACCTTTTACGTACAAGTGGGTACTTCTACTCTCTACTATGTGTTGTTAATTGAATTGATGAATTATGTATGAAAATCTACGACTGAAGTCCGTAGCTATAACCAGTATGTAACTTCCATACTTGGCGACGACCTTAAGGGCGTAACTGCCTGGTCTATGAAAGCGACCATAAGGGCTTAATTGCCTGGTCTATGCAAGGTTTAGTGGGCGAGCGACTCCCACATTCCTTTATGTTGACCTTAAGGGCGTAACTGTCTAGTCTATGCGAGGTTTAGTGGGCGAGTGATTCCCACATCCCTCTATGAAAGTAAGGTTTAGTGGGCGAGCGATTCCCACATTCCTTAACGATTATGACATGTAATACCTGCTTAATGATTTAATTGCTTCACTATATTAGACAGTAAAGTTATCCCACTGGGATCCCTCTCCGGAGGTGTCTCATGATATTACCGTTTTATATTTTCAGGCTCACTGGATGATGACGTGGACGAGTAGAGGCTGGACTGACTTCTCTCCGTTGCATTAAATATTGTTAGAACTAAGTTCTTTTTCTTTAAAAACAGTATGTTGTCTTAATCATGTATATTATATGAAACGATGGGTCTAGACTTATCTTATATTATATATGTTTTGTTGTGTAAATTCACGTTGGTCTATGGTTCAAACATTTTACCTAGAAATGTGGGTAAGACACGACTAGACTTGTTTAATAGTCGATGTATAATTACATATATATGTTATATTTAAAAAGTAAAAATTTTAAAACTCTCGTGTCTTCGCTTTTAAGTCTTCCACTGTATGTTATAAAATAATTATAATTTCTTTATTTTCTAAGTATGTAAAGGGTGACGACCTATTTCCATTAAATTGGGAACGGGGCATTACAGAATTAAAAGATTAATCGATTACCATTAACTTATTAAAATATAAGTCGAGTACAATTAACTTTTTACTTGGTCAACAAGTTTTCAGTAAACGTTACAGTCGGAGTTTCAGATTCATTTTGTGTTGAGTTAGAAGATTAATCGAGTACCATTAACTCTTTAGAAGATGATTCGACTACAATTAACTTTTTACTTGGTCAACAAGTTTTCAATAATCGTTACACTTGGAGTTATGAATTAGTTTTATGTTGAGTTAAAAGATTAATCAAGTACAATTAACTCTTTAGAAGAAGATTCGAGTACAATTAACTCTTTACTTGGTCAACAAGTTTTCAATAATCATTATACTTGGAGTTTTGGATTAGTTTTGTGTTGCGTTAGAAGATTAATCGAATACCATTAACTCTTGAGAAGATGATTCGAGTACAATTAACTCTTTACTTGGTCAACAAGTTTTCAATAATCATTACACTTAGAGTTACAAATTAGTTTTATGTTCATTTAGAAGATTAATCGAGTATAATTAACTATTTATAAGATGATTCGAGTACAATAAACTTTTTACTTGGTCAACAAGTTTTCAATAATCGTTACACTTGGAGTTTCGGAGTAGTTTTGTGTTGAGTTAGAAGATTAATCGATTACCATTAACTCTTTAGAATATGATTTGAGTACAATTAACTCTTTACTTGGTCAACAAGTTTTCAATAATCGTTACACTTGGAGTTTCGGATTCATTTTGTGATGAGTTAGAAGATTAATCGAGTACCATTAGCTCTTTAGAAGATGATTCGAGTAAAATTAACTCTTTACTTGGTCAACAAATTTTTAATAATCGTTACACTTAGAGTTACAAATTAGTTTTATGTTGAGTTAGAAGATTAATCGAGTACTATTAACTCTTAAGAAGATGATTCGAGTACAATAAACTCTTTACTTGGTCGACAAGTTTTCAATAATCGTTACACTTTGAGTTTCAGATTAGTTTTGTGTTGAATTAGAAGATTAATCAATTACCATTAACTCTTTAAAATATGAGTCGAGTACAATTAACTCTTTACTTGGTCAACAAGTTTTCAGTAAACGTTACAGTTGGAGTTTCAGATTCATTTTGTGTTGAGTTAGAAGATTAATCGAGTAGCATTAACTCTTTAGAAGATGATTCGACTACATTTAATTCTTTACTTGGTTAACAAGTTTTCAATAATCGTTACACTTGAAGTTATGGATTAGTTTTATGTTGAGTTAGAAGATTAATCAAGTACAATTAACTCTTTAGAAGAAGATTCGAGTACAATTAACTCTTTACTTGGTCAACAAGTTTTCAATAATCGTTATACTTGGAGTTTCGGATTAGTTTTGTGTTGCGTTAGAAGATTAATCGAATACCATTAACTCTTGAGAAGATGATTCGAGTACAATTAACTCTTTACTTGGTCAACATGTTTTCAATAATCATTACACTTAGAGTTACAAATTAGTTTTATGTTCATTTAGAAGAATAAACAAGTACAATGAACTCTTTAGAAGATGATTCGAGTACAATTAACTGTTTTCTTGGTCAACAAGTTTTCAATAATCGTTACACTTAAGAAGTATGGATTAGTTTCATGTTTAGTTGGAAGATTAATCGAGTATAATTAACTATTTATAAGATGATTCCAGTACAACAAATTCTATATTTGGTCAACGAGTTTTCAATAATCGTTACACTTGGAGTTTCGGAGTAGTTTTGTGTTGTGTTAGAAGATTAATCGATTACCATTAACTCTTTAGAATATGATTCGAGTACAATTAACTCTTTACTTGGTCAACAAGTTTTCAATAATCATTACACTTAGAGTTACAAATTAGTTTTATGTTCATTTAGAAGATTAATCGAGTATAATTAACTATTTATAAGATGATTCGAGTACAATAAACTTTTTACTTGGTCAACAAGTTTTCAATAATCGTTACACTTGGAGTTTCGGAGTAGTTTTGTGTTGAGTTAGAAGATTAATCGATTACCATTAACTCTTTAGAATATGATTTGAGTACAATTAACTCTTTACTTGGTCAACAAGTTTTCAATAATCGTTACACTTGGAGTTTCGGATTCATTTTGTGATGAGTTAGAATATTAATCGAGTACCATTAGCTCTTTAGAAGATGATTCGAGTAAAATTAACTCTTTACTTGGTCAACAAGTTTTTAATAATCGTTACACTTAGAGTTACAAATTAGTTTTATGTTGAGTTAGAAGATTAATCGAGTACTATTAACTCTTAAGAAGATGATTCGAGTACAATAAACTCTTTACTTGGTCGACAAGTTTTCAATAATCGTTACACTTTGAGTTTCAGATTAGTTTTGTGTTGAATTAGAAGATTAATCAATTACCATTAACTCTTTAAAATATGAGTCGAGTACAATTAACTCTTTACTTGGTCAACAAGTTTTCAGTAAACGTTACAGTTGGAGTTTCAGATTCATTTTGTGTTGAGTTAGAAGATTAATCGAGTAGCATTAACTCTTTAGAAGATGATTCGACTACATTTAATTCTTTACTTGGTTAACAAGTTTTCAATAATCGTTACACTTGAAGTTATGGATTAGTTTTATGTTGAGTTAGAAGATTAATCAAGTACAATTAACTCTTTAGAAGAAGATTCGAGTACAATTAACTCTTTACTTGGTCAACAAGTTTTCAATAATCGTTATACTTGGAGTTTCGGATTAGTTTTGTGTTGCGTTAGAAGATTAATCGAATACAATTAACTCTTGAGAAGATGATTCGAGTATAATTAACTCTTTACTTGGTCAACATGTTTTCAATAATCATTACACTTAGAGTTACAAATTAGTTTTATGTTCATTTAGAAGAATAAACAAGTACAATGAACTCTTTAGAAGATGATTCGAGTACAATTAACTGTTTTCTTGGTCAACAAGTTTTCAATAATCGTTACACTTAAGAAGTATGGATTAGTTTCATGTTTAGTTGGAAGATTAATCGAGTATAATTAACTATTTATAAGATGATTCCAGTACAACAAATTCTATATTTGGTCAACGAGTTTTCAATAATCGTTACACTTGGAGTTTCGGAGTAGTTTTGTGTTGTGTTAGAAGATTAATCGATTACCATTAACTCTTTAGAATATGATTCGAGTACAATTAACTCTTTACTTGGTCAACAAGTTTTCAATAATCGTTACACTTGGAGTTTCGGATTCATTTTGTGATGAGTTAGAAGATTAATAGAGTACCATTAACTCTTTAGAAGATGATTCGAGTACAATTAACTTTTTACTTGGTCAACAAGTTTTTAATAAACGTTGCACTTAGAGTTACATATTAGTTTTATGTTGAGTTAGAAGATTAATCGAGTACTATTAACTCTTAAGAAGACGAATCGAGTACAATAAACTCTTTACTTGGTCAACAAGTTTTCAATAATCGTTACACTTACTGATTCTAAATACTGAAGAAAGCCTCATGTTCTCCTTACTGAATATTGTATGCTGCTTACTGATTCTGCTTACTTCTTCTGCTTACTTATTTTCCTTATTGAAAATCAGCATCTGATACTCCTTCCTTTCTAGAATCTTGTTACGATCAGTAACTTCTATCTTTCTGATCTTTACTAAACTTCACAAAACAACTCAGAAAAAGAACTTAACAAAACTAAGTTCCAATTAAACGTGGAAAAATGGGGTACTCCAACTTCCTATACAAAGCTACTTTGTCTCATCAAAACCTAACAGAAATATCCCAAGTATATATATATATATATAATTAATCTCTCAATTTGGTATCTAGATCATTAAATCAATTTTATTTATTTGATGAAATATATTTAAAATCATAGCATGTCAATGAGAAAATAAACTCAGGTTTGTAAATGAAGAAAAAATGTTATCATAAATGGGTGATAAAAAATGTAATTAGAAAATAATAATAAAGAAAATGATTTTTGATGTTGATCACATCATTATTTCCAAAATGTTCATTCAATTATCAAGCGTGCAATGATTTTTTCCCCTATATAGATCTCTTCTAATACATTAATAATATGTGATTTAATTTTTATTTTCTTTTATTGTGGATTTTGTATCATTAAATAAATATTATCAATCTATAAAACTATAATTGTATTTTATCTTTACATGTCAATTATTTATTAATCTTTGCGTGTCAATTAAATGAATAATTATATACCTATTTGAGTATGAAAAGTGGTTGTATTGAATGAATTTTGAATAAATTACAAGAAATTATTGCAATACGTACACTTTCATATGAAAATTTTAGTAATTGTCTAAATATATTTCATATAAATAAATGATATTTTGGTATTGTAACACTCCCAAGCTATATTGATTTGAAATACTTTTAAGAAACACATATATGAGAATGTTAGATTCCTGACTTAACTTCAAAACGCAACAAGCCATTAAATAGGTCCTAAAGTGTTAAGTTTTTATGAAAGAACTCCAAAATACTTGAAAGGAACTTTGTCGATTGAAATATACCATCGTTTATACATAGGATCCAAAATATCTATTTACAACAAAAGACACCTCAACGGTTTAATTGTCCAAAAGATGAGTATCTGAACATAAGCTTCAAAAGTTCACCTCTAGCATGGCATTTGAACAAACTAACTGGCCATTTAAGAGACTAACTATCTCTACACATCATTACCTGCATTATAAAAACTTATTAATGAACAATAGACTCAGTAAGTTGAAAATTATGTACATAATCACGTATGATGAATCATATCATGCAATATGTTGTTTCATATTCAATTATTCTGAAAATATCCTTTATAAGGTACCCGGAAGGCTGGTACTCAATCAATATCAGTAGGTCGTATAAACATTTCATTAAGATTGGTCAATAATCATATTAAGATATATACTCTCTATTAGTTAAGCACTATCATTAGTACTCAACCAACATCAGCAGATCGTACACGTATTATGTCTACTCTCCGATAGCCAAACACCATTTCATTTATTCTTTTTGGTACTCAACTATCATTTGTAGACCGTATAGTCATGTTGTCTACTCTCAATCAACCAAGTACCATACTTCCTCTTTCAAAACACCTTTTATATGTATCATGTATCACATGAACCTCATATTCAATTCAATCATAGACATAGAATAATCATTCAAATATCATTCAAATCACATGAATATCACTTAATTCTTGCAATGCAGCAAATAGAAGCTTCGACTTACCTCAAATCCAAAGCGAGTACAATAGTGAAAGTGTTTAGCCCTTGGGGAAGATACAATGTGCTTATAAACCTAAAAGGATCAAGCATGCATATACATACCTTAAAATACTCATTCAATGAAGAGACAATATCATTCAATTAAACACATTAAGACTTATAATTCCTATATTTTAATATCATTTTTTAATTCAATAAGTTAAGAATACTAATATGGCAACCCCTAACATTGCAATAAGGTACTAATAACTCAAATGAACTGAACTACTTATGTTCTTGCATAAGTTAACATAAATAACAAATTAAGTTACCTATCCTCTAACTCTTCAAGAATACTTTCAAACATTATAACAATACCAAGCATCAATAGAATCAATATACAACCACAACTTATCAGATCACAAGTTCAATTAAACTACTTCAACTAACTTAGTTATCTTCAATCCATCTTCATAATAACATATCTAATATCAAATCATATGACATATCATATAAACATAATTTTAAACATAAAACATAGGGATATGATTACACCTAGCAAATAAGCTTAAGGATGTAACGTTTTAACTAAAAGAGGCAACAACTAGCTTCAATTCATCTCATATGCAACTTCCATCATTGATTTCAGTTTTGTATGATATTTTGGGGTTCTAAGGATGAAGAAAGAGAGAGGAGAAGAGGGTTGGTCGTTTTTAGGGATTAAGTGATCAAATGAGAACATAAAAGATCATTTCCTATAACTTTTGACCCTGGAAAAGAGAAACACTTGCTTGGTTCTTAGTGGCGGGACATGTGTAGGTGTTAAATGGATAACATACCACGTTTTTAGCATTATGAGAGATTTATGGTTGATAAAAGATCACAATAATCAAGTATACCACCTTAAAATTGTTTTTGGTACCCTAGTCAACTAACCAATCAAATTGCACTATATTGCTAACTTTAGAATTATAAATAAATGCATTAAAATTTATAAATTAGAAGTACAAACAAGTTAATCTAGGAATGTCATTTTAGATATATTATGCATTTAACATATTTATAACAGTTTTCAGCACATCCATCTTCTCTTCCCAAGCCAAACCTTTCCATTGTAAAAGAAAAAAACACTAAACAGAGTATATTAGACGATGGAGGTGAAATACCATAATGATGTCATGCTTAGATAAAGTCATAATGACAAATTAGATCAAAAGAGAGACATATATACTTAAGAATTCAGCACATTTTATAATAGGGTTAATTGTGTGATACCCCTTTGTGGTTTCAAAATTTAGCATAAAATCCCCTCTTGGTTTAGAAAATGCACGAAACTCCCTTGTGGTTTTCTAAATGTAGTTGACGCTCCCATTTTTCTAAAAAAAGCTAACGGTGTTAATTTTTCAATCATATTTCCCATTATACCCTTCATACATAGAGTTGGATGTTGACTTTTTTATCCTAACAACATAGTTGAGTTAGAGAGAGAGCGCACATAAGTAAAACAAGGGTTTTCTGCCAAAACATAATTCAAAAAATCCATACAAAATGTTAGAACCGATCGATTTCTCTGAGAAATTTGTTTGAAGTGGACGATTAGAGAAGTAAACATAGTAAAATTTATTGCTAATCATGATTTTTGGTAGAAAGAGTTACAGGTACAAGGTATGTTTCAATTTCACTCTTTTTTTATGTTTTACAAATTTGGTGGGTTGATCTCAGAATGTGAAGTTTTCAGAAAGAAAAAAAAGAATGAACGAAGTAGAAAGATTTGAGGTTCTTATAGCTATGTTCTAGGGTTTAGTTTAATTTATTAGGTTGATTTATATTTTATATGTCTCCTAAGTTGTTTGGTATAGAATTCCTATTCTCTGGTTTCATATTTATACTTGAGGATTTATAATCTATTTGTCTCTCTGGTAGTTGTATTTTATTCTTTTGGTCCCCACAATCTTTGGTTTCATATTTATACTTGAGGATTTATAATCTCTTTATCTCTCTCGTAGTTGTATTTTATTATTTTGGTCTCCACATTCATTATTATTTTTATTATTTTATTGTTGTAGGATAATGGATGTTGTCATGTTTGATGTCTATGTGGGTGGTGAAATCGTGTGGGGACTCCAAAAAATTAAATATTTTGGAGTATGGAGAATGGCTATCCCGCATAATGATAGAGACAAATTATGTTATCTAGATCTACTAGATATTTATTCAAAAGCTAATTGTAAAGCAGCTTCAATTACTGTGTATAGTTGCAAGCCTGGGTGATTTCAGATAAGACTCTAATTAAAACAGACTTGGATTTGCTAAGATTGGTGAAAGAATATGATGGGTAATTGGTCATTCCATTATATTGTGATTTCAGATAAGACTCTAATTAAAATAGACTTAGATTTGCTAAGATTGGTGAAAGAATATGATGGGTAATTGGTCATTCCATTATATTTTAATTTTGAGGATAATTCAGCACCATTGATTGTAGATGATCATGGTTATACTCCTGTTTTGAAAGATGTTGGGATTTTCGAATATGTTGGAGAGATAAGGAAAAAATCAATGAAAATATACATAGAAGTGATGAGAGAATGAATGATGGTATACTTGGTATGGATGAGGATGGATCAAATATGGCTGATTTAAGTAATCACATGGATGAGGATATGACTGGTTTTGGTAACAGATAGATGAAGATATGACTAGTTTTGGTGAGCATTTTGGGATGGGTGAGACCAGAGTAAATAGCGCTGATATTGGTGAGCAGATGAATGTTGGAGTAGATGGGGTAGAAACTAGTTGTACTGATAGAGATGATTCCAACTATGTACTTGATGAGGATAACTCAAATTCAAAAGAAGAGTTTGAAAATCCTTCTTGGATGTTTGAATATTTAGAAGGTCCAGATGATGATGATATATTTGTTGATAAAGCTGAGGATCATGGAAGAAATATTTATAAAATGGCACAAAGATTCACAAGGGAGAAAAAAACAGAGAGGATGAAAGAACAAATGAGAAAACAGTCAAATTAAGAGAGGATGAAGTTTGGTGTAATGAAGTTGAGTTAGATGATGGGGTTAAGTTACATGAGATTGATGAATGGGATGAGTCAACTGACATGGAGAATTTTGATTGGTCAATCAGGTTGAAATTCCCAAATAGAGAAAGATTTAGAGAAGTTCTGAAAGATTGGGCAATGAGAAAGGGATTTGATTTAAAATATTCTAAATGTGAAAAAACAGTAATTACAGCCAAATGTAAGGGAGGATGTGATTGGGTATTGAGAGCATCTACAATACAGAAGAACAACACTTTTTAGATAAAAAGCATGAAAGAGAGCCATACATGTGCTTACCGAACAGAGAATACACATGCTGATTATAAGTATCTTGGAAGGAGAGTATTAGATGCAATAAGAGATAATCCCAATGAGAGCTTGGAACAATTAAAATATAAAATTAAGAGTGATTGCGGTGTAGAGTGTAGTATTTATAAAGTTTTTAGAGTAAAAAAGTAAGCATTGTCTTTGCTAAGTGTGGATGTAGGGTTACAATATTCAAAATTGTATGATTATTGTCTGACTATTGAACATCACAATCCAGGGAGCTCTTTAGTTGTGAAGGTGAATGAAGAAGTGACCCCCCAAAATTTAGGAGGATGTATACATGTTTAGCTCATATGAAAAATGCTTTCTTGAGTGGTTGCAGACCTATTATCGAGTTAGATGGATGTTTCTTGAAAGGATTACATGCAGGACAGTTGCTTTCTGCGGTAGACAGAGATGGTAATGATAATATGCTTCCCATAGCCATTGCATATGTGGAGGTAGAGAAACAAGAAAGTTGGGAATTGTTTTTGGAATTGTTGTTTAAAGATAAACAAGAAAGTTGGGAATTGTTTTTGGAATTGTTGTTTAAAGATATTGAGACACCATCTGATAGAAATTGGGCATTCATTTCAAATTTTGAGCTGTGAATGAGTTAGCCCCAAATTTTGAGCATAAATTCTGTGTAAAACACATGTACAACAACTTCAAGATAAAATTTGGAAGTTTGGAGTTGAAGAAATTATTTTGGAAGGCTGCCTCAACCTATTCTTTAAGTCAACATCATAGAATAATGAAAGAGATTAAAAGGCCCTCTCCAAAGAGAGGCAAACTGCATATGAGTGGTTGTCTGATATCCCTTCTCAACATTGGGCAAGATGTTTTTTTCCAACAAATATAAAGTGTGCTGTAATCGTGAACAATCTATCTGAGTCTTTTAACTCATACATACTGCCTTCAAGAGATCTACCTATAATAGATATGTTTGAGTGGATAAGGGTGTGACTTTAAGTCAAGAGGAAAGGGATGGAGAAATACAATGAAATTGTATGTCCAAACATAATAAAAAAGATAGAAGTTCAGAGAAAGATTAGCCGAAGTTGTTTTGCTGGGTGGGCTGGTGATGACAAGTACGAAGTGATGCACAATCTTTACAATTACATTGTCCATCTAAAAGAGGGTAACTGTGTGATGCCCCCATTCCCCTCTTTATTGGAAATAGGTCATCACTCTTTACTTATTTAGGAATTAAAGAAATCATAATTATTTTCTAACATACAGCGGAAGACTTAAAAGTGAAGACACGAGTTTTATTAAATTTTTATTTTAAAACATAACACATATATATATATATATATATATCCATAAACCAAGTCTAGTCGTGTCTCACCACATTTCTAGGAAAAATGTTTGAACCAAAGACATATATGAATTAACATAACAAAACATTCATATATATATAACATGAGATAAGTCTAGGCCCATCGTTTTTCATACATTAGTATATTACTTTAAAGTGACAGTGAGAAGTCAGCCCAGCCTGCTACACATCCATATCATCATCTGCCGAGCCTGAAAATTATAAAAAGTAACATCATGAGACACCTCCGGAGAGGGATCCCAGTGGGATAACTTTACTATCTAATACATTGAAGCAATTAAATTATTAAGCAAGTACTACATGTGGTTCTTAGCCACCCTGAGAACATTTTGTGGTTCTTAGCCACCTTGAGAAACATTGTCATAAAGGAATGTGAGAGTCGCTCGCCCACTAAACCTTGCTTTCATAGACCAGGCATTTCTGCCCTTATGGTCATCGCCCAGTATGGAAGTTACATACTGGTTATAGCTACGGGCTTCAGTCATAGATTTTCATACATAACTTATCAATTCAATTATCAACACGTAGTAGAGAGTAGAAGTTACCCACTTGTACGTCGATAGGTTGTGCAAGGATTGCTTCTGGATTCACCGACCGTCTCGACTGCACTCGACACACTTAACTGATTAGCCTCTTATATCGTATAACATAATCTTTTGTATCTTATATTAGGTTACTTTAACCTAAAGTATAATCATACTTATAACTTAATGGTTAAGCTTCTAAACTAGCAATTTTAGACCTAAATGACATATAAAGATGTAACAATTTTAATAATTCATATATAATTCCTAAAATCGCAAAATTATTCATATAATCACATATCTTCTTTTTTTATAACATACTGAAAATTCATAAATTTTGACTGCTTGTACAAAGAATTAAAAATCTCCTATTTAACTAGTTTTTCACTTCAATTCTAGCTCCAAAACAGTTCAATTTTGAATAATTAATCAAACCCTATAGAATTCATGAAATCCTTCCAAATTTCTACAAACTATAGATACCTTACAGAAGTATGACACATAAAAATATCAATTGAAAATAAGATTCACATAATTAGTTATGAATTTTAGAACAAGACCGAAAACAGGACATGGTTTACGCAGAAAACAGACTGTGTTGTAAAATTCGGCATAAATCGTACATAACTCAAAAAAAATGCATACTAAATTTCTGCCCGTACCTAAGAACTGGTTCTAAAACATAGTAAGAGATCATACATAAAATCGAAGGCTACAGTTCCAGAAAATTGTCTGATTCAGACCCAAAAACGCGGCAAAAACTGTCTCTGTACAGCTTATCTTGGAAAAATCATAGAAAATCGGGTTTAACTCCGAGTCTTCTGAAATTTAACATGCATATTCTAAACTTCATATACTAGATTGTGGTAAAAGGGTTTAGCCTAAATCGATTTCTACAACATATAGAAAATTCCCGAACAGCAGGGAGAAACACACACATGTACAGCAGCAGTCAAATACAGTAATAGCAGCAGCAAAATACGTAGCAGCAGCATACTTACGTATAGCAGTAGCAAAACACAGCAACAACAAGACAACTGGGCAGTAGCAAGGTAGAGAGAAAGAGAGAGTGAAAGAGAGAGAGAATCGAGCGAAGGAGAGAGACGTGAGCGAGAGAGGTGTACGAAAAGAAAAAGAAACTGTGTGTGAATTATTATGGTGCACCCTTTCATCTATTACTTCCCCCCCTTTTCACACGCAAACCAGCTTATTTGATGTGTTATGTGATCAGGTGGAAGAGCTCGTAACTCACGAAGCAAATGAGTTATCCAAATAACCTCCTGTGCTGCATTCGCTAAGGCTCGATACTCTGACTCACAGCTGGAATGAGAAACAGTGGGTTGTTTTCTTGCACTCCATGAGACCAGATTTGCACCAAGGAAAATAGAGTATCCATAGGTAGAACGACGTGTTTCAACACATCGAGCCCAATCTACATCAGAATAACCAACAATCTGAGAGCTAGAATGACGAGTGAAAGTGAGGCCATAGTTGATAATACCCTTTACATATCGAAGGATACGTTTGACTGCTAGAAAGTGATCATCAGTAGGCGATTGCAAGAACTGACTAACATGATTGAGAGCATAAGATAAATCAAGTCTTGTGATGGTGAGATATTGTAAAGCACCTACAAGCGATCTATACAAGGTAGGATCCTTAAATGGGGAACCGTGACTGATAAGAGAAACCCCAGGTGCAAGAGGAGTCGCAACGGGTTTTGACTCCAAAAGATCAGCACGAGTAAGGATGTCATGAGCATACTTGGTCTGACCAAGAAAAAGACCAGACGAGTGATGTGTAATCTCCAAGCCAAGAAAATAATTCAATTCACCCAAGTCTTTTAGAGCAAATTCCTTGTTAACGTGAAGAATGAAACGATGAAGCATGGACGGATCATTCCCTGTGACAATGATATCGTCAACATACAATAACAGATAAATTGTAGTGGATTGACGATGAAAATAAAAGAGAGATGGATCAGCACGACTACAAGTGAAGCCCAAACTTGTAAGAAACATGCTAAACCTCTGAAACCAAGCAAGAGGAGCTTGTCGAAGACCGTAAAGAGCCTTCTTTAGACGGCACACATAATTAGGATATTTAGCATCAATGAAACCAGGCGGTTATGCCATAAAAACTGGTTTGGTGAGAAAACCATGCAGAAAGGCATTCTTTACGTCTAATTGATGAAGCGACCACCCGTGTTAAACAGCCAAGGCAAGAATGATCCGAACAGTGGCAGCCTTAACTACAGGGCTGAATGTGTGAGAAAAATCAAAACCTGGTATCTGAGTAAAACCTTGGGCGACAAGACGAGCTTTGTGTCGTTCGATTGAGCCATCAGAATGAAATTTTGTTCGAAAAACCCATTTCGAACCAACTACATTTGTGCCCGGTGGTCGAGATACAAGTTCCCAAATGTCATTAGCCTGAAGAGCATCCATCTCCTTGTGCATCGCATCAAGCCAGTGAGGATGTTTAGCTGCGGATTTGAATCCTTTGGGCTCAGCAGAAGCGATAAGAGCAGAGATTAAAGGTGTTGAAGCAACATCAGCAAAATACTTGGGTTTGAAAACACCCGATTTAGACCAAGTACGCATAGGATGCGTAGAAACAGGAGCAATAGGCACAACAGGCTGATTATCCTCAACTGGTTGTATGGTGGGTGCCGGCGGCGAAACAGGTGATAGTGGAGATGAAGTAGGAAGAACCACATCCATGGGCTGCAAAGGTGGAAGAGTGTCATTCAAACATAAACGACATGGCTCGACTGAAGTAGAAGACTTCTCAACTGTGGGCATAGATGACATATCAGGTACTAAGTGTGCAGGTTCTGAGAATGGAGAGAATCAAGTGAACTTGGATCGACACTTCCTTTCTTTTCTGAAAACGGAAACCAACTTTCATCAAATTTAGCATGTTGAGTATAATACATATGAGACGCGTCAGGATCATAACACCGAAAACCCTTGTAAGTACTATTGTAGCCCAAAAAGATGCAGGGGTGACTTCGCGGAGCCAACTTATTTGGAGCATAATCACGAAGATACGGGTAAACACGACATCCAAAGGTTTTGAAATTTGCATAATTTGGAGCAACATCATACAATAACTCAAATGGAGACTTGTTCCCGAGAAGAGAAGTTGGCAAACGATTAATAATATAAGCAGCAGTAGAAAAAGCATCAACCCAAAAGGAAACAGGAACATGCGCATGAAACAACATGGAAAGGCATGTTCCAGTAATATGGCGATGTTTTCGCTCGGCCCTACCATTCTGCACACCATGTTTAACAAAAAAATCACGAACTCTTGTGTTTGTAAACTCAGTACCCCCATCACTTTGAAATACCTTTAAAGAGCTAGAGAATTGATTACAAACAAATGTATGGAAGCGTACCAATACATCGTAAAATTCAAATTTAGCCCGTAAAGGATATAGCCACACAAATCTCGAAAAATCATCAACAAACACCACATAATATCTAAAACCATCAATAGAATTAACAGGGGCAGGTCCCCATAAATCACAATGAACCAAATCTAACACAACAGATGCTCGTTTATCATTCAAGGAAAAAGAAAGACGCTTGCTCTTAGCTAATTGACAAGAAGAGCAGACATCAGGTTTAGGCAATAAAGATGTAACAGATAATTGGCCTAATTTATTTAATAATTGAATAATAGAAAAACTAGCATGCCCCAGATGAGAATGCCATAACTCGAAAGAAGCTTTCAATCCCATAACCTTCAAAGCTGCAATCAAAGCTGGACTGCCATGCTCCAGAACATACAAACCATCACTGCATCTGCCCCGGGCCAACGGTTCCTTTGTTACCCGATTCTAAATCACAAATGACTTGTCAGAGAATAACACATCCACCAGAAAATCCGAGGTAAGCTTACTGATAGATAAAAAAAAATTTGTAATGTGCGGAACAACTAAAACATTTAACAAGTGCACTTGATCAGAGATTTTACGGGAGCTAATGTGAGAAATGGAAATTTTGTCACTGTTACCTACAATAACGTGACCATTACTAGTATATGGCTCAACAGAATCAAGATCAGCAGTGCTCGAGGTCATGTGAGCTGAAGCTCTGGTGTCCAAAAACCAATCAGAGACAGGCCCATTATTAATCTGACATTGAGCTCCAAATGCTTGTGCTAAATTTGCAGCCGAAGGTTCAGAAGGATGAGAATAACGTTGAGGACATGTGGTGGCATAGTGACCAACAACCCTGCAAATTTGATATTTTGGAGTGAAAGATTTCTTGTCTGTATTGCCACGGCCAGAACCTTGGAAGCCAGAAGTGGTTCCAAAATTTGGACCTACACCACCACCACGGGAATTTTGATGTTTACGCCCAGAATTAAAATTACCAGAAGGCTGACCACGAGATTGTGCAGCGAACGCGGCCGGAGCAGGAGACAATTCAGAGAGTGATTGATTAAAAGTATCATAACTGGTTGCATGATGAACCAAATCACGAAAGGAGATTGCTGGGGATAAAGCCATGCGAACATCTGAAAAATTGCTGAAACTGGGACCAAGACCGCGAAGAAAGAAATGAGTTTTATCAGTATCAGGAATAGGATGCCCGAGTGCAGATAATTGGTCGCAAATAGCCTTAAACTTTCGATTAAAGTCTGGTACAGTGAGAGATCCTTTACGAAGAACCAATAATTCACCTCGTAACTGGTGAACACGAGATGATGAAGCATGGACGAAGGCTGCCTCCAAAGCCAACCAGATCGCGTGAGATGTGGAGAGACCAACAACCTCAGCCATCGATTCCTCAGTGAGGCTGAAGAGGAGAAGACTTACAACTTTCTGATCTGCAATGCACCACGCAGCGTAGTCAGGATTTAGCGATGTCGATCCATCAGAGGTGATCGTGGGGGAAGGAGGAGAAGATGAGTCATCAACATATTTGAAGAGATCATGGCAGGTAAGAGTTGGAACAATTTGATTTTTCCATAACAAATAATTTGATGCTAATAGCTTGATTGTTATCATGTGTGAGAGATGAACAATGTTAATAGAATCAGCCATGAGAGAGAGAAGAGGAGAAAAAGGGTTTTGCAGTGATTAAGCTGATACCATATGAGAGTGAATAGTATCACCGTTAATGAGGTGATTTGAGAGAGATCCACTATATAAAGATGTGTTACAATGGATAAGTACAACAATAAATCAAAGAAAATAATCTAAAGGATATACAAAGATACATTCCACATTTACAAAGATATGATTGACTATTCCTTATTAGAAATGACATAAATTCTCAAACAAAAGCATTGAGGAAATATTTAACCACACCATGTGGCAAATGTTGCAAGTTAGGCCACAATAAAAGACTTACAACAATTCTCAGGTTTCAACTTCTTTCCAATTTTATATTTGTCTAAAAATTTCTTTTATTGATATCAATAAATGAATTTAATAATATGTTGATAAATAAATTTTATAATATGTGTTTATTAATAATGAATTCTAAGTTATAGATTTTCTCCAATTTTATATTTTCTTCACATTACTTGATATCGATAGTTAAATTTTATATTCTCCAATATGTCTGTAGCACCCCGAACCAAAAATGAAGTGTAAATGAATAATTAAATATTAAACCCTTAATTAAATTATTATGTGCGTTTCAGATACGTGTTTTGTAACGCCCCAAAATCTTTCGGTCAAAATATCAGAGTTTTTCATTTTTGGGCGTTAAGAAAGAAAGGGGAAAGAGGCGTACATGATATAAAATAGAAAGAAACAGGAGAGGATAAGAAGCGCTACACTTAAAACATCGGATACAACCGATAAAAGAAAGTTTGAAACCATACGCAGCGGAAAAACATCAGGATCTTTTACAGATATGGAGAAATATAATTTTTTTTTACAAATGAGCAACAACTTTTAAAGATAGAACCGGAAGATGAACACAGTTGATAGGGCACCCCTCTCTCTACGCGTCAAGGTTCTCTTCTTCTCCTGTAGTGTGAGTACAGGTGGGGGGTGAGTGCGTTGAATACACTCGTGGGAGAAAAATTCCATGTTTTAAAATTATTAAGTCGTTCACGTATTAAACAGATATAACAAATCAGCAATTAAACACATCACATATTATACAAAACACATAACTCGATACATTAACGGACACACAACCCATGATTCACAACAGAACTCGCAGCCCAATGGACACTAAGCCCAAAGGACACTCCGCCGACCCACCACTGGACACGTAGCCCAATGGACACTCAGCCCATGACTCACTACTGGACACGCAGCCCAATGGACACTCAGCCCAACCCTATCACGCTGTCGTAAGATAAACACCGCATATAAACACAGCACGTAGAGTTCAACCATTCACACATCACATAGGGAAAACTGTAAACAGATAAAGGTTAAGAGGTTACCCCCACAGATCAAACATATATAAGTTCATATATCGTCATTCATGCATTCATTAATGGAAGCACAAAGATTAGGGTTTAAATTTTACCCCCACCTTGTTCGGTGGTTACCACGTGAGTCGCAAGTACCAGAGATCAAATGTTTCAAAGCTCGAGTAACGAGTACCAACGATCTCATGTCCCAGATCTCGTGTTCCAAATCCCGTGTCTCAAAGTTCAATCCAACTGATTGCCTACATACTTTATGACGTTTCTTAGATCCTTAATAAACATAATTAAAGATATAAATGACTTCGGAGGAAGTGCGATCGTTAAAGACGCGATGGATCGAGAGATCTAAAGATCAAGGTCAAAAAAATCAGTGTGGATGATCAGTTTCAGAAGCTGAGATGATAGAGGATGGAATTTAGGTCACGACGGAAAAAGAATGACCTCGATCGGAGTTGAAACGAGCTCAAACGGAGCGTTTTAAGATCGAGGGGTAAAACGGTAATTTTAGTCAAAGGGTTGACTTTGACCGGGCCCACGACCCTCAGTCAACGACATCTCGTCGGCAACGACTCGATGATAATGAACGACAGAAAGAAACGGGATTCGTATCGGAAACACGACGTCACGCACGCAGTGCACCCGTCGCTCGCTCGCCGCGCGCACGACTCCCGTCGCCGTGTGCCCAGCGCGCCCAGCTCGCCTGCGCGGACTCGCCACCTAAACGGCCTTCCAGCCGTCGCCGGCCGGCGAACCACCGGTCTCCAACCACACCCCCGGATTCCCCCTACTTCAAGCTACCAACTCCGGCCAACGGCGGCTACAACGGCACCGCCTAAGTCCGCCAAAACACCTGCAAAAACAGCCCGTCACCCAGTTTCCGATGGTGGCCTGCTCGACCAGGCCACTTCCCGGCGCCACCCGGTGCGGTGGCACCACCTCCTGCCGCCTCGACCTACCTCGCCGGATACCTTACACCGCCGGTTACCACCTCCGGCCATCCCTCGCCGGATTCCGTCATGAATAGTGCCTGAAAAAAACGCCGCAAAACTCTTCGATACACTGATTTTCCAAAAATTCCAACTCCAACCAAAACTCCGGCCGACGACTTTCCGTCGCCGGCGACCACTCCCAACACCTCCACCGCCGATCCCTCGTCGCCGGCAACCTTTCTCGGCCAGCCCAACACCCTTAACCATACATATACTCCCAATCCTATACACACACAAACACACGAATATATACACACACACCCACTGCCTCGCCGGCGGCCACCTACCGCCGACGACCACCACTACCCGCCGTGACCTTGGCCGGCAACCCCCAGTCGCCGGCTACCACCAGCCGCCGCCCAATACACACACACAGAGGTTTCCATACACACACGCATACAAACATATATATATATACCACCCTACTGTCATGCTTGGCCGACGGCCACCTGCCGCCGGCCACCACCACCTGAGCCCTCGCCGGCGACTTCCCGTCGCCGGCCCACCGATCACACACGGCAGCGCCACCCGGCGCCGCCCCAACAGTGAGCACACAACACACACACCACAACACCTTCAAACACACACTTTGCACGTACATGCATAAACACACACTGTTCTGGCCATGCGCCACCACCCACGGCGGCGCCGGCACTCCGGCAGCTCCCCACCACTCTCCGATGGCCTCGCCGGCCACTGTTCCGGTAAGAAAACGAGGAGAAAGAAAGAAATCAGAAGAGAGAGAAAGGGTGACGGGGGTTAGGGTTTGGGACTGAAATTCACCGTTTTCCGGCGAACGAGAAATCGGAATTTAATTCCGAAAGATGTTCTAGACTCGTCTCGTCGAGGGCTATGTTTGGAATTTTCCGGCGAAACTCCGGCGGCGCGGCGGCTCCAGCGGCGGCTTGCCAGAGACAGAATATAGGGGGGAGAGAGAGAGAGGGAGAGGAGACTTACGTGTTTTCGGCGCTTTCGGCTCGTTCGGAAAAACGGTGAAAAATGAACTGAGTGAGCCTCCTATTTATAGATTTCCCGGAAAACACTATTCATCGAAAAATATCTCAAGTTATTGTTCACGATAAGGGCACGATTACTGTTCATCAGAAATATCCCGTATTTCTACTCTTCGTATACATCTCGTATACGTCGTATTCTTCGTTTTCACTGTTTTCTTCATTACTTGAGCTACGTAACTCCGATTGACCTCTAGTTCGTTTCTATCTTCTCGTTTTTCAAATACGCATCGCGTGGTATACAAATATTCTATATACCATGTCCAAGAAAATTATCCGTCTAAACTTCACATTAGACCCGTATCTGAAACGCACATATTAAATTAAACAGTCAAAATATACGCACATAATTATTAAGTCATGTGTTTAAATATTTAATTAATAAATTATGCTCGTTTTGATCCGGGGCGCTACATGTTTAACGCCGGTTTTAGATGGATAAAATTTCTAGACATGGAACATATAACATTTTTATACCATTAGATGCGTAACGGAAAAATGAGAAGATAGAAATAAACTAGAGGTCAATTGGAGACCGCATCTCAAATGGCGAAGAAAAGGGTAAAATCTCGATGAACGGTGAAAAATAAAAAGAATATTTTAATGAACGGTAACTTAGATATTTTTGGTAAATAGTAATTTTCCAACGGTAAAAAGTAACTTTCCAAAATTTATAAATAGGGGCTCATTCAATTAAAAAATGAACATTTTTCCGAACGAAATGAAAGCGACGAAAACAAGTAAGTTTCTCTCTCCAATCTCTCTTCATTTAATTTTTCCGCTATCGCCGTTGGGTGGCGCCGCTGCACCAGGTGGTGACTGGAGGGCTGCTGGACACAGGTGGGCGCTGGGAGCGCGCGGGTGCATGGGCTGCCGAGCCTGGCCGAGCTCTGCCGAGGACACCGTGCGCAGGCGAGCGCACGACGCCGGGTGCTGGGCGAGCGCGCGGTGCGCACGCTAGGAGCCGCCGTGTGCGCCGTGAGTGCACCGGCGAGCGTTTTCGTCCATTGGTTCGTTTTGGATGTTTTCATCGAGTCACCAGGAGTCGGGTGTCCTGGCCAAAGTCAACCTTTGACTAAAATTACCAAAATACCTCTCAATCTTAAAATGCTTCGTTCCAGCTCGTTTCAACTCCGATCGAGCCCATTCTTTTTTGTTACGATCCAAATTCTCCGCTCTTTTATATCAGCATGATAAACTGATCTTTCCCTCTTGTTTCTTCAACCTCAATCTCTCGATCTACCGATCCGTCTCGTCTTTAACGATCGTTCTTTCTCCACAATCATTTATATCTTTAATTATATTCATCAAGGAACTAAGAAACAATATAACTTGTGTAGGTTATCAGTTGAGTTGAGCTTTGAGATACTCGATACTCACGTGGTAACCACCGAACAAGGTGGGGATAACTTCTAAACCCTAATAAATTTATGCTTCTGTATGAACGCACAATGATGATTAATTAACGCTATGAATTGTGAACTTATGTGTTTTGAGATAAATGTCGTGATTATATGATATGTGTGGGGGTAACCTCTAAACTTTATATGTTTACAGTATTCCTTACATGTTATTGTTGAACTTTATGTGCCTTGAGTTATGTGTTGTGTTTTATTTGATCATGCATATGTTATGAATATGATAAATGAGGACGGAAGTCCAAAATCATGTTAAGAATGGACTGGTGGCCCATAAAAGCACAATACGTTAGGGATGGACTGGTGGCCTGTAAAAAGCACTAGCAGAACGGAGGTCCATGATCTCGTTGTAGGATGGACTGGTGGCTCGTAAAAAGCACCAACAGAACAGAGGTCTATGATCTCGTTCTGGATGGACTGGTGGCCCGTAAAAAGCACCAATGGACCGGTGGCCCATAAAAGCACCATATGTTAGTTGAGTACTCTTAAAGATGTGTGTCCTTATTTTATGTGCTATGCATATTACGTGTTGTGTCTAATAGCAAAACTTATATATGTTTGCTTAATAATTGTTAAAACATGGAATTTTTCCCACGAGTGTATTCAACGCACTCACCCCCACCTGTACTCACACTACAGGAGATGAAGAAATTCAAGATGCGTAGAGAAGATGGTGTCATATCCAGCTTTCCCTTTTTGACTTCAAAACTTAATGTTCAAACGATGTATTATTTTAAACTTCACGTTTTGAAAAAAAAGTATATCGTCCTTTTCTATAGATGGATCCTGATGTATTTTTCCACTACTATGTTAAATGTATTATTTCGGCTAGACGTCGGGGATTTTGTATATGTAAAAATCATCTCCTATTTCCTCCAAAGATTTCTATTTTATTTCATGCACATCTTTTCCTCTTCTTTCTTCACGCCCACAAAAGAAAACTCTGATAATTTTATGAAAGAAAACGGGGCGTGACAATGTCGATAAATAAATTTTATAATATGTGTTTATTACTTGATATCCTTAGATTTTCTAAGTTATATGTGTTTAATAATAATATCCTCACATTACTTTTCTTAATATCGACAAATGAATTTAATAGTATATCAATAAATTTAATAATATATGTATTTAATAATAATGAATTTTAAGGTGTTTACTATTTTTAATATCAACAAATAATATTTTTATTTTTTGTTAGTTGCCTTCTGAAGAACAACATTGTGAACAAAATCATAAACAAGGTCAATCATCAAGGTAAGAGAAAGAAAGAGAACAAGTAAGTATGAATATCATTAAGTTTTCTTATTCTATCTTAACTTTTTTCTTAATTTACATTCTAATTGAATGACATTTAAACAAGGTGTTTGCTGACCCTACTGAACCGGCAATCCCCACTAAACCTACACATGAAGAAATGTTTGACTATGATGTGCAACAAAATTTTGGTTGGGTGTTTAATTATGACAAGGTAAGTATGTACACTAAAATCTTGATTGAGTATATAATTATGATAAGGTATGTATCCTTAATATCTTGATTTATGTAGATGCCTCAATCATCTCAAATATCAAATGTTGAGAATCCTTCCATTGGGGCTGCAAAGGTGAAAACTTCAAGAAAGCAAGCACAACCCAAAAGAAGAACAAAACAAACGGTGAGTTCTCAATCAAATCCAAGTGCACCCAAATCCAAGAAAAAAAATTGAAGTAGTAATTTCTTGAGATGAAACTGTGTTTTGGTTTTTGAATCTTTGTTTTGCATGTTGGTGGTACGAGGATACTAGATATGTAGAATTACATTAGTTATTTTGTGTTGGTGGTACCAACAATTAATCTTGTGGCTTGGGAAGAATTTTGTCCCCTGATCATGTAGAAGAAAGTGGCGAAGTTAGTAAGTTATTTTGTGTTGGTGGTACCAACAATTAATCTTGTGGCTTCATGATTTGAGCAGAATTTTGTCCCCTGATCATGTAGAAGAAAGTGGTTAAGTTAGCAATTTTTTGTTGGCTCATTCATCAGGTAAACTAAGAGCATGATAAACATAGTTTGATTGCAGTGAGAGCCATATTTTATTGATATTATATTTTGTGCTTCTATTTTATTTACACAACATTTTGAATTACATGAACATTAAAATGAAGTTAAAAATGCCACATTCATTTGGTTCCAAAAGACATTTTAATTAAAGTAGCAAAATCCTATTTGAAAAAATATCTATTTTAGGATTACAATAAGGAGTATCAAGACAACAAAGCTAATTGTCTTGATGATTCCTTGATTTTTTTCAAATTTATCAATGCTCTCTGATAGTTTCTTGTAGTTAGCTACGAGCTCTTCAATTCTGGATTCTACAAAGTGTTGGAGTCCACTTCATCCTCATGATCCATAGTTGACATTTGTACTTCATTTCTATCATTGATCCATGCAATTGATGTTGGTTCTAGCCATCGAAAAAAATTACATTGACAAGTGCGACAATTGCAAAATAGTTTGCCATGTGTATATTTGTTTGGGCCAATGACTCTAATTACAGCAAATTGTCGGCAATTGCAATATGGAATTATATACCTCAAATCCAAACAATCATCATTTCTTGAAATTGATCTCTTAGAATTACTAGACATTTTACCTATAATATCAATAAAATAAATAATTAAATAAAAAAGAATGTTATGAAAAAAAAAGAAATGAAAAGAAAAGTAAAGAAAGAAACATACCTATTGGTGTAGAAAACAAGTTTGAAGGAAGGTTTTACAATTGTAAGAAGGTGCACAAAAGAATGAGCTTTTTATATAGGTAAGGAAGGGTACATATGTCATTTTACACCCTAAAAAGTGAAAAAAACACAAAAAATCACAAGAAATGCGTGTGTATAACACTTTTGTTAACATTAACAGAATTGAGGATTTCGGGCTATATTTAGAAAACCACAAGGGAGTTTAGCGCATTTTCTAAACCAAGGGGGATTTTATGCCGAATTTTGAAACCGCAAGGTTTCGCGTAATTAACCCTTTTATAATAGGATGCTTAGAAATATAGCTTGAATGCTTATGAATATTTTTCATATCCTATTTTATAATATCCTTTTTCATATACCCATCTATTGTTCATATACTTGGAGTATAATTTATTTTGAAAATATTACCATCTTACGATCTTAGAATAATTTTAGAGAAGTATAATTTTATGTTCCTACGGAGCTTTGGAGAAAACTTTGATCATAAAGAATTACAAATTTAAAAATATTTTAAAACATAAAAGTTGATAGTAATTTATCAAATGCATAAATTTATACTTGCATGATTTGTGTCTATAAACATAGAAGTGATCATTTTATTAATCCACGAACATTTGAGCTAAAAAGTACCATATTTTAAAATATAATTATATTAACCAAATTATAGGTTATAGAGGTTTTTTATTATTATATATGTATACGGTTTACGATTACAACAAGTTTATTTTATATAATATTTTATCAAAAATTCAATATATATTTTTTATATATTTTAAAATCATTTATTATTTTATTCAAGAAAAAGCACAAAACATCAAGATTTATTTTAAAAATTTTATTATTATTGGTAGTTTTTCCAATCTAATATTCTTACCTTATAAAATATTAATTGAGGAGACCTTTTAAAATCGGGATTCCTTTTTTAAAATTTCATAATTATAGGAAGTTTTCCAAATTTAATATTTTTGCTTAGCATATTTATCAATTTAGTAAATCATTTTTGTTGTGTGTAATATTTTGTCACATATTTATTCTTTTATTTGTATATAAATCATAAAAATGAATAGTGGTGAAATCAAAACATCATGGACACACATATTTTTATATTATTTTTTCATATGTTATACATAAATAACCAATTTCTATATTTTTGTTTAAACAATAGATGAGTATATGAAATAGGATATTAAATATGGTATATTATAGAAAGATATTATCACAATGTCATAATTTTTTTCCCATCATGAATGTTTTATTGAGCATATGTTAATTTGTATAATTTTTCCTCATTAATTATGACAAATACAATAAGTAAAGTAGTCTTACAACCTATGATAAATATATGAAATATTTAAAATTAATAAATTATATGAATATTAGGTTAAATTGAAATAACTTTGAAGAAGTATATTGTGTTTCATGGTTAGCATATTTATATAAAAAAATAACAACACTTGAACTTCATATACCCATACATTACACGAGTATCAAATGAGATTGAAATATTCTTAAAAACTTGATTTTTTGTAAAAATTAGCATTTTCATGTCAAATTCGAAATGTTTAAATTTTATGATCATAAATCATTGGGTAACATATTAGATTGAAATTAGTCTCAAATTTTATTATTAGTTTGTATTCAATATTTTCATATCAATATTAAAATAATAATATTTATACACGGGTGCATCGCGCGGGACGTACGCTAGTTAAGGACAAATTATCCACACCTCCATGGTAACTGGTAAGCGTGTTCTAACTTAGAATGCTCGTCAAACATGAAGGGCAGGGGATAAGTCAATTATCAATGGGCTGACAAATTGTAATAGGCTTTTGCATAGAGTCCAGTAAGCAATTTTCCGGGCCAAATGTAAAAATTCTGGTCCTTAAAAACGCAAAAGAATCTGGCATTTCCAAAGCCCTTTCTTCAGTCTTAAACCCTCGTCTCCATTTTCTTCACAGCAGCTCTGCTAACACATACCTCTAATGGCGAATTTCGTTTTCGAACCGCAAAGCGACGAGGAAATCGAACACGAGGAGACTGAGACCGAATCCGAAGAAGATGAAGAACAAAATCAAGAAGAATCGGAACACAAAGAAGAAAAAGTACGTAAAAACAAAAAATCGGAGTCGCCGTGGGACTTCTCCACCTACACTGAATCATTGGCCGATGAACACTCGAGGCGGAGAACCACTTCAGTTGACTACAAAATTAGTAAAGCTCTCGAGCGCCGCCCCATTGCCGCCGCCGAAGATAATCACTCCGAGGAGAATTCGGATTCTGAACCCCTACAAGTAAGGCCTTTTACGTTATGAAATATATATTAGAGCAGGAGTTGTTATTGTATCCTGTTGCATGCTGTTTCTGTTTCCTGACTTATTAATTTCCCGATTAATTGTCTTTTGCAGGAGGATTATATGCCTGAAGAGGAGGAGGATGATGTGCCAACTACTAGTGGGAATGATATGAAACCATTCTTTTCACCAGTGGAGGGTGTATCCTTCCACGCAAACTCGTTTCTCGACCTACATCTTTCAAGACCGTTGCTTCGAGCATGTGAAACTTTGGGCTATAGTAAACCCACTCCCATTCAGGTTCGTAGATGTCATTCCTTCCTTGTTTTTTTATATTTAAGATGTCAGCGTTTTCGTTTTATGTGGTTAAGCAAGAGTTGATGCATTTTTTCCTTTTTGTAGGCTGCTTGTATACCATTGGCTTTAACAGGACGTGATATATGTGGGAGTGCTATTACTGGCTCGGGGAAGGTATTTCTTTTTTGTTTTGAAAGATAGCTACCAATTGAATTTAGCTTGTTTGATTCTTTTTTATAACCTTCACGCCACAACGGGATGGAAAGTACATAGTGCAGAATCCACATATTTATGGTTAAGGAAGAGTTGCCTGAGATGGCATACAATGTCATGTTTCTCTCTTTCCAGCTCCTTTTGTTTGATTTCATATAATATTTTAACAAATATTATGTTATAGAAATAAATGTGTACTTGTTTTGAGTGCCTTTGCAACATCAATGAGATTGTTAACTGTAGGATTGATGAATATATTTGTTGTGATATCCAGACTGCTGCGTTTTCTTTACCAACATTGGAGAGACTTTTGTATCGGCCAAAGAATAGACCAGCTATTAGGGTTTTAATTCTTACACCAACTAGGGAGTTGGCTGTTCAGTAAGTTCTGCTTCCTTAAGTTACTTGATACTTCTACATCAATGTTCTTCACTGTTTTTATTCTTATTCATGTTTGGTATTGGCATGAATTGAACTACATCTCTCCTTCATATATGATTCTTCAGTGACATGTTAGATAATTAGTGTTTATTACATTTTGAAGAGTTCTCACCATTAGATGCTGCAGATGGCTTTGCTGCAAATTTTCTTGCACTCTATGCATTTATATCTTGTAATCTATCATTTTTATTTACTTTGTTTTCAATATTGCATGATAATGGGATTTAATATGCACTATTTACTAACCAACACGTAAGCCTACTGAAAGTAAAGGATAATATTGAAAGCCTACTGAAATTATTATTTAGGAATGCTGAGCGTACAAGCAACTTTAAAAGTTGTGCTAAAGATATAAGAAATTCATTATCTTCCTATTAGTTCATCATGACTGTAATTTCTGTGTCTGAGAAGAGCTTGACAAGCATAAGTGAAATAGTGTGAATGAGCAAAAATTGAATCTTAACATGTAGAGATGAGGGACAATGTTTGAAAATAATTCCTTTTAGTGTGATATCAGCAGACCACCATGAGTAACATAGCATGTAGTGCTTTTTGTGGAACATGAATTTTCCATTTCAATATTTGGAAGTTTAATGGGGTTGGTAAGGTATGAATAATTGCAATTATTTTCTTATCTGGAATTTTGTGAATTTGGTTCTAAATACTGAAAATTAATATTCTCTTCACTTCAATAAGATGCACTGCATGCTTAATTCTTGTGCTCTATTGGCTATGGTGTTCTTGATGTTGCCAGCATGCATTAAGAACTACCATTGACATATTATAATTATTTGATTTTCTCATTGTTTCTTTTTATCCCACTTTTTCTATAATTTTAGTGTTTTATTGGATTATGTGACTTATTTTTCAGGATTCATAGCATGATTGGGAAACTTGCTCAGTTTATGACTGACATCAGATGTTGTCTGGTAGTTGGTGGTCTATCAACAAAGGTTTGCCTGTGAACATCTCTGTTTTATTTTGTGAAGCTTGACATCATAATACCTTACATTTGGTTCACAGCCATGTAGGCCACATCCAAAATATAAAGACTTGGAAACTGTTTCTTCCATGGGTGAGACTTGTGTACAAATTGTGGAACTGTTGTCTGCGAAATGTCACAGATTATAAATCTTGTAACCTGTGTTTGAATTGGAATAAACACTATCTTCACTGTGAGTGGATGTATTATGCAAATGAACTCAACATAGACAGAGTCCTATTTCAGAACTGGTAGTCCTAGTCCTTGCAGCTGTAGTCAAACTCAAACCAATATAATGCCTACATATGAAGTGGGGAGTGCTTATATAATATGGTGGCCGCTGGGTTTGAAGTTTTTAAAGTGTCTCCACCATGCGACAAGTTAAAGTTTCTTATCGACCTGTTAGTATCCTGTAATATCCTATAAGATTAGGTTTCTTGAGGTTTAAGCCAACTAGCTGTTTTCATTTTTTTCTTCACTGAAAGTTACAGGAAATGCATGGTGAATAGAGCGTGCTACCAGTTTATGCTACTCTGAAGGTTGCATGTGAAGTACTTCTGGTTATCCAGGCACTTGAGCTGTGTGATATTGAAAAATCACTGAGGATGTTTCTATGATTTATTAATTTTTACCATGTCTTCTGATATTTGCCTACTGACATAAAATTATATTAGGTGCAAGAAGCAGCTTTGAGAACATTGCCAGATATAGTTGTTGCAACTCCAGGACGTATGATTGATCACCTGCGAAACTCTATGTCAGTACATCTGGATGAGCTTGCAGTTCTGATACTTGATGAAGCTGATCGACTTCTTGAGCTTGGATTTAGTGCTGAAATTCATGAATTGGTATATTTTGGAGTTTTTTTTAGTATTAGAAGCATGCTAGTTCTGATCTTAGCATGTGAGGAACATATTTTGGGGAAGCGTGATAATCATTTAATGCAAAGAGGAAATATAATGGAGTTCCATGGGTTTTGTCAAAAGAATTATTGAATTTGTGTTATGTTGTCACTGCACAAGTTAATAAGAACGGAAAGTGGATTAAAGAGTTCATTTGTGAAGGTCTAGAATAATATTTCATTTGTTAAATCTTTATTAGAAAAGGAATCTATAGATTACAGCGATTAAGTACTTCACTTTCTGTCCTGAAATATGGTTAATAATGATTTGTCATAGGATTCATCTCCTCTTATCTTGGTTTCTTAATCATAAGGAAAGTAAACTTACTTTTGTTGCTTCCCCTCCAATAATTGCAGGTGTTCTTAATTCTATCCTCTAACTAAATGGTCCTCTAAAATAAACAAAATCATTTGAATATCTTTATGTTAAATGATTTTGAATACTGAAACTTTTTTGTTTCTTTTTTACAGTAACATTTTGCTCTTTCTTTAACCTGAGAAGTTGCAGCATAGTTGCTCGCTTATCACTCATAATTTTTTCAATAATAGAAGCACTTGTGTCCTACTGACATCATCTCCTTTGAGACACTCTCATGGCCACCACCGAGCTTACTATGTGACTTTAAGGTTCAATTCTTGTAGCTGTCATTTATTGGAGATAAGTTGAATCAGACAAGGGGCAAGTGCCTATGCAACACATCATGGATAAGTTTTTGAAGTGTATTCATTATAGAAGTTTATAGTTGCCTATCTGAGCCATTAGACAAAAAGCTAGATGCATTGATAGAAACATCACAGCAGTCTGTAGAAGCCGGCAAGTCGAACTAATTGCTTACCCAAAACAGTTCTATGAAGTTGATTGCGTAGAAAAAAAAAAATACTTGTGTTGGTAATTGTATCTGTGGAGCAGTTAAAGTGGAAAATATTACAAAAATAGAGTGCTAAAAACTCTGACAGCTTTTTTGTTTGATAAAATTTGTGTAGTATTTCCTGTAGATCATTTCGTGACATTCCTTTGATGTGGAGCTTGCAGTTCTATATCTAAACTAATTCTTGAAATGTTTGTTAATATCATCAGGTCAAGTTATGTCCTAAGAGGAGACAAACCATGTTATTTTCAGCAACCATGACTGAGAAAATTGACGACCTTATTAAGCTCTCCTTGAATAAACCATTACGCCTATCAGCTGATCCATCAACAAAACGTCCAACAGCATTAACTGAAGAGTTAGTCATTAGTGGTTCTCTTTGCAATTTAAATCCAATCTTCATGGTCTTTTTGGTTAAGATCGTGAAGGGATGTTCAAAGATCATGTGATTATTTTTTTCTATTTCTCCCTACATAAAATTTTCTAATGAAACTGTATCACCTTATATGCAGGGTGGTTCGCATACGCCGAATTCGTGAAGGAAATCATGAAGCAGTTCTTTTTGCATTGTGCTCCAAGACCTTTACCTCAAAAGTTATTATTTTCAGGTTTTCCTTTTCATTTGGATTTGATTGCTTTTTCCATTTGGACAACATTTGCTTGTTTGAGTTCTATTCTCTGTTACATCACTGATGTTATACTGTAAAATTATGAATGAATTTGTTGAAATTTGAGATGCTGAGAATATTGAAAATAATGTGAGTAATGGAGTTTGTTATTGAATCTCATCCAGAGGTTCTCAACAAATTAGAATTACTCAGTAGTAGAGCAAAATTGTAGGTGAAATGTTGAATCTCATGTCTGACTGCTGGAAAGTTGACAAGGAAGGTTTTAGACATTCCACATGATTCATTTATTTTATTTTTCCATCTACAGTGAGAAATGGATTGTTTTACACAATTGAGTTTTTTTTTTTTTGGGTTCCCAACTTCCAGTCTTAGGTGCTATAATGGTAGTGAATTAAGAGAATCTGGGCCATGTTTTTCAATTAATCTTTAGTGTATATAATGATGAACAACCTCATTTGAATTTTCTCAGCGTTTTTCTTAAATAGTGCCTAAGAAATTCTATATTCTATTTCTAGTGGTACTAAGAAGGCAGCCCATAGATTGAAAATTCTATTTGGGTTGGCTGGCTTTAAAGCAGCTGAACTTCATGGTGACCTTACTCAGGCCCAGCGTCTAGATGTAAGTACCTCCTTACATCTTTGGCTTTTTTTGTTAAGCCTGTGGATCATTCCTTTGTATATGTTGAAACCTGTTTTCATGATTTTTTCTAGGCCTTGGAACTTTTCAGGAAGCAGCAAGTGGATTTTCTAATTGCAACAGATGTTGCGGCTCGTGTAAGTCTGAGATCAACTTTTTATATGGTTAAATTAAATTTACTACTTTGTAATGAAAAATTAATACGTTCTATCTGAAATAGTGATTGTTGCAATTTCTGTGTTTCCATCTCATTTCTATTTCTGTTTTCAGGGTCTTGATATAATCGGTGTTCAGACAGTCATTAATTTTGCATGTCCGCGAGACCTTACAAGGTAAATATTGTTTTACCATGATTGGTCAGAAAAATGAAAAGTTAGTTTGTAGTTCTCATAGAATGTAATTCCCAATTCTAGGCTTCTCATTTATCTCATCTTCCTAAATTCCCTCATTATATCCAAGACTTGTTAAACTGTCTTTATCCGATATTCTGATTATGTACAGTTGAGAAACTATTTATTCCTGCAGTTATGTCCATCGAGTCGGTCGCACTGCCAGAGCTGGCAGAGAAGGATATGCTGTTACATTTGTTACTGATGATGATCGGTCCCTTCTTAAAGCCATTGTAAACATCTAAATTCATCACAATTCGTAATTTCAGGTTTCTTACTTATTTTAGGTTGTTTGTTTCTCAGTGCAAAATGGGGCTATACGTTGTAGTGTTTAAACATGTATCTGGTGAGACTCACTGGAATCTAGTATATAATCATCATTATTTTTGGAACCCCGGGTTTTGATACCATGTTACTTAAGAAATATGATTTGGACCACTGATTACAAAAAAACATGTTTTCTTTTTCACCACTTTTCAATCGTAAATGAAGATACTAGAACATTTCCTGCAATTGCTAAATCATAACTCAAAGTTCACCAGTTGAGGTTGGAACAGCAGATCCCAGAAAGGGATCAGAATCCGACATCAATTCAAGTGGACACTCAAATCTTTCTGTTCTTTCCCGCCAAAGAAATACAAGATTAGTCTCTAAGCTCATTAGATGCGGACATTAAGCTTTGGTTATTTGAAATTTTAACAAGATTTGTCCTAAAGGCAAAGTGAGTTGGTCTGTAATATGGTCAATGCAAGGTAAATTGATGTCGTAAGCAAGGTAAAATCTGATGAATTACGTAATTAGTGCTCTGATTAATGCATATATTGAATGATCCCAACCATATCTTCATATATTGTGGTAGTTGTGTAAAGCTATAAAAAGTTGTTTTAGTTGGTAATCTATCAGTACAACAATACTTTAGAATATTTCAACATCATTAACTAGCAAATTTCTCTAGTAGTACTGAGCTAACTAGCAGATTACAACAATACTTTAGTGCACAATGACTGCACTACTGAGCTGACTTCCCTAGCAGATTTCTGTGAAGCAATGCTAGCTTTTCTGAGGTTATGATCAATTTTGAATGGATATACTTATCTGTTACATGAATTTAGGTCACAAAATTGCTTGGCATGAACACTTGCTTTGTAAAGGAGAGATTGACTAATCACAGAGTTATAGAAATTTGATTTGGACAATTTTATAGCAGATTTTTTGTCCTATGTCATTCTAATCCTAACATTTATCGATTCTTTAATCTTTAAGAATGTATTGTTAGGTTTTAGGTTCTTTTCAAGCTATTCATTGATGTTCTTGTATGTCTTTATTTTCCCATGTGTTCTGGCTATGTTATTCAACATTCTTATGACAGTGTAGTTAATCTTTGTTTCAATCAGTTGTTCCTTTCCATCTACATTTTGCAACTTTTTCTCTTGAATGTTCTCCTTTTGCTTTCTCCATTTCCCTGTGCTTGTGGTGTTTAAGTTGATTTGGTAAGGATAATTCATTATTAACTCGAAGTCTTTTGAGGATGAGTTTCTGGACGTAGAGATATCTTTGAAGATGCCTTTTCGTACCTTCCTTGCAATCAATGTTCTTGTTAGGTTGATGTTGTAAAAGTAATTAGTTTATCATCATTGCCTGTTTGGCATATTTACATAATCTCTTAAGTCTTACCTTTATGTTTCTAGAAGCAGTTTCCAATTTTATGAGTCAAGTTATGCAAACTTAAGTCCATGTTAATCCGTGTTCAATCTTTTTATGCTTGTGAATGATTTTGTCAAGAAAATGAAGCTTTATCTTGAGTTTGTTTGGTCACATATTGAACCACTATGACAGATTAAAAGAGCTGGTTCAAGGTTGAAGAGCCGAATTGTAGCTGAGCAATCAACAAAGAAGTGGTCTCAAATAATTGAGCAAATGGAAGATCAAGTGTCCTCAATTCTTCTTGAAGAAAGGTAGTTTATTCATTTTTCACTAGCTAAATCTGATTCCCCATACAAAGTGTGATTCCTAACCCCACCATTTATTGTCTTGAATTGTTGCAGGGAAGAGATGGCGCTAAGAAAAGCTGAAATGGAGGCTACAAAGGTTTCATGTTCTGTGATTCTTGTTTAGTCTCTTGACAATTTGTAGTTTCTTTAGGGGCTAAAATACACGAAGCATCTTTTCAAATTGAAATGTATAAATTACCAGGATAATCAATCCCCAAGTCCATGTTATTTTATTTTCAATCAGATGCCAAGGCTTGGAAGCATTCGGCCATCCTGTAGTTACTTTCAACACAATTTTCATCCTATTGGTTGTAGATTTCGCTTGTATATGTGAGAATCTAACTAGAGAAGACCTAGAATTAAGAAGGAAATAGAATGAAATTAAACAAAACAGATTTTTCCCATTCCAGGTCTATAAGCAAGGTTTGATTTGTGGGAGTCTATCTATAATAGGATGCATACAGACACATAGACTAGAACATGTGTGTTGTAGACAAAAGAGGCAGAATATCATTGAATAATAGCAGTATTGACATATTAAATACTTGCATAGCCCAGTCAATATTTCTCGTCCACTTTTATGTATACATGTTTCCTTCATGGATTGTAGGCAGAAAACATGATTGCTCACAAAGACGAAATTTACTCACGTCCTAAACGAACTTGGTTTGTTACGGAGAAGGAAAAGAAGCTTGTAGCTCAGGAAGCAAAGGTAATTCCCCATTGTCTGGAAATTCTATATCGCATCGTCTTTCTTTTAGGCTGGCGAATTAAAATGTTATTAACATTAACAACTGATATAAAGTTTGTTATTTATCAAGGTGGATTTGATTTTCACTAATTTGTCTATTTCGTGATGGTGGCTATCATATGATAAAATTGGCTTGATGATGGTGGCTTATATCATGATAGAGAATTCTTGAGGAATGACTAGTTTGAGCACAGTATAGTATCTGCCATTTTCCTTTTCTTAATGTTCTAACGACTGAAAATGGCCTTTATAAGTTAGGCCTCTATTAATTAAGGCTTTTTATGTGAATGAAGTAGCCTGAAGTATGGTTTTATGTAATTTTAGCAACTTTATGGTTTTATCTCTTCGTATATCTACTGTACAATCAGGAGATTAAATTTTGTCTCCCAGCCTCTTTTCCTTTGATTGTACCTGTAGAGTCCTTTTCTCTTTATTTGTTTAGAATGTTTCCCTATCCATTTGCATTTCATCAACTAAATGGATGACGCTGAGAGTGATCTTCAATAAAAAAATAAAAATTAGTACTCTCCGTATAGATATGCCCACAATTACACTGCATTTTTGCTGGCTGTCAGTACAGTCCTGTTGTTTGTCTTTGAACAATTTTCTGTTAGTTGTATTATTGCTAACCATTTAAGTGGGATTGGCCAATGGTTTACTAGGAAGCCTTGGATAAGAGAAAAGGTCGTAGAAATGAAGCAGTCAGCGCTGAACAAGCAGAAGAGTTGAAGATGAAGGAAAAGAGAAAGCGAGAGCGCGAGGTTCTTTACTTAGTCCACATATGTCTTCTTTATTTTGTATGGGCAAATTGATTTATGTGGAGCTAATTCTTTTAACAGAAAAACATGCCAAGGAAACAACGGAGAAAATTGGAGGCAGCTAGGGAGATGTTAGAGGATGAAGAAGAAGTCAAGGTGCATATCCTTTCATTTTCTACTTTCACAAAAACTCATATGAGACAGTCTCACGGATAGTTATCATGAGACGGAGCTCCATCACCCACGAATAATATGTGAATTGTAGGGTGAGTTGTGGGTTGACCCGTCTCACGCAATACATTAAAATTTCGTGAGACCGTCTCACAAAAGACTCTCTCTTCTACATTATATGATCACATGCTTTTCTATATTAATTTTTTTTGGATATGTAAAAAACCATGCAACTATGCTGCAAACAGCTTCTTTTGCAATCTATGATTGGAATATTCAGACATTCTTAAATGGTCTTGGGTCATGGCTGTCAATTGCATGGAGTCCACCTTTGGGACCCCACAACGTGGACCTATGGTGACCCGGGACCGACTGGTTCCAAGTCAATGCAGTAGTAGACTACCAGATAGTTCATCTGTTGTAATTTAACTGCACCAATTGGGCAAAGATTATTATTACAATTATATTGTTGTGGTAATTTAGTCACCTTACCTGTGTACTCTGTTGTAGTATCCACACATATGGTGTGATTAGTCAACAGATCTTTTATCCATGTTACTAGAGCTGTTTCTAACAAGTAAGATTTGAAATAACCAGGTTGGAGGGAAAAAGAATAAAGAGAAGAGTGGAATTTCTCTTGTTGATGTTGCGTATCGTAGGGCAAAAGCAGTGAAGGCTGCAAAAAAGGCTGTTGATGCTGGAAAAATTGTAAAAAAATCGGTTCAGAAACCCAAGCGTCCTTCCCAAGTAACCAAATCAAGAACGGAAGAGATGCAGGAACTTTTCCAGGATGACATGAGCGAGAAAAGGCAGAAAAGAACTCTTGGTGGAGCTGCTGGGAAGAAGAAATCCTCTTTCAAGAGCAAGTCACGGTATAAATATTATTATCCATGTTTATTTAATTGAAGCAATCAATGGCTATATCTCTTTTGAAAAGTTGCTGTGTGGTTGGTTAGGCAACAAAGTTTCTAATATTTATCCTCTCTCCATCATTTATCATTTCATTTATATCTCAAATGATTTATGATTCTGTTACTCTGCAGGTACAAGCGCCGTTAGGTTATGCATTCCTTCTTTGAAGATTATGTTATGATTGATTTGTCTATTTAGCAGCTGAAAATTGGACGATTTAGATTGCCATACACTATGCCAAGACACAGTTTCTTCCATCAAATCTTGGATTTAGTTTAAACCTATAATTCTTTAGTATATAGGCTTTAAAAATGAAGTTCCATCTTCTGTTTTGTATAACTTACTAGCATCTTTGTACTCAGTTTATGTAGCCTTGATTGAACAAGGGAGATTTTTTCATTTTCTTAGTCCGACTGAATTTGCTGCCATGATTTTGAGTTATTAATCCGAAGAAAATTACCATGTTTTGATGTAATCTCTATAAAATTTGATTTTCTTAAAAACTAACTATATGTTAAACAGTTGCATACACTACAAGGTTTTAGACTATATACATTAAAATATCGAGGGATTTTAATGTTGTGCAAATTTTATGAGTTTATGATAAAAAAAAAAAAAATTATGCTTTTTACTATTGATTTATTTTATTACGAGTCTAGACTAGAGAAATAGAAAGTGCAACGACCGCATTATTGAGAAAGATGAGGGGGCCTTCAATTTTGTAGTAGATAAAGAGCATACACTTTTAATGTTATCTAAACATAAAATATATTTTAAACTAGAATAAGTATATTTTCGTATTTAAGTCTTTTCATTATTTCTTATCCAAATCTCTTAGTTTGTATCCATCTACAAATTCAGTAAATAAAGGTTGAGACTATTCACCCCAAACTTTCCTAAACACACCCCAATTTTTTTATTTTTCAATTAAATAAAAAAATGTTAAAAATACAATTTTGTTCTTATGAATAAAAAAAAATTGAAAACTCTCCTATTCTTCCCTCCCTCTCTTATTTTTCAATTAAATAAAAAAATATAAAAATCCAATTTTGTCCTTATAAATAAAAAAAAATTGAAAACTCTCCTATTCTTCCCTCCCTCTCGTGCATCCCTTTTTTTTTCATTCATTTTTCTCACATAATTTTTTTTAAGTAATAACACAACAACTAATAAAAATCATATCATGGGTTAATTAAATATGTAAAAATACTCTTAAAATCATGTAAAAATTGTGTAAAAACGTAAAAAAATGTATCAAATTTGATTGCTCTGTTCGATCTTGGTTGGTGAACACACAAAGGTGTGTTCGACCACCAGACGTTGAACGTGCCTTAGCATGTTCGATGTCTGGTGGCCGAACACAAATGTATCAATGGTTTCGTTCAACCCTGGGTGGTCGAACACACAGATGTGTGTTCGACCACCAGAAGTCAAACATGTTATAGCATGTTCAACTCCTGGTGGTCGTGTGTTCGACCAATCAGGATTGAACGGAGCCATCAAATTTGATACATTTTTTTACGTTTTTACACAAATTTTACATGATTTTAAGAGTATTTTTACATATTTAATTAACCCATAATATGATTTTTATTAATTGTTGTGTTATTACTTAAAAAATTTAAGTGAGAAAAATGAAAGAAAAAAGAAAACAGGAGAGAGAGAGGGAAGGATGAGAGAGTTTTTTTTTAATTGCTAAGGGTAAAATTGGACTTTTATTATATTTTATTTTTTAAAAATGAAAATCCAAAAAATTGGCGTGTGTTAAAGAAGACATTGGGGTGTGGATAGTCCCACCCGTAAATAAATCATCTTCATTGTTATGTTATGATAACATGAAGAGTAGGTCTTATGCGAGACCATTTCACGGATTTCATTTTGTGAAACGGGTCAACCTAACCCAATCAATTGTCTAAGTCAAAAAGTCAACGGTAATGGTCAATGGTCAATCCTGGTCAACGGTCGGTACTATAAAGTATTACATGATATATGTAAACGTATTACATAATGCTTTTATGTGTATCATGTGATAATTTCATAAAGTATAATATGATATAAATAAAAGTATTTCATGGTACTTTATTCTCATAATATAACACTTTTGTGTGTATCATGTGATACTTTAAAAAAGTATTACATAATATACATAAAAGTATTACATGATGATACTTTCAAAAAATATTACATGATATAGATAAAAATATTATATGGTATTTTATTCTCATAAATAATATTTTCATGTATATCATGTGATACTCTCAAAAAGTATTACATGATGTATATAAAAGTATCATATGATACACAAAAGTATTACATGTTACACATGAAAGTATTACATTATAAGAATAGCGCACCATATTTTCATGTGTACCATGTAATTCTTTTATTTTAAGTGTATCATGTGATACTTTAAAAAAGTATTACATAATGTACATAAAAAAAAAATTATATTTGACTTTTATTGATCGGGTGTTGATTTTGATCATTGATCGTTGACTTTGATATTGACTCGTTGACTGTGGACTTTGACCCATTAACCGTTGATTAGGTTAAACCCGACCCGTCTTACAGAATTTTTAAAAAATCCCATTAGGGTACATGTAGGGGTTGGGTAGATGTCCAATACCTGCGGATACCCACCAACTCATATAATATATATGTATATAGTATGTGTTATGTAAGAATTGATCCCTACACATTTCATTAAAAAAATATTTATCATTAAACTAGCTAGCATTTTATGATAAAATATTCACTAAAAATGTATATAAATGTATTAAATATAAAAATTAAAAAAATAAATACAATTCGTTTATATTCAAAAAAATATATTTATATTTGGTAAACGGGTAATGGGTGGGTACGAGTACCTGACAAGTAATGGTAATCAGGAATGGGATAGGTACCGGTAGTTCTAAATGAAAATGAGACGGATTTGGGAAGTATAAAATTAATAGGGTTAGAGTTTGAGATTTCCTAAATGATAGGGTACCCGATCCGTTTTTTCATCCCCAAGGAAGTGGATAGTACATCATGATCGAGTACATGTATTTGGCTTGTGAAACTATTTGAAAAACAATTGTTGGATTGTGTTTTTTTTATACTTTGTTATCTGTTCTAATATTCTATGAATGATTATGTTCACTACTTTGATTTATTGATTCGATCGATTTCAGTTATATTAGCACGATATCTTCATGTGATCAAACGATATGTGAGTGTATAGGCAAACACTATAAATTGAACATAGGAATAACTCTTATATGGAGAATTTCCGCCTGTTTGACCGATGGAAGTCAAACAAGATACCGACTATTCGACCTAGACTGGCCGAACACTTTATAGTTTGTTCAATACATGGCCGAACATCATGTATAGTGTTCGGCCAGTCTTGGCTGAACAGACCCCGATTGTGGTTTTCATAGTGGTGCAGCTCATTCGACTATTGGCCGAACAAAGTCATCATGTTCGACTTGTGGCCGAACCTTCTAAACACCGTTCGACCAATCGTGGCCGAACAGGTGCAAAATTAACCTTATTTTCACATCTATATAGCACACCAATCCAATAGAACAAGATATGATGAAATCTATAAAACAAGCTATAAAACAACAATTGCTCACACATCAGTCGATCAACATTACAAGAAAAAAACAAGTAAAATATTGCTTCATACATCCATCAATTGTTCATATAAATCTAATCATCATCTATGTCAATTGACGCAATACCCATCGACGAGTTTTCACTATGACTTTGAAGAGCATAATTCATGATTCGTCTTTTAAAAAATTCAGACCACCTGTTTGCACATGGTAGCCGAGTTTCAAACCACCGATCAATAATGGGTGGTAATGGAGCATCGTCATCCAATTTTACCTACAAACAAGTAAAATACAGTCAATATAAGAGGCATATTAATAATACTTCATCAAGTATAATAAAACAAATAACATATCCAAATTACCATAACGTAATGATCGTTGGCAACCAGGGTCATGCATACAAGTACTCGAGGCTTCATTAGTATTTATGTCCTCATATGTAGAACCGTGACGCACATGTTTGTCGAGAGGTGGACAATGGCCATGTTGTAAGCATTGGCTACCAAGTATGTCATTTCGGGAAATGCCCATCAATAATTGATCTGGTAAACAGGCTTCTCATAGTAAGTTAAGTTCGTAGTTATCTGTTCAATCCGATCGTGCATACTGATGATATTCTTGTATAACCATTCAAAGTTTTTTATCTCATCCATTAGATCGCTATGAACTTGTGCCCATGAGTTCTCTCCCAATCCTAGTCTATTGGCTATGCATCGGAAACCACAATGCCCGTCTCCCAATGGATTTTTTATACTCAACACGTGTCCTTGCATGATAGGAGGAAGTTGACCAATGAAGATTTCATCACCAGCCTTGCGGACAGAACGTCGCCTTATTTGAAGCATTTTCCTCTTCAAGGTTGAGAACATTGGAGTGGCCTTAATGGATTCACCTACGTAAGTATTTTCATCGACAGGTGAAGAACAACTATCGTGAAATGATTCAAGGTATTCAAACTTACTAGGGTTACGTTTTGTCGATGTCTCTTTCTTCAACTTTGCTTTGCTAGGCCTACCACGGGGACGTGTGATCATTTTTTGTTCTTATAGCGAACTTGTTGACGGTATGGATATCTCGCAAAGTCTTTTAAGCAACAACTTCTGAGACTCCGAGGCCGTTCCAAACATGTCGTTAATACCACCGATTGTTTCTACCCAATGGTTACCAACATCAACGTTTACTGAGCCTTCACACTTCGCTGGTTCACAATCTAACTTTCTCCAAAAGTGGTCAATCATATCAAGTTGGACAACTTAACCATCTCATATCAACTCCCCCAATTCGTGCGCACAAGGCAAGCCACATGTCCTCCTCAAGACACAACCACAAATGAGAGGATCTACACCGCAACTATCCACACCACTCATCTCGTCAAACATCTTACCAAGTGCATGATGCGACACCAATCCTTAAATGTTCTTAAACAAATGAGAAGCATAACGATGTGGCGCCACATGAAGACTTTATTCGAAAGAGGCCTTCATATTCATATGTGACGTGATGAGCAGATGATGGATTCTTTCCCACGATGTCTCAAAATTCCATTAACTCGATCCCAATTATTTTTTGAGTATGGCGTGCGCACTCTCGACCTTATGAATACAAAAATACTTAAGTCACATTTGAATCGAAAACTTCAATAATTGTAGTTATTCATCTACGTAAGAGCATACCTGCTAGTAGACCTGTTATCAAAATGCATGATATTGTCAGTCCAGTACGAGACAAACTTCTCTTTATACGGCTGGATCCAGTTCTTTATGACATAAGTAACAGCCCTAGGATATTCTCTGTAGTCAGTTTTAAGTCTCCTAACCAACTCATTGAATTTGTGTTCATCCTCAGCTAATATCAACATATTCCATGAATGGTTAAACTGTTCCCACTTCTCATTTCGACCGGTAATCGGCTTGCAATTACTCAAAATATTTTTGTTGATATGCCACCGACATAACAACGACATGGAGTCAGGGACATAACTAAGATAGCATTCATGAGTGAAAGTTCTCGATCAGTTACAATCACCTTCTGTCACACCTCGTTTTCTTTTCATAAAATATCAGAGTTTTCCATTAGGCGTGAAGAAAAAATAGCAAGAGACGACAGAAGAAGGGGATTAGAGACGACAGAAGAAAGAGGTAAGAGATGATATGGATCATTCACATATCAACAGTCGGTCTCACTATCGACAATATTCGGTCTCAATACCGATATATATATACATTATAACAAAGCAGCGAAATAAACCATCAGGATCTCACATCCGAAACATATATCAAATATTATTACAAAACTTGATTTAAATAAAACATTGTTTTGAAACTGTTTGTGCGACAACATCTTAAAAATACAAGTTCAGAAACAACACCGCCTCTTTCCATCTAGGGTTCAACATGCTCATCAGCTCCTATAGTGTGAGTACAGAATAAGGGGGTGAGTGCGTTGAATACACTCGTGGGGATAAAGTATGCATCTTATAACATGCAATAGTTATATCGTACAGGAAAGTAACATTCAATCACATGTAAAATGCATAGCAGCTATTAGAAATGGTAAGAAGGATAGGTGCGGGAACAACCCATCTTACCCTATAAAACGGTCTCAATACCGCTGGTGCATTTCAAGAGGACCACCAAACCTCAACAGAGTAGTAGAAATGGGGGAGACGGTTTTTTACAGTCCATTGGACTCTCCGAACATGCAATGTGAACCGAAGTTCTTGCACAGTATATAGTATGGCACAACACGTATATTCACAGCATTTAGTATTCCTCAATAATGCTTCATTCCTCAATCATGCGCGCGGCACCCGGTGGTCTTGGCAGCTGCCGCGTTTTCTCGGCAGCTCGGGTTCTCGGCTCGGCAGGCTGCCGAGTTTTCTCGGCAGCGTGGGCATGGGTCTCAGCGGCTGCCGAGTTTTCTCGGCAGTAGACGCGCACCACTCGAAGACCTCGCGCGCCAGCGCGCACGTGTCTCGGCAGCTGGCCGAGTTTTCTCGGCAGCTAGGCCAGGCTCGCGCCCAGGCCTCCCAGCATCAGGCCTGCTTGACCAGCCACCTTCCCGGCGGCACCGCCCTCCACCGCCGCCACCTCGTCCACCGGAAACCTTGCACCGCCGGCTACCACCTCCGATCATCCCTCGCCGGATTCTGGCGGTGAATAATACCCGAAACTTCACCGCAAAAACCTTCGATACGCAAGTACGCAAACATACACCCTTCCTCTCCTAGCTCCGGTCGGCGACTTCGCCGGCAACCACTCCCTCATCCCAGATCACCGGCCTGCGACTCCCAGTCGCCGGCAACCCTCCAATTCCGGCCACAACACCTCAACCTTACATATACACACACACGCATGCTTATATACTCACGCGCACACAAAACCCTAGCCACCACAGCCCTTGGCCGGTGACTTCCAGTCGCCGGCGACTCTCCCCCACCTCCTGGAACTCCGGCCGGCGACTTCCAGTCGCCGGCAACCTCCCTACCAAGCCCCTTCACTCACAATAGTGAAGCAAACACACACATATGCATAAACACACACACCCTGCACAAGCTTGGCCGGCGACTGGAAGTCACCGGCCACCCACCGGAACACCTCGCCGGCGTATCACCAGCGCCGGCCATCACTTCCCACATGGCGGTGCCACCTGCGTCGCCCCCAACAGCAAACAACACTCACACACACTAACACACCCTCAAATACACACACATACACGCTACATATATATACTACTGTCCATCTCCGGCGGTGCTGGCCCTCCAGCATGACACCCTTACCTCCGTTGGACCTCCGGTCATCAGCTCCGGTGAGAAGAAAGAGAAAAACAGAGGAGAGAGAAAGGTTGGTGCAAAGGTTAGGGTTAGGGTTTAAGAGGCTGTTTTTCACCATTTTCCGGCGAACGGAAAGTCGGAATTGAATTTCGAGACCTATGCTAGACTCGTCTCATTGAGAGCTACGTCGTGTGCGAAATTGGCCAAAACCGAGAAGTTTCAGATTTTCCGGCCACCACCGGCGGCTCTGGCGGCTGCGTGCCGGAGGCAGAAAAAAGAGGAGATAGGGAGAGAAGGGAGGAGAGAGAACTTACGTGTTTTCATCGCGCTCGGCTCGTTCAGCTCGCTCGGGAAAACGGTGAATTTTCAAATCGAATGAACCCCTATTTATAGAAATGGAAAGCACTGTTCACATAGGGTAGGGTCACTGTTCATAGGATAGAGTTACTGTTCATGATAAGCTCCTGGTTACTGTTCATCGGTTGAAAAGTCTCCGTTACTATTCACGTAAATATCTTCCGGTTTCTCCGAAACTTCGGGTTTTGCCATTTTCATCGCCATTTGAGCTACGGGTCTCCGATTGACCTCTAATTAGTGTCTATCTTCTCGTTTTTCCGTTACGCATCTAATGGTGTAAAAATATTCTATGTTCCACATCTTATGAAAATTATCGATCTAAATCGTGCATTAAACACATATCTGAAATGCACGAAATTAATTAAACAGTCAAAGCATACGCACATAATTATTATAGGTTTAAATATTTAATTAATCAATTATGCTCGTTTTGATATGGGGCGCTACACCTTCGGTAAACATCTGTCATTCATTAATCCTTTCAATGTAGTTAGCACCCATCTGTAGTTGTCCTCACACTCGTGGACAGATACACAAACGCAACTGAAAAAGTTAAGTTTGTAGACGTGACACCAACTACTTCCAATAGTGGCATCCTATACCTATTGGTCTTATAGGTACAATCCATCAATAGCACACAAGGAAATGCACATAACAACTCCACGGATGTCGGATGAGCATAAAACAGACCAGTAACACTATTTGTTTGACCACATCTCCTGGCCAAGTAGTAGTTCTCCAGCTCCAAATTTACCAACAAAAATTGCAATTGAGTACGGCCTCCATGCTCGACAACTCTATGCTTTTGTCGAGCATTGTAAATGGTCTTCAAGGTCAACTCATTCTCGGGAAAAGAAAGTTTGACTGTACTCAATATGTCCTTCGGTTTGGTATTGTTCATAGACAAGTCACGAACAAGTTGATCTTTAACACTTGTTAGTCGACCTGCAAATGAGTGTCCGACCAAGTTCACCCCCATTGGGTGATTATGCGATCCGCATACAATGAGCAAGCACCATTGGCCAGTCTCTTTCAACTGTATTTCTTTCAGCATAAAAGGACAATCACACTTCTTAGTGCCAGTATTCCGTCCTTTTAACGACTTCTTCTCAACATCGACACAAGTGTCTACTGTAACTTTTGTCTTCGGTGGATGATACTTACAACCACGCTCACACCCCAAAAATACCCGAGCTTGCCTACTAGTCTCCACTATCCGATTGTCTAACTAACACAACCATGTTCAGACGAATTCCAACCCTAGTTTTCCCAATTCACCAACGCTTCATGATCATCAAATACTTCATTCGTTCTAAATTCTTCAGAAAAATCAATCTGCTCATACATCGGATTGATGACGTTTACGTTCATAATGCTCATTCTAGATTCATTTGAATCGATTTCCTATAATATATGAGATGTACAAGTAAATACATTGATAAAAAAACAAAACAACTTAAAAAAACCGAACTGTTCGACCAACATTGGCCGAACACATAACATATTGTTCGTCCACTGAAAGTCGAACACACTTGACTCTATTCGACCACTAGTCGAACAACCAGTGTTTTGTTCGGTCAATAGTGGTCGAACACACTTCATTATGTTCGGCCATTGCAGGTCAAACACACTTCGATCTGTTCGGCCTGTAATGGCCGATCGAGAAATTCACAGATTTTTTTAGCTCAAAATACACAAAAACGAATGGTAAAAAGCATTTAAACAACTTACATTGTCCATCTCATGTGTTCTTTCTTGAGACATGATGTTTTTTTAGTACAAACAAGGTATGAGGTGAGGGTTTGGAAAATTAGGGTTGTGTTTTTGAGGTTTTGCAAGAAAAAAGAAGTGAAGAAGAAGAAGAAGAAGAAGAAGAAGAAGAAGGTGTGTATTGTATATGGGTGTGTTGCAAATGGGGTGTGTTTTAATTGAGGTGTGTGTATAGTTTTAATTTATTGATAATTGTTTATAAAATTAATAGAAAATGTATAAATGTCTTTAAATAAATCATTTCTTTTCTACTTAATTCTATGGGGTGTGTTTAGTAATTGTGGGGGTGTGGATAGTCGGGCCCATAAAATATTGTTATATTGCTTTTAAACGGTTGAATCGATCCAACCGATTGAACCTTGAGCCGATGGCTAAGCCAATTTTACCACTGGTCCAATACCACAAACATTGGTGCTACCTCCGCATGGTTAGAAAGAGAATATATATGGCATGGTTACAAAGAGAATATATATGGCAAGTCGGGTAGAGGTGTCCATCCAATTCAAAACATTGAAACAACACCATCAACTGTTTGGAAAACCACCGACCTAGTTTCAGTTTCAATCCGAAACCAAAACCGTTGACCATGATTATACGATTCAGTTTCAGTTTGGGGTATTTTCAAATTAGAAAATCGGGGTAATTATCATTTTCAAATTCGATCGGATAGGAAAATATCAGTAACAGATATTTGAACACGCAAATTAGCAAGCAAACACTGAAACAATAAATGAGATCACAACATGATTGGAGATCTCGCATCAATGCATTCTAACATAGTCTTTCATCACAAAGAACAATATTAATAGTAGCCTTACAAGCAAAAAGGGACCACTGCCATGATATTTCTGGTTTTACAGAAATTGCACAGCGCAATAGGATGGAAAAACATTTTGAAACAACAATTTCTAAGTAACAAAATGATCGGTAAGCACGTGTAGAGTGACTCTAGTGACTTCAATGAACAGATGTTTCCAATAGACGCCTGTACAAGATCATATACAGTAAATTAGAGAACGAGACTTTCTCATCGATCAAGCTTTACTTGGTAAGCAAATTAAGGAGAGATAAGCTGCCTGGTGTTCTGTTCTTTTCATCCATGGAAGTTTTCTTTCCAACCTTAACCCCCTGAAGTAATAATAGTTTGTTGGTATCACATAGATGTAATGTTCTTGTGCAAAAAGAGAGAAGATCCTCCAAACACAGCTAATATATTTTGGAATATTAAAGTTTTCACCTTTGGCTTGTCGTTTTCATCCTTGATGTTCAACAAACTGATGTCCTTCAACAACACAGATGAAGCTGGTTGTAGTCTCCTGAATAAATTTGACAAAATAACTATAGTATTAAGTTGTGTGATTCAAAAATTAGTTAGCAAATAGAAAGGATAATAACTTATCGCGATTTGAAAGGACTTCCAGCAAGATACATAAATCAATCAACACCTTTTTGGTTTCTCTTTAAGCTGGAAAATGCTGCATGGAGAAACGACTTTAGGCACAAATTTGCGGACTTTCTTGGCATCCGATCCTTCCTCTGGCAGAGCAGTAACCAATGGTTCCAGCTGCTTCAAAATTAGACAAGAGTACAACAGTGGGATTAAGAAGTAATGTGGCTCCAAAGTTCATTTTAGTAAAGTACTAAAACTGCACCTTGATCATGTCTACTAAATATTTCCAGCATATTAGGGAGTCTAACCATTAAAGGTGTATTGAAATGTATTGAACAATAAGATGTCCTATTTAAATTTCCATCTGTCCATTATACGCCATGGATCAATATATATTGAATCTAACCAAAAATATGAAGGATGTAGCTATGATGGGGAAGCGTAATGGTTGGATATTGAATTTAAATAGAGTAACTATTGAAATTCATGTCACACGAAGTGGCAAGCACAGCCGTGAAAGTGAGAAATATTGTGACTGTAGCAAGAAAAACCATGAGTAGTAGCTTTCTTTGTTGCAACAGTGAAGACACTACAAAAACTTTAACAACCATAAAGATTAAGGAACCAACACATACTTTGAGGGCAAATAATATACATGGAGGTTTTTCATTGTAGTGAAAGACAAATATGGGCAACATAGACAGTCACCCCCAGCTACTGCCAAATTAGAGAATAAAGTTTATTTTTGAAGGGTAGAAAAAGGAAAAGAAGTGAAAATTGAATGGAGTAAGAAAGAGTAGCTTGAGGACATGCACAAGTACAACCTTCCTACTATATGCTCAAACCATAGCCAGAATAATTAACTGTTTCATGTTTTGTACTTTGTTTTCCACTCAACCACCAGCTGCAAGTAACATAAAAATGCATTTTTCAACAGAGAATTTAAGATTTCATCCCTTTTGATTCCAGTAATCCCCTAAAACAAAAATCATTAAAATTTATCTGCCATCATGAATGTGCATCATCATCCTACAACAATAGCCTTAAAGTTACACTTTGAATGTGCAGAAACAACAGACATGATGTGTTCATAGAGAAATTGGTAAAATATTGTTTTGAAACTATTAAACCTTTCTTTTGACTAATGGAGCCGAAGAAAATTCTTGAAAATATCCCCCACGGTAAGCAAAGGCTAAGCATTGGCTGTTAGAAAAGACATAAATCCAGAAAATCAATTGTTTAGTCATTTTGACTAAATGAGCTACAGTTTGACTAGTAATTGAAGAAGTTTCTATTCTCAGAGACAATGGCTTCAAGTTACTTCATGTAGGATGAAGAATACAATATCATACTTTCAAAGTTCTCAAAGCATCAAACTAACCTTGCTCTCTTCATCATTGCATTGCTCTTCATCCACATGATAACACGTGTCACCTTTCCTAGGAAACTCAGAAGTGTCAAGGGCAGTGTCAGAGTGGGCTGCAGCGAGAACAATTTGGTCCTCAACCAATGATAGGCCTTTATCTGGAAAAACTAACATGACTAAGAAGAGTACAGGAGATGAAAAGAATGCTCCCTACTGCCCTAGTAGCATCCAAAATATATTTGAAAGAAATTAAATGTATGAGAGGGACATTTTGTGTCACAATTAGAGGAACATTAGTATGTTAGTCATGATTTAAATGTGAAAGTAGGGATCGCAGAGAAGGTCTCTAAAGAAAAACTGAAGAACAACCATATCAAAACTCAGCAGGATTTTATCTTACTAGAAAAGTATGGCTTTTTAATGTTGCCCAGAGTAAAGATAAGTGACAACAACCATGTTGTGGACACCAAAAGTAATATATATGCAGTTTGTACACTAAATGCATCTTACTGTTTTTCTATAGATTAAAGGCAGAGGTTCTATTTCTGACATTTAAAGAAGTAAAAGCACTTAGAGAAGCAATATAAACATATATATAGCACACACTTGAACAATTAAACCTGTCGCACCATTCTCAAACTGTGTTGGCTCATGCTTAGCATCTTTTAGATCTTCAGATTCTTCAGTACTTTTAGCAATTTCACATTGAAGAGAAGTATCAGAACAAGATTCCTTTGGTACATCACTCTCTGTTTCTGAATTCTTCACATCTTCCACAATGTTTACAGCATCCTGTTCTGTCTTCTGACTTGTGTAGAGGGACCCACTTGTCGACAGACTAGTTGTTTCTTGTTTAGCATCTTTTATATATTCAGAGTCTTGAGTACTTTTAGCACTTTCACATTCAACAGAAGGAGGAAAACAACACTCTCCTTCTGGTTCTGAATTCTTTACATCTCTCGCAATGTTTACAGCATCCTGTTCCACCATGTGACTTGTGTATATGGACCCACACTGACTAGTTGCTTGACTACTGGAATACATGTCCACTATGCACATATCTTCATGGAAAATCAAATCTCGAGAGCTGTTAGTACTTGCAGAAAGGACCTGATTACTTCTGGAGCACATATCCAGTTCACTGGTACCTTCCAAACCCTTTGTATTTTCAGCATCTTCAAAATCTCGAGTACTTTCAGCACTTTCACATTCAAAAGTCCCCTTTGATATAAGTGTGAGTCTCTCTGGTTTCACACCTACTACAATGTTTGAAGCATCTTGTACGGACTTGTGACTTGTATAAAGGGACCCACTTGTCGACTGACTATCTGCTTGACTACTGGAAGGCATGTCCACTATGCACATATCTTCCTGGAAAATCAAATCTACTCGACTACTTCTGGAGCAAATATCCAATTCTCTGGTATCTTCCAGTCCATTTGAATTTTTGGTATCATCACTACTTTGTAAGAGGACTTCAAGTTGCTGATGAATAAGCCATGACAGATAAGTGTGAATGGTCACATGGATTATGTATGAAGATCTTACTACAATAAGTTGTTAGAGGGCAACATTCAAATGATAAAGAACTTGCATAACATTTACTACCTGTATGTGCACTTCAGATCCAAAGGAACAAGAAGCAACAGTCAAAATTGGATCTCTAGCCTGGTCATTAGTGACATATTTTAAGAGCAGCTATATAAAGTAGAGTGTACTACTCAATATATAAATGCAAATGGCTTACTGAAAGATCAGGTTTCTTCTCATGTTTAGTTTTTTCCATCTCTCTCGAATCATTAGTTGAAATATCTGAATTCTCCTGAACCAATTTGAGATGCAGAAAATAGATAGATCCGTAGACAGATAATGAAATACAAAGGGATGAGCCTAACACACACATACACAAATAGAGAATAGAGATAGATAGATCAGGAGACAGATAATCTAATCAAGGAATGTGAAAATAGAGAAAAATGAAGCACATTGTATATATGTTCACCATACTGTTTCCATATGACATTAATTCTGCAGTTTTTATATAATGATACAATTGTGGTATCTCCAAGAAGGATTTGTTACATTTGTATAAGTGATATCTTTATCCAATAATTCAGAGAGATCATTGAGCCAGCCATCATAACAATGCAAAACAACCAAAATATAAATTACCTAGGCTATGTTTGGGAAAATAGAAGAAGATACTAAAAAAGAAAATAATAAAAATTAGAAAATATGATGCATTAGGAGGATATTGCTTGGAACAGAGAAATGTGTTTGTATTTTGGAAGAAGGAATTGGGAAGAAATATGTCGTGAGAAAATTCAACAAACATAGTCTTAGATGTTTTACAGTGAACTGCCTATTTTATCTCATCCCTCACATAAAATTCAAGAAAAGAAAAGCAGAATACATACAGATATAGCTCTTGAATTACCTCTGACAAAACAGCCATTTGATATTGTGAGAGATTGAAATTAGCATTGTGTGTTGAAACTGAAATGACATCAGCAGAAGCTTTTCTACAATTACATTGAGACTTCAATTCCTTTAGTTCATTTTCCAGAACAAAGACCCTCATCTTTTCACTGTTCAGTTCATTATCTAGGTCCAGGCTTCTTGTTTTTTCATTACCTAAGCTATCTTTGAGATGGCAGTTTTCGGCTTCGACCCCCTGTTGAGAACAGTGTAGAAAAATCAAGACTATATAGCTTCTGGAAAGCATGTAATGTTGAATTATATAACTCAAACATACAAAAGCATAATACTGTATATCCAAAGGAATCACAACTACCTCAAGTTTTTCCTTGTACTGTTTCAAAACAGTCCACAAAGCTTTTGAAAGTCCTTGCATAATTTGGTACTCCCGATCAGTTTTAACATTAGATTTCCCATAATCTCTCTTTACGAATAGTTTTTCTTGAATCCCCAATCCAACAAACCCATCTGATAGAACATTAATCTCATTTATGTTTTCATCATTAGTCTCTTTGATGTTTAGATTGGAGCGAGCCTTAATCACTTCCCCAGAAATCTCTGTCCACAGAATAATCATCACAAAAGCATTCTCAACAAGAGAGGAAGATATAACAGCAGGGATGGTGCCATGAAATGCAATATGAAGTAAATGGAGATAGGTATCATCAAGCAAAGGTAGATAATATTAACAACCTTTGCACAGATTCAAAACGCGACCTCTGTCAATATTTCCATCATCTACCTGAAAATAAAAAATGAAATATGTCAAATTTATGTGACTAGAGTACCCTCAAAGAGGAAAAGATAGATATAAAGGTATTATTCAACTAATCTAAAAGGTATTATTCAACTAATCTAAAAGTTATTATCAAACTAATCTTTAGTTGATGATGGAAATTCAGAATATCTGGGAATGCTATACCAAAGAAACTTCACGATTGCAGAACTTCATTTTTTTAAGTTGCCCTACTTGAGGGAATGCTTGGCTGGGCCTCTTGTTGAAAGTCAAATGTACTGGCTCTTCCACAGTTTTATACCTACAATCAATTATAAAACGCAGTGACTATTCTGAGAAACATCCAATGGGCTGCAAGGTTATGATCACTCAGAGATTCTTACTTGATTTTCATGAATGGTGAAGCCTGCTTCAACAGAAACGATGTATCAAGATAATCATCTACTCCAGGTTTGACTGTTAAAATCTGCAACAGATTTAATAATTGGCAACACAACAACGATAAATATGCTGAAAATGACAAAACAACAAAAAACAAAAATGCAGCATAGCCCATAAAAATGGAAGAAGCTCACCAACGCCATCCTCTTCTTGCCTTCTAAATAATCTTGCAAATACCTGGTTAGCTGATCAAAACAGCCCAATATGAATGTTCAAATCAGTTAACAGAATTCATATGAAAATTTAGGAAACAAATAAAAGTAGTGTTAGCATTTGCAACTCAGATACCAAGGAGTTCTTGTAGTGCTTCTGCAGTGGCTTATTTCGATTCCTCTGGTGCTCCAACAGTGACTGGAAGTGAAGAATTAAAATAAATCACTAGAGCTTACTAGAGAAGGAAGATTCTTAATCAAGAAAAGTGACATGGTATTGGAAATATTTCCATCCATGAGCGTAATAATAGAGATGAAGAAAGAAGTAATACAGTAAAATATGATTAAAAAAAAAAGTTGCATATCATACCCTCAAGCACTGCCCAAGCACCATTGAGGTATTGTTGATGAAATTGCTTTCAAGCAATCTAGCCCCCTGAGAAATAAATACCATCAGATTTATGAACATAAAATACCATAAGCAATCAGATAGGTTTGAGTATTCTTTACTTTTGAAGATATAATTTTGTAAAAGTTCAAAAGGAATGTAACTAAATGTTACAGCTTCATGCAAGCTAAGTCCCAAATCTCTGTTTTAATATTTCAAAATGTCTATTAACATATAATGCAACACCTCATAATGCTAGTCTAGTGATTCCAAAAATTATTAATCCATAGTAAAATTCCCTAATGTATATGCAAAGAAAACTAATTGTGCTTACGTGTATCATATGTATAGCAAGCTCCAATAACTGGAAGTAAGACCTAGTGATAGAGTCAAGAGCACTTGAATTAATCACAAACTGAAAATGGATTTTTATCGAGTATTATGAGATAGATACAAGACTACAGGATAATTCCCAGCAGAAAAACCCTTAATTAATAATTAATATCCCATGATTGCATGCCTTCCTCAATCACAATCAGCTGAAATCCAGCCTCAATCTTCTTTGACCTTTCCTTTTTGAGTGTAGACCCGAAAGGTAGGAAAAGTACAGTCAACTCTATCAATACCTTCCTTATAAAAACAGCCTTGTACACAAGGCTGGGGAAGGAAATTGTCCTCTCAAATCAGCTCCATCCATCCAAGTAGACCCTCCTTCCTCAGCTCGACCAGCCACTTGACCAAAAATTAAGAGACCTATCATTCTCCCTCCATATCATCCATATCATATAAGAACTCAGGATCAAGTCAGGATTAAAAAGCAAGATATCAGCTGCCAATTGAGGAGTTAAAGAATCAGACGCAGCATAATTTCCGAACAATGTCACAATATTGGACTTCAACTGGAAAACATGAAAAACTTAGTGAATGCGAGAGAAGTCTCGTAGCTTCAGATGATAAGCTACTGAGCCCACTTTCTCGATGGCCTCGAAAGGTCCATAGTAATGAGGAGCTAGCTTAGGATTAAAACTCTGAAGCAGTGAAGTTTTCCAGTGCAGGCAGATTTTAAGAAAGTCCATGTCTCCAACCTGGTAGTTTACATACTGCCGATGCTTATTAGCAACCCTTTCCATTCTTTGTTGATCTCTCTCCAAGTGCATCTTAAGCACTTTCATCTTGCTTGATCAACTCACCTACAGCCCCTTTACACAGACTTCTCCAAGAATGAATTGATGGAATGTTGGAGGAGGTCACCATGAACACACTGAAAAGGTGTTTATCCAGCAACTGACTCAGAGCTTGTGATATGACAAAATTCAGCCCAATCAAGCCATCTACCCCATTGATTTGGTTTTTCCAAATCCAAACATCATAGATAAGTTTCGAGGGTTTTGAGGAACCTCTGATTGGCTGTCGGTCTCCGATGGTAGGCGGTACTCATTTTTAATTTGGTACCTTACCTGCTGCTCTAAACAACTTGGTCCAAAAATTAATCATAAATAGTAATTCCATGCAAATGGATGCCACAATTGATCGAGGAATTCCACACAAACGGATAACATTCATCTTTTTGAGTGTAAATGGGTGTTTCAATTCCAAGAAATGGCCTACTTTGAAAAACTATGAACTACCACAAAAATACAATCCACCGATTTGGAGTGCAGTAGGCTGGTTATAAAATCCATGCTAATATCTTCCCAATTTCAATCCGGTATGGGCAGCAGCTACAGGAGACCAACCGGGGTCCAAATTTTTTCATAGTTATTCTTTTGGCAAATTAAACAATCAGCCACAAACTTTGAACTTGTTTCATCATTCCATACCAATACACACTTCCTGCCAACCTTCAACAATTACAATAAAGCTCCAAAGTGACCGCTGAGTGGTGTAGAGAGGAATTATTCTATTAGTTTCTTTGTCCATGGATAGGATCGAGGAATGACAATATTTCTTTGGTAAGAAAAATGGCTATTTACTGTAGAGATAGGGCCTTGATAGTATTTTTCTTTACCCTCCAATCAAGCGACTAACAAATGAGTGTTTTGGTCAAAATGTACAAATCAACCCACTGGGGAAGTGAAATTGGAGAGAGTTCACCCTCCTCCCTCGTATAAGGAGAGTCTGCAGCCTGGTTGCTTGATCCCAAAATATAGATGATTTCAAGTTGTAACCAATGAGCTTAACCACCCAATTCGGTTGGGCGCTTTTTATTGAGGAATATTATGGCAGAGTTATAAGACTCCAAGATAATTCGGTATTGAAAAGTCTGCCCTCCACAATATCTTAAGCCCCTTATCTAAATATTACAGCCCTCACTCAATCAATTAGCTAATCAAGACAGTATCAATCTGCTCTTAATTAAGCTAATATTCTTTTGACTTTCCCATTTTGAGTATAAACTCAAAAGATAGAGCAAACAGGTATATTTAATCTAAATAAACTATACTTTGTCCAAGACAGTGACAACTCCAAATAGTGATGTAGTTCAAAATACTACTATGTTTAAATCTAAATTTAGCTACTATAATACAGCCTTGTTTTTTCTTTTTCTTTTTTTGTATGTCACACTTGAAGTTGTTGATAAAAAAAAAAACCGATATAGGTAACTTCCATGTTGAATCTATACATAAAATAAGATGTTGTAACAATTCAAAAAAACATATAAATATAAGACTTCAGTTATACCTGATTCCCTGTCTTCTTTTCTCTCTCCGCTCCAGCAAGGTCCACAATTGTCAACATGGAGCTGCTTGAATTGCCATCAACTTCACCAACTTGTGTTGAATCAAGACGGATGTTAATGATGCATTGTGAGCGACTACAAGAATTTGTGAAGAAGTAAATACAGGCCACCATTGAAACCAGAGTGAACAATCAGTACAATTACAGAAAATTTTTGAAATAGACCATAAAGAATGTGGTGACAAACTAGTGGAGGGGAAATACAGAAGAAGATAATAACATAAACAAATTGAACAAAGATTATTTACAGTCTACAGACCAGTAGGCATTGTCTGGTTCAGTTCAGATTGACCTGTCCTAGAGATAATTTGGTGAAATTAAAATGACAAAAATAACAAAACCCTGAGAAGATTATCTGTTTTAAGTATTTCTCCAGATTAATATTATTTGGTCACTTTGTAACTTGTTATTTCCATAAACTACAATTTCAAGGGAGACACAGTTAGAGGGGAATAGGACAGTCAATTTTGACATTTGGTTAATTGTGCAACTAGATCAACTATACTTGATTCTATCACTTTAGTACTTCAAAGATATTCAATATACTTTGTGTAACTGATATTGCATTAATGAAGTCATAACATATGGACCACGCGAATGATATACATGGTGAATTGTCACTATCAGGAAGAGTAGCTAGGACTAAATAGGAGAACAAGGTGTACATGAAGCACAATACTGTCAGATGGTGCTTCAGCTGACTCACATAACTTTGCTGATGTGAAAGCAATAAATCAACATGGCTGCACACAAACCTCGACTGACTATTTGAATTCGTCATAGCTGTTGCGCGCTTCAGCATCCCCTGTGCAACTAATGACTCAGCTTGCTGAGCATCAGAAACAACAGCCTATTTAACACAACACAAAATGATCACATAATTGGTCAAAGCAAAGCAACTACTGAATGGAAAAATTTTGTCAAATTAAACCTCTTGAAGCCCCTTGATAACTGATTGTTGCATGCTTATGTCACCTCCATCATGTAGTAAATCAGATATTCTCTCAACCTTCCCTTTCTCCGAAGAGATCTCAAACATTGACAGATAGAATACCCTGTGCACATGATATTTTGGAAATAAATGCATGCACTTAAATTTGTTTCATTTTTTCACTAACTTTTGTGTGAACCTAAAAAGAAACAGAAACTCTGCAGCTGCCTTCAAAGTAAACCAATATATAACATAAGCTAAGAAAGTGAAACCCAATCCAATCCATTGTTTATTTAACAGATCCTCAATAGAAATTTTACCTCGATTTGAGAGATACAGTGCTTTCACTTTCCCTGAAAATGCGACGAAGAGTGAGAGGTACCATACCAGGTTCCCGGGCACACCCGAAAACCGTGTGAGTCTTACCAGATCCACTAGGTCCCATCGCAGCCAACATCCCATTTTTCCCCTTTAGAAAGTCTTCTACTAAGGGCTTCACCATTTCCTTATAGACATCAGTCTAAACAACCACAATAAAGTATCACTTTAGTTAATGAACATTAAACAATGAAGACAATACAACTCTAACTACGAAAAATTAACCTGAGACACTTCAGAAGCAAACACATGAGAAAACCCTTCATATACTTCTGACTTCGCTCTCTTCATCTCTTGCAATTGCTGAGGAGTTGAAACCGTGACAGAACGCATATCTTCGTTAACCTGTAGGCATATTTCACTGCTCCTCTTGATTTTTGGCCTTGAATTAACCTTGATTTTTGGATTTTTCGGCCAAGCATTTTTAGATTCTGTTACATTTTTACTAACTTTTTGAACTGTCAGGGGACGGATCCTTAAGAAAACTTTGAGGTTTTCGGCAATATTTCTAGGGGAAAAATTGGTGTTAATGTCATCGGTATTTTTAGGGTTCTGCAGAATCTCATTGGAGAAAATGTTTCGTGAAAGAGATGGAGAAGAAAGCGGTTCACGAAGGGGGATTGCGGAGGACGGGGTGGCGCGAGCTTTTCTAGGTGGGTTGCGGCGTACAGTGACGGTGGAGGGGCACGGCGGAGGAGATTTCATCTCCATATTGGGCAATGGAAGTTGAAAGAACCGTTAGCTATTTTGGATTTGAATTTATTTGGGAGAATTTAGTTTTAAATTACACAAAAGCACATCTCAATTAAAAATATTTTAATTAAAAAAATAAAAATTTTGAAAATATCAATTTTATCCTTTAAATAAATAAAAAAACAAAAAAATTGAAATCCTAGTCTCTCTTCTTCCTCCACTTCTTTATTTTTCATTTTTCTTACTTTTTTAATATTAAATCTTTTAATTTCTTGAGGAATGTAATGTCAGTAATAACGAACATTCCACGAATTCGTTAAATATATGAAAATCATGTGAAAATCGTAGAAAAAAATACAAATAAATAATAATAATAATAATAAAATCAAATCAAACCCGAGTAGTTTCATTCGGTCCTAGTTGACCGAACAGATAGAAGAGTGTTTGGCCACATTGACCAAACATGTAGAAGCACGTTCAGCCACCTTGACCTAATACGTAGAAGTTTGTTCGACCATTATGGTTGAACAGAACTATTGAAAATAACGTAAAGGGTAAAATTTGTATTATTTATTTTTAAAATTTTTAATTAAAAATGTATGAATTTGGGTATTTTTAGAAAAGGATTGGGTGTCTTTAGTCCCACCCTTTAAATTATTGGAAGGAAAAAGCCAATTTGAACCACTAAGAGCATCCATATCATTTTGCATTAAGGCATTTCCAGCGGTGCACAAAAAAATAGTACAATTTTTACAATATTTTAATATTAAAACTGTCACACTCATCTCCAGTAATCTGCATTATTTTTCTCCACTAAACCTAATATTTCATATTATTATTATTATTGTTATTATTATTTGTCATATATTAACAAAGATGATAAACATTTGTCATATATATTTTTTTATGGGATAAATTATATCCATAATATATATTATTTTTAAGAATATGTAATATTGATACAAGTAGATCATTTTTTTCGATAAAAAATTCGAATGTACAATACAACATACAATATATAGATATTGATATACACAACACATGGATATGAATATGAATTGATATCTATCTGTATCTATAACTTATGATATCTATTAGTTAAGTTGAGATATTTAAATATTACATATAATTTTAGGGTTAATTGCGTGAAATCGACTTGTGGTTTGAAAAATCGGCTTGAAATCCTCATGTGCTTTCAAAAATGCGCGAAACCCCCTTATGGTTTTCTAAATATAACTCGAAATCCCCAACTCCGTTAAAGTTAACGGAAGTGCTATGCACGCGCTCTTCATGCGTTTTTTGGTGTTTTTTTTTTACTTTTTTGTTATAAAAATGATATATTTACTCATTTTTTACTATAATAAAACACTAATTTTTTTGTGAGGGGTTTCTTGCAATTGCAAACACTTTCTTCAAGCTTGTTTTCTACATTAACACCTATGTATTATTTGTTTTTTTTTTACAATGTTAATTTTTTATTTAGTTATTTATTTTATTTTTATTAATGCTAATAGTTGGTATGTTATTTTTTTACTTTTGTTTTCTTCCATTCTTTTTTTTTCAACGTTAATTTTTTGTAGTTATTTATTTTATTGTTATTAAAGACAGTTGCTATGTATGTTTCTTTATTTGTTTTTGGTTTTTTCAGTTCATTTCTTACAATATTCATTTTTTATTTTATTGGTATTAATGTCGACTATTGATGAGGAGGATGTGGAAATATTTGATAATATATTATTTTCACATCAAATTAGCCCTAAAGTGTAATAAACGAGACTCTATAAATATAATTAGTTTATTATCTTTCTTCAAAAAAATATTCGATGTTCATACAAAAAAAATAAAAATTCCATTGAATTTCTTGGAGAAATATAGATGATTAATGGCGTGAACAATGAGAAATTTTGTTGTTGAAGTACATTTTGTTTTAGAATGAGAACCTGAAACTAGTACAAGGTATGTTCCAAGTTTTTCGATATAATCTTTTTTATCTTATGTTTGTAGTTACAAATTGGTATGTTCCATGTTTTCTTGCATAATAATAATAATAATAATAATAATAATTATTATTATTATTATTATTATTATTTTGTTTATGATAAATTGGTATGTTAATTATTTCTTGGTATGGTTAATTTTTTGGTATGTTAATTGTTTCTTGGTATGGTTAATTTTGTTTGTTATACCTAACAATGATTAAATAATGAGTCTTTTATTTATTTATTTTATATTTTTCTTAGTATCGAGTCTTATTTATTTAATATAATTTTCATAAATAGTTGAGTTAATAACAATAAAAAATTAGCATTTTGAAAAAATGAATTGAAAAAAAAAGTAAAGAAAGAAATATATGTATCAATTATTGCAAAACAATAAAATGAATTGAAAAAAATAAAATAAAAGAAAGAAAAATCATTAATAACAATAATATAAATAACTAAATAAAAATCAATATTGAAAAAAAAACAATAATTGAAATAAACAAAAGTAAAAAAGAACCATATGTACCAACTGTTAGTATTAAAAACAATAAAATAAATAATTATATATAAAATTAACATTATAAAAAAATTAATTGAAAAAAAAACAATTAATAAATAGTTGTTAATGTAAAAAATCAGATTGAAGAAAGTATTTGCAATTGCAAGAAACCCCACACGAGAATTAATCTTTTAATATAGTCAAAAAAGGTAAATATATCATTTTATAGCAAAAAAGTAAAAAAAATACCAAAAAACGCATGAATAGCGCATGCATAGCACTTCCGTTAACCTTAACGGAGTTGGGGATTTCGGGCTACATTTAGAAAACCATAAGGGAGTTTTGCGCATTTTTGAAAGCACAAGGGGATTTCATGCGGATTTTCCAAACCATAAGGGGATTTCGCGCAATTAACCCTATAATTTTAATAATATTTATAATTTGTGTAGTATTTAAAATTATACGATACATTTAAATAATTATAATTTTAATTATTATTCTAATAATACATGGATTATTTAATATTTTAATTTTATATAATTAAAGTACCTTAAATATTAATATCTGATATGTTAATCTTGAAATATAATAAAAAAATCAAGATTTAAAGAAGACAAAATAAAAAAGAAAAGAAAATGAATAAATAAAATTAAAAAAAATTAACGCAAGAGTTGACCCGCGTTAAATCCAAGGCAAAGTTGGCGATTGATCAAAACATTTACCGTGAAGATTTAAAATACTGTCTGAGAGAGTAAATCTTAAATTCTTAAGAATCCAGCGCACTATTAAAGATACCATGCATAATCTAGACTATTGCAGTAGTGCACAATCTACACTAGGCAAAGTCTTGCATAAGACAGTCTCACTGATCCATTTCGTGAGACGGGTAGGGTTTGACTCGGTCAACGTGTCAAAGTCAATGGTCAAATTTAACACTCGGTCAATAAAATCAAATAATACTTTTATGTACATTAGGTAATATTTTTTGAAAATATTACATTATACACATAAAAGTATTACATGGTACACATAAAAATAATGCATTATAAGAATAAAGCACCATGTATACTTTTATGTTGTAACGCCCCAAAATCTTTCGGTCAAAATATCAGAGTTTTTCGTTTTTGGGCATTAAGAGAGAAAGGGGAAAGAGGCGTACATGATATAAAATAGAAAGAAATAGGAGAGGATAAGAAGCGGTACACTTAAAACATCGGATACCACCGATAAAAGAATGAGTTTGAAACCATACGCAGCGGAAAAACATCAGGATCTTTTACAAAGATGGAGAAATATAGTTTTCTTTTACAAACGAGTAACAACTTTTAAAGATAAAACCTGAAGATGAACACAGCTGATAAGGCACCCCTCTCTCTACGCGTCAAGATTCTCTTCTTCTCCTGTAGTGTGAGTACAGGTGGGGGGCATTGAATACACTCGTGGTGAATACTTTCTTAGTTTAAGCAGTCACACAAATCAAACATATATAAGACATATCACATAATTCGGTTATTTAATGGACACCCAACTCATGACTCATCAATGACCACACAGCCTAATGAGCACAAAGCTCATGACTCGCTAATGGACACACCACACAGCCTAATGAGCACAAAGCCCATGACTCACTAGGGTACACACCACACAGCCTAATGAGCACAAATCCCATGACTCACTAGGGTACACACCACACAGCCTAATGAGCACATAGCCCATGACTCACTAGTGAACACACCACACAGCCTGATGAGCACAAAGCCCATGCCCCACTAGTGAACACACCACACAGCCTGATGAGCACAAAGCCCATGCCCCACTAGTGAACACACCACACAGCCTGATAAGCACAAAGCCCATGACCCTCTAGTGGACACAATGTCCGATGAGCACATAACCCGTCACACGACACACAACCTAAGGACACACTAAACAAAAGCATATAACCACAACACGTAAGGTTTAATAGCTCATAATCAAATATGGAAAACAGTAGACATAGAGGTTTAGAAATTACTCCCACATATCACAACATATATAAGTTCATAAGCATGCATTCACTCATCATCGTAGTATGTTAAATACAGAAACGTAGAGTTATTAGGGTTTAGAGGTTACCCCCACTTTCAACATATAATCACTTATCGTACGTTCATATATCTTCATTCATGCATTCGTTAATGGAAACACAAAGATTAGGGTTTAGAGTTTACCCCCACTTACATCATATAATCACAGTATTTAGTATTCCTCAATCATGCTTATAAATATGGAAAACTGTAAACAGATAAAGGTTAAGAGGTTACCCCCACCACACGTAGGATTCAACAATTCATGCATTTGATCAACATTAGCAATACAAATTAGAAGCTGAAACGTAAAGGTGATTAAGGTTCAGAGTTTACCCCCATCTTGTTCGGTGGTTACCACGTGAGTAGCGAGTACCAAATATCAAGTATCACAAGCTCCTTCCAATTGATAGCCTACATAAGTCACGATGTTTCTTAGATCCTTAATAAACATAACTAAAGCTATAAAAACTCCTGGTGAAAGAACTGATCGTAAAAGGCGCGTCGGATCGCGAGATCTAAAGATTGGAGTCCAAGAAACGAGAGGGTCAGATCAGTTTCAAAGGCTGATATGATAGAGGATTGAATTTGGGTCACGACGGAAAAAGAATGAGCTCGATCGAAGCATTTTAGGTTTAGAGATAAAATGGTAATTTTGGTCAAAGGGTTGACTTTGACCGGGCCCACGACCCTCGGTCAATGACATCTCGTCGGCGACGACTCGATGTTGACGTACGGCGGAGAAAACGGGATTCGGATCGAAAACACGGAGTTGCATGCGCGTCGTCACCCAACGGGGCGCGTGTGTGCGCGCGTGGCACTCGGCGTCTCGGCAGCTGCCGAGTTTTCTCGGCAGCATGGGCACGTGTCTCGGCGGCTGCCGAGTTTTCTTGGCAGCGGGTGTGCCACTCGGCGGCTGGCCGAGTTTTCTCGGTAGCTCGACCAGTCTCGCGCCCAGGCACCCGGCGTCACCAGCCCACTTCTCGGCGCCACTTGCTGCGGCGCCGCCGCTCAACTCCGGCCACCACCTGGTCCGCCGGCGAGCCCACGCCGCCGACCACCACCTCCGGCCACCCCTCGCCGGAATCCGGCCGTGAATAGTACCTTAATCTTTACCGCAAAATCCTTCGAGATCACAAATCCAAAAATATACCCAGCTTCCCCAACTCCGGCCCGGTGACTTCCAGTCGCCGGTGACCACTCCCAACACCTCCGCCGGCGACCCCTCGTCGCCGGCAACCTTTCCCAACCAACTAAACACACATTCGCAACCATATATACACACGCATACACACGCACACTCTCACATGCACTCACACGCACACACACTGTCCAACTCCTTGGCCGGCGGCCATCTACCGCCGGCGACCATAACCACCTGCCATAACCCTGGCCGGCGACCCCCAGTCGCCGGCCACCTCCAGCCGCCGCGCACACACACACGGGAGACACATACACACACATGCTTATATAAACACACACTGCCTTTGCTTGGCCGGCGACTTGCAGTCGCCGGCCACCACTCCACCACCGTCGCCGGCGCATCACAGGCGCCGGCCAACCTTTCCCGCACGGCGGCGCCACCCGGCACCGCCCCCAACAGCAGCCAACAGCCACGCACACATCACACACACATACACGCATATACATATATACCTACTATCCATCTCCGGCGCCGACCCTCCAGCTGGTCACCCTGACCTCCGGCGATCAACTCCGGTGAGAGGAGAGAGAAAAACAGAGGAGAGAGAGAAAAACAGAGGAGAGAGAAGGTGGTGCAAGGGTAAGGGTTAGGGTTTTGCTTTGGTTTTTCACCGTTTTCCGGCGAACGAGAAGTCGGAATTGAATTCCGAGACTTGTCCTAGATTCGTCTCGTCGAGACGAACGTCGTGTGTGAAAATCGGCCAAAACCGACAACGTCGGATTTTCCGGCCACCGGCCGGCGGCGGCGCGCCGGAGGCAGAAAAGAGAGGAGAGATGGAGAGGAGGGAGGAGAGAGAACTTACTCGTTTCGGCACGTTCGGCTCGTTCGGAAAAACGATGAAAAATGAACTGACTGAGCCCTCTATTTATAGAATTCGGAAAACACTATTCATCCAAAATATCTTGGTCACTATTCATCGGTTGACTTTTCCCTCTTTACTATTCACCAAAAATATCTCGTATATTCTACTCTTTGTATACGTCTCGTATACGTCGTATTCTTCATTTTCACTGTTTTCTTCGTTACTTGAGCTACGAGTCTCCGATTGACCTCTAGTTCGTTTCTATGTTCTCGTATTTAAAATACGCATTGCATGGTAAAATAAAATTCTACGTTCCACGAATAATAAAATTATCGATCTAAAACGTGCATTAAACAAGTATCTAAAACGCACGCAATTAATTAAACAGTTATAACATACGCACATAATTATTAAGTCATGTGTTTAAATATTTAATTAATAAATTATGCTCGTTTTGATCCGGGGCGCTACATATGTACATCATATAATGCTGTTGCATAAGACGGTCTCACGAATCCATTTCGTGAGATGGATAGGGTTTGACGGTCAACGACCCGGTCAACGTGTCGAAGTCAATGGTCAAATTCAACACCCGGTCAACAAAGTCAAATAATACTTTTATGTAAATTAGGTAATATTTTTTGAAAATATCACATTATACACATATAAGTATTACATGGTACACATGAAAATATTACATTATAAGAATAAAGCACCATGTATACTTTTATGTACATCATGTAATATTGTTTGAAAGTATCACATCATACATAGACAAGCTCAACCGGTTTAAAAAACCTGAACGGGGTTGGTTCAGAACCACAGGTCAACGATTCAGGAAACCAAGGTTCTGCGGTTCAGTTCCGGTTCGCCATATTTCAAATCACCGGTTTTCATATATATATATATATAAAATGGTGAATTGACATGTGTACGACTGAGATTAAATAGTTGTTGATGATCAACCACTGAGATTAACTAGTCATTAATCCAAACTAGTTATTGTAAACCGAACCGGCGGTTCGAACCGCCGGTTCATGATGATTTTCGAAATCAACGGTCGTGATCACACGACGGTTGATGATCTACGGCCAAGATCATCCGAACCATCTGTTGAACCGGTTTTGAACCAACGGTTCAAACCGACCGATCCTTTTTTTTAGTTTTCAATGAAATTTATAAATACCCCCATTCCATTTGTATTTTTTACACCAATATTGATTCAGTCTCTCGCTCAATTCAACTCTCTCAAGCTCACAATTTCCATATTTGATCAATTTCTAGGGATACTTTATTTTTATTTTTGTTCTTCTATCTCTCTTTTAAAAAAATATCTCGAAGAGGTTCTTCATCTGTCGGTTCATCTCGTGGAAAAGGAAAGAGTCCGATACCAATACCGCCACCACAATCTTTCCACGACGATAAGGATCTTGATTATATTAAGTCGTATCAATATAATCAAGATGATTTGGAGGCGACGTTAGGCCCTAACACCGCCACTGCCATTGCCGAAGAAGACGAGGAGATGCTGAGAGAAATGTAAGAAAGTGGCAACACAACACGAACCACTACTCCTCGAGCACCTTCGACGCTTCGGAGTGACATTTTTTCCTTTCATTTTAAGGAGAAAGTGCCAAATAGCAACACCAACTACATTGTAACATGCAACCATTGTGCGAAGATGTACAAATTCAAGCATGGAGAAGGCTACGAGACATTCAACAACTTGTGTTGAAGAAGCATCCCGATAAGGTGGGAATCGATCGAGGGCAAACGCAACTTCGGGGATTTACCAGTTCTTCGACTCAAGGTGGAGGTATGGATGATCTAACTTTTAAATTTATTCAATTAAATGCTAGGAGAGGCGTAGTTGAATTAATTGTCGAAAAACATCTTCCATTTAATTTTCCTTGTGATGATGCTTTCGAAAAATACACTAGCACTTATTTACAACCGGCAAGTAGAAAAATATCTAAAAATACCATTACTAGGGATATAGAAAAAATGGTAGGAGAATATATGTCACGCCCCCTTTTCACCTTACTACAGAATATCAGAGTTTAATAAATTTTCATACGGGCGTCCAACAATTCGTTTAGACATAGGCTTCCAGAAACAAACTTAAATTGCAAATAAGATAAATTATCTCAAATATCCCTATTTTATAAAACATAAATTTTAAACAGCGGAAGAAAATATTTTTACTTTATAGTTACATAACTAAAATTGTACAAGCTTTGCAAGTTACGTTCTCCAAAATATTTCAAGATCAGCTTCTATACAACCAAAATAATATGACACCTCTTTCACCTCCCTTCCGAGCGGCTGCAACCTATAAAATAAAATCACTGAAGGGGTGAGTGCAAAAGGACACTCAGTGGGGTGGGACTTGTGAGAAATTAAAACATAAAAGAAAACATAGACATATAATTCATCAAGCACATAGTTGCGGATCTGAGCCTCCTTGGAAAACCCTTGCGATTTTAAGCCGCCGTAAAAACATTGTGGTTCTTTAGCCACGTTGATAACATTCTATGGTTCTTTAGCCACGTCGATAACCTTCTGTAGTTCTTTAGCCATATTGTTAACATTATGTGGTTCATTAGCCACGTCGATAACATCATGTGGTTCTTTAGCCACGTTGATAACATCTTGTGGTTCATTAGCCACGTTGATAATATCCTTTGGTTCATTAGCCACGTTGATAATATCCTTTGGTTCATTAGCCACGTTGATAACATCTTGTAGTTCTTTAGCCACGTTGATAACGTTTTGTGGTTCTTTAGCCACGTTGATAAGCTTCTATGAATACAAACACATTCATCTACATTGTGAACAACACGTAGTTGGGTGCACATTCAGCACATTCCTTCACTTTAGTTAACGTAAACATGTTCATCATAAATACACCCATTGACTTGGCAAATAACACACATTCGTTTGCATCTCGTAGTAAGCATATAATGCAACGTTCATCGAATAAACACATACGTTTCATGTAGGCACATAACTTCACTTCAAACTCACTTGGAATCTTAAATGTGGAAGTACAGAAATTACCCCCACCTCGTTTGGTGGTAACCCTCGTGAAGCTCGATTTTTTAAATCCCAAGTTTGTTCCTTCACCTCAATCAAGTGGTATCTTGGGAAAACTATTACGTTTCATGGAACTAATGAGGTCCTTAATCTGCGTTCCCTACAATATATATATATATAACTCGACTTAGCGACTAATAAGACTATTTATAACTTGAATTAGAACTCGAATTAAAACTATTCTTAAACAGGGGTCGATGGATAAAGGTCCGTAGAAAGAACTTTTGAATGTAAAGAAAGATAGCTCGTATCATTTGGAAAAATGAGCGTTAGCAATAGATGATGGCTTATAATGGAAAAGAAAACGAGAGTTCTAAATATATCATTTGAAGGTTCGACTTTTATGGAAAAGAAAGAAAGCTTAAAGTTGCAAAGAAAAATTAAGTTTGCAAAGAATATTTAAATTTGCAAACTTGCAAAAGAAAATAACTTAGCTTGCAAAAAACATTAAACTTGCAAACTTGCAAAAAAAAAAAATTAAGCTTGCAAAGAACATTAAATTTGCAAACTTGCAAGGAAAATAATTAAGCTTGCAAAGAACATTAAACTTGCAAACTTACAAGAAAAATAATTAAGCTTGCAAAGAACATTTAAACTTGCAAACTTGTGTAAACTTGCAAAGAAAATTAATCTTTCAAGGGAAACTAATCTTGCAAAGTAAACCCATCTTGCAAAATAAACCGCTCTTGCAAAATAATTAATCTTGAAAAATAAACCTCTTGCACATTCTATCAAACTTGCAAAGAAAAACCCATTGCATACTTAATTAAATTTTGCAACGAAAATCCCTTACATACTTAGCTAAACATGTTGCCACTACACTGCCACTCTTGGCCTCGACATACCATATACCCCTTAAACGGACTCGCCTCAAGGTGGTACTTGGTGGGAATGTTCCCAACTCATTGAAGAACACCCCATATGAACAGTTCTTGGAAATGCTTTTGTTTAGACCTTCTGCTCAGCAACTATTTCCAGTTCAGATGCAGAAACGCAGCTTCGACTTTGTAAAATTCCTCCTCGGTCATCCGACCTCGGATGGCCACGAAACTTGGTGGAGACTTTCCCCACACTCTCTAGTATTTGCCATAAAACAGTTTTTCAATCCCATCCTCGTAAGTGCCTCAAACGGTGTGTCGAGCGCTGTCTGCGTGCGATCGTCGGCACTCCTTGCACAGTGGAAAAAATTAACCCTTGCAAAAACCCTCCCTCTTGTCACCCCAAATCTGCCACAAGCTCTCTCCATCGCTGCTGCCCCCGTTGCGCATACTCTAGCCCCCACACACACGCACACACGTCACCACAAACCCAGCAGCATACTCACACACACATAGCAGAAAAACACACACACACCAGAAAACTGCACACACACAACGGATTCTACACACACGCACAGCAGAATCTGCACACCGGGCAGCAGCGGCAGCAGGGCAGCAACGCAGCAGCCTACAGCTCCGGTAACCCACAGCGGCAATGAACAGTGATGGGGAGTAGCAGCAGCAGAGGGGGAGAGAGAGAGAGAAAGATATCGAGAGAGATGGAGAGGAGAGATGGAAATGGAGAACCTTTTTGTGCGAACAGTCTTTCTTTCATGCTTTCTTTTTCTTTCTTTTCTTGTTCCCCTTTCCCACCTAACTAGTTTAGCAAAAGTGTGTCATGTTGTGGTGGAGTGTGCATTGAGGGTAGGTGGCGCATATGTAGTGACTAGCCATCCTTGGCTTATTATTTAATTAATCCATTTCTTATAGTTAGTTAGTTAATTACTTAGGCTTTAATTAATTAATTGTTATACATATTTAATTGATTAAATATATATCATTACACCTTAGTTAATTAATTTGGGGTGTTATAATAAAAATTTTAATTAATTGAAGACTTTAAAATTTTAAAACAAAAAGTTTCTATATGTAGTGACATTTGGAAGGATCCTTATAAAATGCATGATTATATGGGTATTACTTGTCATTGGATAGATGATGCATGAAATATTCAAAAACGTTTAATTGCATATATTGATTTTGATGAAAGTCATTATGCTATAGGAATTGCACAAAAAATTAGAAATGTTTTAAATGATTATGGTATATTAAGAAAAATATTTTCCATAGGATTTGATAATGCTAGTGGTAATACGGTTAGTTTACCTTACTTGATTGAGTTTTGTCGACCTTCGATTGGAGGAATTTTTTTTCATATTCGTTGTATCTGTCATTGTTTAAATTTATGTGTTCAAGATGGATTAGAATCATTAAATAAATATATTAAAGCTATTAAAGATGCAATTTTTGAAATTGCTAACTCTATGATCTATCATAAAAAATGGGCTAGGTTTTGTAAGAAAAATGGTTTGGAAGTTAAAACATTTATAGTCGATGTTAAACATCATTGGAATTCTACTTATTATATGCTTCAAGATTCTTATGAGTATAGATAAATGTTTTGTGAATTTTATTTAGAAAATCCACATGATAAAGTTGTTTTATTTGAAAATTCATGGGATACATGTCTTAATTTAATTCAACTTTTAAAATTTTTTGGAGAGGCAACTAGAGAATTAAGTGGTTGTTATTATCCTACTTCTCCTATAGCTATAGATCATTATGTGAAAATTGATCTTATTTTAAATGAATATTCAACATGTGATATTTTAGGTGGCACATGCTTAGTAATGAAAACTAAATGGTTAAAATATTTTCATGAAATACCCGATATATTTTTATGTGCTAGCTAGGTTATTAGATCCTAGGATTAGAGAAGATGGCTTAGAAGAATTGCTAAATATATATTATAATGCATTGTTCCCAAATTTGATATTAAATGATTATGATTTATATGATTATATTCCTAACCCTAGTGAAGTTGTAGGTAGAACTACGAAAAATTTATACGATTTGTTTAAAGAATATATGTAACACCTAGGATAAAACGACGTATAATCGGCTAATTAAATAATTAAACCCCTAATTGTTTGTTTTTAATTACGTATGTTTTAGAAAAACAATATAATGCATGATTAATTAATCGGGGGTATAATCAAATCGAGAAGCATAGGTTACAATTTAATAACGATATCGTAAACCAAAACCCAAAGGTATCGTAGTCGAAAAACCAAAAGTGAAAACGTTAAAGGACGGCTCGATATGGGTTCGTGGCCCAAATTACGAAGAATACAAAAAATCGAAATATATACAAACTTGCATAGCATATTTTTATATAAAAAAATTGCACTCTTTATAAAATAATTTATAACGTCTGATCTTTTCAAGTTTAAGACAAATTTTACTTTTTATCAAGAATGTGTGAACTAATGTTTCTTTAAGTTTAAAAGTCTTGCAGGATAGCTACCCGAGGAGACTGAGTTCGATCGTAATGCACTCGACATGCACGAGTAATGGAATGAACACAAATAAAAGAGAAGGAGATAAGTCACACATAAAATAATTTTAATAATTAATATAAGAAATGTGACTTATGTGTTTAATTATGGTTAAGTATATTTTGTTTTAATTATCATATGAATTGTGTGCAATAAAGTGTGTGATTTACATGGTGTATTAAATTAAATATATCTTCATTCATAATTGTGTGGCTCATATGATGTATTAAATTGGAAATAAGTTTATGCATAATTACCATGATTCATTTATTGTACATGTCACATTAGATGGAACTACACTCAATCCCCCATGCCCCCATCAAATCCACCTCAAGTTTCAATGCTACTAATCATCACACCTCTAGTGGATAAATACTACAAGAGATGATCTACATGTATAATACATGTATTAAATTAGAATTGGTTTACTACATGCTACATATAAAAGGGGAGACTCCACTTTTGAGCTCATTTCACTCCTCTCATTTGAGCACATCTATAACACCCATAATTAATTAACTAGGTATAAGAATTAATTAATTAAGATTATATGTTGCTAATTAATTAATTAAGCTAAGAATTAATTAAGTAAGTGATAATTTTAATTAAGCTAAGAAGTAATTAATTAGGGGATAATCTTAATTAAGTTAAGATTTAACTAAGTGATAATCTTAATTAAACCAAGAATTAATTAATTAATCCTAAGTAAGGATTAACTAGGATATTTTTACATCATAGTCTAAATTAATTAAGATGTAAAGTATTAATTTGGTGATCAAATTAATTATGCATAAGTAGTTGAGAAACTAAGTAATTATATAGATGTATTGTTGTATGATTATTTGTTAAGGCAAATATTAAATAAAATAAGAAAAAGAAAAACAAAATTAAAATAAAACAAGAAAGGAATTAAACAAAAAGCATGGAATGCTTATTCACCACATATCCGCCACCTATCACCGACTCATCCTCCACCACAACATGACACATTTTAATTAAACTAGATAGGTGGGAAAAGGAAAAAGGAAAGGTAAAAAGAAAAGGGAAGGAAAAGGGAGCAGGGGAAAACGCACAGATTTCTCCCCCTCTCCATCTCGTTCTCTCTCTCTCTCTCTCTCTCTCTCTCTCTCACGCGCTCTCTCTCTCCCGATTCTCTTTCGTTCTCTCTCTATTTCTCCCTAACCTGCTGCTGCTGCTACTTTCTTTCCCGCTGGTTTTGCCGTCGCCGGGGGTCGCCGGCGTGTGGGCTGTTGACCGCCGCCGGGAGCAGCGGCTGATGTTGGGCATCGCGCTGGGAGCGTCTGGTGTGCGTCGGGAGAGGTCTGGGCACTGGGGACGAGGCTGCGTGCGCGTCGGGAGCGCTGGGCGCCGGGGACAGGGCTGCTGGTGTGCTGGGCAGGTGTGCAGGCGCGCGGGCGCTGGGGCGCGCCGAGGCCGCGCCATGTCTGTTCTGAGGCTGGTCGACAGCCACCTTTCGTGCTGAGTTTAGGTGAGTTGTAGTGTAGCTATGGGGGTGTTTTTGGGTCGTCTAAGTAGGTCTTAGTCTGGTGAGTAGTTGGGGGTGAGTCACCGGCGACGCGGGTCGCCAGACTCGGTGGTAGCAACCCCGGAACAGGGCTGCTCACAACAGTTTTGGGTGGTGGAAAGAGGGATAATCTTTTATGTGCAAGGGTTATTTTTGTGTGTTTAATATTGCTTTGCAAAGTGCAATTTATATTCAATTCCTTTTTACTTGGCAAGGATTATTGCACACTTTGCAAGCTGATTTAAGCTTTGCAAGTTTACTTTGCAAGATTAAAGTTTATTTCTATTCTGCAAGATACCTATGTCTTTTAGCAAAGTTGGTTAACTTTTGCAAAATCAATTACTTAGCAGAATAAAACTCCTTTGTTGCAAACTGAGCTTTACTTAGCAAATTAAGTCTCCACCTTGCAAAACTGAATTATACTTTGCAGATTGAATTCTGCAAGTTGATTTACTTTAGCTTTGCAATATAATTTCGCAAACTAAATCTTTACTTTGCAAACTGAGTTGCAATTTTATAAATCTATTATTCTACTTTGCAAATCAAGTACAATTTTGCAAGAGTGAATTATTTTACAAAATTGATTTAATTTCGCAAATATGAGTTATTTTGGCAAGACTAATTTATTTTGCCAAGTAAGTCTAACTCCGCATGATTTAGTTATTTTTACAAGGTTTATTTATTTTGCAAGATTCATTATTTTGCCAAGTCAGTTTAATTTCGCAAGATTTATTTATTTTGAAAGAGTTATTTATTTTGCAAAGCTGATTTATTAGCCGGATTTAATTTTATTCTAGTCAGTTTAGTATTATTTTTCTGTTATAAGTCCTAGTTTGCACGAAAACCCATCTTGCCAAGTAGTACGAGTTCTCTCCTTTTACATTCAAGATTTTTACTCATAGACCTTGATTATCGACCCTATTTAGGAATGTCCTAATTCACGTTTTAGCCAAGCGGTGAGCAAATTCTTTAAGCCGCTAAAATAGGTTCTATTCTTATACTTTTATAGGAATCACCGGCGAGGAATCTCCTAGTTTTTCTTGAACAGTAGCGGTTGCCAGAGACACCATTTATCTAAGGTGGGGGTAATTTCTATACTTCCAAATTTAAGATTCTAAGTGAGTTTGAAGTGAAGTTATGTGTCTACGTGAAACATATATGATTATTTTATGAAGATTGCATTTTATGTTTTACTACGAGGTGCAACGACAGTGTGCTATTTGCAAAGTGAGTGAGTGGAATTATGATGAAATGTGATGAAGGTTTTGGGGGAATTCACGCTTTCCCATTTATGTGACCAAGTGCTATAATGTGAAAATGTTGGCTGGTATGAGCTGGGTATGATTAAATTGTAAACGTGACATTATGTGCCTGATATGTGACAAAAGTGTGAATGAAATGTTTGCAAGATGAGTGAAATTGTTATGTGTTTGCAAGGTGGCTCAGTTCACATTAACTCCATGGTGGCTAGAAACCACATTGACTCTATGGTGGCTAAGAACCACATTGACTCTATGGTGGCTAAGAACCACATTAACTCCACGGTGGCTAAGAACCACATTAACTCCACGGTGGCTAAGAACCACATTAACGCTACGGTGGCTAAGAACCACATTAACTCCACGGTGGCTAAGAACCACAAAATGTTTTCCACGGCGGCTAAGAATCGTATTTTCAAAGGGTGGCTAAGAACCACATTAACTCTACGGTGGCTAAGAACCACAAAATGTTTTCCACGGCGGCTAAGAACCGTATTTTCAAAAAGGCGGCCTCAAAACCACATTTATGTGCTATTGAGTGATGTGTTTATGTTTGTTAAATATGTAAAAATGGCGGCTAAGTTCCGCAAGACGAATTTGGCGGCAAGTTCCGCAAGACGTAAAATGTTTTCATGGCGGCTCAGAACCGCAAAGTTTTCCAAGGCGGCTCAGACCCGCAACTATGTGCTTGATGAATTATATGTCTATATTACCTGTTATGTTTTAAATGCTCACAAGTCCCACCCCACTGAGTGTCTTCATACACTCACCCCTTTTTATGTTAAAATGGTTTCAGCTTAAGAAATCAGTGAGCGTGGTGTGCAAGTGGTGGATGCTGGTAGCCAATATTCTAAAGAATGCAAAAGTTTTACGGGATTGGAAATAGGTGTTATATTATTTAATTGTATGAAAGTGCTTTTGAGACCTTTTTGGGAAAAACTTAGTTTATCAAGTTGTACAGTTTAGCTGTTCGATTATAAATATATATATATATTGTCTTCCGCTGTGTACGATGTACATTTTATAAAACAGGGACATTCAAACTCATTGATCTTTATTTGCCAGTTTTTAATTACCTTGAAAATACATGTTTAATCGAGTATCTGGACGCCCAAAAGAAAAAAAAATTATTAAACTCTGATATTTAACGGTAATTTTCAAGAACGGGGCGTTACAACATCTCTCTCTCTGGATAGTTGCTCCTCCTTCTCTCTACTCTTTTTCTTCTCCTCCAAATCATATTCCCTATCTTCAAACAAGCTGCCTAATTCAAGAAATGAGTGAAGAAACAAGATCATTCCAAGAGATCATGGAAAATTAAGCTCAAGGTACAATCTCCTTTCAAACAAAGTTTTAAAGAACTCATAGTTTGTGCATTTAAGAGGTATTTTGGCTAAATCCTCACAACTCTTCTTCCTTAGAAGAATGATTAAGTTCTAATTTTGAGTTGCATATAAGATCTAAGTGATATTTCTTACAAATGTGATAAAATTGTTGGATACCTTGTTCTAAGTAGTGGATCTTAAAAAATATGTCATTTTAAGTGTTGATTGAGCAAATGCATGTTGGATTAAGCATTGCATGTTTGATTTCTTTACCTAAACACATTGTACGTATGATCTAAGAGTGATTTTCTACTAATGTGAAGAAATTGGTTCAAAGTCTTGTTTTGTATGGTTGACCTTTAAAATAAGTCACTCTTGGGAGTTGATTGTTCAATTGCATGTTGATTTAGTCCTTGCATGTTTGATTATCTTGTCTAAACTCATTGCATGCGTGATAAATTGAGTCAAGATGGTTTATTTGACGTTGGTATAGTTATAAAAGTCGAATCTACATTCTAATTATGAAAATAGATGGGTTTAATTAAGTTGTGAAAAATTTTAGAAATGACAGTCCACTTTGCCGATTTTTATAAAATTTTATACTTGGAATTTTTCAAAACTGTTTTGGTATGTTATAATAAATGAAGTTTTGAGTGTATGGTTAAAATTTGGTAATTGTTGGAGTAGTTTATGAAATATGATGATTTTTCAAAGATAGTCCAGTTCGAGTTGGATTTATGCAGTTTCAGACCTTAGAAAATTAATTATATAAAATCGATCCATTATAATTTTTCAAAACTGTTATAATATGTTTAAGTAAATAATGTTAGAGGTATAAATTATTAATTTCAGAATGTTTCGGTAAATATACAATTTAGGGTGAATTTTATGACACAAACTGGTTTTAGAACATTTTCGAACAATCTTTTTGATTATATTAAATAATTTATTTAAGCTTTTGTGATTTGAATTTATCACTAATATTTTAGCATGGATAACTAAGGGTTGTTATGTAAATGCATGCTTATTTTTCATGAATTTTGGATGATCGTTTAAATTATTAAAATTGTTGTGGTAAAAGTGTCTTTTCTTCCTACATATTACTAACTTCACGATCAAAATTTTATCTATGATTTAAGAATGCAATTTGACCATATTTTGAAACTGATATTATGTGATGAAATGTGTGCTTATATATGAAGTTTTAATTAATTTAAGTGTTTAGCATATGAATTAGAATTTTATGAGTTAAGATGTAAAATATAGTTTTTTTTATTTCCTTCAAGGTACAATTGATGCTTGTTTGAAAGTAACTTTAAAATTTCTCCTAAATAAGCATGATAGGTTAGATAAGTATGATATGTACAATAAGCATGATAGGTTAGATAAGTATGATACAATTGAAATGCAACTTAAAGATTAAGAATTTATGAACGTGCCGAGTGTAATACCAGTGATCAAATACTTCAGGAGCTATCCCAGCTTTCGAATTATTCGATCAAAAGTGAAAAAGGCTCTCAATAGAAACAAAACACTTTAGAACTTGATATTTGATTTACACGTGGATTACCACCGAACAAGGTGGGGGTAACTTTTAAACTTTAATCGCCTTTACGTTTCCGTATTTATTGTATAATGATAATGATCAAATGCATGCATGTAAACCGATGTCTTTGAAATGCTAGTGTTCGTAATGAATCATTGAAATCTACATGATGTGTTTATATGTTGTGATTAATGTGTTCATGAATACTTTATGAGTATGATGTGAAAGGGACAAAAGTCCATATTCATATGAATAGACAAAGGTCCACATTCTTGCTAAAAGGGATAATTGCGCGAAATCCCCTTGTGGTTTGGAAAATCGGCGTGAAATCCCCCTGTGCTTTCAAAAATGCGCAAAACCCCCTTATGGTTTTCTAAATGTAGCCCGAAATCCCCAACTCCGCTAAGGTTAATGGAAGTGCTATGCACGCGCTCTTCATGCATTTTTTGGTGTTTTTTTTTTGACTTTTTTGCTATAAAATGATATATTTTCTCTTTTTTTTACTATATTAAAAGACTACTTCTCTTGTGGGGGGTTTCTTGCAATTGCAAGCACTTTTTTCAAGCTTGTTTTCTACATTAACATCTATGCATTATTTTTTTTTCAATTAATATTTTTACAATGTTAATTTTTTATTTTATTTTTATTAATGCTAATAGTTGGTATGTGTGTTTTTTTTACTTTTGTTTTCTTCCATTCATTTTTTTCAACGTTAATTTTTATTTAGTTATTTATTTTATTTTTATTAATGACGCAATTCTACATATATTTCTTTATTTGATTTTGGTTTTTTCAGTTCATTTTTAACAATGTTCTTTATTTTATTGGTATTAATGTTGACTATTGATGAGGAGGATGTGGAAATATTTGATAATATATTATTTTCACATCAAATTAACCCTAAAGTGTAATTAACGAGACTCTAAATATAATTAGTTTACTATCTTACTTCAAAAAAAATATTCGATGTCCATACAAAAACAATTAAAATCCATTGAATTTCTTGGAGAAATATAGATGATTAACGGCGTGAACAATGAGAAATTTTGCTATCGAGGTACATTTTGTTTTAGAATGAGAACCTGAAACTAGTACAAGGTATGTTCCAAGTTTTTCGATATAATCTTTTTTATCTTTAGTTTGTAGTTACAAATTGGTATGTTCCAAGTTTTCTTGCATAATTTTTATTATTATTATTTTACATTTATGATAAATTGGTATGTTAATTATTTCTTGGTATGGTTAATTTTGTTTGTTATACCTAACAATTATTACATAATGAGTCTTTTATTTATTAATTTATATTTTCCTTAATATCGAGTCTTATTTATTTAATATAATCTTCATAAATAGTTGAGTTAATAATAATAATAAATAACTAAATAAAAAATTTAACATTTTGAAAAAATGAATTGAAAAAAAAATTAAAGAAAGAAATATACGTATTAATTGTTGCAAAACAATAAAATTAATTGAAAAAAATAAAAGAAAATAAAGAAAAATCATTAATAAAAATAATATGAATAACTAAATAAAAATCAATATTGAAAAAATAATAATTGAAATAAAGAAAAGTAAAAAAGAAACATACCAATTTGTAGTATTAAAAATAATAAAATATATAACTATATATAAAATTAACATTATAAAAAAATTAATTGAAAAAAAAACAAATAATACACAATTGTTAATGTAAAAAATCAGATTGAATGAAGTGTTTGCAATTGCAAGAAACCCCATAAGAGAATTAATCTTTTAATATAGTCAAAAAAAGGTATATATATCATTTTTTTAGCAAAAAAGTTAAAAAAAACAACAAAAAACGCGTGAAGAGCGCGTGCATAACACTTCCATTAACCTTAACGAAGTTGGGGATTTCGGGCTACATTTAGAAAATCATAAGGGGGTTTCGCACATTTTTGAAAGCACAGAGGGATTTGACGCTGATTTCCTAAATCACAAGGGGATTTCACGCAATTATCCCTATGTTGAAGGGATGAATGTCTACTTTCATATTACGGGATAACAGAGGTCTGTAAAATAAGTCGGAGAGTACCCGCAGCTGGGGTCAACGGGTAGTACCCGCCCTCGCTGCAGATATGATGAGCGCTATGATATTATGTGATATGCATTCTATGTGTTGTGTCTAATTCACTACAAGAAAACTGCCCGACAGTGACGGATTTTAGTGACGGAAATATTCCGTCAAAAATTTGTTACGGAATAGTGACAGAATAGTGATAGAAAAGATTTTGTGAATGAGTTTAGTGACAGATTTATATCCGTCACTATTTTGTGACAGAATAATCCGTCACTAATGAATTTAAATTTTAAAAAAAATTATAAATTCGTCAAAATTATGTAGTGACGGATTATTCCGTCACAAAATAGTGACAGATATAAATCTGTCACTATTTTGTGACGGAATAATCCGTCACTACATGAATTAGAATTTTAAAAAATTATAAATTCATCAAAATTATGTAGTGACGGATTATTCCGTCACTACATGAATTCCAATTTTTAAAAAATTATAAATTTATATATATAATATATATAATATATATATATATATATAAAATTATAAATTCATCAAAATTATGTAGTGATGGATTATTTCGTCACAAAATAGTGACGGATATAAATCCGTCACTACATGAATTCCAATTTTTAAAATATTATAAATTTATATATATATATAATATATATATATATAAATTCGTATATATATAATAATAATATAAATTCGTATATATATAATAATAAAATAAGTTCGTATAATATATAATAATATATATATAAAAAATTATAAATTTATCAAAATTATGTAGTGATAGATTATTCCGTCACAAAATAGTGACGGATATAAATCCATCACTACATGAATTCCAATTTTTAAAAAATTATAAATTTGTATGTATATATATATATACAATAATATATATATAAAAATTCATATATATATATAATAATAATATAAATTTGTATATATATAATAATAATATATATAAAATTATAAATTCGTATATATAATATATATATTTAAAATAATATAATAGTATTTGTATATATTTACTTATAATTTAAATAAAATTAAAAAGCAACCCCAATCAATAAAACTAGAGATGCCCAAACGGTTTCCCGGTTCCGGTTTCGGTTCGAACCGCCGGTTCGACGGTTCCGAAATGGTGGAACCGAAACCGAACCGTGGAAGGAAAGGTTTCGGTTTCGGTTCGAAACCGCCGGTTCGGCCGGTTCGAACCGGCGGTTTTCGGTTTTCCTTGTTTTTTTTTTTGGTTTTTTTTAATCTATGATTCTATGATCCAAATTTAAACTTTAATGTTTGTTTTGAAGTATAAAATATCACGAGAAAATGCAATTCGGAATAAAAAATATATTGAAGAATTGTATTGATCAAACTTTTTCAATAAACTTGTCAATATAATATAACTTGGAAAATTATTACAAGTTGGAACACTTAGAAGTTAGAACTATATATAATTTATGATCTAATGATTCTAATCTATTACAAATGTTTGTATATATTACAATTAAACTTGTCAATATAACTTGGAAAATTATTACAAGTTAGAACTATATAGTCTATATCTAATCTATGATTGAATGATTCTAATCTATTACAAAAGTTTATACTATATATTACAATTACAAAAGTGAGCATAAAAAAAATGAAAGAGCTTGAGTTTCATTTTAAGTTTGGAATTGAAATTTCAAACTTAAAATGAAATTGCCTACGTATCCTTAATTGAAATCGAATTAAGGAATCAAAGCTCACGTAGTTCTCTTACCTCAACTTACCTTTTTCACTCGTCGAGGTTGACGCCACTTCCGCCGGAGGATGTTGTGTTTGAGTCGTAGCCATACAAATCTTGTCCACCGTCCTCCATGTGTGACAAATCGAGGTTTTGTTGACGTTTGGCGGCTTTGACCCAATCGTCAAGAAGCATAAGGTTTTGGACATTTTTGACGGCCAAGTTTGCTATCCTCTCACTCAAAGTGTGGCCCGATACGCTAAAGGCATGTTCAACCGAAACCGTGGAGGCGGGACATGCAAATATTTCCTTGGCAATAATTGTTAGTATAGGATATGTGGTGGTCCTTCGTGACCACCACTTTAATAGATCTAAATTGTTCTCAAATGCAATTGATTCAAAAGTTGTCACGCCCCGTTTTCATACTTAATTTTATTTTAAATATCAGAGTTGCTCATGGGCGTGCAGGAAGAAGAAATGGAAAGAGACATAAATTTTTTGAGAATAAAACCAACAAACATCCGATAAAGCATTTACAAACGACAATTGTTTCAAAACATTGAGACCTGTGACAACGATTCAAAGAAATACTGACAGAACCATACAAATCCTTTACATGTTTTTCAAACATCGGCACATTACCGGAAGATAGCATTTTTAAACCATCAGCGGAAGAAAATAGGATCCTTCTAAATAAATACAACGGTTTTTACAAAATATAAGAAGTCATGAAGCATAGACGGACATAGGTTTCCAAAATAACTGAAAGAGGAACACTGGATACGGCACCCCTCTCGCTGCAAGTTTTATCTTTCATTATTTCCTGTAGGGTGAGTACAGATAGGGGTGAGTGCGTTTGAATACACTCGTGGAAGTAATTTCTGTTACCAGTGTAATTAACATATGAATTACAGGTATAGTTATTAGCACAGCAAGTAATCACAGCACATAATAAATGCATTGCACATACTTCTCCCTTAGGTGCGGGTATTGCCCGTCTTACCCCGCAACCGGTTTTAAGACCGGGGGTGCCTTTTACGGAACACCAATCCCTCCGTGAAGTTTTTTACGGACTATGAGTCCCTCCGTGATGAACGTGGACTTCTGTCCTCGTATATCATATATCATTCAATGCATGAGCAGTTAATATCACAGCACATAATCCCAAGGCACGTAAGTTCAAGCAATTCATAGCATGCGATCAGAGATATAACAATCTTATTTAACATAGCAGCACATTATCAGCATAAGTAAAGCATAGCGAATATGAAAGCATTAAAGTTGTTAAGTTCAGAAGTTACCCCCACCTTTCTAGGTGGCGTTCAACTACGAGCGATGAAAGCTTTAAAGGTAAACACGTATGCTCCTAGCCACGATAGCCTACACATGTAAACGTAACCTATTAGTTCCGTTTTAAGATATTCTCGTTTTATAAGTTAAAGTACTCTCTCGAAAAGAAACGATGATGGACAAGAAATCGTTTCGAAAGGCTTAGAACTTGATCACATATCGAAGAGGGTTCGATTACGGTTCTATAGGCGAAAGAACGAGGTCAAACGGATGAGAAACAAGTGAGAACGGAGCGTTTTAGGGTTTAGGGGTAAAAACGTAAATTCTGGTAAAGGTTGACTTTGACTAGGGGTAAAACTGTAAATTCAGAGAAGTTTTGGGGTTAAAACAGGGTTTCTGGAAGTTATGGGGTCGAAATGCAATATACAGAAGTCTTGGGGGTGAAACTCAAAGGTTTGGAAAGTTCTGGGGGTGGAAATGAAATTTCCAGAAGTTTGAGGACTAAAATGTACAGAACAAAAGCTGGGGGACCAAAGTGAACTTTCTGGATTTTGCAAAGAGGTCCCTGGGGTTTTTTCGAAAATTGCAACCAAGCCCCTCCTCCCCCAAACCCATCCAATCCGCTGCCCTTCCTCGCCATTGCCGCTTGAAGCTCACCGCCGGCGACACCGCGTCGCCGGCCAACACCCAACATCACCACCACTCGCCGGCGCTCCTCGCGCCGGCCACCACTGCACACGGCGGCGCTGGACGCGCCGCCTCCTCCACCACCAAACTCCACACACACACACACCGAGAAACACATGCACACACCCACGCTAGCCGGCGACCACCGCGTCGCCGGCGACACCAACCACAACACCACGACCCAACCAACACACAACAACCCACAGCGGCGGCAGCGGCAAACTCCGGCGAGGAAGAGAGAGAGTCGCGAGAGGGAGAAAGTAATGAGATGAGAGAGAAAGCTTAACATGCAGAAACTTTGACCGGCCATTTCTGGCGGAGGAGGCGACCGATCAGGAATCCGAGCCCGGATTCGTGACGGGCTCGGCGAGAGCTTCGATTTGATATATAATTCGACCAAAAACGGAAAAGGAACGGGGAAGAAAAGAAGAGAGAGAAAGTAACGAGGAGAGAGAAAGCTGCGAAGAGAGAGAAAGTGCGCTGCCGAAACTTTGACCGGCGATTGCCGGAGAAGGAGGAGTCCGATCGACGATCCGAGCCCGGAATCGTGACGGGCTCGGCGAGAACTTCGATCTAGGCTCAAGAATCGCCCCGATCGATGGCCGGATGGCCGAGAACGAAGAGAGAGAAAGTAGAGGGTTTTGAGAGAGAGAAAGCCGAATCTTCCCCGGCCGATTGCCGGCGAATGCGGCGGCGGATGGCGATTCCGAGCCCGGAGTAGGTATGGGCTCGGCGAGAGCTTTAAGATGGTATAGGTTACGATACGTTTCGGTTCGATGAAAATTCCGGCGGCGGCGACGCTCCGGCCGGCCGCCGGAAAAGCTATGGAAGAGAGGAGGAGAGAATATCATTTTACTTTTTACCTTAGATAATTTTGTGCAAGAATGTCCTAACATGGTCTCAACACTTGTGTTATATCATGTTTTCCATTTTCATAGAATTAGGCCTAAATTGGGCCTCGAACCTCTGATCGGCCCGATTCTCGTTTCATCCTCTCTGCTTTTCGTTTCCGATTGTTCTCATAACGTACATTTTACATTTTCCATTCAATCAAACCTTTGATATAATAAACATTGGCGTTCCAAAATAATTACGTCTCTGATAAAACTAATCGTTCATCCGATTAATTAAAACATGCATCTTATGGTAAATTCTAAAACGCACATAATTAGGGGTTAAATTATTTAATTAGTCGATTATGCATCGTTTCGTCTCGGGCGTTACATCCCTACCCCCTTAAGAAAAATTTCGTCCTCGAAATTTAAAAGCGCGTCTAAACGCGGCTAAACTAGATACTTTGCTAGGATTGATCTTCCGGTTCTTATGTCGCTTCTTCCTTTCCATGGCCGCTCCATTGGACTTTCACTTTGGCCATCTCTCGATTTCTTAACTGGCGAGTCTTTCTGTCCAAGATGGCTACTGGAACTTCCTCATGGGTCAGATCCTCCTTATTTTCGATACTTTCATGGTTGACTACGTGGCTCGGATTGAAGGCGTACTTCCGCAGCAGGGATATGTGAAAAACGTTCTGTATTCAAGTGAAGTCTAGCGGCAAGGCTGGATGGTACACGACTTCTCTTACTCGATCCAAGACTTCGAACGGTCCCACGTACCTCGATCTCAACTTTCATTTCCTTCTGAAACGAAGAACTCTTTTAGTGGGTGACACTTTCAGAAAAACTTTGTCGCCCACAACGAACTTCAGCTCTCTGCGTCTCTTGTCCGTATACGTCTTCTGTCGGTCTCGAGCCACTCTAAATCTTTCCCGGACTTCTCGATCACTTCAACTGTTTGTTTGATCCAGTCAGGTTCCAAAATCTTCTTCTTATCCACCCCGCTTCCGCTGCGCCACTTTGATTGTCGGCTGGTAATTGTTGTTGTACGCAAATTCCACTAAGCATATATGATCTTCCCAACTTCCATGGCGGTTCAGGATGCATGCCCTCAACAAGTCTTCTAGAATTTGAATTGTCCTTTCTGATTGCCCATCGATTTGGGCGTGGAGGGCGGTGCTGAAAAAAAATAGCTTGGTCCCTAGCTCCTTTTATAAGCTCTACCAGCATCTGGATGTGAAATGCGAATCTCTGTCTGATTCGATGGAACTGGTACGTCATGTAATCTAACGATCTCTTCTAGTTAGATCCGAGAAAAGTTACTTTATCGAGCTAGAAATCACACTTCTTAAACTTTGCATAGAGCTTCTTCTTTCGCAAGGTTTCCAACGCGATCCATAGACGCTGTTCGTGGTGTGCCTTGTCACAGGAATAGGTCGTGATGTCATCGATGAACACTATGATAGAACTATCGAGGTACAGGTGGGAGACTCGATTCATCAGATCCATGAAAACTGCTGGTGCGTCACTGAGTCCAAACGGCATTACTACAACTCATAGTGGTCGTGCCTTGTCCTGAAGGCTGTCTTTGGTACATCTGCATCCTTGAATTTCACTTGGTGATATCCTGACCTCGAGTCGATTTTCGAAAACACGCTCGCATCTCTCGGCTGGTCAAGTAGATCTTCTATTCAAGGCGAGGGATGTTTGTTCTTGATGGTTCACTTGTTCAGTTCCTAATAGTTGGATCTTCAACTCTTGCAGTTCCTTTGATGTCATTCGGTACGGTGCTTTTGATATAGGTGCCGACCTTGGGATGAGATCAATCTCGAAAGCGATCTGTCGGTCTGGCGGAGGGCTGGGCAGGTTTTCTGGAAAAACGTCTGCATACTCTCTCACAATCGATACCTTCACAGCAGAACTCACTGCTTGTTTGAAGTTTACCATGTTCACCAACCAAGCCTGACAATCGTCTTTTCTGAGCATCTTGACCGTCTTCATAACTATCACGACCCTCAGATTAACTCCGACCTGCGTCTCATACAACGTGAACTCGTCGTCGTTAGGAATTTGAAAAGTGATCTCCTTCTCATGACACTTGATCACTGCATTATTCGTCTTAAGCCAGTCCATTACCAGAATGACGTCGAAATCTCTCATTTCCAACACATGCAGACCGGCTAGCAAAGTTCTATCACCAAAAGTGACCCTTATTCCTGGGCAGAGGTGTTTCGTTCGTACCATCATGCCTGATGGGATACTAATTCTAAGGTTTCAGCGACTACCCCACCATTCTCATGTTTCAGCATATCACAAAATCCAACGAAGATGAAAGAAAAGGTTGTCGCGGTATCATACGAGACGAGAGCAGGGATATAAGAAACTGTTAGCATACCTGGCATGGTCTCCGATTCTTCGGCAGCCTGTGAACGAGTGAGGGCGAAAGCTCTTGCCTAACCTGCTCTTGGCCTCGGTCTTGGGCAGCAGCTCCTGGATTTCGAGGCTTTTGACAGTTGTTCGAAATGTGGCCCGGCTCTCCGCATCGGTAGCAGTATTTAGTCCCTTGGAGACAGGGCCCCGCATGCGTTTTCCCGCACTTGGTGCAGGAGCTCCCGGGCCTTGGTGTTGGGAGGGGCGGAGCGTTGGGGGTTCGTGGAGGCTTACTCTGGTTGAAACTCTAGCTGGGTCCATTCCACTTCATCTTTCCCGTTGCCATTTTTATCCTCCTGGGTGGTGCCACGTCCAGACGTAGTCGAGACGTGATCTCTTGAGCCCTTCCTACGACCGCAGCATAGGTCATTACACCTTGTCCAGCTAGAATGGAGCTGATCTCTAGACGAAGGCCCCTCTCGAAGCGTCGGGCCCTCTTGGCGTCTGTGTCCACCAGATGGGACGCATATCGGCTTAGCTGGTTGAACCTCCTCTCATAGTCGCCCACCATAGATGGCCCCTGTCGGAGGTGCAGAAACCCTGTCTCTTTTTTATCGCGGTAAGACTGATGCACATAGTTGTGCATGAATACCTCCTTGAAGGCCTCTCAGTTCAGGGCGCTTATTTGCTCCAGTGTCATTGTTCGTATGCGCGACTCCCACCAATGACTGGCCTCATCTATAAGTTGGAAGATGGCGTAAGAAATCTTCTGCTCCTCAGTGCAGGCCAGATGTCCGAACAAACGATCCGAGGTCCTTAGTTATTCCTCTGCCTCAGAGGGCTCTTCATTTCCATTGAAGGTTGGTGGATTGAACCGTCGGAATTGCTCGATCATTGAATTTGTGTCGTTTCTTGCTGACGTTGCTGGTGCTGATTGTGGTGTTTCAAAGCGTCGGGCCAGTCCCCTCAAAACCCACAACAGGTCTCCCATTGTGGTGTCCACGTGATCCGGAGGGTTTCCCTCTGGCGGCTGATTATCCATCGATGGTTGGTCTCTTCTTCGGCGGCAACGAGGCATACTATACTTAGTAAGAATACGATCTACGCGTTATAACGGATACCATAAAAGATCTCAAATCAACGATTCGCAAAGAACAAAGAGCACATCGAGAAATAGAGGGAGAGTAGAAGTCAAACGCATCGTAGAACGGAGAGGGAGAAAAGAAGGTGATACCATAAATCCTAATATCCATAAGGGTCGCAAGCGACAGGCAACAAACAACATAACATCACACATCGTGAACACCCAAACCAAGACATCCAACAACGGCTACACCATTACAGCAGCGGCTCTAGCAGCTGGCGGTGGGGGTGGTGACGGTCCTCTTTCGGCTCCTCATCGGAATCCTCTCGTACCCACTCGTCTAGAAGACCCATAAAACGAACGATCGAGATGATCGGCAAAAAGCGTAACTACCCGAGCGTAACTACCCGAACTACCCCACGCAACCCAACAACATATAAAGGTAATAAGATAATCGAGGATTAAATAGATAATGAACAGTAAACATTCTTCCATAAATCTTTTGGCAATCCCAACAGATTTCTCTACCATTCGTTTATCATTATAGCATAACATTGTCACGTAAGATAGCATATATTTAACTTGCACATACTAACCATTTAAGCATATCACGAAACATATCATAAGCATCCACACATGGTTTCCATAGACCTCAAGCATTAGACGCAACTTTACGTATCATACTCACGAACTAGGAAAACACACCAACTAGCTCACCCTGTTATAAACGAAGGCTCATATAGTCTCAACTCTCAGTAACCCCACACCAACTCTTATGAACGGCCATTTACGCACACGAGCTCACGCTGCTGCAGTCAGCGGCTTGTGGCGGCGGCCAGGAGCAGTGTGTTGGTTGTGGAGATATCAAGAAACGGAAGGATCATCATCCATTAAAGCAACTAAATAAGGACAACTTCATATCACTTCAGGTATCACTCGGAATCCAGGTCATAAAACAGTTAAACATGACAACGACAAGGTAAACGAGAAGTAGATAGACAAGAGATAGACATATAATAAAAGATAGACTTATAACATGTAAGCATTCTTATTAAGTTTCGTGATTAGGTGAGAAGCGCATCGGGAGAGGTGCTTATCCACTATCTTAAAAGAGTTCTTGTTAAAAACACGTTTGAAAAGTTCAATGACCTAGAACAGGGCCCTACAAAGGGTAGGACCTTGCTCTGATACCATATCTGTCACGCCCCATTTTCATACTTAATTTTATTTTAAATATCAGAGTTGCTCATGGGCGTGCAGGAAGAAGAAATGGAAAGAGACATAAATTTTTTGAGAATAAAACCAACAAACATCCGATAAAGCATTTACAAACGACAATTGTTTCAAAACATTGAGACCCGTGACACCGATTCAAAGAAATACTGACAGAACCATACAAATCCTTTACATGTTTTTCAAACATCGGCACATTGCCGGAAGATAGCATTTTTAAACCATCAGCGGAAGAAAACAGGATCCTTCTAAATAAATACAACGGTTTTTACAAAATATAAGAAGTCATGAAGCATAGACGGACATAGGTTTCCAAAATAACTGAAAGAGGAACACTGGATACGGCACCCCTCTCGCTGCAAGTTTTATCTTTCATTATTTCCTGTAGGGTGAGTACAGATAGGGGTGAGTGCGTTTGAATACACTCGTGGAAGTAATTTCTGTTACCAGTGTAATTAACATATGAATTACAGGTATAGTTATTAGCACAGCAAGTAATCACAGCACATAATAAATGCATTGCACATACTTCTCCCTTAGGTGCGGGTATTGCCCGTCTTACCCCGCAACCGGTTTTAAGACCGGGGGTGCCTTTTACGGAACACCAATCCCTCCGTGAAGTTTTTTACGGACCATGAGTCCCTCCGTGATGAACGTGGACTTCTGTCCTCGTATATCATATATCATTCAATGCATGAGCAGTTAATATCACAGCACATAATCCCAAGGCACGTAAGTTCAAGCAATTCATAGCATGCGATCAGAGATATAACAATCTTATTTAACATAGCAGCACATTATCAGCATAAGTAAAGCATAGCGAATACGAAAACATTAAAGTTGTTAAGTTCAGAAGTTACCCCCACCTTTCTAGGTGGCGTTCAACTACGAGCGATGAAAGCTTTAAAGGTAAACACGTATGCTCCTAGCCACGATAGCCTACACATGTAAACGTAACCTATTAGTTCCGTTTTAAGATATTCTCGTTTTATAAGTTAAAGTACTCTCTCGAAAAGAAACGATGATGGACAAGAAATCGTTTCGAAAGGCTTAGAACTTGATTACATATCGAAGAGGGTTCGATTACGGTTCTATAGGCGAAAGAACGAGGTCAAACGGATGAGAAACAAGTGAGAACGGAGCGTTTTAGGGTTTAGGGGTAAAAACGTAAATTCTGGTAAAGGTTGACTTTGACTAGGGGTAAAACTGTAAATTCAGAGAAGTTTTGGGGTTAAAACAGGGTTTCTGGAAGTTATGGGGTCGAAATGCAATATACAGAAGTCTTGGGGGTGAAACTCAAAGGTTTGGAAAGTTCTGGGGGTGGAAATGAAATTTCCAGAAGTTTGAGGACTAAAATGTACAGAACAAAAGCTGGGGGACCAAAGTGAACTTTCTGGATTTTGCAAAGAGGTCCCTGGGGTTTTTTCGAAAATTGCAACCAAGCCCCTCCTCCCCCAAACCCATCCAATCCGCTGCCCTTCCTCGCCATTGCCGCTTGAAGCTCACCGCCGGCGACACCGCGTCGCCGGCCAACACCCAACATCACCACCACTCGCCGGCGCTCCTCGCGCCGGCCACCACTGCACACGGCGGCGCTGGACGCGCCGCCTCCTCCACCACCAAACTCCACACACACACACACCGAGAAACACATGCACACACCCACGCTAGCCGGCGACCACCGCGTCGCCGGCGACACCAACCACAACACCACGACCCAACCAACACACAACAACCCACAGCGGCGGCAGCGGCAAACTCCGGCGAGGAAGAGAGAGAGTCGCGAGAGGGAGAAAGTAATGAGATGAGAGAGAAAGCTTAACATGCAGAAACTTTGACCGGCCATTTCTGGCGGAGGAGGCGACCGATCAGGAATCCGAGCCCGGATTCGTGACGGGCTCGGCGAGAGCTTCGATTTGATATATAATTCGACCAAAAACGGAAAAGGAACGGGGAAGAAAAGAAGAGAGAGAAAGTAACGAGGAGAGAGAAAGCTGCGAAGAGAGAGAAAGTGCGCTGCCGAAACTTTGACCGGCGATTGCCGGAGAAGGAGGAGTCCGATCGACGATCCGAGCCTGGAATCGTGACGGGCTCGGCGAGAACTTCGATCTAGGCTCAAGAATCGCCCCGATCGATGGCCGGATGGCCGAGAACGAAGAGAGAGAAAGTAGAGGGTTTTGAGAGAGAGAAAGCCGAATCTTCCCCGGCCGATTGCCGGCGAATGCGGCGGCGGATGGCGATTCCGAGCCCGGAGTAGGTACGGGCTCGGCGAGAGCTTTAAGATGGTATAGGTTACGATACGTTTCGGTTCGATGAAAATTCCGACGGCGGCGGCGCTCCGGCCGGCTGCCGGAAAAGCTATGGAAGAGAGGAGGAGAGAATATCATTTTACTTTTTACCTTAGATAATTTTATGCAAGAATGTCCTAACATGGTCTCAACAATTGTGTTATATCATGTTTTCCATTTTCATAGAATTAGGCCTAAATTGGGTCTCGAACCTCTGATCGGCCCGATTCTCGTTTCATCCTCTTTGCTTTTCGTTTCCGATTGTTCTCATAACGTACATTTTACATTTTCCATTCAATCAAACCTTTGATATAATAAACATTGGCGTTCCAAAATAATTACGTCTCTGATAAAACTAATCGTTCATCCGATTAATTAAAACATGTATCTTACGGTAAATTCTAAAACGCACATAATTAGAGGTTAAATTATTTAATTAGTCGATTATGCATCGTTTCGTCTCGGGCGTTACAAAAGTAACACTAAAATAAGAATCCAATTCTTGTGATGAATTAACACCTCTAGCTCTTTTTTGAGTTCTAATATTATAAAAATTATAAAATTGAGAAAGAGTATCACCAAAAGTAGACGAAGAACTACTAGAACCTACATTATGATGTCGAACTACATCTTCACTACTACATGATTCACCATACATTGTTTTATATTCTCTAAATAAATCATACAAATAATGTTTCGCCCTAGAAACCACTTCACTAGGATTAGGCACATATTCAACTTGATCATAATCACTAATATAGCCATCGGGGAACAATGCATTATAGTACATAGTTAAAAGTTCTTCTAATCCATCTTCTCTAATCCTAGGATCTAATAATTTAGTACATAAATATAGGTGGGGTATCTCATGATAATATTTTAACCATTTAGCTTTCATCATTATAATGACATCACTTAAAATAGGATCATCTTTATAAGAGTTCATTATCAAAGCAATTTTAACACATTGATCTAAAGCTAAAGGAGATGTAGAATAATAACATCCACTTATTTCATTAGTGCCTTCTTAAAAAATTTTTAGCATACCAATCATGTTTATACAAGAATCCCAAGAATGAGTAAATAACATGACATTACTATCTCCAAATTCCATAAAAAAAGCACATAAAAGTTCTTTATAATTATATGAATCTTGAAGCATGTAATAAGTAGAATTCCACCTATGTTCCACATCTTTCACAATTTTTTTTACTTCGAATCCATTCATTTTACAAAATCTAGCCCATCTTTTTCGCATTTGTATAGTATGACAAATTAAATTAATTGCAACTCTAATTTTATCTATTTCCTTTTGTAAAGTTGTTAATCCATCTTGAACACATAAATTAAAAACATGACACATGCATCTAGTATGAAAAATATCACCATTTAATGAAGGTTTACAAAAATCCATTAACGTAGGCAAGCTCGCTTTATTATTAGTTGCATTATCTAAAGCTATAGCAAATACTTTTGTTAATATACCATAATCATTTTAAGCTATGTATTATTTTTTGTGAAATATGTAAACCGGTATGACTTTCATTAAAATCAACAAAAGCAATTAAACGTTTTTGAACATCCCATGCATCATCAATCCAATGACAAGTAATGCCCATATAATCATTCTTTTTATAAGGATCTTTCCAACAATCAACACATATTGCAACTTTTTATTTAAGGTTAGCTAAATCTTGCATAAGATTATATTTTTTTTCACGAACTCTTTTATCAATATCCCTAGTGGCCGTGTTCCTACTTATCATTCTAGCCGGTGGTTGCAAATATTGACTCACATAATCTTGATAATATTCATCGGAAGCCCATTGCAAAGGCATATGTTTAGAAGCAATAAAATCGGCGGTGCCTTTCCTAAGTTCAAGTTGGCTAAATTTAAACATTAAAGAATCCATACCTTGTGAAGACCCAGTGAATCCTCGTAGTTGTGTTTGAGAAGGAGCCAATCCAACCTTGTCGGGATGCTTCTTCGTGACGTGGTTGTTGAACGTTCCATATCCTCCTCCATGCTTGAACTTGTATTGCTTCCCACAATGATTGCACGTTACTATGTAGTCAACACCACTGTTAGGCACGACGTCCTTCTTGAAGTGAACAGAGAAGATAACACTTCAAAGTGAAGAAGGTGCTCTACTAGAGGGGGTACTCCCTTGTGTGTGTTGCACGGTTTCTTCCTCTTCATCATCATCGGCTAAGGCTTGGGTGATTTGTTCCCCCAAATCGACATCTTCATCAAGCTCGTCACACCATCGATTAATTAGCTCGTCTTCGTAGGATTGTGGAGGTGGCATGGGACTCTTTCCCCTAGCATGAGATGAGGAAGCGGAAGAACCTCTTCTAGACATAATGATAGCAAATAAAAAAAATCGAAGTCGAAGTAGAACTACAAGTAGATGATAATACGAACTAAAAAAAGAATTTTGAAAGCTTTCGAACTTGATATATTAAAGTGAGCAAGAATGCAAGAGAATTGAGAGAGAGAGCTTGAGAATTGGTGTGAAAAATACAACATTTGAACCCCTATTTATAGATCTCAAAAATCCAAAAAAAAAAAGGGACGCTCCGGTTCGAACCGCCGGTTTTGGTTCGGTTGAACCGGCGGTTCAGCTAATCATAACCGTCCATCTCCAATGTTCAACAGATCTCGTCCGCCCGTTTCAAATTGGATGCAAACCGCCGGTTTGAACCGGCGGTTACGGTTTGGTTCCGGTTCGGCCGGTTTCCAACGACTATTTGATCTCCTCCGTCGATCCGCAACGGCTAGTATAGTTTAAACGTGAGCCGTACACGTGTCCAAGGCAACAATTAAAAAAAATAGCATAATCTGGCGGTTTAATCGGCGGTTGGAACCGCCGGTTGGCCGGTTTCTAAACCCCCAAACCGAAACCAAACCGTGATATGGCGGTTCCCGGTTCCGGTTCGGAACCGAAACCGGACCGCCGGTTCATGATTTTTCGAACCGTTTGGGCGTCTCTAAAGAAAACCCTAAAAATATGTGATAATATTAATTGTTTTTTAATTAAATTAAATTTGAAAAGTTTAATTATTTTATGATGTTATTTTATGTTAATTAGTCATTAATCTTCCAATTATATATATATATATATTGTTAAACTTTTAAAATATATGTGATAATAGAAAATTGAAAATATCAAAAATACTTATAAAACAAATGTATGTAGAATATTATTACATAAAACACCAATGGTCTAGTGGTTAGAGTACCACCATGAGTCCTGGGTTCAATTCCCAGACAACGCATAATATTATCGTGATGACACGTGTCATGATGACGTGTCGATGGAGTGATGGGTGTGATGACACGTGTCATGATGACGTGTTGGTGGAGTGATGGGTGTGATGACACGTGTCATGATGACGTGATGATGTGTCGGTGGAGTGATGTGTGTGATGACATGTGTCATGATGATGTGTCGGTGGTGTGATGACATTACTACGAATTTAGTGACGGAATTTTCCGTCATACAATTAGTGACGGATAATTTCTGTCACAATATTTGTGTGATGGAAAATTCTGTCACAATATTTCGTCATTAATTTAGTCACTACTCAACCAAATCTGGTGACGGAAATATTTGTGTGATGGAAAATTCTGTCACAATATTTCGTCATTAATTTAATCACTACTCAACCAAATCTGGTGACGGAAATTTTCATCTTAGTGACGGAAAATTCTGTCAGAAATTTAGCGATGGAATAAAATCCATCACTAAAATTTAGTGACAAAGCTCATTTTGACAGAAATTTTCCGTCATAAATCTGTCACTAATACATGTTAGTGACAGATTTTTTGGTTTTAGTGACGGATTTTTCTTGAAATTTTCCGTCACAAATCCGTCACTAATACATGTTAGTGACAGAATTTTTGGTTTTAGTGACGGATTTTTCCGTCACTGTCGGGCAGTTTTCTTGTAGTGATTGCCAATATTATATATGCTTGATTTGTTTAATTGTTTAACAAATAAATGTTAAAACATGGAAATTATTCCCACGAGTGAAAGTATTCAACGCATTTACCTCGACATGTATTCACGATATAGGAAACAATAAAAGTGGAGAAGCGTAGCGAGAGGGGTGCCATATTAACTTTGTCCCATTTTCCTTTTTGTCTTTTATGGATTTTTTCTTTAAGCAAGTTGATCGTTTGTAAAAGTTAAATCGTTCTTCTTTCCGTTTTGGATCCTGTATGAGTTTTCCGCTGCTACGTTTTAAATGTTTCCTCCCGGTGATATGCCGATGGTCTTGTATATGTAAAATCATATCTTTAACCTATTTCTAAAGTTTCTGATTTTAAATATTGTTTTAAATCTCTACTTGTTTGTCATACCTGTATCTTTAAGTATGTACTCATTTATTATATCTGTTTGTATAAAAAATACGCGTCTTTTCTCTCATTTCTTGCTGCATGTCCATAAGAAAAACTTTGATATTTTAAGAATGAAAATGGGGCATGACAGTTATGGTATCAGAGCAAAGTCCTATCCTTTGTAGGGTTCTGCTTAAGCTCGTTTTACTTTTCAAACATGTTTTAATGGGAAAGATCTTTTATATATATGATGGGTGATGATCTTTTTACCTCTTGATGTGACTACAATCGACACATTGCTTTTGGCCGCCGCCATAGGGCCGCTGACTGTAGTATCGTGAGCTCGTGTGCGTAAATGGCCGTTCGTAAGAGTTGATACCGTTACAACAGGGTGAGCTAGTGGGTGTGTTTTCCTAGTTCGTTGGTGTGATACGTAAAGTTGTAACTAAGGATTGGGGTCTATGGGGACCATGTGTGAATGTTTGTGATATGTTTCACGATGTTTTGCTTATGATGTACACTTGTGGTTGGTATATGCAAGTTGAATATATGTTACCCTATATGACGGATAAACACCTCTCTCTTTGCGCTTCTTTCCCAGATCACGAAATTTAATAAAATGAATGTTGATCTGTATCATGTGCCTGCTATTTTTTTTATCTGTTGTTATATATATATATTGTTGGGTTACGTGGGGTAGATTATAAGGGTTAGTTTTCATACGTCACCTGTAGGACGATATGCCACGAGGTCGACCACGTAGAAACCAATCGCCAATGGAGAATCCGCCTAAACATAATGTGGACACCATGACAGGAGACTTGGTGTTCGTACTGAGGGGCTTGGCTCAACATTTTGAGACCGCACAAGCAGTGCTGCCACCATCGTCAAGAAACGATGCGAACTCAATCATTGAGCAGTTCCGACGTTTCAATCCACTGACCTTCAACGGAAATGGAGAACCGGTCGAGGCTAAAGACTGGTTAAGGTCATTGGATCGACTTTTTGGAAATCTGTCATGCACAGAAGAACATAAGATCTCTTGTGCCGTGTTTCAACTCACCGAAGAAGCCAACTACTGGTGGGAGTCATACGAAAGGACTATGTCACCGGAGCATAAGAGTGTTATGTCTTGGGGAGTCTTCAAAGAGGTGGTTAGATAGAATTTCCTGCCTCAATCATACCGTGACCAAAAGGAAGCTGATTCCCTACATATTCATCAAGGAACCGCCTCCGTAGAAGAGTATAAGAGGAAATTCAATCAGTTGAGCAGGTAGCACCTCATCTGGTGGACACCAATGATAAGAAGGCCCGATGTTTTGAAAGAGGCCTTCACCTAGAGATCAGTTCCACTTTGGCTGGTCAGAGGACCATAACGTATGTTGAGGTTGTTGAGAGAGCCCAGGAAGTTGCTTCTCACTTATGCTTAGACGTTGCACCGCCCAAGAAAATGGAAGTGACGTCAGGAAAGAGAAAATGGATTGGTCTGAGTCAGAGTTCCAATCAGAACAAGCACCCAAGAACCAATAGTGTTCCGCCCCTCCCTACTCATATGTCGGGAAACTCGTGTGCCAAGTGTGGAAAGTTTCATGTAGGACCATGCCTCATAGGGACCCAGATTTTCTTTAGATGCAGAGAACCAGGACACGTCGCCATCAGATGTCCGAAGTTCAGAAATACAGTAACGACGAAGAAGCCGAGGCCACAGACAAGCAAGGCTTGGAACTGTTATAGATATGGGGAACCTGGACACATAGTGCGTGACTGCCAGAAGTTTAGGAGCCCGGTGGCTACAACACCGAGGCTAAGGCTAGGAGTGGGCCAGGCTCGAGTGTTCGCCCTCACTCGCTCAGAAGTTGCCGAAGGATCGGAGACCATGGTAGGTATGTTAATAGTCTGCGATATCCCTGCTCTCATCTTGTTTGATACTGGGGCAACCCACTCTTTCGTCTCTGTCGGATTTTGTGATTTGTTGAAATATGAGAACAGTAAGATAGTCGTTGAAACCCTATGAATTAATATCCCATCAGGAAGGACGAGATTTCACCCTCTTATCAGAAATCAGAATGAGAAAAGCATATAGATTCGCTCTTTCGTAATCTTATTTTGGGCCTTTGTGAATCTGATATCGACTCCACTACCACTATGTACCCCTATCTCTGATGAAAGATGACGATGATGAAAGCCTTATAGATCGTTGAAGTATGAACTTATTCCTGATGAGCAGATTGGAATTCTTTGTATATACTGTTCCACTATAGTTTTGGAGATCAAACACGTCTTACCCTCCTTTTACATACCGCTTCCAATTGAAGGGTGAAAGAAGAAGAGAGTTTACACCACCGGACAAGGGTTGTAGGTTCGGGTATTGACTCTGCCATTACTCAACAAGATATGATGAAGTAAACAAGAAACCAATAGTCCCAAGTTAATCTGTTGTTATATATAACCATCCCATTTGTTTATCTCAGACACCGCCAGAGAATCTAAGGATCGTCTTGAAGAATAGAATCCTTTTAACCGATCCGTACGTGCTAGAGATGAAGGACTTCAAGGAGATTTAAGTAATACATGGATATCTTTCCAAAATTTTACCCGGCGCCAGAATTTGCAAGTTGCAGGTAAAATGTGTATTAGTGGTGGTGTACACAAATCAGAATGACGCATGCAACTGATTCCTTAAGTTTGATGCGATACCTTTTTCCCCCGTCTCTTCAACTCTCTCTCTCTTCTTTGTCTTTGTCGAAAGGTACTTGTTTCTTTGACTGAGAAATAGAACTCTCCAGTACCAACAACTTCTCACTCTACTCCGCAAGTAAAATGGTGAAAACGAGAAGTAAATGAGATGAATATTACAACAATCAGTACTCTGAGTTGAAGAGAAAGAAGAATGAGGAAAGTGGTGGGACTAGTGGGGAAAAACAGACTAGGGCCTTAAGAGATGTGGTTTCGGAGAAAACTAGGGAATCCTATGACGTTAAACAGGTTGCCCCTAATAGCTCTAGTTTGGAAACCGGGCTCAAGACGGGATAGTTTAGATGAAGTCATTTCATCCACCATAGAGAAGGTTGACAATAGGGGGAACAACGGACGTTGTGGTCGAGGAAGGCCTCGACAAGTCAAACCAGAGAATGCAAAATAGACATAAGACAATGATGTTTGTGTTGATGTGGATAGTTGGGATGACTCGGAGGTGTATGATGAGGATTATAAAGTGGGCGAATCTCCGTCTCATGTATCGTCTGATAGTTCCTCTTCCACGAGTGATAATGTTGGGTCCCAAGTGGTGTCCGATGTTTAGAGGGCGGAGTGAATGAACCTTGGTCGATTTCGAAAATCTGTTAAAACTTTACTGTTCTGCAAGTTACTTGAACTTGCAGAGCCAGTCAGTTACTGCTTACAGCACTAGGATGCAGTGCTGCATGCTGTAACCTAGAATTTTATACACAGCGGAAAAATAAAGGTTTTAAGACACAAGGCTGGTTTTCTCAAATATGATCATTTTCAAAACGTTTTATGCTTATGACAAAGATAAATATAAACGATAAAGCGCATATAAGAAAGTGATAAAACACTTATGGCTTATAGTGGTTCGAAGGTGGTGTAATATTTCTACGTCCACTCTACTACTACATTGAGCAGGAACTTCGTTAAGCAAGATTGATTTACAGGACTCTCCTAACAATCTATCAACTTACAAAGTTAACCACTTACTAGAGTCCAGTGTTCACACAGCTCCTACGAACTCTTAAGGCTAACCCACACAGGGTTCCACACTCCCACACAAGGAAGTTGCCTAACACTTAGACAACTATACAAACAGCAAGGATTTCTTCTATCAACTGTTCGACACTTAAAACAACCTAACCACACAGGACAGAGGTTAAAAAGATATAGATCTGTTTTTCAACTGGTACGGTAAAGTGAGCTTTTGAATCCTTCAGAGGATCTTTCGGCTAGAACTTGCTTCACTTCACAGAGGTTGAGTGACTGGAACTGAGAGACGTCTTGAAAGAATATAGCTTGAAAGCTTGAGAGTTTTGTGCAAATATTTCAGTTGTTCAGTTTTCCAGTTCTTTAGTACTTAGCTTCAGGGTTACTCATCCTCTATTTATACTTGTAGAGTAGATATTCGTTGAAGGAGATATCTCTCATTTGAATTTAAGCGTACTTAATCAAAGGCATGAGTTGCATTTAATGCGACTAGACTTTTCCTTTTGGAGCATTTAATGTGATGGTTGCGTCTCACAGCTTTCTGCAGTGCGTCACTCCACATGACGTCTTGCCATTGACTTCGTATCTGCAACTTTGATCTTCTCTGGAATGGCTCTATTTAGAAATTATGGTTTGAAATTCTGGATTTTTGTTTCTCGTACTGCATTTATCCTTTCATGGGTTACAGGATACTTCTTCAGTTGTCTATTTGAGTAGAGAACTCAGCGCTGTATCCTCGGTCTGCTTGCAACTGTTTGTTCACAGCAGAGCTGCTGTAACTTAGACCTTCTTGCAGTATCCTTGTAGCTTTTTCTTGCAGCGATGTTGCATGTCGTTCTTACTTACTTTGCTGCACTGCTGTAACTGCCTTCTTGCAGTGTTATCGTATCTGCTTTCTTGCAGTAGCTTCGTTCTGAATTCTTCGATGCAGCATTGTATGCATGTGTACTTCCATCTTTCAGTTTCTATAACAAGACTCAATCCTAGTCTATGTTTTCATTTAAACATCATGAAAAATGGGGTACTCAAACTTCCTATTGCTCTCTTGGTTTGTCTCATCAAAATCTAAACATTGAAATCACAACAATTTTCCCCTTTTTGATGATGACAAAACCATTACATTATCTCATTCATGAGGAAATCTTTACATGCATCACACCATTTTTCATTAGGATTACATATATGATAAGCTTTGAGAAATAAAGACTAATCCTTGATTTATCAGAGATGTTGATTACTGCTGAAACAGAGACCTTCTTGTCGACGTTTCATCTGTTCTTCTTTCAGCAGTTCTTGTTTCTTGCTTTGCTCTTTCTCTTGATCCTTTCCACCAGTCTCAAATGGACTCTTGATAGGATTCTTCAAGTATTTCCTTGATTCTTGGGATCTGAATCTATCTCAGCCAGAAATCCTCACAGTAAGGCACTATGTAGCCTTGCTTCACTTGGTCTATGTAGTGACTCTGGATTTCAAGCTCTCCTGCCCTAGTAAGCTCTTCATATCTTCTCAGTACAGTTTGACAGGTTTGAAATCTACTGAATTTGCCCTTTCTGCATAGAAATCTGAAGTTTCTGAGATACTCGGATCTCTTGTACATCGTGATTGCTTCAAAAGATGGATTCCTATCTGTAGGCAACTTGATTGCCCTGAAGATGTTTAGGCTCTAGGCCATGTTCTCTCCATCTGGTCTCTGATCCATCAATACTGAAACTTCAGCAGATATGTTATCCGTGTCAAGACGTGGAATTTCTTGAGGGGGATATTGGTAGAGGTTTTTGTCAAAGATTCTTCTCTCACTAATCACTCCAAGCCTTTGCATCCAGGCATATTCTTCTCTTTCAACTCTGTCTTTCTCCATCCTCTGAGCAGCCATTTTCTCGTTGTAATGCCTTTCAGCCTCGGCTCTGCTTACCCTCTTTCTTGAGTCTTGCTGCTGGCTTTCTCTCCCTATCTTTGTATGATGAAAGGAGGGATGTGTTGCATCTTTGCTTGCAGCACTACTGTAAGCAGCGCCTGCTGCTGATCTGCTTGCAGCAGCTGCACCACCAGCTCCTCATTCATCATCTTTTCTCCATCTTTTTGGAGAAGAAGCGTCAGTAGCAGCAGATGATCCAGACCTCTTCCTCCTCCTACTTAGAGGCTGGTCATCATCTTCTTCTTCCTCTTCACCTTCATTGTCCCAGAATTCCTGTGTCTGTCTAGAAACTCTTCCCCATTTTTAGCATCATCAAAAGCCAGGGACGGAGCAGGGGCACTTGGAACCACTTTAAACCGTGGTCTATATGAAGGTGCTGGGGCCTCCCTAGAACCATGGGCATGTTGGGGAAAAACATTCATCAGAATTGTCTCCAGGTTCTCTAATCGATCATCGATGGTTCTAGACCTTCTGGATTGATCAGCTATGTGATCCATAAGTGTCTTTAGCACCATGAAGTGAGTTTGTAGTCTCGCCGATGTTGTTTCTGTATATACCTTGCAGAGTTTGACTTCAGCTCGGGTGCTTGCAGCTTCTTTCTTCAGTTCTCCCTCCATTCTTACCCTGTCCATGTACAGCCCGTGAGCATTATCATTCAGAGTTTGCTTGATCATCTCAGGCAGTGCTTCAACATCTTTCTTGAAGCTGGACATGGTCTCAGTGTGGAATTTGGCGCCGGCCATCATGCTGTTCTGCATGCTAGACTCATGATCTTGAAGAGTATAAACCAGATGTCTAACAGCATCAGCTATTTTGTCAATCATTCATTAGGGGTAAGGCCTACATTTCCTCTTTGAGAGAGGCAGTAGCCGATGCAACATAAAGAACTAAGGATCTTGAGGGTTGTGCTGCATCCTGCCTTGGGGCCTCTGGTTCAATTCTTCCATCCTCAACCTCATGTAGGCTTGATAAGGGACTTGAGCAGCCTGAGGTGGGATTTTCTTCCTCATCGGATGATGCTACCACTTCGCCAATGTCTTCATATTTGGCTTTTCTGATGTCAGCCATCCTCCGTTGGAATTCAGCATATTCAGATTCCTTAGTAACCTCTGCTGCTGTAAACTGGATGAGTTCTTGTGAGCTTGCAGCAACAGTAGCATCAACCTCCTCATTAAGTGTCTCTAGCTGTATAGTGGTTACCTAAACTTCTTTGCTAACATTCTCTAAGGGTACTGTCTCAACAATCAACCCTTCAGAGTTCTTCTCACCCTCAGATAGTGTTGTCAGAACAACAGCCTCATCTGAGGTGTTTGGTAGGGACCCCGTCTCCTCGACCGGTCCTATAACCTCGACAGTCTTTGTAAGAATGGGTTCTTACAGCTCTTGTTGGTTTCTTACAGCTTCCACTGTATGCATCACTGAAAGTTCGATTGCTGCAAGAATCTCAGTCTCCACCCTTCTTGTTTCTACTACAGCTTCTGATAGGGTGGCTGCTTGCTGTACTGCTGTCTCTTCTAGTACAGGGAGTACCGCCTCTGCAACTTCCTCTGTGGTTGCTTCATCGACAATCTCAGTGGCTATTGATTCCCCCTGAATGTCTGCAACAGTATCAGGAATGATGTGCATTGGGGAATCACTGTAGTCCACTAGTCGAGGCTCCTCCTCCTCCAAGGGATCAAGCATAACAATGTTGGAGAGGCCTTCAACCATTTGCTCAAATGTAGGGGAGTCTGTGTTTTGATGGCTTGTGCTTCCTTCTCCCTGCATCTTTCTAGGAGTGTGCTGCATCCTAATCTCTTTGACGCTTTCTTGTAGCGCCTGCTGCAGCATGACTTCCTCAGCCTGCTCCACTCCCAAGGTGTTGATTTGCTTCTGTGTAAATGCAACATCATCACCTCTTCTTACAGCCTCTGCAGCCGGGGCTAGGAAGATCTGAGAATCTTCCGTTGCTGCTTTCATCGGCAACTCTGCAGAGTGGGATTCTCCATGAGCTTTACCCTTCCCTTTGTCTAGTGCTCCCTTAGTGCTCCTTGATTGATCTTGCACCTTTGCTGCATACTCAGGTTGTAGGAGCTCCAGAATATCATCTGTGTTGGCCCACTCCAGGACAATTTACTCCACAGAAAGGAAATCCTTCAATTGCATCAAGATTTCCCCCTTGGATAGTCTCATCCTTCTTTAGAGACTGTACTGCTGCCACATATTTCTAGCAGCTGGGAAGGTTGGATCGAGCACAGACTGATCAGCCTCAGGGTCATGCGAAGAAGCTAAATTAGTAGCCCCTTGTGTACGAGCTTCTTCATCTGGCTGAAGCCTTTGCAGATTTGACTCATCCGTAATAGTATCTACTGACAAGCTTGCAGTAGAGAGTTGGGAATTAGCAGTTGCAGCAACCTTCTTCTTGCTGCGTGGGGCCCTCTTGGCCAGGGGTGCGTCATCATCTGAGGACGAGGACTCAAGTTCAGGTTCTGCCCTCCTTGGTGTCTTCTTGATGACGGGAAGAGGATTTTCATCATCATCATCTTCACCCCCGCTGCCTGTTATTTCATCCTGCAGTGCCAGGGTTGCATTCTTGTTGTCTTTGGTTTTCTTCTGTGCAACCCCAGCGGCAGTTGTCTTTGGTTGGGTCTTTCCTTTCTTCTTCTCTCCAAGATACTTCCCAACGGGAATGGGAATAGGAGCTGCAAGCTCAAGGCCTAGCTTGCAGAGCAGAGAGCAAATTGTGATTCCATAGCTCCTCCTTGGTGTGCTCTTCTCTACTTCCCCCCATATCCTCTTCAAGATAAACCTAGCCCAATTCACTTTTTCTCCGGTTATGATTGCAGACATGATCCGGAACCGGAGATCTGTGCATTTGTCGTAACTCTCTGTTTTGCCTTCAATGGAGTACGCATAGATATCATGGAGCAGTTCAAACTCTGGTTTGAAGAGTTTCTTAGGGGCGCTTCTCTTGATTTTGCCTATGCATCTTTAACTTTAAAAATATCCCACATCTTTTGAGCGTTGCCTTCCCCATATGTCGCAAGCTGACTGGGGGTTAAGCCTTTGGACACGATGCTGAAAATGGTGGCTATGTCTCTGATGGTTACAGACTTCTCTTCATCATCTGCATCCATCTTGAATAAGATGTAGTTCTTCTCCTTAGAAGTTCTAGCAAAGGCATAGAACTTTTGAACTGATTTTATAGAGAATCCAGCGTAGACAATGGTTAACAACCCTAGGATTTGGGTTCGTTCAAAGTCATCAAAAATCCTGCGGATGATGGTGTTGTCGTACATCCCAGAATCATAGACGTGCTCTTGGTTGATCAAGCGTCCTTCCAAGACTATGGTTTGTCGAGCCGTCATTGATGAGGGTTTGGTAGTTTTGAGATATCTGGGATTTAGGGATTTTTACGAAGGAGAGGGAAACTTCTCTTTGTGATGAATGTGGTATGAATTTTGAAAGAAGAAGTTTATCGGGTTAAGGAGAATATCAAGGGACGTGTGGTAAGATCGACGATTGAGATTGAACGGGTGGAAATGATCTTATGATCCTTAGAAAAAGACGGAGGGGTCAAATCGTAAATAATCATGACTTGTGCAGACGTGGGTTCTGACCGCGCCTCTACGTTTTTTGTCAGCGCAGACATGCATTAAATGATGAAGGACATGCGATTTGCCGCTAAATTTATTGTCTTTCAAAGGTTGCAGCATCCTGGGTACGAGGTTGCAGAGTATTAAATGCTCTTTGAAATAAATGTTGTAACCAAGTGCTGCTTACTCTCTCATTCTCTTACGGTGCTGTAAGAATAAATGATGCAGCGCTGTTTGAATCCAGCGTTGTATGCAGCCGTAGCTTACAACACTATACTTGTAGTTTCTTGCAAGCATGCATATATTCCCCTTGGACTTCTGCATCTCCTTTCCCTCATAAGTTCAGAATTCCTAGCTCGTTTCTAAGCTTAGAAAATCTCGATTCACTTAATGGTTTAGTGAATATATCTGCAAGCTGGAAATCCGTATGAACTTTCTCAAGCACGACATTTTTCTTTTCCACGTGGTCTCTAATAAAATGATGTCGTATATCGATGTGTTTTGTTCTTGAGTGAAATACAGGGTTATGAGTAATGGCAATTGCACTCGTATTATCACAGAGAATTGGAGTCTTTTTTTCTTCAATCCCATAGTCTCTTAGTTGCTGTTGTATCCAGAGAATTTGCGCACAACAACTTCTTGATGCAACATATTCTGCTTCTGCTGTAGATGTTGCAATCGATGTTTGCTTCCTGCAGAACCATGAAACAAGTCTATTTCCCAGAAATTGACAAGTCCCACTGGTGCTTTTTCTATCAATCTTGCAGCCTGCATAGTCTGAGTCAGAGTATCCTTTGAGCTTGAATCCTCCTTCCTTGGGATACCATAGACCTACTTCCTGAGTTCCTTTCAGATATTTGATAATCCTTTTGACGGCTGAAAGATGTGACTCTTTTGGTGCTGCTTGGAATCTTCCACAGACTCCAACTGCAAACATGATGTCTGGCCTGCTTGCTGTAAGATACAGCAAGGATCCTATAAGTCGTCTGTATTTCGTGATACAGCAACTAATCTTACTTTGTTCTTCACAACGAGTCCAGATTCATCTAGCTTGTTCTTGAAGACCCATTTTGTTCCAATAACTCTTTGATGAATTGGTCTTACAACTATTTGCCATACTTGATTTCTTTCAAATCCATTTAGCTCTTCCTACATGGCTTGTACCCAGTTGCTATCTTGTAGGGCTTTTTCAATATTTTGAGGCTCTGTTTGAGATATGAAACATGAAAACATTGCTTTATGGGGGATGAACCTTCTTATTCTTACTCCTATGGATGGATCTCCAATGATAAGATCCCTAGGATGATTTCTCAGTCATGTCCTGTCAGGTTCAAAAATATGTACAGGTCTAGGTTGCTCCTCATGTTGCTGTAGGATTGGAGGTTCTACTGTTCTAAGATTATCTGCTGCATCCAGAGGTGCAGCTTCTTCTTCTTTGTCTTCTTCTGTATGCAAAAATCCTTCAATATATGGAACATTACTTTCTTTCCTTGGAGCTGTATCCTTAGCAGGTTCTTCTAGTTTCTTGGTGTCACAATGTGGTTCATCAAACACCACATGGATTAGACATTTGGTGTATATCCATTCCAGACTTCATAAGGGGTTTTGTTTAAATCCTTGTTGATTAGACATCTGTTCTGTGTATAGCATGCAGTGCTGGTTGCTTCAGCCCACAATCTCTTGGGTATCTCTGATTCTGCTATCATTGTCCTTGCTGCTTCCTTGAGGGTTCTATTCCTCCTTTCAGCTACACCATTCTGTTGAGGTGTTCTTGCAGCAGAGTATTCATGACGAATACCATTGTCAGAACAGAATTTCTCAATGATTTTGTTTGTGAACTCAGTCCCTCTGTCTGATCTGATCTTCACAATGCTCAACCCTTTTTCATTTTGAATTTTCTTCATGAGGTCAGGTAGCTTGTTTTGTGTTTCTGATTTCTTAGCAAGGAATATGATCCATGTGTATCTGGAGTAGTCATCTACTACCACAAGTGAGTACTTCTTCCCACTTATGCTTGTTGGTTCTACTGGTCCAAAGATGTCCATATATATAAGATCTAGTATCTTGTGAGATGACTTCTACAACTTGTCTTTGAATGGGCTTTTCACTTGTTTTCCCTTCTGACACGCTCCACATATATTTTCCTTTTTGTATGCCACATCCGGAAATCCTCTTACAAGACCTTTTCTTGCTAGCTTGTTGATTGTCTTGAAGTTCAGGTGACTCAATCTCTTGTGCCATAGCCAGCTCAGCTCTGGTGGACTTTTCATAATGAAGCATGTTGGGTGAGTAGAAGAGTTCCAGTCTGCAAGATATATGTTTCCTCTTCTTATTCCTGTAAGCTTGACTTTATTTGATGTACTGTCCTTGATTAAGCACTTGTTGAGGTTGAATTCCACTGTGTATCCTTTGTCACAAAATTGACTGATGCTCAGAAGATTGTATCTGAGGCCTTTCACATAGGATACATCTTTGATTTTTATGTTTCTTTTGACTAGGCATCCACTTCCTTTTGTTCTTCCTTTGGAATCATCTCCAAAGATGACCTTTGGTCCTTTGAATTCCTGGAAGTCTTTTAGAGCTTCTTTACTACATGTCATGTGCCTTGAGCAGCCACTGTCTATGTACCATATATCGCTGCTGCAACCTGGCACTGAAACCTGCAACAAACTCAAACAGATTTAGGTACCCATTTCTGTAAGGGTCCTTTGGGGTTAGTTACTTTGGGAACCCACACTTTCTTAACAGTCAATGTTTTGCTGTAAGATCTGTTGGTTCCATGAATGTATGTTGTTTCGTTTTTGAACAGCTTGAAGAATGTGTGTGCAGAAACTAAATATGTGTTACCAACACCCTTGTGGTGCGGTCTTCCACCATACTTCCCTTGAGTATATCCTCTTTGAGGTTTAGACATATAAGTCTTAGTATAGGTGGGAAACTTTTTCTTGTGCTGCAGCTTTGTGTGTTGCTGCATCTTTTTGCTGTTTACAGCTGATAACTTCTGTTGCAGCCAGTTCTTAGATGCAGGCTTACTTCCTATAGCTGAACATTGGGTTTTCTTCCCCTTATCCATAAATGCTGGTTTATTCAAGATCTTTTCTGAGTTACAGGATAACTCATTCTCCATTGAAGTTTCAGCTTGAACAAACTTTACAGCCTTGGATGAACTTGCTGTATCTTGAGAGGCGTGAGTGCTGTAACCTATGCCCGATTTTTCAAATGGGCTTCTACTTTGACTTATGCACTCCCTTGCGTCCTTAGCTGATTTGCTAAATGTTCTGATTGTGGACTGCAAGTTCTCCTTCTCAGTTTCTAGCTTAGTGACCAGCAGACTTAGCCTTGAGATCTCCTTTTGTAGCTTACTGCACCTTGAGTTATCAGACTCACATGCATCGAGCATTCTAGCAATATTGATATTTTTGCTTCTGAGGATCTCATTGTCAATTCTTAGATTTTCATTCTCAACTTTTAGATTCTCATGAGTTGAGTTAATATGCTCGAAATCACTCATGATCCTCTTTAAAGAGTGGATCATGTTCAGCTCCTCTTTATCTGATATGGAAAGCGGTTGAGAGGTTACCTCTTCTTCATCATTGTCCTCGTAGCTGTTTGCCATTAAGCATATCGGTGCTTCTTCATCAGAAGACGAGGTTTCAGTGTCGCTGTCAGAGGATTCTGCAGCTTTCAGTATTTCCTTTGAAACTGTTGTATTCTTGGCTTTCTCCATCTCTCCAATGAGAGCTTGAAGCTTGTGCCTATCCTCTCTTTTCTTTTCTTTCCTTTGTTCTCTCTCTCCTTCTGGATATTTGTGCACTGTTGGGTGTGGACAGCTTCTGGCATAATGTCCAGGCTTCCTGCAGTTATAGCACAAATTGAGGTCAGTCATATCAGTTCTAGGAGAGGAGGATACCTGAGGATGTGGATGACTTCTTCTGAAGTCATTTCTCTTATTGAGATTGGTGTTGTTGTTGCTTTTCATGAATCTTCTAAATTTCTTTAGAAGAAGAGCCATATCCTCATCAGCGTCTTCTGCTGCAACTTCTGATTGCTTGCTGCAACTGGTGGTTGTTGTATCTTTAGGTCCTCTAGCAGTTAGCGCTGTAACTTTGGAGCTCGATTCTTCTGACTCCGTCTATTGATATCGTATTCGAATGTTTTGAGGTCGGAGAACAGATCAAATGTACTCATGGATTTCAAATCCATGGACACTCTCATAACAGTGGTCTTGCTATCCCACTCTGCATGCAGCGCTCTAAGCACTTTCATGTTCTTCTCCTTCTGAGTGTAGTGCTTGCCCAGAGCTTCTAGTTCATTCACAATGGATGTGAATCTTAAGTCTAGTTGCTCAAGAGTCTCTTCATTCTTCATCTTGAAGAGCTCAAACAGTTAGGTGGCGTTGGAGATCTCATTATCTTTAGTAAGTTCTGTCCCCTCACAGATTTGTTCCAACTTTTCCCAAATTTCCTTCGACGTTCTGCAAGTTTTGACTTTACTGAAAGTACCTTTATCCAAGGTGATGAATAGAGCATTCTTAGCCACATTGTCTAGGTTGGCTCTCTTCCTATCTTCATTGTTCCATTCTTGTCTTGATTTGACCAGGAAGTTGGGAGGTGGATGTGCTCCTTCTTCTACTTCTCTACCGAATATGAGATTCACCTTCATAGGGATAATCGGTCCTTCGGTGATGACAATCCACATCTCATCATTCATCGCTGAAAGATGTGTCTGCATTCTTATCTTCCAATCATCATATTCTTCTATGGAAAACATGGGTAACTTATGACTAGAGGAATCCATGATATGTTGTAAGAATGAGATTTCAGAATGTAGAGAAAAACAGCGAGGCAAAGGTGGATCTGAGTAGGTGATCAGACAAGTTGGCTTTTAACCCAACCTGCTCTGATACCACTTGTTGGGTCCCAAGTGGTGTCCGAGGTTTAGAGGGGGGGGTGAATGAACCTTGGTCGATTTCAAAAATCTGTTAAAACTTTACTGTTCTGCAAGTTACTTGAACTTGCAGAGCCAGTCAGTTACTACTTATAGCACTAGGATGCAGTGTTGTACGCTCTAACCTAGAGTTTTATACGCAGCGGAAAAATAAAGGTTTTAAGACACAAGGCTGGTTTTCTCAAATATGATCATTTTCGAAACGTTTTATGCTTATGACAAAGATAAATATAAACGATAAAGTGCATATAAGAAAACGATAAAATACTTATGGCTTATAGTGGTTCGAAGGTGGTGTAACCCTTCTACATCCACTCTACTGCTACCTCGAGCAGGAACTTCGTTAATCAAGATTGATTTACAGGACTCTCCTAACAATTTATCAACTTATAAAGTTAACCACCTACTAGAGTCCAGTGTTCATACAGCTCCTACGAACTCTAAAGGCTAAGCCATACAGGGTTCCACACTCACACACAGGGAAGTTGCCTAACACTTAGACAACTATACAAACAGCAAGATTTCTCCTATCAACTGTTCGACACCTAAAACAACCTAACCATACAGGACAGAGGTTAAAAAGATATAGATCTGTTCTTCAACTGGTATGGTGAAGTGAGCTTTTGAATCCTTCAGAGGATCTTTCGGCTAGAACTTGCTTCACTTCACAGAGGTTGAGTGACTAGAACTGAGAGACGTCTTGAAAGAATATAGCTTGAAAGCTTGAGAGTTTTGTGCAAATATTTCAGTTGTTCAGTTTTCCAGTTCTTCAGTACTTAGCTCCAGGGTTACTCATCCTCTATTTATACTTGTAGAGTAGATATCCGTTGAAGGAGATATCTCTCATTTGAATTTAAGCATACTTTATCAAAGGCATGGCTTGCATTTAATGCGACTAGAATTTTCCTTTTGGAGCATTTAATGCGATGGTTGCGTCTCGCAGCTTTCTACGGCGCGTCAGCCCACTTGGCGTCTTGTCATTGGCTCCGTATCTATAACTTTGATCTTCTCTGAAACGGCTCTATTTAGAAATTCTGGTTTGAAATTCTAGATCTTTGTTCCTCGTACTGCATTTATCATTTCATGTGTTACAGGATACTTCTTCAGTTGTCTATTTGAGTAGAGAACTCAGTGCTGTATCCTCGGTCTGTTTGCAGCTATTTGTTCACAGCAGAGCTGTTGTAACTTAGACCTTCTTGTAGTATCCTTCTAGCTTTTTCTTGCAGCGATGCTGCATGCCGTTCTTACTTACTTTGCTGCACTGTTGTAACTGCCTTCTTGCAGTGTTGCCATATCTACTTTCTTGCAGCAGCTTCGTTCTGAATTCTTCGATGCAACATTGTATGCATGTGTACTTCCATCTTTCAGTTTCTATAACAAGACTCAATCCTAGTCTATGTTTTCATTAAAACATCATGAAAAATGGGGTATCAAACTTCCTATTGCTCTCTTGGTTTGTCTCATCAAAATCTAAACATTGAAATCACAACAGATGATGAATATGAAAACGAGGATGTAAAACAAATGGGTAGCAAAGTGAGTGTGAGGAAAGTAAGTGATCGAAAACAAATAATGTAGTGGTTATCATTAATGACAATGAGACGTTTCCCAGTATGAGGATAGAAGTGAGCTGAAGTTGGTAAGTGTTGTCATAATAAAATGGGTGTGGGTTGGAAAATGAGAGGCAGAAGTGTGATCCAGTTAGGAAGATTCGAGAAAGAATCGAAGTAGCTCAAGACCGATAAAGATCATATGCGAATAAGAGATGCAGAGAGCTAGAGTTCGATGCGGGAGATAAAGTTTTTCTATAGGTGTCGCCCATTAAAGGAGTATAGCATTTTAGAAAAAGAGGGAAGTTGAGACCAAGGTATGTGGGACCTATCGAGATCTTAGAGCGGACTAGAGAAGTCGCGTATGGTCTAGCCTTGTTGCTGGACCACACAGGAATACACAACGTTTTTTCATATATCCATGCTGCGGAAGTATGTTTTCGATCCAAGCCACGTGACTAACCAAGAAAGCAAAGGGATCGAAAAGGGTCTGACTTATGAAAAGGATCCAGAGGCCATCTTAGATAGAAAGACTCACAAGTTAAGGATTCGAGAAAAGATGTTAGTGAAAGTTCAGTGGAGCCGCCTTGGAAGGAAAGAAGCAACATGAGATAGAGAAGATGAGACCCTAGCAAAGTATACAGTCTTGCCATTTTTAGTTACGCTTCTAAATTTCGAGGACAAAATTTTTCTAACGGGGAATGGATGTAACACCTAGGATAAAACGACGCATAATCGGCTAATTAAATAATTAAACCCCTAATTGTTTGTTTTTAATTATGTATGTTTCAAAAAAATGATATATTGCATGATTAATTAATCAGAGGTATAATCAAATCGAGAAGCATAGGTTATAATTTAATAACGATATCGTAAACCAAAACTCAAAGGTATCGTAGTCGAAAAACTAAAAGTTAAAACGTTAAAGGACGGCTCGATAAGGGTTCGTGGCCCAAATTATGCAGAATACGAAAAATCAAAATATATACAAACTTGCATAGCATATTTTTATATAAAAAAAATTGCACTCTTTATAAAATAATTTATAGCGTATGATCTTTTCGAGATTAAAACAAATTTTACTTTTTATCAAGAATGTGTGAACTAATGTTTCTTTAAGTTTAAAAGTCTTGTAGGATAGCTACCCGAGGAGACTGAGTTCGATCGTAATGCACTCGACATGCACGAGTAATGGAATGAACACAAATAAAAGAGAAGGAGATAAGTCACACATAAAATAATTTTAATAATTAATATAAGAAATGTGACTTATGTGTTTAATTATGGTTAAGTATATTTTGTTTTAATTATCATATGAATTGTGTGCAATAAAGTGTGTGATTTACATGGTGTATTAAATTAAATATATCTTCATTCATAATTGTGTGGCTCATATGATGTATTAAATTGGAAATAAGTTTATGCATAATTACCATGATTCATTTATTGTACATGTCACATTAGATGGAACTACACTCAATCCCCCATGCCCCCATCAAATCTACCTCAAGTTTCAATGCTCCTAATCATCACACCTCTAGTGGATAAATACTACAAGAGATGATCTACATGTATAATACATGTATTAAATTAGAATTGGTTTACTACATGCTACATATGAAAGGGGAGACTCCACTTTTGAGCTCATTTCACTCCTCTCATTTGAGCACATCTCTCTCTCTCTGGATAGTTGCTCCTCCTTCTCTCTACTCTTTTTCTTCTCCTCCAAATCATATTCCCTATCTTCAAACAAGCTGGCTAATTCAAGAAATGAGTGAAGAAATAAGATCATTCCAAGAGATCATGGAAAATTAAGCTCAAAGTACAATCTCCTTTCAACCAAAGTTTTAAAGAACTCATAGTTTGTGCATTTAAGAGGTATTTTGGCTAAATCCTCACAACTCTTCTTCCTTAGAAGAATGATTAAGTTCTAATTTTGGGTTGCATATAAGATCTAAGTGATATTTCTTACAAATGTGACAAAATTGTTGGATACCTTGTTCTAAGTAGTGGATCTTAAAAAATATGTCATTTTAAGTGTTGATTGAGCAAATGCATGTTGGATTAAGCATTGCATGTTTGATTTCTTTACCTAAACACATTTTATGTATGATCCAAGAGTGATTTTCTATTAATGTGAAGAAATTGGTTCAAAGTCTTGTTTTGTATGGTTGACCTTTAAAATAAGTCACTCTTGGGAGTTGATTGTTCAATTGCATGTTGATTTAGTCCTTGCATGTTTGATTATCTTGTCTAAACTCATTGCATGTGTGATAAATTGAGTCAAGATGGTTTATTTGACGTTGGTATAGTTATAAAAGTCGAATCTACATTCTAATTATGAAAATAGATGGGTTTAATTAAGTTGTGAAAAATTTTAGAAATGGCAGTCCACTTTGCCGATTTTTATAAAATTTTATACTTGAAATTTTTCAAAACTGTTTTGGTATGTTATAATAAATGAAGTTTTGAGTGTATGGTTAAAATTTGGTAATTTTTGGAGTAGTTTATGAAATATGATGATTTTTCAAAGATAGTCCAGTTCGAGTTGGATTTATGCAGTTTCAAACCTTAGAAAATTAATTATATAAAACCGATCCATTATAATTTTTCAAAACTATTTTACTATGTTTAAGTAAATGATGTTGGAGGTCTAAATTATTAATTTCAGAAGGTTTCGGTAAATATACAATTTACGGTGAATTTTATGGCACAGACTGGTTTTAGAATATTTTCGAACAATCTTTTTGATTATATTAAATAATTTATTTAAGCTTTTGTGATTTGAATTTATCCCAAATATTTTGGCATGTATAACTAAGGGTTTTTATGTAAATGCATGCTTATTTTCATGAATTTTGGATGATCGTTTAACTTATGAAAATTGTTGTGGTAAAAGTGTCATTTCTTCCTACATATTACTAACTTCACGATCAAAATTTTATCTATGATTTAAGAATGTGTTGGTCCCAAGTGGTCAGAGTTTCAGAGGTGGGGTGAATGAACCTCTATCGATTTTAAAAACTTTTCTGTAAAACAGATTTCTCACTCAAAAGTGAGTGCAGTAACCTGACTCGATTCAGCAACCTGGCCGAAGGCTGATTCAGGTTCCTGACTTGGTATCAAAATACAGCGAAAAATACTCGATAGAGTTTCTCTTTAGGAAAATGTTTTCTTTCACAAGTATGTTGTTTGACAAATGGTTTTTAGGAGAATGCTTGTGATGTATGCAGCAGGATAGATATGCAGTAAGTAAAGTACTGCAAATAAATCAAAGCAATAAACACTTATGGCTTATAGTGGTTCAAAGGTGGTGTAATCCTTCTACGTCCACTCTACTCCTTCCTAGAGGAGGAACTTCGTTAAGTCAGTTCGATTTACAAGCCTCGGCTTTACAAACCTCTTCCTAACAAGTTATACCTATAGAATCCCAAATTCTTAGGCCACAAACCCACACAAGTTACACAATCCCACACAGGGCAAATAGCCTATACAAGATTATAAACTTAGTAAGGATCCAATCATATCAACTAAGTACACCAAATAAAACAACCTAGCGCAGACAGTACAAATGGTTAAAAGATAAAAGGTTTCTTCAACTGTCTTGGTGAAGTAAGTCTTGAACTTGAGAGCTCGAACACTTGAATGGTAGATTGTTTCGAAGGTTGAGTGGCTGAACAAAGGAAAACTTAGAATAAGCTTTGGAGTATTTCTGATTTTCCACTTGGCTATGCTTAGCAACTTTTCTCAATCACTCACACCTTTTATTTACAGAGGTAGGAAAAATATCCGTTGAAAAGGTACTTCTCTGTGGTCGCATTAAATGTATCTGAGCTGCTCCTGACATGTGCATTTAATGCGCCTGACATCTCTGTCTTTCATGCAATGGGTGGCTACTCTAGTTGACAGATAGCTTTGTTTTTCCTCGTACTGCATGGTCTTCCTCGTGCTGCATGGATGAGAGTAGCACTTATCGTTCTATAAGAGATCTGTTGGCTACTTTCTGATCTCAGCAAGTTGATATAGCTCTTACCATGTTATTTCCTTCTTACTGTTTCCTGATTGTTGCTTCCTCCAGCTTTCTACATACTTCAACTTGCTGCTTCCTCCTTGTTGTTTCCTGCTTGCTGCTTCCTCCAGCTTTCCGCATACTTCAGCTTGCTGCTTCCTTCATGTTGTTTCCTACTTGCTGCTCTTAGAAGATATCTCCCTATATCTTTTAAGGTTGGTTTTCCTTATAACTTGGAAAACCATTTCATGATCTACAAATCAAGTTTCTAGTATGGAAACTAGGTACTAATACCCTAAGCAAACTGTTTTTATCTTATTATGTATACTGTTTTGTCCCATCAAGATAACTACTGAAATATCCCAATAGAATGTAATTTGACCATATTTTGAAACTGATATTATGTGATTAAATGTGTGAATAATATGAAGTGTTAATTAATTTAAGTCTTTAGCATATGAATTAGAGTTTTATGAGTTAAGATGTAAAATACGGTTTTTTTATTTCCTTCAAGGTACAATTGATGCTTGTTTGAAAGTATACTTTAAAATTTCTCCTAAATCAATAATTATGTTTGTGTGATGTAAATATGTTATATGTACGATAAGCATGATTGGTTAGATAAGTATGATACAATTGAAATGCAACTTAAAGACTAAGAATTTATGAACGTGCTGAGTGCAGTACGAGCGACCAGATACTTCAGGAGCTATCCCAGCTTTCGAATTATTCGATCAAAAGTAAAAAAGGCTCTCAATCAGAACAAAACACTTTAGAACTAGATATTTGATTTACACGCGGATTACCACCGAACAAGATAAGGGTAACTTCTAAACTTTAATCGCCTTTACGTTTCTGTATTTATTGTATAATGATAATGATCAAATGCACGCATGTAAACGTCTTTATTGGTCCCAAGTGGTCAAAGGTTCAGAGGGAGGGTGAATGAACTTCTATCGATTTTCAAACTTTTCAAAACTTTTTCTATGAACAGGTTCCTGATTCTCTACAGAAACAGTAACCTGACTCAAGTCAGTAACCTGGCACAATGCTGACCAGGTTCCTATCTCACAATCACAGTATGCAACAGAATAAATAAAGATTGAGTTTCTATTTTGCAAACACGTTTTCTTTTCAAAGATGATTTTAACACAATCTTTTGACCAATATGTTTATGACAAGTGCAATAAGATAGATATGCGATAAATAAAGCACAGTATGCAATCAAAGCAAATAAGCACTTATGGCTTATAGTGGTTCGAATGTGGTGTAATCCTTCTACGTCCACTCTACTCCTTCACTGAGGAGGAACTTCGTTAGGTCAGTTTGATTTACAAGTCTCGACTTTACAAACCTCTTCCTAACAAGTTGTTGCCTACAAAATCCCAGATTCCTAGGCCAAATCCCACACATGGCAAATAGCCTACACAAGACTATAAACTTAGCAAGGATCTAATCCTATCAACTAAGCTATACCAAACACAACCTACCGCACACAACACAAATGGTTAAAGAAAATAAAAGGTTCTTCAACTAGTGCAGAGTAGTCTTGATCTTTGAAGTTCTAACACAATTACAGACTGCTCCTAGAAGGTTGAGTGGCTAGAACAGGGGTAAGCTCATTGAAGCTCTGGAGTATATCTGATTTTCCATACGACACTGTTCCGCGTATTCTTCAGTCAGCCACACTGTCTATTTATAGAACTTGAGAATATATCCGTTGGGGAAGTATCCGTTGAAGGGGAACACTCCTCCATTTTGAATTGAAGCTTTTGATCTCCAAGATCTTCTTTGTGTTCGCATTAATGCTTCTGAGTTGTTTCTAACATGTGCATTTAATGCGCCCACTATCTTTGAATTTCATGCAACGGTTAGCTAATCTAGTTGCCAGATAGCTTTGTTCTCGTTTGAGTTGCATGGTCTTCTTCGTACTGCATGGATAGGAGTAACACTTGTCTTTCTGCAAGAGATCCGTTGGCTACTTCATACTTCCTCTGTAGATTGATGTAGCTCTTCCTTGCTTGCTTTGCTCAGGATGCGGTTCTATGTTGCTTTCTGTACCGTGCCAGAATTCTGTTTCGAAACAGCTTCTTGTTCCAGAAACCTTCAGTCAGATTCCTGTCCTGCGTCTGTTTTCTGATCTGCGCCAACTTCCTGTTCCTTGGCAAGCTTCTGTTCCAGCCTCTTGTTCTTTGCTTCATACATATTTTCTGCTACAGCAGCGCGCTTGCAGCTTTTTCCATGCTGCTTCATATTTCAGAACAGCTTCCTGTTCCTGAAACCTTTAGTCAGCTTTCTGACTTGCTGACTCCTCCAGCTTGCTGCTCTTAGAAGATAACTTCATGTTTCTTCTAAGGTTGGTTTTCCTTATAATTTGGAAAACCATTACATGTGTCGCACCCCGGACAAAAAACGAAGTATAATTGAATAATTAAATATTAAACCCATAATTGAATTATTATGTGTGCTAATTTTGACTGTTTAATTTAATTACGTGTATTTCAGATATGTGTTTAATGCATGATTTAGATGGATATATTTTCTAGTCGCACAACATAGATTATTATTTTACCATAAGATGCGTAACGGAAAAACGAGAAGATAGAAATGAATTAGAGGTCACTCGTAGACCCATAGCTCAAATGGCAAAGAAAAGGGCAAAATACGAAGTTTAAGAAAAATGAAGGGTGGAATCTTGATGAACAATAAAAAGAATATTCTCAAGAACGGTAACCTCAAGATATTTTATGTGAATAGTGTTTTTCGAAAAATCTATAAATAGGGGCTCATTCGATTCATTTTTCACCATTTTTCTGAACGAGACTAAAGTGACAAAAACACGTAAGTCTCTCTCTCCTCTGTCTTCTGACTCTGGCGTGCTACTGCTGGCGCCGCCTTGCCGTCGTCGGCACATCCGTCGGTGCCGCTGGTGGCCGAAAAATTTCAAAGTTATCGGTTTTGGCCGATTTTCGCACAGAACGTAGGTCTCGTCGAGACGAGTCTAGGACAGTTTTTGGAATTCCATTCCGTTGTGTCGTTTGCTAGGAAACGGCAAAACGGTCGCCGGAAAACCCTAAACCTATGTTTATCACCCTTTCTCTCTCATCGGTTATCTCTCTCTCTCCTTCTCACCGGAGCAATCACTGTAGAAGCTACTGGAGGTGTTGGTGAGCTGCCGTAGGGGCGGCGCCGCCGTGGGTGGCGGCGCCAGGGCTGAAACAAATGGTGGAAAGGTGGTGGTTGCAAGGTGTTTTGTGTATTTTATTGATGTTTGAGGACTGTTTTGGGTACTGTTCATGGCCGTCGAAGCTGGTGGTGTCGATGACCCAGGTGGGGGCGGCACCGGGTGGCGCCGCCGCAGCAGGCGGCTATTGGAAGAAGCTGAGCTGCGCAGGTGCGCGCTGGTCGCAGGTGGTGCGCGCTGGGCGCGCGTCCCGCCAAGGGGCGCCGAGGCTGCTGAGAGCTGTTGAGTCAGCCGAGGGGCGTCGAGCGCTGGCGCGTTCGCTGCCGAGAGCTGTTGAGCGCAAGCGCGCAGTGCGCGAGTGAGATGAGCGTGCGCGCGTGAGGTGAGCGACGTCGTGTTTTCGATACGAATCCCATTTTTTCCATCGTACGTTATCATCGAGTCGTCGCCGATGTGATATTGTTGACCGGGGGTCGTGGATCCCGGTTAAAGTCAACCCTTGACCAAAATTACCAAAATACCCCTCAATCTTAAAACGTTCCGTTTGAGCTCGTTTCAACTCCAATTGAGCTTATTCTTTTTCCGTTGCGATCCAAATCTTACCTCTTTCATCTTAGCCTTATAAACTGAACATCCACTCTTGTTTCTTCAACCTCAATCTTTAGATCTTTCGCTTCGTCGTGTCTTTAACGATCGTTCTCTCTCCAGAATCATTTATACCTTTAATTAAACGTTTTAAGGATCTAAGAAACTTTGTAACTAGTGTAGGCTATCTGTCGGATTGAGCTTTGAGATACTTGATCTTTGATACTCGCTACTCAGTGGTAACCACCGAACAAAGTGGGGGTAACTTCTAATCTTTAATATTAACTTTATGTTTTATGTATTTAACGCATGATAATGATAATGATCGCATGCATGTAAACTTGATGTTAGATGAATTGTTGAATCCTACGTGTGATGGGAGTAATTTCTAAACCTCTATGTGTCTATTGTTTTCTGTATGTGATATGTGGACTGTTGAAACTTATATACTGTTATTATATGTTGCGAATATTGTATTCATTCTATCATATTGTGAGAGGACGAAAGTCCACATTCCTGGGAAGAGACTAAGGGTTTACTTTCACATTACGAGGTAACTAGGGTCCGTACAGTCATGGGCTATGTGTCCTTGGGCTTTGTGTCCATTAGTGAGTCATGGGCTTTGTGTCCATTGGGCTTTGTGTCCACTAGTGAGTCATGGGCTTTGCGTCCATTAGGATGTGTGTCCATTAGTGAGTCAGGGGTTGGGTGTCCATTAATGAACTAAATTATGTGTCATGCATTATATATGATTGTTTTGTGTGACTGCTTGATAATTGTTTGAATATGGAAAGTACCCCCACGAGTGTATTCAATGAACTCACCTCTATTCTGTACTCACACTACAGGAGTTGAAGAAAAGCATGATGCATAGAGAGAGGGGTGTCTTATCAGCTGTCATTTTCCGGTTTTGTTTTTTTAAAAACTATGTTGATCGTTTGTAAAAGTTTAACTATATTCTTCTTTGTAAAGGATCCTGATGTTTTTTCGCTGCTATGTTAAATGTTTTATTTGGCTAGACGCCGAGGTTTTATATTTATAAAATCATCTCCTATCCCTTCCAAAGGTTTCTATTTTATATCATGCACGTCTTTTTCCCCTTCTTTCTTCACGTCCACAAAGAAAACTCTGATAAATTTTAAGAAAGAAAACGAGGTGTGACAACATGATCTTATCTTTTCTTATGATCGTGTAATACGTGGGAACTTACTTAAGCAAACTATATTTTCTTATTATGCAACCTATTCTGTCTTATCAAGATAACTCTAGAAATATCCCAACAATTTCCCCCTTTATCTTGATGATAACAGAACATAATAAGAACAAGAGTAAAAAAAATGCTCTTTTATATGAAACTAAATGGTTGTACAAGTACAATTTCATTTGAGTACAAAAGTAAGTAAGTTGTTCCAACTCCATCTAGCTATACTTCTTTCTCCAGTTTCTTTAGTTTGTTGCATCCACGTTTTTCCACCAGGGAGTTCTTCTTCTCCCTCTCTACCATATCTGATCTCTGCATGCCTTTTTCAGAATGTTTTCATCAGCAAACTGCATCTTTCAATCAAATCTTCTTGGATGATCATCTTGTTGTCTTTTGTTGCTTCAGATGGTATGTGACTCCTGATCGTCATTATTAACTGCTTCCCCCTTACAATAAGGCTTCAGCAGTGGCTCTTCAGTGACTCTTGACTTGTAACTCTCTTCCCCCTTTCTATCATCATCCTCAAGCTTTCTACTCAAGGGTGAAGTTACAACGCCAAAGTTGGCCATCAGGTTTCTCTTGTTCATCGATTACTGCTCAACACCAAGAAGCAGTAACATGTTCGTACTTCCTTCTGAGCATCCTCCTTCTTATTCCTACCCAATGGAATAAGCTGTTCAGCCTTAGTATGAGACAAGAGATCAAGAAACTAATCGGTGGATGATCAGTTACATGTGCAGCTTCATCAATGTCCAGGCACGTTCTCCTTGGATCCTTGACTGCTGGTCTGGTTTGTAATTTTGTCTTTTACTTTACCTAGAATCCAGCTCGAAGCTGCTGACATAGTATCCTCGTACAGGTAGCTTTCACCCTTTAGTTTGTTTGGGTTTCAGCTCCATGTATGGCAACAAATGCTGTCAAAGTCCGAAGAGGGGCCTCATTAAATAATAACTTCCATCTCGTATTGTGAGAGTGGAAGCTTTCTCATGATCCTCAATACCTCATCTCTCCTATTGAGATGAAGTCGGCCCTACGTCAATGTTGAATGGAGGATGGTCACCTGCTCCTTTTTTATAACATCCATTCTGTAGAGGTCCGTCTTCTCTTCTGAAGACCTTCTCTGCTTCTAGGTCAATAGAGATTTGTCTTCATCATCGTCTTCGTCTCCATCTCTTTCTTCGTCTTCTTGGGTTTCCATCTTCTTCTTTATGATAGTCAATGCGACTCACATGGGAATTTGTTACTTGTCGAGAACTTTAGTGAGTAGTGAATGTGTAGAAGGATGTGAGGAGTCGAGTATTTATAGACGGATGAGCGGTTTCTTTGATCGACGGTTAGGAGATGAAACGCACGATCTGACGGTTGGTTCTAAAAAGATGGAGGGACCTTTTTGTAAAATGGTACCGCCACTTCTCGGTTTTTCTTGGATAGATTTTCATAACCGTCTTTTAATCTTCTGAAAAGGTAGATCTCACATTTTTGTTGATTTGATGGTCAGCCTCCTATCTAGATCTTCTGCATATACCTAGATCATAGATACACATTACTTCTTCTGTAGATAGCATGTTGATTCTTCTTGAATCAGTATCATCTATTGAGAGCATGCTGAAATCATGTTAAGCTCTCTCTCCTGTGATAGAGCTTCCCTTATATATCATCTGCATGAGTTGTCTCAACAACATCCTTGCCCGAGGTCTTCGCTTGATATACCACTTGTTGATGATATACCACTTGTTAATGTTAATCCCTCTTAGTTAGCCGGAAACCTGTACTGTTGTGATACTGCTAGGATATTCTCTTTCCTACAGTATCGTCCTTCTCGATGATTCATCGGTTTTTATTACCTCTTGGCGATCCTATCAGTTTTCTGATATCATTTATTGTACTTCCTCCTATGATATCTATCTTTTGAAACTTCTTCAGATATCTAGTAATATTTGAGTTAATATTACTTAATGGATTTTTGCAAAAACCTGTCATCAGGTTGTTGTTTTTCCTGTGTCTTAAGGAACCTTTAACTCCTTACTCAATGGTCTAGGTTCCTGGACTTTTTGAATCCTGAGTGTGTCGTCTGAGTCAGTCAGTATGTGTACTTCAGGATTCTGATATCCTTCAGTAACCTTAGCAGAACCGTTCAAGTATCATACTTTCTCATTTTGATCTTTCGACAACCATTACCAGTAGTTGCTACAATAGTGATTTTAGCTACTATAAAAGGTGTAGCTTCAATCATCTCAATTACGTCCTTTGCTACATCCCTAGTAACTACAGCTACTATAAAAGTGTAGCTTTAGTTACTTCAGCAATCTTCTTTGTTTCGCTTGTTTGAAAGGATGTCTACTTGGCGGTCTGAAATGACTTATTAGTCTTTTTGAATTGTTGAGCACTTTCTATCTGAGCTAGTTGATGCTTTTGTTGAACCTTGAGTGTTGTATGAGACAATATTCCCCCTAAGTTTATGTGTTCTCCTTATCCACTTGTTGGTTCTTGGCATCCACTTGTTGATCTAAAGAAAGTGGCCCTAGTAACCTGAAACCAGGTTACTGTTTTCTTTAGTTCAAGATTGAGGACTCAGCTTTCATCTGCAAAAATATATCCAGATTAATATGAGAGGTTAGGATTATAAGAAATGTATGCTTGGTCTCATGAAAAAGAAAAACGGTGTTTATCCAAATGCAAAACGGGTGGATCTGGGTAGATAGCCAGATACGATGGTTGTTAACCCAACTTGCTCTGATGCCACTTGTTAGTCCCAAGTGGTTAGAGGTTCAAAGAGGGGTGAATAGACCTCTATCGATTTTTGAACTTTTCAAAACTTTTTCTATGAACAGGTTCCTGATTCTCTAGAGAAACAATAACCTGAGTCGAGTCAGTAACCTGGCACAATGCTGATCAGGTTCCTATCTCGGAATCACAGTATGCAGCAGAATAAAAAAAGATAGAGTTTCTGTTTTGCAAACACATTTTCTTTTCAAATATGATTTTAACACAATCTTTTGCCCAATATGCTTATGACAAGTGCAATAAGATAGATATGCGATAAATAAAGCACAGTATGCAATCAAAGCAAATAAGCACTTATGGCTTATAGTGGTTCAAAGGTGGTATAATCCTTCTACGTCCACTCTACTCCTTCACTGAGGAGGAACTTCGTTAGGTCAGTTCGATTTACAAGTCTCGACTTTACAAACCTTTTCCTAACAAGTTGTTACCTACAGAATCCCAGATTCCTAGGCCAAATCCCACGCAGGGTACAAATCCCACACAGGGCAAATAGTCTACACAAGACTATAAACTTAGCAAGGATATAATCCTATCAACTAAGCTACACCAAACACAACCTAGCGCACACAGCACAAATGGTTAAAGAAAATAAAAGGTTCTTCAACTGGTCTGGAGCGGTCTTGATCTTTGAAGTTCTAACACAATTGCAGACTGCTCCTAGAAGGTTGAGTGGCTAGAACAGGGGTAAGCTCATTGAAGCTCTGGAGTATATCTGATTTTCCATACGACACTGTTCCGCGTATTCTTCAGTCAGCCACACCGTCTATTTATAGAACTTGAGAATATATCTGTTGGGGAAGTATCCGTTGAAGGGGAACACTCCTCCATTTTGAATTGAAGTTTTTGATCTCCAAGATCTTCTTTGTGTTCGCATTAATGCTTCTGAGTTGTTTCTGACATGTGCATTTAATGCGCCCACTATCTTTGACTTTCATGCAACGGTTAGCTAATCTAGTTGCCAGATAGCTTTGCTCCCGTTTAAGTTGCATGGTCTTCTTCGTACTGCATGGATAGGAGTAACACTTGTCTTTCTGTAAGAGATCCGTTGGCTACTTCATACTTCCTATGTAGATTGATGTAGCTCTTCCTTGCTTGCTTTGCTCAGGATGCGGTTCTATGTTGCTTTCTGTACCGTGCCAGAATTCTGTTTCGAAACAGCTTCCTGTTCCAGAAACCCTCAGTCAGATTCCTGTCCTGCGTCTGTTTTCTGATCTGCGCCAGCTTCTTGTTCCTTGGCAACCTCCTGTTCTAGCATCCTGTTTTTTACTTCATACAGCTTTTCTGCTACAGCAGCTTGCTACTTCTTCCATGTTGCTTCCTGTTTTAAAACCGATTCCTGTTCCTAAAACCTTTAGTCAGCTTCCTGACTTGCTGGCTCCTCCAGCTTGCTGCTCTTAGAAGATAACTTCCTGTTTCTTCTAAGGTTGGTTTTTCTTATAATTTGGAAAACCATTACATGATCTTATTTTTACTTCTAATCATGTAATACGTGGGAACTTACTTCAGCAAACTATATTTTTTTATTATGCAACTTGTTCTATCTTATCAAGATAACTCTAGAAATATCCCAACAGTCTTTGAAATGCTAGTGTTTGTAATGAACCATTGAAATCTACGTGTTGTGTTTATATGCTGTGATTAATGTGTTCATGAATACTTTATGAGTATGATGTGAAATGGATGAAAGTCCACATTCATATGAAGAGACAAAGGTCCACATTCATGCTGAAGGGACGAAGGTCTACTTTCATATTACGGGGTAACAAGGGTCCGTAAAATAAGTCGGGGAGTACCCGCACCTGGGGTCAACGGGAAGTACCCGCCCTCGTTGTAGATATGATGAGTGCTATGATATTATGTGCTATGCATTCTATGTGCTGTGTCTAATTACCAATATTATGTATGCTTGATTTGTTTAACTGTTTAATAAATGTTAAAACATGAAAATTACTCCACACGAGTGTATTCAACGCACTCACCCCGACGTGTATTCATGATATAGGAAACAATGAAAGTGGAGAAGCGTAGCGAGAGGGGTGCCATATTAACTTTGTCTCATTTCCCTTTTTATCTTTTATGGATTTGTTCTTTAAGCAAGTTGATCGTTTGTAAAAGTTAAACCATTCTTCTTTCCATTTGGAACCTGTATGATTTTTCCACTGCTACGTTTTAAATGTTTCCTCCCGGTGATATGTTGATAGTCTTGTATATGTAAAATCGTATCTTTAACTTGTTTCTGAAGTTTTTGATTTTAAATGTTATTTTAAACCTCTACTCGTTTGTCATACCTATATCTTTAAGTATGTACTCGTTTATTATATATGTTTGTATAAAAAAAGTACGTTTATTTTCTCTCCCTTCTTGCTGCATGCCCACAAGAAAAACTCTGATATTTTAAGAATGAAAACGGGGTGTGATAATATAAACAAATGTTAGGTGATTCTAGTAATGATATAAGTATTCAAAATGTAGGAGGTAGTAGTCAATCGACACAATCATCTAGTTTTCAGGCGGCTCCGACACTTAGTAAATTTTATAATTTTTATGATGTTAGAACACAAAAATGAGCTAGAGGTAGTAACCCTTGTCAAGAATTAGATAATTATTTAGGTGCCACATTTGAACAAATTATATTTGATAATCCTATAGATTTATTCTGGACTACCATTTATCCTATTCTAATGACTATTGCTAAGGAAATTTTTGCAAGTCCCGCCTCAACCGTTGCGGTCGAACATGCTTTTAGAAAAGGAGGACACATGTTGAATCCAAGAAGATCCAAGTTGACGAAAGAGAATGTACAAAACATTACTCTCCTTGAAGATTGGGTGAGAGCAAACAACCGTCAACAACATCTCGATCTCTCGTATTTAGACAACGATGGAGATGACACGTATGGATACGATTCAAACACATCCTCCTCCACCGGAACGAATGAATGAAGGTAAGTTAAGGTGAGTTAGAGAACTACGTGGACTTTGATTCCTTCATTTTGACAAAGATACGTAGACAATTTCATTCTAAGTTTGGAAGTTACACTTTCAATCTTAGAATGAAACTCAAGCTCTTTCAATTTTTTCCTCTTCTTCAATTTATTTTATACAAAGATGAAAATGTTGTAATTTTTAAATTCAAGTCTTTAATATTGTAGTATGATTCATCATTCATGATTGTAATATATTGAGTTGTAATATATGATTTTGATCATATGTTGTAGTTGTATTTCTAATGTTTTATTGTAATTTTTTAATTTATTGTATTTTATTAATTTTCACTCATTTTACTTTGTTAAAAGTCTTCAAAATTTTATATAAAAATCTAAAGACTAAAATTATGAAATATTAAACAATTATTTACAAAAAATAAAAAACTGAACAAAACCGAAACCGAACTGTCGGTTTCGATTGAACCGGCAGTTCCGAACCGGACCCAAAACTGAGACCCCCACGGTTTAGTTCCGGTTCGCCTTACCACCGATTTGGAACCGTGAACACCTCTAATCATACACATGAAAGTATTACATTATAAAAATAAAGGATCATTTAATACTTTTATGTACATCATATAATACTTTTTGAAAATATCACATAATACACATAAAAGTATTACATGATACACATGAAAATATCACATTATTACATGATACACATGAAAATATCACATTAGGAGGATAAAGCATCATGTAATACTTTTATGTATATCATGTAATACTTTTTGAAAATATCACATAATACACATAAAATTATCATGTAATACTTTTATTTATATGAGATAATACTTTTCTGTATATCATTTAATATTTTTGAGTCAACGGTGTTGACTGACTGTTAACCACCGATTGTTGACTTTTTGACTTTAACCGTTAACTTTTGACTTTGACTGTTGACTTTTTTATTTTGACTGTTGACCTAGTCGGGTTAACCCACCTCACAGAGTGAATCCATGATACGGTCTACCACAAGACCTACTCTCTACACTAAAGTACTCCAAAAAATAATATTTTATCTCCACTAGTTTGCACTAAATTTTAAATTAAGAATAAATATTTCATAATAATCCTAATTATTAATTTATTATATCTTAGTTTTAAACTTGTGTTATAATTGATTAACATGTTTACATAAGTAAACATTAATTAATATAATTTTTTACTTTTTATATTTTAAATTTAATATTTTTTATATATCTTAATTTATTTAGTAATTTTTTGTAATTGTTTATTATTTTTAAGTATTTTTATTTTTCATTCACATGTTAAGAAATGACCACCCGTATTAATTTTTAAATTTTATATTATCATCTACATTGTTCAAATAATTACCACTCATGTTAATTTAAACGTTTTATATCACCGTGTTAATCTAAATAATTTGTATTACCTTCTATATCGAAAAAATTAACACTCATGTTATCTCAATTTTTTATCATACAAAAATTAGCCAAAAGATTATCATACAAATTTATCATATAAAACATTTCAAGTATTAAAAAGGTAAAAAAAAAAAAGCTAGAGCCGAAATAGTGTGGTACTGAAAGTAGTACCACACTGTACATATCACTAGAATAGCAGCGAGGTTGACGAATGGCTGGCAGATGATAATTGGCAGCGGGTGCTAATGTTGCTTCTTCCTGGAGATGCTCTAATGCACTCAAAACCACAAATGTATTTATCCCAGTTTAAAAACCACACAAATATTTCATAAATAAAGCTTAATTTTCATTTGTCATTATTATTAATATGCGTGCATGATGGCGGTCAAACCAACAAAATAAATTATGTACTTCAAAATAAACAAATGTGTATAACGGGAAGTAGGGTTGACCCTCAAGAAACATGGATTAATTCTCTTAGGTATAAAAGCAAATAAAATAGGGGATTTTTTTTATTATCTACTAATGAAGCTAAAACTAAACTAAGCTATCAAATGAAAATAAGAATCAACTAGCAATTAATAATGAAAATAAATATGAGAGAATAATCTTACGAAACTCCGATTCAAGGGTACCAGCATTCAACTACATCACTGATCATAGGCCACAAAAATCATCTTGCACATTCAAATATTTAACCTTAGATTAAACAGGAAGTCGTAGAGAAGTTTGTGTTTTCCTAATTTAATTGATCAAACTCAGCATTCAATCAAAACTAATTATTAACTAATTAGTGATGTCATTTTTATTACATGAAATAATTTTAATCCATATATATTCGCTTTGAACACTTTATTCATTTTAATACTTTTAATCTTCATTGTATCATCGGAAAGACATTAGTAACAACGAATGGGCTAAGTTATTTAAACAAAGTTTACCTGGCATCTATTTAAGGCAAGAATGGGAAAATAACATTTTTTTACCAACCAAAATTGTTTACTCAACATGGACTTATCGTGGAACAATTGGATTTTTTCTTTGTAAATTCTCGAATGACATTAGGCCCTTCACCGATTTTCCTCTAACTTTTTGACTCTAACATCCTTCATTTTCCAACTTCATCCAAATTTATATCAAATATTTCAATCCGGCAGTTTTTCTCAAAGTTATCCTGCACATATGAATCAACAATGTCAATAGAGCATATTGAATGATTTTTATTTGGATGTCTCATAGCATCAAAAATATTGAATTTTACAATCTCTTCATCAAATCCGACAGAGAAGGTACCCTAATCCAAATCAATCTTTGTTCGGGAGGTTTTCATGAATGGACGTTCTAGCATGATAGGAGCTAAATTCGTCACAAAATCATCTTCCATCTTCAATATATAGAATTCTCTTGGATATATTAACTCCTTAACCTGTACCAAAACATCATCAACTACCCTTCAGGGTAAGCATTAGATTGATCTACTAATTGAATAACAACTCTAATCTCATTCAAAGGACCCAAATTCAAGGCATAATAAATTGAGTATGGCATGACACTAATCGATGCACCTAAATTTAGCATGGCACACTCAATTTTCATGTTTCCAATAACACAAGACATTGTAAACATACTTGGATCTTTGCATTTATTTGATAAATTCTTCTTTATCACAACAAGTGTATTCTAACTCACACTTACCTTTTCATCACCTTTCAATCTTCTTTTGTTAGTGCACAATTCCTTCAAAAATTAATTGGCATACTTCAGAATTTGCTTGATGGCATCTAACAAAGGAATATCAATTTGTACATTTCGAAAGGTCTCCAAAACTTCCTTCTCATGATATTCCTTCTTAGGTTTAGCCAACCTACTTGGAAATGGAAAAACAACCAAAATACTAGGTTATTTAAGAGAGGGTTTGACCTTTGAATATTTTTCAACTTTTTCAACTTATTTTCTTGCATCCTTCACAACTTGTTGTTCAATGACTTTCTCAGGCAAGATATTCTAGCACCCATCTCCTTTTCACTCCTCAACAACATTGTGTTTACATTTTCTTTCGGGTTAACCACTATTTGTGATGGTAGTTTTCCCAAATATTATGCCTCTAATTTTCTGATGGACGTGGCCATTTGACTCATTTGATTTCCTAGGTGTTGAATATTTGTTCTTGTCTCCTATTGGAATTTTTCAGTGTTAATGGCAAAAGTCTTAACTATATCTTCCGATGACATATCTGAGTTCAAAGATTGTGCAGGTGTTGGATGTTATGGGATTCCTTGATCGTCTCCTTGATTTCTATAGCTAAAATTAGGATGATTTCTCCATCTCAGATTGTAACTATTAGAATATGGATCATGTCTCCGATGTGGTTGGTCAGGAAATCCACCAATTGCATTAGCTTCTTGCAAGGTAGGACATGCATCAGTAAAATATCATTGGACGGAGCATATCCCACAAACTTGAGATACATGTGTTTGTCCTAAAACCAATTTTTCCACAAGAACTATTAATGCATCAATTTTTTTATCAACGGGCCTTGTACTTACCTATTTGATAGGTCCTTGAATAATGTCATTTTTGTCCCAAATTGTTGTGCATTGGTTGCCAAGTTGAAAATTAGAGTTCTAATTTCATCATACGTCTGTTCATCAAAGCACTTCCACTTTATAATCCCATCGAAGGTTGAGAGACCCTCATAGAAATATTGCACATGAAGTTGATTAGGAATCTAATATTGATGACAACTAGCGCATAACTGCTTGAACCTTTCTCAATATTCATGCAAAGACTCTTCATTCATCTGTTTTATCCCACAAATATCCTTCCAGATGAGTACAACACATAATAATGGAAAAAACTTCTCTAAAAACAGTTTCTTCATGTCAGATCATGTGATTTTGAATATAAGGTGGAAGATAATAGAGTCAATCATTTGCTTTGTCAGCTAATAAAAATGGGAAAGCACACAATTTAATATGTTTTTCCGTAATTGTCTATGGCCTCATAGTTGTGCACACCATATGGAATTCCTTTGGATGTTTGTGTGGATCTTCACTTGCAAGACCACGAAAAGTAGACAACAATGAATTAGGCCAAATAAGAATCAACTAGCAACGAACAATGAAAATAAATATGAGAGAATAATTTTACGAAGCTCTGATTCAAGGATGCCAACATTCAATTACATCATTGATTATAAGCCACAAATATCATCTTCGCACATTCAAATATATAACCTTAGACTAAACAGGAAGTTGTAGAAAAGTCTGTGTTTTCCTAATTTAATTGATCAAATCCAACATCCAATCAAAACTAATTATTAACTAGTTGGCTCACGTTTTCTAAATTAATTAACAATTGCAATAAACTCTTATGAAAAACAGTAAAAATTTAGACTGAAACCTAAAACCAAATAATTGAAATAACTACAATCACTAAGCTTATGGTTCTATTAGTGAGGTTAATTCATTAGGCAATTACACAATTTCAACAAAAGCAAATCAACATATTGCTACTAACTACCAATTATTCAACAATTACACATCCCATCAACATATAAAGAAGAACTCATGGATAACAATAATAAAACATAATTGAAAATAAGAATCAACTAGCAACAAACAATGAAAATAAATATGAGAGAATAATTTTACGAAGCTCTGATTCAAGGATGTCAATATTCAATTGCATTACTGATCATAAGCCACAAATATCATCTTTGCACATTCAAATATATAACCTTAGACTAAACAGGAAGATGTAGTGAAGTTTGTGTTTTCTTAATTTAATTGATCAAATCCAGCATTCAATCAAAACTAATTATTAACTAATTGGTGCGTGTTTTTCAAAATTAATTAACAACTGCATTATGCTCTTGTGAAAACAGTTAAACCTAAACTGGAACTTAGAACCAAATAATTGAAATAACTATAATCACTAAGTTTATGGTTCTGTTAGTCCGGTTTATTCATTAGGCAATTAAACATTCTCAGCAAAAGCAAATCAACATATTGCTACTATATATTTACCAATTATTCAACAATTACACATCCGAACAATATATGAAGGAAAACTCATGGATAACAATAGTAAAACATAATTGAAATTGATTTGTCAGATCAATTCAGGCTATATCTTATTGTGTGGAATTAAATCATAAATCAATAAATACTTGAAATAAAGTAAGAAATTAAATTAAGCACAAAATCTTACAATGATAACAATCAAATTTAAACAACACTTGAAGCATATTTTGATCAATCATCTCCAAGAAAAAATATTCAACATTCGTTTTTAAAATAGAGAAACAGGAAGAAAAATAAAACTGAGAGAGAGAGAGAGTCGCGTGTAGCGTGCGTTAGGCGTTAGAGAGAGAAAGAGAGGAGAGAGAAATTATTTATTGGAAAATATAACCTTAAAATAATATATCTATATCTAGGTAAAAACTTATGTTCACCAGTTGCACCACACTTTTATGTTATAAATGTAGTACATTTATGTTATAAATATAACACTTTTATGCATGTTCATTTTAAAAAGGTACAAATATTTGTACATAAAGGTACTACATTTATAACATAAAGGTCTTCTGTGCAACTATGTGCACCAGTTGCACGGAAGTGTTACTCCTATATCTAAATATCATACTTCTAATAAAACTCATAAAACTAGAATCCTAAAAATATGAAAATCTACTACAAAAATAAGAATTAAATTGGAATAAAAACTCTTATTGCGCTTTTCTAGTTAACTGAGCACAATTGATGTTATCTTCTTCAAGCACATATGTACCCATTTTCACAATTAAAGCCAAAATGCAATCTTTTAAGCTCAATTTCCTTGAAGGCCCACGAAAATTCATTCCTATAAATAATTATTATTATTATTATTTATTTTTTTTTATTAATAATGAAAAAAAAAAGTTTTTTGATCCTCTAAGTTTACCTCATTGCAATTTTCATCATTTATCTTTCACCTTTTAATTTTTGGTCCTCTATGTTTAAGGAATATCATTTTTTAGTCCTCTAACTTGCAATATTAAGTAACTATTTATTTATTTAAATTTAATTTTAAAATCATTTTTTTAATAAAAGAACACTAATTTTTTTAGATCACAAATTTGTATTCTTCATTTAACATGCCTAAATTAATATTAATAAATAAAAAATTTATTTATCATCCTATACTTGTGATAGAGTTTTGTTATTAATTATTAATATTAATAATTTGGGCATCTAGGACTTTTTTTTTAATTAAGAGAACACTTTTTTTAAATCACAAATTCGTATTATTCGTCTAACCTGCCTAAATAAATTTTAATAAATAAAAAAATTATTCTTCATCCCAATATGTGGGTTAGAGACGTGTTATTAATTATTAATATTTTGGGCATCTTGAACTTTTTTTTTAATTGAGAGACACTTTTTTTAAATCACAAATTTGTATTTTTCGTCTAACATGTCTAAATAAATTTTAATAAATTAAAAAATTATTTTTCATCCTGATACATAGGTTAGAGCTTTGTAATTATTGTTATTATTATTATTATTATTATTATTATTATTATTATTATTATTAATTTAGGCATCCGACCGAACTTTTTTTTTATTTGAGAGAACACTAATTATTTTATATCACAAATATGTATTCTTCATCTCACACTCCTAAATTAATATTAATAAATAAAAAAATTATTTTTCATCCCGATACGTGGGTTAGAATTTTGTTATTAATTGTTATTAATAATAATTTGGGCATCCTGAACTTAGACATATTAAAATTTTATTTTTTTATTATTAATAATAATTTAGTGTTCTCTCAATTAAAAAAAAAAAGTGGTGTTAAAAATGAATTTTAATTAAAAATATAAAATTTTACTTGTTGTAGTAGGTAAGAGGACAAAAAAATGGTAATTCTTAAACATAGAGGACTAAAAATCAAAAGGTGAAAGATAAATGATGAAAAATATAATGAGGTAAATTTAGAGGACCAATTTTTTTTCCTAATAATAATTAAATCAATTAAGGCATAAATGGACAATAATCAAGTGTAATTATAATGATAAAATATATACAAATAACAACACATCAACACACTGTGAATATATCGATTTATTATAAGGATAGTTGTTATATGATAATATTAAATTATAAAATGAAAAATATTTGGAAGAAAAATACGAGGAAATTATGGTATATCATCTCACCATAAAATACAAATTAATTGATAAAAATGTCTTGATATGAATTGTATGTAGCGAACTTTCATCTCATTAAATTATATCAATTACACCATCTCATATAAGTTTTTATAAAAAAAAAAAAAAAATTATCCGAACATAGAGCTTGTCATTTTGTGGTTGTCGTTAGCCATGTCAAAATAATTAGATGCAATAAAGCAGTTTAAACCGCATTAGATGCATACAAGTATCATAAGCTTAGCACCAAAAATAATGCTTTTTTATACATAATAATTTAGCATAATTTTATAGAATAATTTAAGAGCATCCACAACCATCTGCATTATTTTAGTGTAAATTTTACACTAAAATAGTGCAAAAACAATATTTTCATCTCTAGTGGTATGCACTATATTTCACACTAAAAATGAATATTACATAATATTAATTTCTAGTTATTAATTTATTTAACTATATTATTGTATTATAATTGATTAACATATTTATATATGTAGACATTATTTGTAGCATCCCGGACCAAAAACGAAGCATAATTGAATAATTAAATATTAAACCCTTAATTGAATTATTATGTGCGTCAAATATGACGGTTTAATTTAATTATGTGTGTTTCAGATACGTGGTTAACGCCGGTTTTAGATGGACATAATTTTTAGACATGAAACATAGAATATTTTTATATCATTAGATGCATATTGGAAAAACGAGAAGATAGACACGAATTAGAGGTCAATCGGAGACCTATAGCTCAAGTTACGACAAAAAGGACAAAATACAAAGTTTCGGAAAAACGAGAGGTGGAATCTTGATGAATAGTGAAAGGAATATTACACATGAACAGTAACCTACCCTAGTGAACAGTAACTTTGACAAATTCTATAAATAGAGGGCTCATTCACTTCATTTTTCACCGTTTTCCCGAGCGAGCTGAGCGAACCGAACGAGCCGAAAACAAGTAAGTCTCTCTCTCCTCCCTCTCTCTCCTCTATGATTTCTAACTCCGGCATGCTGCCGCAGGCGCCGTCACGCCGCCGCCGGCACCACCGCCGGAGGTCGCCGGAAAAATTCGAACTTGTCGGTTTCGGCCGATTTTCGTACACAACATAGCCCTCCTCGAGACGAGTCTAGGACAACTTCCAGAATTCAATTCCGATTTTCCGTTCGCCAGAAAACGGCGAAATTCGGTCTCTAAACCCTAAACCCTGGTTCTTAAACCCTTTTCTCTCTCCCGTTTTCTCTCTCTCTCTCCTTCTCGTGGTTGCAGGCCCTAGAGGGGCTGTTCACCGCCGGTTTCTGATGAGGGGGTGGTCGGAAAAGGTTACCGGTGATGGAGGTCGCCGGCCGGGGTCTGGGAAGGGTCGCCAGCGACTAGAAGTCGCCGGCCGGAGTTGTAAAGGTTAGGTTTGGTTTTGCGTATATGTGTATCGAAGGGTTTTGCGGTGGAATTACAGGTACTATTCACCGCTGGAATTCGGCGAGGGATGGCCGGAGGTGGTAGCCGGCGGTGCGAGCTTTCCAGCGGACGTGGTGGTGGTGGCACAGGGCGGCGCCGCAGCGGTTGGTGGCGCCAGGAAGTGGCCTGGTTGAGCAGGCCAACGTCAGGGATGCTAGGCGCTGGGCTGCCGAAAAAACTCGGCAGCCGCCGAGTGGTGCGCGCCCGCTGTCGAGAAAATTCGGTAGCTGCCGAGCCGCCGATGCTTGCTGCCAAGAAAACTCGGCAGCTGCCAAGCCTGGCCGTGTCCGCCGAGTGCTAGTGCACGTACTACCGAGAAAACTCGGCAGCTGCCGAGCCGCCGATGCTTGCTGCCGAGAAAACTCGGCAGCTACCGAGCCACCGATGCCGCTGCCGAGAAAACTCGGCAGCTTCCAAGAGACGACGCCCATGCTGCCGAGACGCCGGGTGCCGCGCGTGCACACGCACGCCCCATCGGGTGATGACGCGCACACAATGCCGTGTTTTCGATCCGAATCCCATTTTAGCCACCGAATGTTAACATCGAGACGTCGCCGACAAGATTTCGTTGACCGAGGATAGTGGGCCCGGTCAAAGTCAACCCTTTGACCAAAATTACCAAAATACCCTTCAACCTTAAAATGCTCCGTTCGAGCCCGTTTCAACTCCGATCAAGCTCATTCTTTTTCCGTCGTGACCCAAATTTCATTCCCTATCATCTCAGCCACCTAGAATGATCTGTCCCTCTCGTTTCTTCAGCCCCAATCTTTAGATCTACCGATCCGTCTCGTCTCGATCGATCGTCTCTTATCCGATATCGTTTATAGTTTTAATTATACTTGTTAAGGATCTAAGAAACACTATAACTTATGTAGGCTACCTGTTGGATTGAGCTTTGAGATACACAATCTTTGGTACTCGCTACTCACGTGGTAACCACCGAAGAAGGTGGGGGGTAACTTCTAAACCCTAATAACTCTATGTTTTCTATATTTAGCACATGACGATGATAACGAACATATGCATGTAAACTGGATATTGTTAGAATGCTATTGATCATTATGAATTGGTTGAAGCTTATGTGCCTTGGATTATGTGTTGTGATTATATGTTGTGTTCGGTGGGGGTAACTTCTAAACCCTAATAACTCTATGTTTTTTGTATTTAGCGCATGACGATGATAACGAACGTATGCATGTAAACTAGATATTATTAGAATGCTATTGATCGTTATGAATTGGTTGAAGCTTATGTGCGTTGGGTTATGTGTTGTGATTATATGTTGTGTTCGGTGGGGGTAAACTCTAAACCTTACATTTATGTTATATCAAAATGAGTAGAAATGATGATGTATGATGCTCGAATGTGGATTTAAGCATGATGGAACGAATCATATTTGCTTTCTTCTATAAACGGTCTCTTACCTCCTTTCTTCTGTAAATTGTCTCTTACCTCATTTCTTCTCTATAAACTGTCTCTTACCTCATTTCTTTTGTAAACTGTCTCTTACCTCATTTCTTCTCTATAAACTGTCTCTTACCTCCTTTCTTCTCTAACAACTGTCTCTTACCACCTTTCTTCATGCATGTAGGGTAAGACGGGTTACACCCGCACCTATTGGTAATTATTCATTGTGACTAATTGTTGAATTCATATATGTGATTTTTATCTAAACTGTTTAACATATGATAAGATTTGGATTTCATCCCCACGAGTGTATTCAACGCACTCACCCCCCACCTGTACTCACACTACAGGAAATTACGAGAGACAAGATGCATAGAGAGGATGGTGTCATATCAGCTGTGTCTTATTCCGGTTTTGTCTTTTAAAATCTCTGTTGGTCGTTTGTAAATTTTAAACTATTCATCTTCTTTGTAAAGAATCCTGAGGTTTTTCCGTTGTTTTGTTAAATGTTTTTCTATTCTGGCCTGATGCCGAGGATTGTATATATAAAATCGTCTGTTATCTTTCTCAAAGGTTTTCTATTTAATTTCATGCACGTCTTTTCCCCTTCTTTCTTCACGCCCGCAAAGAAAACTCTGATATATTTTATGAAAAGAAAACGGGGCGTGACATAATTTAATATAATTTTTACTCTTTATATTTTAAATCTATTAAATAAATAAAAACATATGACTAATTGAATGAACCTTAATGTAAAAGAAACATATTATTATTGCAAGGAAAGTAAAATGTTAAAGAGTAGTGGTAGCAATATGAGTGAATTTCAAATGAGTGTGGCACTTCTAATTTTATTAAGAGTAAATTACATAACCCAAGTCAAATTATGACCACTTTTGCACTTAGGTATACGAACTTTCAAATTTTACTGTATAATCACTAAACTTTATGGGTTTACCACACGACCGCCAAAATATCGCCACCGGCGGAATATGCTCTAAATATTCCTTCCCGTGCCGACCATGTGAGTTCTACTGAGGGAATTTCGGTTTTTTTAAATGTTGGCACCCAACAATTGTCAAACAAGGCTATGGTCATACTTCCAGAAAATAGTGGAGTGAAAGTATCAACACCAAATGACAGACCTAAAAAAAATGGTCGTACTATAAGTTTTGGAAATTTTGACTATGATGAAGACTTGTCTGAAATTTATTGCAATTTGAATTATTATGGTTTCTATTTGAAAACTGTTGTGATGTTGGCATCTTTTTTGCAAGTGTTTTGAATCAATGATATGTACTCATATTTGGAAGGATTTAAGCATTTTAATGTATTTATTCTAGAATTATATTTGGAGTTTCAATGAGGTTATTATACTATTACTTGGACTTGGACTTTGATTGTTGAGTGTGGATTTTTGGACAAGTTATAGGTTGCTTGAAATTCTGTTATTGTGTTGAAAATATAGTGCATGGCTCTTTTATAGGTTGTCTGGATTTCTGTTACAATTCAATATCTAAAAGAATATTATTTGTTATATTTAAGCAACATGTAAAGAAAATTGCACCAGGCAAATCGCATTAAGCTAAAAATGACATCACGGTAGGGAACTTGCATTTTAGAAATGAACTAGAAATTACGTTGCATTGTTATATTGAACTAGGCATTACAATAGAGAAAATTGCACTAGCTCATAATACTAGAAATATTCCAACTACTATTATAAACATGAAACTTAATCATATCATCAAATACATAATTATCCAAGACAGAAATAATGACACCAACAACCATTTCTCCCTTGAACTCTTTCGTTTCAATTCATCATCAAGGTTATTATTAACCCAATCAATTTCGCCTTCAAGGTTATTGATTCATCTTAATAATCTCGGAATAATTTATCGAGCTCTAGCGCAGATAGGGGGGTCAATCCAAAACGAAGTAGTTGCATCCTCCATCCTACAACACAAAATATTTAAAATTAGAGTGCATGAATTGAACTTTAGGGGTACACAATTGAAGAAAAACATAGTTTTACAATCATATATCAAATTAGGGCTAAAATTTAGGGTACCCTAAACCTAAAACCTAACTAATAATACACTAACTGTAATGTTGACCCCCATTGTCATACCCCATTTTCATACTTAAAATATCAGAGTTTTTATTGTGGGCGTGCAGCAAGAAGGGTGCGGGTACTCCTCGTTAACCCTAGGTGCGGGTACTCCCTATTAACCCTAGGTACGGGTACTCCCCGACTTACTTTATGGACCACTGGTCCCTCCATAGCATGAATGTAGACTTTCGTCCCTTCAGCATGAATGTGGACTTTCGTCCCTTCAGCATGGATATGGAATTTCGTCTCTTCACAACATAATCATAATGTATGCATGAACACACTAATCACAACATATAATCACAACACGTAGGGTTCCGGAATTCATTTAACATCAAGCTCACATGCATGCATTCATTCATCATCATTGTGCGTTAAATATAGAAACGTAAAGTTATTAAGGATTAGAAGTTACCCCCACCTTGTTCGGTGGTAATCCGCGTGTAAAACAAAGTCTTAAGTTCTAAAAGGTTTGTTCCATTTGAGAGCCTACACATGTAAAGAGGTTTCTTGGTTTCATTATTATGATAATTATGCATAATAATTATATAAACTCTCTCTCGAAAAAGAAATGATAGGGTAAAAGAAACAAAACGAAAGCTTTAGAGATCAAGAATAAAGAAACGAGCGTAGAAGGTTAAACATGTGATCCTAGGATGAAAGGGAAATAATTAGAGCTATGTGCACCACGTGCACGTACCCGTCTATGCACGGCGGCGCTGTGTACTCTACACACACAGCGACAGACGATGGCGACGGAGGGGAGAGATCCGTTAGGGTTTGACCGGTCGTTTCCCGACGGAGGAGACATCGAAACGCAAAACTGAGCCCGAATTTGGAATGGGCTCGACGAAAGCTACAAGAGGTGTGAAGATCGAATATCTTACTTTTTCACTATAAGAGGAGAGAGAGAGAGAGAAAATATCTTACTTTTTCACTTTTGATTCGAATTTACTTTTACACCTCATTTTGTACTATATATATCTTTCGATTTTTCGTATTCTTTGTGATTTGGGCCACGAACCCTTACCGAGCCGTCCTTTAATGTTTTAACTTTCGGTTGTCGACTACGATACCTTTTTATAAAATATAACCTAAGCTTTTCGATTAAAATATACATCTGATAAATTAATCATGCATTATTTCATTTTTCTGAAACGCTTGTAATTAAATCAAACAATTAGGGGTTTAATTATTTAATTAGCCATTATGCATCGTTTTGTCCTAGGCATTACATCCCTTCAGATCCTCTTCATAGGTCAAATCTTTTTCAATCTCTATGCTTTCTTGGTTGATCACGTGGCTTGGATCGAAAACATACTTCCATAGCAAGGACACATGGAAGACGTTGTGTACGTCGATAAAGTCCGGTGGCAAGGCTAGACGATACGCAACTTCTTTAATCTGTTCCAAGATCTCGAAAGGTCCTAAAATTTTCTTTTCGCCCACCTCGTCCCAATATAGAGGAGAACGACACTTTCTTCCATAGAGAGCTTCATACGGTGCTATTCCAATTGTCGATTGATAACTATTGTTATAAGCAAACTCCACTAAGCACAAGTGATCTTCCCAACTTCCGTGAAGATCCAAAATGCAAGCTCTTAACATATCTTCCAAGATCTGTATAATCCTTTCTGACTGTCCATCAGTTTGAGGGTGAAAAGCGGTATTGAAAGCTAGCTTGGTCCCTAACTCATTTTATAAGCTCTGCCAAATTTTAGATGTGAAACATGGATCTCTATCTAATACGATAGAAACTGGTACTTCATGCAATCTGACGATCTCTTCTAAGTAGATTCGAGCCAACTTATCTAAACTGTAGGTCATCTTGATCGGCAAGAAATGAGACGACTTGGTTAATCTATCTACAATCAACCATACAACGTGATTTCCTCACTTGGTTCTAAGCAATCCAACAACGAAATCCACGGCGATGTGTTCCCATTTCAATTCAAGTATCTCCAACGGAGTTAGCATTCCAACTGGTCGTTGATGTTTAGCTTTCACTTGTTGGCAAACTAGACATTTCTTAACGAAAAGTCCGATGCTTCTCTTTCATATTTCTCCAACAAAAGCTTTCCTTCAAATCTCCATACATCTTCGTACCTCCAGGGTGTGTTGATAATGGCGTACAATGAGCTTCTTCTAGAATTTCTTCTCTTAATTCTTCATCCTTTGGCACGAACAACCTTCCCCTGAAAATAAGGGCTCCAACTGTCGCTAAAGTGAAACCTTCCGTCTTTCCATTATTCATCTGAGCCTTCATCTTTGTTAGAAAATTATCTTTTCCTTGAGCTTCAAATATTCGCTCTTAGAAAGTGGGCTTCACGAATAAAGCTGCCACTCTAGCCTTGATGTTGTTCAGAGGTGAAACTACCTCCAAATTCAACCTTGACATCTCTTCAATTAGTTGGTTCTGTTTGGTGATCATGGACGTCGCAGTCCCTTTTCCTTTTCTGCTAAGAGCATCAGCAACCACGTTCGCTTTTCCGGGGTGATAGAGAATCATATAATCATAATCTTTCACCAACTCCAGCCATCTTCTCTGTCTCATGTTGAGCTCTTTCTGTTTGAAGAAATACTTCAGGCTCTTATGGTTGGTGTAGATCTCACACTTTCCACCATAGAGATAATGTCTCCAAATCTTAAGAGCGTGCACAACAGCGGCCAACTCTAGATCATGTGTTGGATAATTCTGTTTGTGAGTCTTCAGCTGTCATGATCCCTAGGCTACTACTCTCTCTTGCTGCATCAAAACACACCATAACCCTTGTTTGGATGCATCACTATAAATCACGAACTCTTTCGTTACATCCGGAACCGTTAGAACTGGTGCCTCTATCAACCTCTTCTTCAATTCTTGGAAGCTACGCTTGCATTGCTCAGTCCACTAAAACTTTACATCTTTCCATGTCAAACGAGTCATGGGAGTGGCAATCTTCGAAAATCCTTCTATGAATCTTCGGTAATATCCGGCTAAGCCAAGAAAACTTCACACTTCATTAACATTCGCTGGAGCTTCCCAATTGCTGACAGATTCTACCTTGTCAGGGTCCACTTCAATCCCTTGAGAAGAAACAATATGGCAAAGAAAAACTACTTTGTTCATCCAAAACTCATACTTCTTAAATTTTGCATAAAGCTTCTCCTTTTGCAAAATCTCTAGTGAAATCCTGAGATGTTGTTTGTGGTGCGTCTTATCGCATGAGTAGATTAGAATGTCATCAATGAACACAATGATGAAAAGATCGAGGTATGGATGGAAAACGTGATTCATTAGATCCATAACAACAGTTGGTGCATTGATGAGTCCAAAAGGCATTACTACAAACTCGTAGTGGCCATACCTTGTTCTGAAGGTTGTCTTAGATATATTAGCATCCTTGACTTTCACCTGATGGTATCCAGAACTTAAGTCGATTTTCGAAAACACACTTGCATCTCTCAACTGATCAAACAATTCTTCAATCTGAGGCAAATGATACTTGTTCTTGATGGTTCACTTATTCAGCTCCCGATAATCGATGCACATCCTAAAACTTCTGTCATTTTTCTTCACAAAGAGCACTGGAGCTTCCCAAGGCAATACACTTGGATGAATGAATCATTTATCTAGAAGTTCTTGCAGTTGAACCTTCAATTCTTGTAGCTCCTTTTGTGTCATCCGATATGACGCTTTCGACACTGCTGCTGATTCTGATATGAGATCAATCTCAAAAGCAATTTATCGATTCGGCGGATGATCAAGTAGATCTTTTGGAAAAATATCCATATTCTCATTTACGATAGGCATCTTCTCAATAAGATTTGTTTCTTGTTTGAAATCCATGATGTTTACCAACCAAGCCTTGCAATCTTCTTTGCTGAACATCTTGGTTGCCTTCATAACCGATACAACCCTCGGGTTGACTCCAACTCACGTTCCATAAAAAGTAAACTCTTCATCTCCAGGTATCTAAAACAAATAATCTCTCTTGCATGGCACTTAATCATTGCATGATTTACCTTAAGCCAATAAAATCACATCAAAGAATTGGTTGCCCCTATATCTAACAAAACGAGAGCAGGGATATCGCATACTGTTAACATACCTTTCGTGGTCTTTGATCCTTCAGCAACCTCTGTGTGATTGAGAACGAAAGCTCGAGCCTTGTTTGTTCCTGACCTCAGCTTCTGCACCGTTGCTGCGTTTCTGAACTTCAGACATCTGATGGCGACGTGTCTTGGTTCTCTGCATCTAAAGCAAATCTGGGTCCCCAGGAGGCATGGTCCTACATGAGTCTTTCCACACTTGGCGCACGTGTTTCCCAGCTTAGGAGTAGGGAGAAGCGGAGCACTGTTAGTCCTTAGGTACTTGTTCTGATTGAAGCTCTGACTCGGACCAGCCCATTTCTTTTTTCCTGGTGTCACTACGACCTTCTCAAGCGGTGCAATGTCCAAGCATAGATGAGAAGCAACTTCTTGAGCTCTCTCAACAACTTCAGCATATGTCATGGTCACTTGACCAGCCAAAATGGAATTGATCTCCAGGCAAAGGCCTCTTTCAAAATATCAAGCCTTCTTGGTGTTGGAGTCCACCAGATGAGGCGCATATCTGCTTAGCTGATTGAATTTTCTCTCGTACTCTCCTATGGAGGTGGTCCATTGACGAAGATGTAGGAAATTTGCTTCTTTTAGGTCACGATACAACTGAGGCAGGAAATTCTGCCTAACCACCTCCTTGAAGACTCCCCAAGAGATAACACTCTTATGTTTCGATGATATGGTCATTTCGTATGACTCCCACCTATAGTTGGCTTCTTCGATAAGCTGGAACACAACACATGAGATCTTCAGCTCTTCAGTGCAAGATAGATGTCCAAAAAGATGATCCAACGACCTTAGCCATTCTTCGTCATCGGTAGGTTCTCATCTTCCATTGAAGGTCGGTGGGTTGAAGCGTCAGAATTTTTCAATGATCCGGTTCGCATCGCTCCTTGACGACGGTGGCGGCACAGCTTATGCGGTCTCGTAATGTCGAGCCAAGCCCCTCAGTACGAACACCAAGTCTCCCATCGTGGCATCCACATCATGTTCAGGCAGATTCTCCATTGACGGTGGTCTCTATGCGGTCGACCTCGTGGCATATCGTTCTAAAGGTGACATATGAAAACTAACCCTTATCGTCTACCCCACGTAACCCAACAATATAAATAACAACAGATTACATGGTACTTATTAACATATAGCACATAAACGTTCTTTTTTATTAAGTTCCGCGCTAAGGGAAAGAAGTGTATATGGAGAGGTGCTTATCTGTCATTTTCAAAAGATTTTCTCGATAAAACACATTTGAAAAGAAAAACGAGCTTGAGCAGGACCCTACAAAGGGCAAGATCTTGCTCTGATACCAAAACTATCATGTCCCATTTTCATAGTTAAAATATCAGAGTTTTTCTTGTGGGCGTGCAGCAAGAAGGGAGAGAAAAGAAACATACAATTTGAAACTTACGGATAAAATAAATGAGTAAAGATTTAAAACAACCTTAAAACATAAACTTCGGAAACAGATAAAGATACGATTTTACATGTATAAAACACTCGGCATCCAGCCGGAAGAAACCATTGAAAACATAGCAGCGGAACTTCATACAGGATCCATAACGAAAAGGAGAATAGTTTAACTTTTACAAACAATCAACATTGTTTAAAAAGACAAAACCTAAAAGCGAAAAGGAAAAAAGATCACAACTGATATAGCACTTCTCTCTCTACGCTTCTCCGCTTTTAATTTTAACTGTAGCATGAATACACGCGAGGGTGAGTGCGTTGAATACACTCGTATGAGTAATTTCAATATCTTAAAGTTCATTACACAGTTAATATGTTTGAACGTATACATATATAACAATTAAACACAGCACGTAAAATGCATTGCACATGACATAACATAGCTCATATCTGCAGCACGGTGCGGGTACTCCCCGTTAACCCTAGGTGCAGGTACTCCCCAACTTACTTTACGGACCACTAGTCCCTCTGTAGCATGAATGTAGACTTTCGTCCCTTCAACATAAATGTGGACTTTCGTCCTTTCAGCATGAACATGGAATTTCATCTCTTCACAACATAATCATAATGCATGCATGAACATACTAATCACAACATATAATCACAACACGTAGCGTTCAGCGCTCCCGACGTCCGCATGAGCGTGTAACACAGCAGCAACGGTGGTGCTGCCAGCGCCGCCCCCAACAACACACACCCACCGCCACACACGGCGGCGGTTCATAGGCAACACGCCAGCGCATCTGACGCGCCGGCCACCCCTAACCTACGACACACAGCGGCGCAACGAGGCGCCGCCCCAAACACACACACACCAAGTGCGCACCGCACGCACCTGTCAATGCACGGCAGCGCTACACAGCACCATCCAGACTCCACACACACACACGGTGACAGACGACAGCGACAAAGACGAGAGATCTGGCGAGGTAGAGAGAGAGAAAATGAGGGTTTGGCCAACCATTTCCCGGCGGAGGAGGCGTCGAAACGCTAAACCGAGCCCAAATCTAGAACGGGCTCGGCGAAAGTTATAAGAGGTGTGAAGATCGGTCAAAACAGGGGAGGTAGCGGCGGCACCGCCGGCTGGAAAGTAGATGAGAGAGGAGAGAGAGAGAATATTACTTTTCCAATTTTAATTCGAATTTACTTTTACACCTCGTTTCGTACTATATATATATATATATATATATATATATATATATATATATATCTTTTGAGTTTTCGTATTCTTCGTGATTTGGGCCACGAACCCTTAACGAGCCGTCCTTTAATGTTTTAACTTTCGGTTGTCGACTACAGTACCTTTTTATAAAATATAACCTAAGCTTTTCGATTAAAATGTATATCCGATAAATTAATTATGCATTATTTCATTTTTCTGAAACGCACGTAATTAAATCAAACAATAGGGGTTTAATTATTTAATTAGCCAATTATGCATTGTTTTGTCCTAAACGTTAGACCTATATACACTAACTAAATATTAGGTCAGATTCACCCCCAAATCTCCTGATGAACAACATTCTCCATCATTTCTTGTCAAACTAAATGAGGGCAAACACAGTTATGCAATGTTGAAAAAAAAAAAGAGGGATATATACCAAAAGAATTTTAAAAACACTAATGTTCTCCATCAATTTAGGGCAGAAGTTTTCGAATTTGAGCTTACTTGTGAATTTTGGCACGCTGCATACCTCCTCCCCGGGTTCAAATCGGTTCACAAAGTTTTCTTTGTTGTGATATTACCACAAAAACATACATCTTTCATGTTCAACTGTTGTCTTCGGCGATAAACAATGGACATTGGGGTATTTTGAAGCTAGAGTTTATGTCTTCAATTTGGGGGTGCAATTTGTGGGTGAGGTTGTTCAGTTAGTTAGGTGTTATTTGATTTCAATTTTTTATTTCATTTAGTTTGTAATTTTAATTTAATTTAAATATATTATGAAATTCTCTATTTTACCCTTCAATGAGTCAACTGAACCAACACTTAAAAAGACCGAAATATCCTCAATAGAAGTCACGTGGTCGGCACAGGAAGGAATATTCCAAGCATATTTCATCTGTAGAGACATTTTGGCTGTCGTGTGGTAAACCCGCAAAATTCAACGGTTAAACAATAAACTTTGAAAGTTCGTATGCCTAAACACAAAAGTGTTCATAGGTTGACTTGAGTTGTGTAATTTACTCTTTTATGAGTGTGATGTGAATTAAATTCATCACTTCCTTTTTTAATTTATTCTCATATTGCTTTTGAGTGAATTTCAAATCTAAAATCCTTGATTTCAAATTATTATATCCTAACACAACATAAAGTGGACTGATCAAGTTCCATACCACATTTTGCAGTAAACAAAATAAAACAAACTTTTCATTACCTCAAAAAATTTCAAGCACATACCCATTTCTGACATATTCTTCATTCTTAGAACTAATCAAACAAGTCCCCCCACAATTTACATAGGAACTGAGATGAAAGCATGTTACCCTTACACATTACTAAATACTACCACACCAAATTTTATTCAAGAAAAATGACAATGGAGCAGAGATTGAATGGCATCAGAGACTTATAAGGTTAGTGGCAGAGTTTGGAGGATTAGTAATCATGTGAACTAGTTGACGCATGTTGGGACGAGCTGAGCTCTCATCCTCCACACACATCATTGCAATCTTGAACAAGTTCACCACCCCATTCAATGGGTATCCAGTGAGCCTCGAGTCGATCACCGCCAAAACCACCCCAGCATCCGATGGGTGTGACAGCTCAGCTGTCGTTTTATGGACCCACCTCACAATGTCCACACCTTCCCCAAACTCACCCACTGGCTTCCTCCCCGTGATTAGTTCTAGCAGCACTACTCCAAAGCTGTAGACATCGCTCTTCTGATCAACTTTCAATGTGTAGGCGTATTCTGTTTACAAACAACAAACATATTCAAATTAATTCAACTCACACACAACATATATGTGGGGCATGATAGAGTACTTCAAATTCTATGCCAAGTAATCAATCAAGCAAAAGAGTTCCAAGATTCTAATGATTCATATGGATAGTAAGTATTCTCACCCGGTGCAATGTAGCCATAGGATCCAGCAATTGACGACATGCACTCAGAAGCACCGGAATTATGTAAGAACTTAGCCAAACCAAAGTCGGCCACATGTGCCTCATAGTCCGAATCAAGCAAAATGTTGTTCGATTTGACATCCCTATGAATGATGGAAGGTGAACAGTCATGGTGCAGATAACACAGCCCCTTGGCGGCCTCAACAGCAATACGATACCTTGATTCCCACTGCAAATGAGCCCCCTTGGAGCCATGGATCATCTCACCTAAGCTCCCATGAGACATATACTCATACAACAGCAAGTTTGTATCCTTGTTCGACAAATAACCCAGTAGACGAACAATGTTCCTATGCCTAATCCCTCCAAGGGTCTGAATCTCGGCCATGAACCCATGATCGTTGCAGCTATTAGCGCGCCCTGTCAGGCGTTTAATAGCCACGTCAATCCCATTAGGCATTGATCCTCTGTACACAACCCCTGCCCCACCTTTCCCTATAATGTTCTCTTCCTTCAAGCATTCCAACACATCCTCTGCTCTGAAATCCAACCTATGGAACGCAGTAAGCTTCCATGCTCTAGACTCACCAAACAATCGTCTCCTAAACATAAACCACACTCCGGGGAGTAATAACAAGGCCATAACTAGAACTATTATGATCACAATGTTTGATGAATGTTTCTTGTGAATGCCCTGAGATGAACTCAATGCTGATTGACAAAATGTGGCATGAGGTGAGCAGAGATTAGGGTTACCGGAAAAGAACCGGTCATCGAGATCTTTCAACAGTCCGGTGGTCGGCCTATGACCAGAGAAATCATTGTATGAAAGGTCTAAAACTGTCAAGCTTTTCATTAGCCCAATTTCCTCAGGAATTGCACCATTCAATCCATTTCTTGAGAGATTGAGCACGTTCAAATTCTGTAGAGTCGAGACGTTTGTAGGGATTTCACCATTCAAATTGTTTCGACTCAGATCAATGAATGTTAAATGGGAGCTCTGAGCAATGGAGGCCGGAATTCCACCTTTTAAGGTGTTGCCACTGAAGTTGAGCTTAGACAGCTTCTTGAGGTTAAAAATCTCCACCGGAATCTCACCAGAGAACTTGTTCATATCAAGGGACAGAATCTCGAGATTCGATAGTTTTCCGATGGCCGCCGGAATATTCCCTGCAATCCAGTTGTTAGACAGCATCAGGCTCCCGAGGTTGTTGGCGAATACCTCCTCTGGCAGCTCTCCGGTGAAGTAATTATCGTCCAACTCAAGCATATCCAACAAGGGCAGCCGGAAAAACCCCGCGGGAATGGTGCCGTTGAGGAAATTCTTCTTGATTCGTATCCTTATCAACGACTTACACTCCCCCAACTCCTGAGGTAAACTGCCATAGAAATAATTCTCCATCAAAATCAGGGTTTTCAATCTCCCTCCTCTACACAAGGCCTGGGGAATAGTCCCAGTGAGATGATTCTTGGTGACGTCGAGCAGCATCAGCCTCCCGTTGGTCCCCAGATTCTCCGGCAACCCCATGGTGAAATCGTTGTTCCAAATCTGTAAGACCTCCAGATTCGGGAGGTCGCCGATGAAGCTGGGGAGAGGGCCTCGGAGTTTGTTCTGAAACAGGTTGATCAACGTCAAGTTCTTCAGCTCTGCGAAACTCGCCGGAATTTCTCCACTCAGGTTGTTGATGGAAAGGTCGAACGACTTCAAGCTCACCATCCCGGAAAACTCCGCCGGAATCTGCCCCGATAGGTTATTTATCTATTTACGCAAAACCAAAAACATATTTCGATGTTAAAAAGCTTTTCATGCAGATTATATATCAAGATCGGTTCAAATAAAACCTGAAGAAATAGAGTATGCAGATGCTTGAGATTTCCGAGGCTCTTTGGGATTTCACCGGTGAGATTACACGACCCGAGATCGAGCAGCTCAAGAGTGGTAATAGATCCAAACTCCGGCGGAATACCGCCGGAATAAGTGTTGTAGTAGCCGAGATAAAGCTCCCGGATACTCGGAATCCGAGCTAAGCCCGCCGGAATCTTCCCGGTTAAACTGTTTCCCTGCAAAGCCAAGTGAGTCAGGCTCTGGAACTCGGAGTAAGCCTCCGGAATTTCGCCGGAGAAAAAGTTTCCTCCGAGCATGAGAAACTTGAGATTCTTCAGCTTCACAAACTCCGGTGGGAGGTTTCCGGTGAAATTGTTGTTGTAAACGTCGAAGGCTTCGAGCTCAGCGAATCTGACCATCATTTCTCCGGGGAACGTACCGTTGAAGAAGTTCCAGCTGAGATTAACGTGCTTCAACGAGATCAAGTTCGCCATTTCAGCAGGCAGAGGCCCCGTGAGATTGTCGGCGACGAGCGTGAGGTTCACGAGCTTATCCAGCAGCCCGATTTCCGGCGAGAGAGTGCCCAGAAGCGGAAGGTCGGAGACGTTGAGTGATGTCACTCTGGCGTCATCATCGCAGGTAACGCCGGAGAAAGAGCAGTGGGCGGAGAAGGAATTAGGAGAGGAGGGGGCGGCCCAATCATGGAGGCCCGAACCCGAAGGACCGAGGAAGGAGGATTTAAGCTTCAACAGGGTATCAAGATCCGAGGAGTTTGCATGGAGAAAGAGAGTAGAGATAGAGACGAAGAGGAAGAAGAGAAGAGAAGGATTAGACATGATTTGGTGTTTGTGAGAGGGGTCATGTGAAGATAGACTAGTGTGTATAGAAAGAAGATGGATAGGAAGGAATGATTACAAGGACAGAGAAGGGTTTATAGGGCGCAGATATGAAATTGGTGAATTTAGGCGTCGCATGTCAATCTCTGTCAACTTAACTCTGTTTAAATGGTCTTTGCCTCTTGCCAATCTTAGAGCAACCAATTCATTTTAATGCGTTTTTAATTAAAATAAAAAAAGTGTGTTAATTAATGTAGGTATATTTTTAAGTGTGTATTTTTATATACTACCTTCGTCCCGGCTCAACTTGTCTATGTTGACCGGACATGAAGATTAAGAAAATGCAGTTGACTCAAGTGGATATGTACTTTTGGATGACATTTTTGTAATAATATGCACATCAAATCAAGTGGATATGCACTTTTTGATGACATTGTTGTAATAATGTTGAAATATAGGGATATTAAGGTAAAAAAAAATTTGTCATTTATGGGCTGACAAGTTGAGTTGGGACAAACTAAAATGGTAAGTAGGCAAGTTGAGTTGGGACGGAGGAAGTAATTAGTATGTGTGTTAAGCTCCAAGAACACATTCTTGTCCCCTCTTTAATGATTGGCTAATTGATTGTAATTAATGTGATCTAATTTGCAATCAATAGGATGAGAGAGAAGTAATATAAATAAAAATTAGTAGATAATGGGACTCACATGTAATGATTGTGTTTGAGATAAAATTGATGTAGATTTGTGTTAAATTGATGTAGATGTGTATTTTAAAAAAGTAGATGTTTTTAATTAATGTATTAGTATGTGGGTCCCACACTAAAATGATCTACTAAAAATTCTCTAATGTGGGTGCCCTCACACATCTCACGCCCGTTAAATCACTATACATACTGATCTCATGTCACTTATTTATTATTGCGAAAATGGCTAAACTTCAACAATCCTTTTATTTAATCATTTAAATTAGGTATTTTCTCATTCCAGAATTTGAAAGATGAATCAATAATCAATCCAAATATGAAATAATTGAAACTATTAAATTAAGATTCCTAAGCATTAACATTCTCTACAAAGGCATCTTCCTCTTCATAAACGAATTTTCTCATAGGAAATATATATATTCTTTCTCAATGAATTTTCTCACAGAAAAAAGTTATTCCTCCACCAATATTTTTTGTGGCTTCAATAGTATTATTAAAAAGTACACAGATAATTCAATGGGTATCCTCATTGACAATATACAAATTAAAAACTTATAAAAAGTTGAATGCATTTATCAATGTCCTTTGACAATCACTCCAACTTTTGAGAGTGAGTGCTAACCCGTTACAATTAGGAATTCTAGTCTCTATTATTTCCGCCTTAAATTATCTTCATTAACAACCTCCAACAACTCAACCTCACAATAAAATATTAAACTCTCTGATCCACATATACAACCTACAATCCAACTCAATTTCAAATTTTTTATATTTTATCAACAACCTAATACAACCCAACTTTTTAATAAAATATTATTTCTCTTTCATCTACAAACACAACATAAAATGATTTTTTCTCATAGATTAAATAATCGAAAAACCCAAAATATTTAAAAATATATTATTTTGAATTTTTTTAATTATATTTAAAAATATAATAATTGCATAGATTAAAATCTTTTTTGATATAATTTTTTTATAATAAAGATAATATTTGGAATATGAAAACACATGAAATATTTGGAATACGAAAATCGAAAAAAATGCATGAAATATTAAATTACAAATATAGAAGATACAAATTATATATTTAATTATGTCAACATTAGACTCTACCTATAGAAAAAAAATATATGAATTTTGATAATTTTAAAAAAATTATATCATTTATCAATAATTTAAATTATATCAATAAAAATTTAATACAACCAAAGATATTGAAACACATGGCATAAAAGTGGTAATTACTTGGGTTGTGACTTGGATTGGTTGACCAACCCACACCATGATAGATTATGGATTTTATGCTATTTTTTCTTTTTCCTTTTTTCCACTTTTTTGTCATTTTGTTCACGACCTGGCCAAATGGTCGTTGATGAAGATAACCTTAGATGGATAATTTTATCTTTGAGGTCACATATTGATAGTTGGCGTATTTTTTGGGATATAATTAATTGATAAAAAAAAATTAATACTCAAAACTACGTGATTACCTGCACATTTGATATCAAAATACTCCAAATCTTATTTTGTGTTAATTACATGTATTTTGGAGAGTTATTTGACCACAGAAATTAAACGTAAGTTGTTTGATGGATTGAAAACAATTTTTGAGATTATTATATTAGTAATATCGAAGACCCAATGTGGAATCACTCACCCAATATCAACACAGATGTGCATGTTCACGAATTTTGGGCTTAAGAAAGGGTTTCGACCTAATTTGCAAGATATGTGTATCTATGCATGAATTTGTTCTGTGCTTTAAATACTAATCTTAGTTTGAAAATTTTACTAATTATATGTCTAACATTCCATGTTTCTAATAATTTAATCCCAACATTTCAATAAGAGTGAGCCTCTTATGTGTCGTATGAATCTAGGATTCATGGTATTCGATCCGAAAAAAAAATTCGCTGAAACATCACTATATAGAGGTATCACTAATATTATATTATCACTAATTATATAAAAGTATTATTTCATCTACATAAAAGTATCATTTTTATTGAAACTCAGATTCATACAACTTATATATAAGTTTTTTTTTCGTTGAAACCTGGCTACATAAAGATATCACTAATATTATATAAATGTATCACTAGTTATAAATAAAAGTATTATTTCATCTACATATAAATATATTGACTCATTTTAATTGAAATATAACGTAAGAGTATTGTTTGTCTCAGGTAAATGTATTAATAATATAACATAAATGTATTAATATATCTACTTAAAGGTATTATCTGATTTATTTAAATTATATAATGTAAGGGTACTCTATTCAACAATATAAAGGTATCGCTAGCATAACTAAAATATATCATTAACATAATTAAAAGGTACTACGTGTTTGTAAGAACACGAAAATGCGTAAGTGTATATGACATAAAAAATATCATTATCATAACTAATATGTATCTCTATCATAACTAAAATATATTACATATTTGTCAAACCACGAAAATTTTAAGCGAGTGTGGAGATAAACACGTAGGTGCGTGGCACGTGTAAACTAGTAAAAAAAATTTATGTTTCATACACCAGGTGCATAAACAGTTCTGTGTTTCAATAATTTAACAAATCCATCCTCCTTGCATTCAACTTTTTGTTAAGTTTTGAAAAATCTTTTTATAAATCAACACAACTTTTATTATTTATTCTTTTTAATACAAATTTTGCCCATCAATTAAAAATTCGTCTATAAATTAAGTAAAAGTATATTAAAATTTTGCCAAAAAAATAAAATCTTAAAGTTAATATTTATATTATTGAATTTCATAAAATGTAATATGAAAATATATAAATAATGAGAAATTTAAAAATATAAAAAATTATTTAAGAAATAGAAAAGTAACAAAAATTATCAAAATTCCTAAAATTTCATTCAAGATAGAAAATTTATTAAATAAATTTTAAAATATACAGAGAAAATTTAAATATTATTAAATAATTAAATTAATATTTAATGAAATAAAATTTGACACTACAACAAAAATAATTATTTTGTGATAAATTTTTTTGAGACTATACAAATTGTTAAGAAAAGTCTTTTTTTTTTTTTTACAATATATTGTCACAAATAATATAAATTGACACAAAGATGTCACAAAAAAACATTTAAGTAATAACTAAAGATGATTAACTACAACTGTGGTCCCAAGTGTTCAAAGGTTCAGAGAGGGTGAATGAACCTCTATCGATTTTGTCGATTTTACAAACTCTTTTTGTAAAACTTTTCTGTTATAACAGGTTCCTGGCCTAGGGACAACAACCTGTCTCGAATCAGCAACTTGGCCTGAGGCTTAATTAGGTTCCTGACCCGGTAGCAGAATGTTACGTAGCGGAATAAACTTGATAGCGTTCTTTTTTGAAAACCGTTTCTTTTTAATCATGATCTTAGGAAGTCTTTTCCCAGGATGCTTATGTTTGTATGCAACAGTATAGATAAACAATAAGTAAAATGCGGCATACAATCAAAGCGTATAAACACATTTGTTTATAGTGGTTCGAAGGTGGTGTAAGCCTTCTACATCCACTCTACTCCTACTCAAGGAGGAACTTCGTTAGGTCAGTTCGATTTACAAGCCTCGCTTTACAAACCTCTTCCTAACAAGCTACGCCTACTAGAGTCCTTGACTCCAGTCGAAGGCCACAGCCCACAAAGGGCAAGTAATCTATCTCTATAGATTACACACTTAGCAAGGATCTAATCCTCTCAACTAAGGTACACCATTAAAACAACATAGCGCACACAACACAATGGTTAAAGGAAAATAAACGGTTCTTCAACTGGTGCGGAACAGTCTTGATCTTTGTAGTCCTCGAACTGATGTATGCTGCTCCTAGAAGGTTGAGTGGCTGAACATGGATAAGTTTGAGAAGCTTTGGAATATATCTGATTTTCCTCTCGACTCTGTTCAGCTATTTTCTTCAATCAGCCCTGTCTTCTATTTATACATTTTGAGAATATATCCGTTGGAGGAAAGTAATCGTTGAAGGAAGATATTTCCCTATTTTGAACGTAAAGCTTAGATCTCCCAAGATCTTCTCTATGGTCGCATTAATTGCTTCTGAGTAGTTCCTGACAAGTGCATTTAATGCGCCTACAATTTGCTTCTGGACCTCTTTTGTCATTCTTGCTGACTTGTCAAGTCGGTATGGGTCCAAAGCTGAAGTCCATGCAGTTGCTGCTTGATGTTAGTTGATTTTCTTCTTCTCTTTACTGCATGTTCTTCCTGATGCTGCTTCCTGCTGTCCTCAACCTGCTGCTTCTCTTCTAGCTTGCTGGTTTCCTTGATATGCTATCAGCTTTCTGTTTGTAGCTTCTCTGTCCTTGTAGACTGCTGACCAGCTTTCTGTTTCCTTTGTTGACAGCTTTCTGTTTGGAGACTTTATTTTCTTTGTCGCTCTTTCAGCTTGCTGTTTCTTTCAGCTTGTTGTCCGCTCCTTGCAGCATATTCTTCCGTTTATCAGCTTTGCTGTTTCCTACAGCTTGCTGACCCTTAGAAAATGTCTTCTTGATTCTTCTAAGGTTGGTTTTCCTTAACATTTGGAAAACCATTACATGATCTCATCTTAGCATCCTGATCATGTAATACGTGGAAACTTACTTCAACAAACTTATGTTTTCTTATTATTCAACCTGTTTTGTCTTATTAAGATAACTCTAGAAATATCCTAACAACAACGATATACTATTTATCCTAAAGTATATCATTGCACAGAAAAATTATGGGTTAAATGTAAAAATCAACCTAAATAATAGACTTTTTCACTTTGCAATCTAAATATTTTTTTAATCTAATTGCAATCTTGAAATTTTGGAATTTATCAAAATGCAACATAAATCATTTTTTGGGCACATGATTCAATTTTTTTTTCACTTTGTGTTAAGTGTGTGAAATACACTTAATATTCATGGTCGTAAGTGTGTTTATCGTACTATCTTGGTCTTAAATGAATCGTAATTGCGAGATATTGATTGTTATAGGTACAAGAGGTGAAAATGGCGTAAAGGAGACAAAGTGGGCGAAAAACAAAAGAAATAGGGTCAGTATCGCGGTATCCATATTGAGTACCGCGGTACCCGAAGTGAAGTTCCAAAGCTGGAGTTCTGCACCTCAATACCGTGGTACCCATATCTCGGTACCGCGGTACCCGACTCCAGGAAGTTCAACACATTGTCTCGGTACCGCGGTACCCACATCTCAGTACCGCGGTACCCGTTGCGCAGTTTGTTAGAAAAGTGCGATTTTCATGCTTCCAACGAATTGAGGATTCCCTTTCCTTTTGGTGTCTATGAAAACCATATAAAAGACCTAGAGAAACACAATCTTGGACACCAAGCTTAAGCAAGAAGAGAGAAGCAAGACGATCGAGCGAAGAAGCGAAGATCGGCATCAATTCCAGAGTTTATTTTCCTTTCGTTATTTTTATGAATTATTTTATTAATCAAACAATGAGTAGCTAGAATCTTTCCTTTCTAGGGTTTTATTCGAACCCTATGTGTGATTTATGAACCCTTTATTTCGATTCTAATGCAAGTTTGATTGTGCGATTCCTTCTTCTTCTTGTTCTTGATCAAGTGCATTAATTTGGCCAATTTGTGTATCTTTATATTATTGTCAAATTTAAATCGGAAGATTGGTTTGATAATTAGAATTGTGATAGAAGATCCTTCGAGTTAATTGAACATGATAATGTTTAATTGCATGTGAAATCGTAGGAATATAGATTTCACCTTAGGAAGCCATATTTGAGATTTATGCTTAATGCTTTGTTATGAATTTAATTGCGTAGGAATACAGTAAATTGTTCATAACCTTAGATTCATGCATCACGTGGAAACGGGGTATGATTATATTAGCATCTCAGGTTAGGAATCAGGAATTGAATCTTGCATGAGAAGAGAATAAAGGGGGATTAAAACACATAGGGGGAGATAAAATTCTAGGTTTGTTTAAATTGATAAATCTTAATTTGATTCTTCTTACTTAATTGCAGTCACTATTTTATTGTTTTTCGTAGGTTAACAATCACTCTTAAATTTGGATTCGCTGGATAGGATCACAAGTTGTGAGGATCTAGTACTTAGGATAGATAGTTATTATTTTCCCTGTGGGTTCGATATCCGAACTTTCCAAGTCTACTATATTACTTGTCACGATACGTGCACTTGAGTGGTTTTAGTTTTCGCTTCAATCTAAACTCTTTTTTTTAATCCATTTACAAACTTTGATTTAGGATACATTTTGATAAATTTCAGAACTTGAGGTTGCAAGAGGATAGAAAAAAAGGTTTAGGATGCAAAGTGAAGAAATTTTATCACGTGTGAGTCATTGATCTCCACTTTTTGGAAAATGGTCGGAAAAGTGATTTATGTTATATTTTAATAAACTCCAAACATCAAAGTTGCAATGAGATAAAAAAAAATTAGGTTGCAAAGTAAAAAAAAAAAGTCTATCCTTTAGGTTGATTTTTGCATTTAATCACAAAATTATTTAGGAGAAGACTTTTAAGATTACATTCAACGACATATTATTGTTGCAAAAAAAAATTTGCGACAACTATTAGGTTGTGTTTGAATAAAGTGATTTGAAATTTAGGATTTGAAATGAAAAGATTTCAAATCCACATAAGGTAAAGATTTGAAATCCACTCAAATTACTCTAAACTTATTTAAAATCAAAGTGATGTATTTCAAATTCATATCTATCATAACACCATCCGTGGAATTACTATCATAGATTTCAAATCCTTCATCAAATTCAACTATCCATATGGACTATTTATTTAATGTTTTTGCGACAACATTTTGTAGTTGCTGATAATTTTTTTGTTGTAGATGTGGTGTGAAAATTATTTAAACAAAAACATAAAACCATATCAAAGTTATTTTTCAAATCTAAGAAACATCCTGTAGTCTGTTTTCTAAAAAGAAAAATTAAAATCAAGTACTAAAATATAAATATAATATAAAATAAAAATATCAAAATTTAATTTGGAAATTATATAATTAATTTAAAATAAGTAAATATAATTTAAAAAACTATTCATTAATATTTTAAACCGACATTTTAGAAAAGTAATTCACTAATTGAAAGTTATCTAAGAATTAAATATGACAAATGGAGTTTCAGGAACTGAGTTGAGAGATAAAATATATATTTATTCAGCCAAACAAGGTTACTTGTTTTTGAATATTTTGAAGAATATAAGAAAATCAAATCTATATATCTATATATATATATATATATATAATAACAATTACCCCTAAATATAGAAATGCCAAAAAATTTCCCACTGATTTTCACTTTCTAATATTAGAAATATCATTAATTATTAATTAGTTTATTTTAGATGATATTAGTTGAATTTATTGTAAATTTCCAAAAATATTGATTTTGTATATGAATATATATGGTATATAAACCTTATTATAATAGATGAAGTAAAATATATATATGGTATGTGTAAATCATAATATATGAAGTAAAAAATATCTATGGTATGTAAATCATAAATCATAATATATGAAGTAAAATTAAAAATTCAAATTTTTAATATACATAGATAATTAAATGACAACTTTAATAATGTAATATACTTGAAATTCAAAGAATAATTTAATTAGATCAATAAAATAATACATTTCCACAATACTACTAATAAGAATAATAATAATTAAAATATTGTGCTTAGCTAAAGAAAAATGAATTACAAATATAATAATTATTATTTAATCTTAATGGATTTAATATAAATTATAATATATTAAGTCAACTAAACAAATCCATGCTGACATATAAACTCTATGCATTTGCCGAATTATATGTATACAGACGCTTTCTCAACTACAAGACCAGATTGAATTTTACAAGTCTCACTACTTAAAATTTCATAAAAGTATGTAGTGTATTTTATGTTATGCTAAAAAATATTGAATCCATTATCACCATAACACAAATAATCAAATTTAAATTATGTAATTTATTATTTCCCTATTAATTTATCAAATATGAATATTTTTTGTACATTTCTTTTTACAATCTAATGGTCATCATGATTAGATAGATATATGTATATAACTTGATTTATATTTTAACATTACGTTTGTTTAGATATCTATTCCAAATATGTATATATTTTAAATATATATGACTAATCTTGATTTAAGTATATTATTTTTATAATTAACATAAAATACAATAAATTTAAAATCTTATAAATCTTTAAGAATATAATGCATCAAGTGATATAATCCTTTAAAATGATAAATCTTTGCATAGTTAATCTATATTTTTCAATATTTGTCAAAATTAATATATGAGTATTGAAATTGGGTGTTTTTATGTAACACATTATGTATTACAAAGAATTTTCGAAATCAAAATCTTCAAAATATGGAAAAATGATTTCCAATTTTAATTCATTAAGAAATTTAAAGTATCTTATAGAATCATACATAATTGTGTTTTTTTATATCTTTAAAATGTATTAACACTTTGTTGATAATCGATAAAGGTAAACAACTATGTTATGTAATCAAATGATATACGATTTTGGTATAATGAATTATGTAGTAATTATGGTAATACTTACCATATGATAACAATTATCTTCTTAAAAGTGGAAATGAAACTATTTATTGCTCATGTCAACTGTCTAAAAGTAGAAATGCAATAATTTATTATTTTTAATAAGAATTATAAATTAAAAATGATAAAGAAATGATCTAAATATTTGATCAATCTCGAATATAAAATTTGATCGAAATATTTTTATATGTTTTTTAACTTTACTTTATCAAGTTATCCGAACACATCAACAATGATAAAGTCAAAGTTTACCCAATGATGATAATTACACAATGTATCAAATGTTATTTTTGTTTTAAAATTACCAAAAAATTTAGTTAAAGTTGTAATTAAAGTAAATATCGTAATTTTTCCAACAATCAACCCTATAATATATGATGTTCTTTCTAAACAAAAAGTACTAATTTAAAATTTATCTTAAAAACTTTTTTGTATTGACTTTTTTTAACTTATCTTTTACACCTTTTCGTTTTAAATAATGTACAAAATTCAAGAAAATTGATCTATATTTTTTGTTCAAAAAACTTTTGTAATTGAGAAATTTTGATTTTTATGGCATCTAAACAAATTAATACAATTTTTTTAAAGTATGTTAAATTTAAATATTTTATTTTTGAATAATATACAATAATATCTCCATTTTATATACTCATTATGAATATCTTATTGAACATATATTTACATAATTTTTTTCCAAACCAATTGTGACAAATACAATTGATAAAACTAACTTAGTTAACCTGCCCACCTTGGGCACATGTGATCACCGTTGATGTCAAAAATCTAACACAACTATTAATTTTATATCTCAAATTTTAAAGGAATGAAATATTTACACAACAGTGGTGGACATATTATGATATGTTCATGGTGGACATGTGAGCATTATCTTTGATAAAGTAGTTTGACAACGTATGATGAATATAAGAAATATTTAAAATTCATAAATCACATATGCAATAAATTAAATTGAAATAACTCTGAATAACTATATTGTTTTATCATGAACATTGTTTAGTTCAAAAAATTACAACACTTATAAATTTATATGCCCATGTATTATATGGGTACCAATTGATATTAATTTTTTTTCTTATATTAACATTTTACATCAGTTTGGAAATATTTAAATTTTATGATCGCGCATCACATGGTTAACAAATGAGATTTAAATTACTCTAAAATAATTTATTACTTTTATATTCAACATTTTCACATTAAAATAGTAAAATTTATAAATGTTTGTGCATCGCACGAGACCTATACTAGTTTTATATTATTAGATTAAGAAATTGATACTTTCTACTTAAGTCGGAACAAGTATTATCAATGAAACTTTTCTTCCTTTTCCTTGTCACCGGTGGCTGGGGTATCTCTCTCTCTCACACACACACATATATATATATATATATATATATATATATATATTACATAGAATTACTTTTATCTCAAAAATATTACATGATATAACTAAAAGATTGTAGGATACACACACAAGAAGTATTACATAGTATCACTTGTTAAAAGTTTGAACTTATTACATAATATTACATGGTATGTATAAAAGTATTAAATGATACAAATAAAAATATTACATGATCAAAATACAAGTATTACTAGTCATATTACAATTTTCAAATTAATAATAGATCTAGAGTTTTGAACCAAATACAATACTTGATATATATAAAATTATAACATGATACACGTAAAATATTACATCATTATACATAAAGATATTACTTAACGTACGCTGCATGCATTGACCCAATCCAATTGTCTCATCGTTCAACTGTATGATCCAAGAATTCGTTAACATAAATTGGATAGAGAATGTATTTGTTAAATTTTTTGAAAGGTTGTGCATTATTTTGCGAAAATGTAAAAGTTGAGCTTAAATTGTTCAAAACATGAAATATTGAAACATGTTTAACAATTTTTTTTAATTGGAGTGATCATTAAAATTCGTTCTACACATTGTATTGTTAATCCAACCTCAAATCTTGTTCATCAAGATTTACTTAAAATTTCAGGGAGGCATCAAATAGTTTGTGCTAATTTTAAATTTATGAAACAAAATAATAAAAAATTAATGAAACTTTAAATAGTTGTTACATTTTTGAAGTCGAGCAAGAATATTTAAATAATTAGAAACTTTGGTTAGAAGTAATAAATTTAATTTAATTAAAAAAAAGAAAAGGATTTTGAGTAATATAGACCATGTGCAATATCAGATAGCGAAACAGCAGGTTAGTAGCATGTATTCAAAAGCTAGTGAGTAGAGTGTGTATTGACGGCGGTTTGAATGACAGCCTCATTATCACGTAGCTGAGTGTCAGCCCCTGCTGCTGTACGACTGACGTGGCTATGAAACGCTGCCGTCCTCAGCTCATTGATCAAAATACGACACCGTCGGGCTCTGGGATGTGGGCCACAATGAGCGAGACCTTTTTGTGCTTTTCCGAGAAATGATACGGGCAAACGGGCGGGCCAAAAGTTGGATCTGTCTTTACCCAAAAAGACATATGTACCCTCTGAGTCTATTTTGGTTGCAGCTGCAAAGTCCACTCTAATTTTTCTTTTGTTTGCTACTCAAGATTTAGCCTTGTTGTTCTCATCTCTCATGGTCTTCCAACCAATCAGCATCTATACATCATCATGGCCCCCAACATCAGCATTAAAGCATACACGTTGGTGTGGTATTATGGAATAAATCTTCAATTTTATTTTAATTTTTTATCTTGTACTTCATTATTTTTAATATACAACTTATGTTAATTAATGTTATTATTTTTATATTTGATGTATATTGGTTATTTTAGAATATCTCATGAAACACAAAAACAAAATAAAATATTTTATTTGGTTATTAACATGTGGGTTTTAAAAGTCAAAATATTATTTTTATTAACATTCTCACTTTATTAATACACATGACGCAACACATCAATTTTATAATTAATATTCAATATTTGTCGATCACATTATATACAAATCGATTTGTTTTTTGTTTTTTTTTTAATTTAAACTATCTATATTCTTTTGATTTACTATTTAAAACAATAAATTATTGGTAGATTAAATTATTGAATTACTTTTACTTATTGAAATTTAAATTGCACATATTATTGTTTCATCAAAATTAAAATAAATTTTTTATTAAAACAAAACTATATAACACATGGTCTAGTAAAAATACAATATACATATATTTAATTTGTAGTATCATATTATTTTATATCATTCACACACATAAATATATTAAATAATTATTTTTTTGAATTCTATATATTTTTAGGTTAATGATATATATATATATATATATTGTCAAAGAGATATATAACACAAAAAAATAGTTTAATGTACATAATATAAACATATTTATGAGGAGAGAAACAAATAAAGAAGCTGGGAAGAAAAACAAAAAAAAAATTGGAATTAAAATATGAATAATTAAAAACTTTAGGTGATGTTTGGATTAGTGTTGGCTGGTCGGGAAAATCTCAAATCCTTGATGTAAATCCTTAAACAAACAAAGATTATAAAATCTATCAAAATCCTATTCTATTTAATCATTACATCAACTAATAATATAATATTACACTTACTAACTTTTCCAGTATTGATTTGACATCTACAGTAATAATCCTACCCTATAAAATCTCATAACAAACACATATTTTAACTATTCATCTTTATTTACAAATCCCAGGATTTCAAGATCCGGATTTCCCCAATCCTACATAAACCCGAAACAAACATATCCTTAATATCATATGCCAATTAATAAAATCTACCAAAATAAAATTGTAGTCAAAGAATAAAAGAAAAACCAAAAGCATGCAGTTAGAGGTGTCAATGTGGGCTAATGAAATAAATCGGACCATAATCCATCATTTGGTGGAGCGGGACGGGTCTTCGTTGAGACGAGCCACCAAAATCCCAACTCAACTCTAATTTTGCTCCGATCCAACCTTCTTTTTCTTCAACCAAAAACTCGAAATCTCGGATCCAAAAACCTACAAAACAAACATCGGGAAGGGTTCCCGACGATGGGACTCCGACGCTCAAGTCAGTAAAGTCGCTAAATAATCTTTCAAGCAATGTGCTTGTATGTGTTTTTGATATAATTGTGCATAAAAATAAAAGAATGAATATAGCAAGTATATATACTCCCTGGAATACGTGGTAGTTAAGATTTGGCCCAAGAAATATGAGATATGGGTAACTGACCCGCGGAAATAGCGGTTAGTTGGACTAAAACCTGTTCGTCACTTTTCACTGTTAATTAGTTCGTTGATACAACTCAAAGCTGAATCAGTTCGTCATCATGAATTAGTTCATCATCATGTCTCAAAACTTAATCAGTTCGCAAATAACGTCGTAGAACAGTTCGCTCATCCTGAAGTAACCTTTGTTCGCTTCTTTAAGTTGTTCTACTTGTTCACGCATGCTGACTTTGACTTTAATTCGGTTTAAGGAAAAAAAGCCCGGTTCATTTTAGTTCGACCATATCAAGTACTTCCCCACTCGAAGTGCGTGTTTACACGCATTGGTGCAGTTCGCTAAACACTTTTGTCGAACGCCCAACGCTCTTTTTCAAGGTGAACCATCTTCTCAACAACCTCTGTCCCATGTAAGCGACACGTGGCAAAATGCGTTTCCCATTGAGCGTCTCTTCATCTCTCACCGTCTGACGGTTCTTAGTGAAATTTTGTTGTGTCTTTTTTGGAAAACACTACATATTCTCCTTATCTGTAACTATTCTTCTAGAATTTTGAATGTTATCAGAATCTTCAATCTGACAATTGTCACCAGTAATGCATAATCAATTTGTTCTTAACATAAAAGTTCGTACTCATAATCCACAAGACTTAAAAGAAATGTAAGTTTATATTAATCAGGACACTCTGAGGGAGTGTTTACATTCCGAGGGAATGTTGCAGTTCGCTTAATGACACTGCGAGGGAGTGTTTCATTTCGCTTAATCAGGACATTCCGAGGGAATGTTTCAGTTCGCTTAATTGGGACATTCTGAGGGAATGTTTCGGTTTGCTTAATCAGGACATTCCGAGGGAATGTTTCACTTCGCTTAATCGGGCCATTCCGAGGGAATGTTTCGGTTTGCTTAATCAGGACATTGCGAGGGAATGTTTCACTTCGCTTAATCAGGACACTCCGAGGGAGTGTTTACATTCTGAGGGAATGTTTCGGCAAGCATAACAACAATCATATGAAATCAAATAAAAAAGAAAAGACACAACAATTTAACGTGGTTCGGCTAAATTAGCCTACATCCACAGAGAGTGAATATTTCTCATTTTATTCAGGTAAGGGAAATTGAAAAAAGTAGGAAGCAACATACAGAAGTGTGGCACTTCAAGTATTGAATTCAAACTTGTTCGCCCCGCTTCATCATTAATCAGTTCGTACCTGTTTGATGACATACCGAGCGAGTCGGTTCTCCCTAATCAGTCTCTCTAGTTCGTCCCGCTTCATCATTAATCAGTTCGTACAGAGCGAGTCGGTTCTCCCTAATCAGTCTCTCCAGTTGGTCCCACTTCATCATTAATCAGTTCGTACCGAGCGAGTCGGTTCTCCCTAATCAGTCTCTCCAGTTGGTCCCACTTCATCATTAATCAGTTCGTACCGAACGAGTCGGTTCTCTCTAATCAGTCTCTCCAGTTCATCTCGCTTCATCACTAATCAGTTCGTACCTGTTCGACGACATACCGAGTGAGTCGGTTCTCCCTAATCAGTCTCTCCAGTTCGTCCCGCTTCATCATTAATCAGTTCGTACCAAACGAGTCGGTTCTCCTTAATCAGTCTCTACAGTTCGTCCCGCTTCATCATTAATCAATTCGTACTTGTTCGATGACATACCGAGCGAGTCGGTTCTCCCTAATCAGTCTCTCTAGTTCGTCCCGCTTCATCACTAATTAGTTCGTACCTAGCAAGTCTGTTCTCTCTAATCAGTCTCTCCAGTTCATCCCGCTTCATCACTAATCAGTTCATACCTGTTCGACGACATACCGAGCGAGTCGGTTCTCCCTAATCAGTCTCTCCTCAAATCATCTACCTTCTCAGATAGCTCCTCATGTTCCTATTTTTGGCCATGAGGATGACCAAACCGGCTCTCCCTTTCATCGGTCTGATATTTATCATTCTTCTACCCTGCTTCCGCACGAACTTCCATATTATCATGTTGTGATTCCACTCGTTGCTTACCCAGAGCCTTTTGAACAGCAGCCGCTATCAAATCCGACAACTCATTTGGTATCAACGTAATGGTATGAGACGGATCTATTGGAGTAGAACTCCGGCTGTTTTCATCATCTTCCTGTCTTTTTGATGTCCCTTCTACTTCCAGTGCTCTCTTAGATCCTCTGGTATTCACCATCTTAAATACTTCAACGTCTTAAAACTCAGACGTTTCCCACAGACGACGCCAATTGATTTTGCTCCGATCCAACCTTCTTCTTCTTCAACCAAAGACTCGAAATCTCGGATCCAAAAACCTGCAAAACAAACATTTTGAGGCCCACTAATCTTCTTCTTATTTTGAGCTTAATGCTCATCTTCATTATTTATTTTCTTGCTTAATTGCTCAATTGTTCAATGTGTATTCTAATCAACCACTTAAAACTTATAAAGTACAATGACTTGGAGAGGAAGTTCCATTCAAATGGCTTGAAGATGAAGCCTCATCAAATGGCTTGATGAGGAAACTTGATTCAAAATTATTTAAAAAATCAAAATAAAATTAAAAAAAAAGAAATTATTTACACAATCAATATTATGATGTGATATTTTTGAGTGGGAAAATGGTAATACAGTAAATTTTTCCATATCTGTTATTAGTATAGTATAGATTAACTCGGCATGTAGTGTGCATGTATGGATGAGGTTGGGCAGTGCTGAGTTCGATTCCAAAGCCAAGCTCAATTAATTTTCTCCATGAATCTTATCAAGGCAGTGTAATTCCAGAGGTGGATCCACACATTATTAACATGAAATTATTATTTTAACATTAAAGTAACAATAATAATCTCATGGTAACCACACGTTGTAGGTAGTAAAGATTTTTTGTACTTAAATTTTTTGTCTCACTCGTATACTGCATAAAAAGTATGCATTTTTAAATAAATAAGAGTTTTTTAATTGAGGAAATACTTCAAAATATCCAAAAGCATAAAACATTTATACAAATATATCCATCAAACTTTAATATTATCCCCAAATACCCAAAAGTACATTTTTGTAGAAATGGTGCAGAGAATCTGTTAAGCTTGGGTACGGATCAGCAGACTTTAATATATACAATATAGTGAAATTTTCGTTAAAACCTGAAAATTTAGGGTTTAACGAAAAAAACAATAATTTTCGTTAAACCCTTTATTTTTAGGGTTTAACGAATCTTGTGGCATGTTTTCGTTAAACCCTATTTTTGTGGGGTTTAACGAATATTAAGTAATATTATGGCATATATTGAAATTTTCGTTAAACTCTAAACATTAAGGGTTTAACGAAAAAAACCATAATTTTCGTTAAACCTTTAATTTTTAGGGTTTAACGAAAACTATGGTTTGTTTCGTTAAACCTTTGTTATTATGTGTTGAACGAGAAATAATTATTTTTCATTATACTCTTAAATAATTTTCGTTTTATTATTACAAAATATTCGTTAAATTATCAAATTATTTTCTTGAAAGTATCAAATAGTTATCGTTAAATTATGTCAATATTTTTGTTAAATTATCAATTAATTTTGATTATATTATTAAATAATTTTTGCAATTATGAAACAATTTTCGCTAAATTATCAAATATTTTACGTTATATTATCCAATAATTTTCGTTAAATATTTTTCCTTAACCCTGTATTAAATAAATTTTGTAATTATTAAATAATTGTCGATAAATATTTTTCATTTGATATCATTCCAATTTATTTTCATGATCTGAATATCATTTTGATATTTTGATATCATATCATATATTTTGCATAGATTTGAACATGAATATAAAGTTAATTTTGCAGAGGGCTTATGTGTACCTTGTGAACATTTTTTTGTATTTTTGTTATACTATTCATGCACTAGGCCTTGACTTTGTGTACAATTATTTTCACTTTTTCTTTTACTTTTCAGTGATTTGATCATTCATTCACGGTAAATATCACTTTTGAATGTAGCATGAAATTTACAACTCCATTCATTCACTAACATTCACCATTCATACTAAAATTTTCGAAGTTTGAGAGTATTCATCCCACCACCAATCTTACAGGATTCATTGTGCTTGAAATCAAGTAAGTATAGTTTAGTTAATTTAAAGTTTTTTTGTTTAGAGAATAGTTGAGTTTATGTAAAATTTAATTTGTTTAGTTATTATAAAGAAAATTTTGGTTAATGTTGGATGGGTAATTTTTTTTTCATTCTCGTTTAGACGAAACAAATTGATTGTTATTTCATGAACATAATGAAATATTTCACGAAACAATTAGGGTTTGAGGTAGTACAAATTAGATTTTCCTGGGAAAAATTATGTTCTATATCGAAATTAAAGGTAATAATTTTTGAATAATTTGTTCACAAAAAATAGGGTTAATTATTGTCCACGAATAATGTTCAATTTTCGTTAAACCCTTAGTTTGTAGTGTTTATCGAAAATTAAACAACAATTTTCGTTAAACCCTACACAATAAGGGTTTAACGAAAATTGAACATTGTTTTTCGTTAAGCCTTAGATTGTTTGGTGTTTAACGAAAATTAGGTTTAATTTTCGTTAAACCCTGATTTTGTACGGTTTAACGAAAATTAAACCTTATAATATCATTAAACCCTACGAAAATCTACTTTATAATTTGTAGGGTTCATGTGAAGTTTAACTTGGACTATTGTATATTATATAATTGTATTTTTTAATCCGTTATGGAAATTAACTTGGACTAATCTGTAATGGAATTTATATTTTCTAATTTCGTTTAACTTAACGACACATCCTTTATTTGTTTTAACGAATTGTTTATTTTTCAGTGTAATTGGACTTGATGAGTTTGTCAGTGGCATTGTGGCATGGAGGTTATTGGCAAGGTTTGCAATATGTAAATGATATTCATGAAGTGATAAATCTTGAAAGATTGACATACGAAGATTTATTGAAATCAGTTTATGCGGCCGTCCATGCGGATATGAATGGTTGGTTTTATGTGATCCATTCTCTAGTGGAAACGAATGAAGTCTTGAAGAATAAAAAAATGAAGACTGATTCTGATTTACAAGATTATTTTACAGAGCAGTATGAATACTTGGTTATTTTCGTTACGTTGAAAAGGATGGACGTCGGAGTATTGGGTGGATCTTCTTATCAATCCGGGAAGACACAACAAGGTGGTGAAAGTTTAAATCCTTTCATTGAGGGAGTTCGAAATTTAAACTGCTCGAGTGTTCCGATAGGGCTGCAAGACGACCCATAATTTTATTCAAGATGGGGTATAAATGATGGCTTGGGCGGAACATCTTCAAATGTAAGGTGGGTTACAGACGACGGCTTAGTTGGAACCTCCTCAAACTTTCAAGACCTTAATTTGGCCCCTCCCGAAGAAATTCAAGAACCAGGACCTGAACTCAATGATCATCGATCAGGTAATCAACTATTACTGGTCTTATCATATGTGAATGTGTGTAACGATTAAAAAAGTTGTTCATATATCTTTTTTGGGTAGATCGAAATGATGAAGCAGATGACTTCGTATTGGACGAAGAGGTGGAGGCAGTCTTGGATCAGGAACAACGAGTAGCGTACGAGCAATTCTGCGATGACATCATGCGAGCTAGTGGCATATTCCAGACATACCTGAATTCCCAGAAGCTACTGCACAGGTTGAGCAGGCTCCAACTGGTTTGCAAAAAGGAGCCTTGTTTGGCAGTAAAGATGAACTGCAGCATATAGTTGGGTATTATCATCTGGAGAATCAAGTCCAATTTAGGGTGGAAAAATCCGACAAGCACCGATGGGCCGTGAAGTGCAATCAAAATGAATGTGCTTTCTTACTCACGGCAGTAGAAAAACACGGTGTTTGGAAAATCGCCAAAGTTGTCTTGCCCCACACCTGTTCGTATCTTCTCAGTGCTAGTGCTCCTCGTAGGATTCCGTCCTCTTTGATCGGAGATTATTTTATGTAAAGGCTCCGGAAAGATAAGTCTGATATCGCTCCTAGGGAGATTATGCGAGAGATGCACGCGCGATATGGACTGAATTTGAGCTACAAGCATGCTCGTCAGGTAAGACGTCATGCAATGTATAAGGAATACGGTGATCTTCAAACGTCATTCCACCGGCTTCCAGCCTACTTAGAGGTCTTGAAAGAACGGAATCCCGGAACATACACCGCGATAAACACTCAGAAGGACGGCCATTTCAAGTATGCTTTTTTTACATTGGGTGCATCCATTGCCGGATTTCGACTGTATTCCAGACCTGTTATAGTGGTCGACGGTTGCCATTTGAAGGGGCAGTACAGGGGTATTGGTTTCGTTGCTGTGACTAAAGACGGAAACGATCAAGTTTTCCCCATCGCAATTGGGATAGGGAGTGTCGAGAACGATGATTCTTGGACGTGGTTTCTCAAATAGATCCGAGAAGCCGTTGGTTATCCGGATGGCTTGGTTATCGCGTCTGATCAACATGTTAGTATCGGTAATGCGATAGAATCTGCATATCCCGAAACATACCATGCTCTTTGTTGTTTCTATCTTCAACAAAATCTAGCCAAATATGGAGGGCATTTGGTTGGGCTATTTCACACAACGGCATACTGTTACGATGAAGATACATTCAATAGGTATGTCGAACTTCATGTCTTAAATATTCCTAATTCATTAACTAACACAACTATATTTTTGTATTGATGATTTAGTTTTTTTTTCCAGGTGCATGTCTTCTATCAACGATAGTGGCATCCAGGGTGCGATTGATAGCTTGATTCGAGCTGGTGTGACTAGGTGGTCACGTGTGAAATGCCCTGTTCGAAGATTCAACTTCATGACCTCTAATGCTGCTGAGGTTTGGAATGCTCGTCTAATCTGGACTAGAAAGTTGCCAGTATGTTCGTTCTTGGAGGTTGCTCGACGGGTGATTGAAAAATGGTTTATCGAAAGAAGGTTGGCTGCTGATGACAGAGGATCAACTTTCACGAAGTCAGTGCACGATAAATTATCCGAATTTATGCGGCAAGGTCGAAATATGGAGGTCCAGAGGATGGGAAGATCGAATTTCAAGGTCACGGATGGGCGAAAAATATTTTTGGTGGGCCTTAGTGATGGTGTCTGCAGTTGTATGTTCTTTCAAATCGAGATGATGCCATGTGCACACGCTTGTGCAGCAATCAGGTACTCATATATACTGTTACATTGACTATATTTAAACAAGTTTGCAGTGTTCGTAATTTTTAAATTAATCCGTGTTTACTGTAGTGCTGCTAATGAGCAAATTACCTCGTATGTTGCCCCGTATTATATGACTCACTGTCTGAGGGGGATGTGGGCTTGTGAAGTTATGCCTGTGCCGGATCCGACAGAGTGGACAATGGATGATGACATGCGAAATAAGATGTGTTTTGCCCCGGATCAACCAAAACAGGCCGGTCGACCAAGAAGCAAGCGAATACCTTCTACTGGTGAACATAGAGGAGTGCGCCGACTTAAATGTTCGCATTGTGGTCATCCTGGCCATAACTGCACTACATGCACACAATACATCCCCCTGTAGATGGTCTATTCAGTGCAAATCCGGATTAAGGTGGACAACAGTGTAGAAGAAAGAAAAAATGTTCTATATGTGGATCTGAAGAACACAACAAACGAACGTGCCCGAGAAATAGAACATCTCAGCCGAATTGTGTGCAATAATGTTGTCGGCACGTTTTTTCATTGTTTCTATGTTTTTTATTATCTGTATCAGTGGTGTGTTTTTAAATGTTGTCGGTTTTTAAATATCATTACTATTTGTTGATACAGAAAACTGAAGGAGACGAAAAAACTATTTTCGAAATACTTACTATCGTCGATAACAAAATAAATATTCAACTACATTCTCATATTCAACCATTGCTCTAAAAATAAAAAAAATCTAGGGGTATGGTGTCAGCGGCAGTGGAGTTTTTGTACACAATGTAGGCTATCCTCTTCCTGACGCCATTGATCCCCTTCAATGCCTTAAGTGACTGTCTTGGCCACTCCTGTAACATCCCACTCTCAACTGCGAGTAATGACCAAGCCCCACAAGAGGTGCTGTCTAACTGCTTGTAGCACATGTCCACTTGTAAGAATGCCAATTGGAACTCAGCTGCACCCTGTGGGATGTGTCGCCCTCGTGCAAAGGCCTTCTCACAAAAGCCACAGTACTCCAGCAATCGTGGCATAATGCGACGGAGTGGGAGGGTCTGTCTTATCCGGTGCTGGATGATATCGGGAGAGAACCGATGTCTTAAGCTGTTGGCCAGGTAGATCCTCGATTTCTCGAGGTCTATAGAACATGCAACCTAATGACCGTCCAGGTACAGTACCGTCCAAACTTGCCATTTTGGGAAAAAACAATTAGAACCTGTTACCGATTCGAAAATGATTAAAAAACTCAAGTAAGGTTAGTATTAAATACTTATTACTGCTATGTCCTCCCACCATGGCTGCATGAAATTCCACTTCGGCTTATCACCTCGCACATAGGGCGCAAGACGCTCCATCTGTACCGGTGTGAACATCTCTCTGGCCCCCGCCAAGTATTTACAGTCGTCTTCCTCGCCATCATGCTTTGCCTTCCAAATTTCATCACATATTTCCTGACAATAAAACAATTGCAACTCAGTGGCAATATCAACACAAATGAGATAATACTATAAAAGTGTGATTTGAAAATGAGCTAGTACTATAAAAGTGTGATTAGAACTTACGTGCAGATGGATATCCACCAATTGGATCATCCCCTCCAATTCGTGCTTGCTTTGTATGTTGGCTGCTTCTAGACAGCTCTGTAGTATCCCAAGGTACGCATCAATGGCCTGGAATATATAGGAATGATGTTAACAGTTCAAATTTTTGCAAATCAACTCTGGTAAAAAGGTAAAAGACTAAGTATTACTGTGTAATCCATTTCCAACTTGGGATCAATGAAATTCCGGAAGAAACATGGCCCAACGGCCACACCAACACCGATGTTGCGTTTGTAACGATAACAAGACAAAAACGAAGTCAAATCAGAAGCACTAAACATGAAACAAATAATGGTTAAATCAACTTTCACTAAACATAATTGCTTACGATTCCACTTTGTCGTCGGCACTCATGTAGTAGGACTTGAAGTCGCCTGGAATGACGGCCGTCCTTCTAGAAGGCTCATCCGGCAAAAAGGGATTGCGAACAACTGCAGAAGGTACTCTTCGTCGGGCTGCAGGTCCAACCGGATCGATATTTGGGACGGCAGGAGGTGGGACTGGCGTCGATTCATGAAAAGCACTCATGTCAAAAGGATAATGCGAAGGAGTGCTCGCCTCAGCTGGAAAGGCCCTATCAGCTGGGCCTGGTGTCTGGAACGACTGCTGCCATGGTCTCCGTCCCATTGAACTAAAGTACGACCTAACATGATCCTCGATCATACCAGACATGATTTCAGCCATGCGATGCCCCAGATCCTGAGTCATGTGCTGTCGTAGACTAGAGTACTGCTGCTCGAATCGAGTATCCATCTATCCCGTCAATCGAGTGAACAGGTCGTCACTCATCCTTGAGCTCTGTCCGAGACCACTAAGAGCTTCATCCTGCATCGGGATCGAGGGTCCCCCACCGCCAGCCTCATCTACAGCGGTATCTTCATGCACACTCGAAGGGGTCGGCTGTTCGGTAGAGGCCCGTCCTCGGCCTTTTCGCACCGTACGTGCTCTAGATGGACCGGCAGCTGTACGATCAGTATTGGATGTGGAAGGTGCCCTACGAGCAGATGAAGTTGCCCGATGGCCACGTCGTTGCTGTACGACCTGGACTCCCTTGTGGATATTATCCTCGATATCCTCCCAGAATGTCAGGAGTCTCACTTCATCTGTGGGCTGAAGCGTCAAATGACACTCGATCTGCAATGAATCGTACAAATTTTAGAAGTAACACATAAACAAATTGTAACTGGTGTTTAAATAAATTTAGGGTAATAAGGTAATAAAGGTAAAATACCTGGCCCTGTAGTAAATGTGCAACGTCCAATTCGGATCTCTTCAAACCCCACTTCAGACACCGGGGCGTTTGTAACGGCGTGCTCAATCTCGTCCCAGCATATGTGGAGGTAATAGAGGCCTCAAAAGCCCATATGTGAAGAGAAGATATTTGTGAACCTTTTTAGCAAACAACATTAAAAAAATACAGTAAATGAATGTAATTTAGTACGTTCATACCAGCAAGGCTATCGAGAAACCATAAAAATGGTAGTGGTATCTATAGGACCGAACGGGGACAGTGGTCGGTAACCTATCCATGTACCGCAGAAGGGTGATGAAGCTGATCTTCCCCCATGGATAGCTCTCCCACATATCTTCCAGCTCCACTAGCATCCAATAATACTTGTCGACAACTGACTTCCCGGCGTCCACCCCGAGCAATATGAGGTGGAGGATCAAGATCTTAGCAATCTTCACCGTATTCTCCACACTATTATCAAACTCGCCGGAGGTGAATCGATCACGGAGCTCAGACATGGTGACGCGGCCCGACTCGACATGCACCCTCCAGTACACTGCCCCTTTAGGTGGGGTGCAATCCTCGCTCGGGTTGAAAGCCGAGTCACCGAACTTCAGGCCAATCACAAGGGCGAACTCTTTCCTCCCGAACCGACAAATACGCCGGGACTGCCCTATAGCAAACCACCTCTCGTCGTCAGGTCTCGCCTGCCCATGCACCTCATATGACATGAGGACGTGTAAAAAAGCCTTGCAGGACTCTGTTTCCGTCTTCCACATCAAAAAATGTCTGAAACAGTTCTTCCAAAAGTCACGTAGACACTGTCGGCCGAGAGCTCGAAGTCGTGTCTTGATCTCGTCCAGTACCGTCAGACGAACGTACCCATTGATGTAGACGACAGTACCCTGACATGCCTCACGAACGTACTCCAACTATACATTTCACAAACACCAAAATAAGCAAACTATTTAAATAAATATCATATGATTTCGAAATAAGCAAATCATTTAAATAAATATCATACGACTTCAACATACATATACCTGTTAATTAAAAAAGGATGAATAATTAATTCAAAAAAATGAATAATTAGGCAAGATATTATTAATTATTAATTATGAAGATGAATATAGATTATTAATTATGAAAATGAATGCAAGATATACATATACCGAAAATGAATAATCTTGATAATGAATAATTAGTTAAAAATTATTGAAAAATTAATTAATTATGCATGAATATTTTTAATTATACATTAAGGTTTTTCGTTAAGCCCTATAAATATAAGGTCTAACGAACAATAGGTAATTGTTCGTGAAATGGTTGAAAATCAAGGATTAACGAACAATGCCTATTGTTCGTTAAACCCTAATTTTATAGGGTTTAACGAACAATAGGCATTGTTCGTTAAGCCTTGATTTTCAACCATTTCACGAACAAAAATCTTGTTCGTTAAGCCTTATATTTATAGTGCTTAACGAAAAATCTTGTTCTCAAACCATATAATTCGATTCTAATCTAACTAAATTACATATAATTCGATTCGATTCTAACTAAATTAAATACATTCAATCCTAATTCACAAACATATATATCTTAATTCATATATTCTCGTTCGTATACATCCTATAAATAAATCATATATATCATAAATAATGAACAATAATATATCACAAACCCTATAACAACATAGATAGAAAATATTCAATCCATAAATTCTACAAACAAACAACAATCATATAATAAACCAACATGTATTTGAACATAAATTCTAAATTACAACATCAATAATATTAAATTCTAACCTATTCGATATACTCTTCGGCCATTTAACGAACTTTTCCTTCACGAATTTTTCAACCTAATGAACTTCACGAACTTTTTATTTTTTTCACAACAGTGGAAGCCAAAATTCTTTTTGGAAACAAGAGGGGAGAGGAGCCGCGAGAGAGAGGTAGGGGAGAAGGAGAAGAAATTTTCAAAATAATTCGTTCAAGCCCTAAGATTCTTTCTTCTTTGTCATATGCATATGAAGTACACTAGTAATAGGTGGTTGTGGGGGTGGGTGGGGCCAATTAATATTCCTTATAAAAGTATGGTCAAATATAAGAAATATTATATAATGTATGATAATTTTCATATGATATCAAAATCAAACACTAAAATAAATTTGTAGTTAACGAAAAATTAGGGTAGTAATTAAAAGTAGGGTTTCATTTTCGTTAAACCCTAAAAAATAAGGGTTTAACGAAAATTAAAGCTAGAGAGAAAATTTTCGTTAAACCCTAATTTTTTAGGGTTTAACGAAAATTATGGTATAATTTATAATTTTCGTTAAACCCCTAAAAGTAGGGTTTAACGAATAAGTGTAATATTTGATAATTTAACAAAATTATTTGAATATTAGAAAATAAAAAAAATAATATAACGAAAATAATTTAAATTACGGAAATAATTTTTGGATTTGACAAAAAATATTTGAAAATTTTAATACGAAATTTATTTAATAATGAACGAAATTATTTTATGGTTTCACTCTAATTATTTGATAATATAACGAAAATTATTTAATAATATAACGAAAATTAATAAATTACTATATTACTATAACGGATAAATTTATTACTAAATTACTATATTTATTTTCAATTTTGATATGTTCATCTTAATAAAAAAAATTTAAAAAAGGTATTTCATAAATCCGTGACAATTATTGTACTTGATAATTATTTAATTACGGGATTCAATTAATATTCGTTAAACCCCACAAAAATAGGGTTTAACAAAAAACATGCCACAAAATTCGTTAAACCCTAAAAATAAAGGGTTTAACGAAAATTATGGTTTTCTTCGTTAAACCCTAAATTTTCAGGATTTAACGATATTTTCATTATATTGTATATATTGTTTATATTAAAGCCTGCTAATCCGTACCCAAGCTTAACAGATTCTCTGCACCAATGTACTTTTGGGTATTTGGGGATAATATTAAAGTTTGGTGGGTATATTTGTATAAGTGCTTTATGCTTTTGGGTATATTGGGCATATGACTCTTTTTAATTTATCTTTTAATTCTAGTCACTGATAATTTTTATATTAATATTAGGGGAATTAGTTTGGATAGCCCTTCTTACATAAATATTTATCTAAATATTTGTCTAAATAGTCTTTGACCACAATTCTTATTTAAATTTTATCCCAACTTGGATGTCATGTTTAAAACTAACAAAGAAGTCTAAAATACCCTTGATACCACATGGGCTTTTGATGTTTTAAACCACACTAGTAGTACTCCCGCGCGATGCGCGGTTTATTATGTATTATAATAGTATATATGATTTGCAATAATATAATGAAGTTATTATATTAAAAGGTTATTTATGACATCTTATTATTTCGAAATTTATAAAAATCAATATTTTTTATTGATAACATCAATATTCAATAATTAAATATGAAAATAAAATTGAACATAATATAATAATAGTTTTGTGTTTGTGAATTTTAATTTATGAATAATTAAGAATGACTAATTATACTTACTAATATGTTTTGTTCATATTTTTGTTCCTTTATATCTTATAATTATTTTTAGAATTTATAAAAAAAATTCTCCATTGTTTTTAGATGGATTTGTTCAAAAAGCATTATATTTATTCCAAAAAAATTTAGTTTATATTTATAAATTTAGGTTTCAAATTAATTTTAAATTTTAAAACAATATTTCTTAGATTTTCGAAACTATTTTTCAGATTTTTTGGAACATATTATAGTTTTTTTTAATTTTTTTAGATTAATTATATCTATTTATTTGAAATAATTTTGAATAAATTTTATCAAATATTTTTATTATTTTTATTTAAAAAAAATTTATTCAATTTATTGATTTTTATATCTTACACGATTAATATTACATATATATTTAAATTAATTTTTAAATTTTATTTGTTGATTTAAGATTTTTAGTATTAATAAAATATGAAATTATTATTATTAATTTCAGATTTATTATTATTTTAATATTTTTATAATAGTTTCAAACTTTTAAACATTTTACAACCCTTTATAAAATGAAATTTAGATTTTAAAACTATTTTCCACATTTATATATTAAAATTATAAACTAATTTTCAAAATTTTAATTTTTGACAATGTTTAAATTTCATTATTTTCAAAATTTAATTATATCATTAAAATATAATCATATAATTTAAGATAGCTTCTTTTGTTTCATATCTACTCCTATATATAAATTATAGGATAGTTTGTTGTGTAAGATATATGTGAAGCTTATTCTATAAGATACTTAAAAGTTATTTAGTGTTTTTTTTGTCTATTGGTTGATAGTTTGGGTGGAAAAATGGCAAATCTGTAAAATTTGTCAACTTCTTTCATTTTATCTATAGTATAGATTTTTCATGAAATTTCAATTTAATTACTCCATCTATTTAGTAAGATCCGGACCTGAAAATATTTCATTTTCCTGGACTAAGTATATAGGCTGGAATACTTTCCTCATGCCAATACTGTCTAAAAAACATTGGTCTGGAATGAGTAATAATGCCACGTACCAATTCTTTCGGAAAATTATATAAAAAAGAAGATCAAATTGATCGCCGTGAAAATGGTATCAGAGCCTAGGTTTATTAAGAACTTTTAAGTTATATTTATTATATTTGTATAATTAACCTTTGGAGAGGAGAATTTCTCGAGAAAATATGGATCTGGACAATTGTCCAAGATGTTTACCATACATGAGATATCGTCAAATTTTGATGTTGTATAAACATGAACACCAGTACAAGATAACATATTGGGAAAACTAATATGTTGAACGAGAAAATGCAGGAGCCTATAGGGAAGCTTTGAGCCAATGCAATAGACAAGCAACATATCATCTGGATTACCTCGAGGTTAACCAAATGTTATATGCTGAGCTGATGAACTTGCAAGAAGCAGCACATTAGAATCATGGTTCCTAAAGGTGAACCAGAGTGGAACGAGATTCTTCCAGACACATCTAAGATCTCTACAGATCTTAGAGAAATCCAGAAGACGGTGCAGAATTATGGCAACCGCCATAATCATCTACCAACATAAATTCATCAGATCCAGAATCAATTGGAGATGATACTGAAATATCAGAAGGAAACTCTTGAAATCCTTCATGATATTAAAAAAGAGTCAAGAATCTGGAGGACAGACCAAGTCTTTCCGAAGGAAGAAAACGTATACATTTCGGAATAGTTGCCTATTTACACCAAACGGGGAAACCAACTGAAGTCATACGACCAATGACCAGGGATGAGAAGCTTATTGCTATCATCAAAGGAAAATCCATCATAAATTAAAGTGATGGATATGGAGAAGATTAATCTTGAAGATCTACAAGAACTTGCCGAATCCTTTGCAGGATTAGGAATAGTAGATCTAAAGATGAATACAAGAGATGGTTCAGCTTTGGTAACTCGTGACCAATACCAAAGACCACCTCTACAACCACCCGTTGATCCCAACATTGTAGAAAGTTCAGGTTCACATCATGTGGATGAACCCATGCCGCACACTGGAGATTTCATAACAAGAGGAGATCCTATTGTTTCAGGAACTCGACAATGTTCTAAAAGGCCAAATCTCATGAATACGCCTTATGGAAAATCACAACTTAATCCGATACATCCGTATGGATTGATGCTGAATCTGAATATTCCAGATTTTAAGAATCCAGAAGTCCTTATAGATGATTGGGCATCAGCAATGAGGATTGCAGCAGGAACCCTCGATCTTACAAAAGAATGATTCATTCTATTCCTAGAAATGAGTCTTGAAGAATCTGTAAAGATCACATGGGATATGACGCCACCAGAGATGAGGAACAATGTCATAGCTTGTGAGTCATTAAAAGGAATGGTAGATAATATGGCAAAATTATTCAAAATCCATTTTATCAGCATAAGCTATTTTGAGAGATTAGAAGAGGAAAAAAGAAAAAGATACAAACAAGCCCTCTATTGCCTCGAGTTACATGATATTTGTCATATTGACGAATACATCAAGTTGTTCACCGAATACCGATGGAAGTCCAAGGTGGATGACAAAGAAGCTTCGCAACTTTTCTTTGCGAAGATACCAAGTCCTTGGAGAGAGATGCTCATCAGGGAGTTCAAGAGTGCAGACGATTTGGATACTGTGGCCAGGAGAATGTCTTTCTTAAAGGCTAAGTTAACTGAATGGTGCCACCAGGCAGCACTCTACAAGAACTACAAGAGACTCCGAGGAATCAATAAAATGGTTCCCCTATATTGTGAAGATAATGACATCCTAACAGTTGTGGGAGGTCAACCACGAAGGCATAAAAAGGAGGAAACAAAGAAGCCATCCTTATAGTCGTGGAAGTAACAACAACAGAAGGAGTCATAGGTCTTTATAGTCGTGGTCAAAATAAAAGGCCCGGAGTTACAAGTCAGGGCAAAGACCAGCACCTAGTAGGAGTAGAGCCTCTTCAACGGGCTCAAACCAAGGAGGTTCCAGCAGAACCACAGGAAGAAGAACTTTCATACGAGCTCACACCAGAGCTAATGAAAGTTTTAAAGACTGTAATTGCTGGACTTGCGGAGCAAGAGGGCATATCTCAACAGATTGCCCAGACAACCAAAAAAGAGGTCTAAGACAGTTCGAAGCAACACAAGAATTTGAAGAAGAGATCTATTCGGATGATGGAAGCGAATCCACATCAGAATCAGAGTGAAGAAGAAATTCTTCAAACAACAAGAGAGGATATGTCAGGATTCCTCTCTCATACAACAGTCTCTCATAAAACTCTAATGAGGATTATGAAAGAGGATTCAAAGCTTCAGATGTATGATGGTTTCACCATCGGAGCTATGGAGAAGACATTGGATAAGTTTGGATTTCATAACAGAAAACACCAAATTATTTATAGAGTTACTACTGGAGAATTTGCCATCCCAATGGAATTCACTAGTAACTTGATCGAGATGCAGTTGATCCCTTACAAAGAAGTACAGGAGATCAGAAGCAAAGTCAAAAGAGATGTTGCAAATACACTCTCATGGATTCATATCGGAGCTATAAGAGTTGTAATTAAAGCAACCTTTAAGGAAGGAATTGATTCGCCACTAAATCTTGTGATTTTTGACAAACGAATCTCCAATCTCAAGGATTCATGCCTTGGAACGGTTACGGGAAATTTGTGTGCAGGGAAACTGGCATTTAATGTCTATCCTAGAATTGCATACAATTTGGGAGATCGAGATTTCAATAGAGTGCTAACCCTTCATCAAGGCTTCAAAAGAGACGACTTGATGAAAGAAAATAACATACCCTACTCGATCACCTACAAGATTTCCTATGCTCTCTCGAATACACATCATTCAGATGTATTCTTGAGAAAGGAATTTATCGAAGTCCCAAGAATCTTTGAGGATTTCGCCAGGGTAGTTCTACCAGAACTCATTGAATCTCCAACTATAAAGTAGATCAATATGAGAATACAAAACCAACCTGTCTTCAACAAAAGTCAATGCCTCAGAATGAAGACAAGAAGAATGTCTTTCCAACAAGACAGACTGATGAGTAGCAGTTGTTAGGAAGAAAGAAGGCCTAGTACAGTTCAGCGAATCCCAGGTGTATTCAAAACACAAGGAGAGCTGAAATGTCCAGAAGGCTGGAGAGAAGTTGAAGTAATATTCGACATCACCCAAAAGGATAATAGTTTTCTGTGTGATGTTCTATATTATCTCCAACAACCGATAGTGGGGAAATTTCAAGGAAGCCTAAAAATGGGTGAAATTGAACTAACTATCACGGGAGTTGCGGGAAGGATCCCAGAACAAGTAGTATTGGGAATCGACTTTTTTAAGGATCATAAGCTTTGGGAAAGATTACAAGATGGAATGGAATTTACAGTGGCTAATAAACGATACAGAATCAGATGACCACTAGTCCATTCTCCATATACATTTCCATCGGAATGATATATGGTGAGTATAAGGCTGAGTATTTTACAGCCTATGTTGACTCAGGAGCAGGGATTTGTACTGCAAAGCAAAGAGTCTTTCTTAAAGAATTTGGAGAAGATCTACCAGCCATTGCAGGAAGAGATTTCTCAAAAAGGATTCTTATCCTTAATAGAGGACTTAAGCAAGCAGAAATTATGATCGGAGGCGCTGGTAGTACTTCATGGTACAAGGTGAAGACGCCACCAATTTATTTCCATGATACAGGAGCAAATGTTTTGCTAGGAAATAATTTTCTACCAACATTTAAACGATTCACACAGGAAAATGAGACAAGAAGACTTATTTTCATAACATTATGTGATCATAAGATTATTGTCCAGAGACTGCGGGAGGCATTCTACCGAAAGATGCCTATTAATTTTCGCAGCAAGCGTGGTGATGAAGCCAAACTTCGACATCCAAAAATGGTGGATAAAAGAAGATTTGGTGATGCCTTATTATCCTTTCGACAATTTGGTTCGAAACAAAAAGATACCAAGAGATGGGATAATACTTTGTATTCATTCAGAATATAAGGAGGAGAACGAGTTCCTCCAGAGGCTATTGCAGAATTGCGAAAAGCCATATTGGAGAATCCACATAGTGATGTTACCATTGAAGAACATATATCACTCGAGGATTTCAAGAAAAAGATCTAAAGGAATTACAATGAAGATCCTTTGGCGTGGTGGAACAGGAACGAGCTCAAAGCATCCTTCAAGGTTAAACCTGGAAAGGAACATGAGTTCGTAAGACTCAAACCAATCCTTATGAATCAGAATGATCGCGAGGATATGTAGAAGATACTTAAGGAACATCTTGACCTTAAGTTAATCTCACCAGGAGTTTCTCCATACAACAACCCGGGATTCCTTATTAGGAATCATGGAGAAATAAAAAGAGGAAAACCTAAACTTTTTATTAATTACAAGGGGATTAATAACATTTTGGAGTTTGATGGATATTACATCCCTAGTAGAGAACACTTGGTTAATTGTATCAAAGGTGCCAAGATATTCTCAAAGTTCGATTGCAAGTCTGGATTTTACTAGATCAAGATGGAGGAAGAAAGTAAGAAGTTCACAGCTTTCTCCACACCACAAGGACACTATATCTGAAACATGATGCCTATAGGATTGGCAAATGCACCCCAGATATATCAAAGAAAGATGGATAATCTTTTCAAAGATTATTTCAACTTTATGTTCGGCTACATAGATAATATTCTCATCGCATCAAAGAACATGAAGGAACATCTTAAACATTGGGAAATATTTTCAAATGTTTGCCATAAAGAAGGATTAGTGCTTTCTGAAAAGAAGACAGTGATTGCTACGAGACAGATTGAATTTCTCGGAATTGAAATCGATGAATCTGGAATCATTCTATAAAGTCATATTGTAGAAAAAAATACAGGGATTTCCAGATGATCTCAAAGACAAGAAACAACTTCAAAGTTTTCTTAGAGTTGTTAATTTTGTTGGAATGTTCATTAACAATCTGGCACATCACAGGAAGGTGTTCAGCCCATTACTCAAGAAAGATTCTATATTCAAATGGGAAGATGAACATCAAGAAGGGATTAGCAACTCAAGGAAGTCTGTAGCAAACTTCCAAAACTTGTTATACCTCAGGACGAGGATGAACTGGTTCTTTACACAGATGCCAGTGATTTTTGGTGGGCAGCAGTTCTTATGAAAGTCGCACCAAACGAAGAAGTGCCATGTAGATATTGCAGCGGTCTGTTTACAAATGGGGAAGCAATTCGATGGTATATCAATGAGAAAGAATTCTTTGCAGTCAGAAAGGCTTTAAAAAAATGGCATCTCTTTTTACTAGCTAAAAAGTTTACCTTAAAAATTGATAATTCAAGTGTCAAAGCTTTTCTGAAAAATAAAATTGAATCAAAACCATAAAATGCTAGGAAACTTAGATGGTAAGCTGAATGTTAATATTATGATTATGATATTGTTATTGTGAAATCTCATGAGAATGTTCTTGCAGATTTTCTAACACGAGATGGAAGGACGCGTTGCTGACGAGGTCCTTAAACGAGTAAGACATCTCAGGGAAAACCTGGAGAGTCTTAAACGAGAATTTGGAACGTTATATCTCAATGCCGAAGTCGCTGGATGACTTCAATGAGTTGATCAAGAATCTGTTTCTGGTCTAATACAAGCATGTCAAAACGCTCAGGGACAATTGTTCCAAGCGTTGCATAAGCCTCTTCTCCAGGCTGCATCTCCCACGGTGCAAAAAGGAGCAATTAGAGATCAGGACTCTAACCCGAAGGCTATGTATTCAAATACCATGCTTACGAGTGTTACAGGTGATGCATTTCTTGAGGATGTAAAACCTGCAATGAATGTTGAAGCTCCGGTGTCAAAACCCGAGTCTTCAAATCAACCCAGCACCTCTGGGGTAAAAGAGGGAGAGTTGAACCTAAGGCCACAAATAGACAAAACAAAGGTTCAAATTGACGAGTTTAAAATTTCTCCTATGCAGATTTACCAACGACAATAGGAGAAGTTGATTACGAGAAAAGGTATCAACCCGGAAAGGACTATAGTTGATATCTCAGGGAAATATCCCAGAGTTTGGATGAAGCCAAACAGTCATCCAAACGAGGTACAATAATGGTATAACTTTGGAGCACTTGCTTCAATCTATACTACATCACCAGGATTCCCAGAAATCTTGAAATTACGGAGATGGATAGGAGAAACGGTTCACGAAACCTGGATAGATAATCCTCATTTGTCTAGGGGTGATATTTTGGAGCTCTACTTTATCAGTGCAATTTCAAAAACTACAAAGAAAGGTTCTTACGAAGCCTTTCACTTTTATCAAGCTTAGAAGACCAGACGGTAATGTCTTGAAAAACATAAAGACAGCCTCGCCGGAAGAAAGTCAGATATTGGTAGGATCATTTTCAGAAGATGACGCTTCTACAAGGCGAGCATGGGGACTTTGGGTCTGTCTCACAGAAATGGACAAAGTCAAATACCCTTTCAAGTTTTTCCAGAATTCAGCAAATGGATCCTTCCTACTGAATTCAATGACAGGATCTACCACAGGATTTGCTGAAGAACTCTTCGAAACAAATAGAAGAAACCTGTGGGAAAACAAGATTCCGGGAAGCAAAGAAACTTATCGGAAGTTCTGTAACATGGCGCATGTAGGAAGATGGATTGATCAGATCTGTCCAACATGCCCGGAACAGAAGGAACCTGAGTTTGGGAAAGGATTCCGACCCAAACCCGACTGACAGGATCATGGGTCTAACAAAGACAGGGGCCTAGCACAAAAGAAATGCTATCCCCGGGGACCACGACAACCAAACGTTTAGAGATTCCCCCGACAGAATAAAATGGGATAGGTCACGAGAAAATGACTCTCCAACCAATAACGCATGAGAGGCTGAGTCAAAAGTAAATGATTCCCCGACAAACCTAACATGGGCTGAGTCATGGGGCATTAAGAGGAAGAACATCAACCAAGCTGAAAGAGACTCCCCAACTACTATCACATGGGAGCACTAATGGAGTAGGCCAGCGGGTGTTCAAGCAAGATTTGGAATCCGCACTTCAAGTCCGTATTCATGTCTATATATAGCAGGAGTTGAAGGAAGCTGAGGACATCAACCATTCCCCTTAGTTTTCTCTAAATAAAAATCTTTGTAATAGTTTGAGTGTTCTTAGTTCATGTGTGTACGAGTGCAGGCCTCATCTCTTATGAGAGGCTAGACAGGTATTCTCCTCCCAACAGGAGATTACTTATGTAATAAATATTTCTTATAAAGTTCTTAATAAAATAAAGGCTTTTGCTTTCAGCATGTGTTCTTAGTACAGTTAGTTCATTCCCTAGAAGGAATACTTTGTACACCTGGTGTAGGAAACAAACCAAAGTTGTGCTATGCAGTTACTGAAGGAGCTGGATAACTTGCAGATCATCTTCCCTGAGGGTTGAAGTTGAACAGTGAGGAACTGTTCGTAAAAAGGTCTGGGGGCAGTGATTTTCCAACTACTGGCTTTGCAAACCATCTCACCCGGTGCTGTTGCGGTCAAAGAAATGTATGAATTCTAGGGGATTGATTAATTTTACGGAAGCATGTTGGGCCTGATTTTGATCAGTTTACATCTTATTCGGATTTTATTTAATAGATGAAGTATAATGAAAGAATTTCATAATAAGAAACATCAAAGGATATAAGGGTCATTGCATTTTCGACTTTGAGTGAAAAGGGATATTGATTTTAATTCTTATTTAATTTTGAACTTTTAAATGAGAATTTTGAAAAGAGGACGATTTTCCGAAAAAATTATGTTGACTAGGCTCTTTAAATGAAAGCCCCTTAATATTATGTAATTTTGATGCATTACACATTCTACTTTTCAATAAACTCAAGCAAAACATAGATGGTGTCACAAAACGCTAAAATTGTGTAAATTGAATGCAACTTACTTGAAGAAAAAAAAAAGCACAAAACAAAGTTGCAGATTAGTGTTTTGATGTTAAATCACACACATCGTTCACAAATTTTAATAATGAAAATGTTAAAATTAAATCGAGTCGTAGAGGGTGGGTGCAACTTCACCATATAGACACTACCCAATACCCATAATTCAAAATTCATTCTACACACTGTACTTTCTCTATATTTCTCACCATTTACAATATTTTATTTAAAAAGCCACAAACCTAAGAGTGTGAATTACAAACCACAAACCTTATAGTTCAAGTAGTACCACATCTTTAAAAAAATAATGAAAATTGATTGATCCATGTTCAAATTTGGATCACTCATTTTTTGTCTCACTCGTATACTACATCAAAAGTATGTATTTTTGACTGCGTGTCATTACGCGATAAAATTAAATAATTTCTTTCCTAACCTAACCAACTAGTAGCATAATTTAGGGCAAGTCAGAGTCGATCCCACGAGGAGTGAAGAATAAACTATGTCACCTATGTTCAATTCAATCAAAGAGCAGATTATGAGGGGTTTTTGAGATTGATCAACTATAACTAAATTAACTAAAATAAACTTAGAAAGCAAATTAAACAAGAGATCAATGGATGCAAATATTCAAGTTAACAGTTCAGTTATCCCCCAATTTCAATTATGCCTTTGTAGCGCCCCGGACCAAAAATGAAGCATAATTGAATAATTAAATATTAAACCCTTAATTAGATTATTATGTGCGTTCATTTTGAATGTTTAATTTAATTATGTGCGTTTCAGATACGTGTTTAACGCCGGTTTTAGATGGATATATTTTCCATACATGGAATATAGAATATTATTTTACCATAAGATGCGTAACGAAAATATGAGAACATAGAAATGAATTAGAGGTCAATCGGAGACCCGTAGCTCAATTGGCGAAGGAAAGGGAAAAATTTTGATGAACGGTAAAAATAAAAAGAATATTTTAATGGAAGGTAAATTAAGATATTTTTGGTAAATAGTAATTTTCCAACGGTAAAAAGTAACTTTGAAAATCTATAAATAGGGGCTCAGTCCATTCAAAACTTAATGTTTCTCCGAACGAGCCGAAAGCGACGAAAACACGTTATCAGTTGGATTGAATTTTGAGACACGGGATTTGGAACACGAGATCTAAGACATGAGATCGTTGGTACTCGCTACTCACGTGGTAACCACCGAATAAGGTGGGGGTAACTTCTAAACTCAAAACCCTTATGTTTCCATAACTAAATGCTGTGATTATATGATGTAAGTGGGGGTACATTCTAAACCTTTATTTGTTTACAGTTTTCCCTATGTGATATATGAATTGTTGAACTCTACGTGCTATGTTTATATTCTGTGCTTATTTTACGATAGTGTGGTAGGTTTTGGCTGAGTGTCCTTTGGGCTGCGTGTTCATTGGCTGAGTGTCCTTTGGGCTGAGTGTCCATTGGGCTGCGAGTCATGGGCTGAGTGTCCTTTGGGCTGCGTGTCCATTAGTGAGTCATGGGTAGTGTGTTCGTTAATGAACCGGGTTATGTGTTTTGTGTAGTATGTGATGTGTTTAATTGCTGATTTGTTATATCTGTTTAATACGTGATCGGTTTAATAATTTTAAAACATGGAATTTTCTCCCACGAGTGTATTCAACGCACTCACCCCCCACATGTACTCACACTACAGGAGATGAAGGAAGTCATGACGCGTAGAGAGAGGGGTGCTCTATCAGCTGTGTCCATCTTCTGGTTTTGTCTTTTAAAGTTATACGGTTCGTTTGTAAAAGAAAACTATATTTTCTCCTTCTTTGTAATAGATCCTGATGTTTTTCCACTGCATAAGGTTTCAAATTTTAATTTATCGGTTGTATCCGATGTTTCAAGTGTACCACTTCTTATCTTTTCCTTTTTCTTTCTACTTTATATCATGTACGCCTTCTTCCCCCTTTCTCTCTTCACGCCCAAAGAGAAAACTCTGATATTTTTAACGAAAGATTTTGGGGCGTTTCAGTCTTAATCAATGTAACACCCCTCTCTCACATTATCATGGAACTATCACCCCTAGTCTAACAACAAGCTTTGTTAAACCGAATCGTCTCTTAAGATTAGTTAAATGTGGATAAGATCTCTAATTAACCCTATTCAATTGAATAACCTAGAATAAGCTCTCTAGATTTAATTAATCAAATGCATTAATTATCAAGACGATAGGATGAACTAGACTCTGAATACATAAGTTCGATTCGATAATCTAGGATTATTCTACCCTAGAGATGCACGACCTCTAGTTTACTACTTATGAAGATTAAATCACAACAATTAGGATTCATGATCTAAAATTCTAGCAATCAATTATCAATTACTTAACCTAGGTGATCAGTCCAAATTAAGTATCAACAATTGAAAACGATATTCACAGATAGCATAATCAATTCCATTCAAACATTGAGAAGGGGAAACAAGATTAATTAAAACATAAAAGAAATATGGGTTCAAACATCCCTACTAACCGGAATTGAAAGATTAACCGATCATCCTTGTAATTGAATCCATCAAAGCAATCGAGAACTCTATCAAATCAATCTAGGAAAATAAAATTATGTTTCTCTCTCTAACTCTCTCTCTAAACTAACGTCCAAGAACTCTCCTTAATCTCTCTCTAAATTCCTCTCATGCGTGAATTAAGGAAGAGAAAAATTAGTCTTTCTTGGGGAAAAAGGCATATATATATGACTTGCTGGTGGCGTGAATATGCCCTTCTTAAATTGGAATGGGCCTGTGTTCGTCTCTTCCTTTAATTTACTAGCCCAAGCCTCTTTTTCCTTAGTCTTCAATTGAATTGCTAAGCCCAATAAATGTCACTTCCATGGCCCACACTCGTCTCGTCTCCTTCCATTGATCCACGAAAAATTTCTTTTACTCTAAAATACTCCATAAATCCCTAGAAAAATCAAGAAAATAATTTATGAAATACTTGGAGACATAATTCACACATATGTAGGAAAATAATACATCCAATCAAATAAACGATATTAAAATTTCATACTAAACATCACTAAAATGCACATATTTTCCTCGTATCAAATTCCCCCACACTTAAACTATTGCTTGTCCTCAAGCAACAAAAGAATTAAAGTACAAAGGGAATCAAAATAATAGATCATCGCTTGCTCAGATTCTCACCAACACTCATGGAAACTCGAATTCATGTCGGGAATAAGACACAAAAATATGTTGGACTCAATGCACAATCTCAAGAAATTATTAGTTTTGGAAGGGCATTAGAAATCAAATTTCTCATAGACAATTCATTAATTCACTCTACCACCTACATCAATCAACATACTTCAACTCCTTTTACGATATCCTTAATTTAAATTAGAACTTGTTAAGATTTCACACACTATGAATCACCCCCATTTTTCTTGATGTTGTTGGAGATAAAGACGTTGAGTTGAAAAAAATTGAGAAGTGAAAAGATGATGGGGGTGTTGAATCAACTGTCTGCTCTTAGAGGTCCCGTGTGAAAAGTTAAAATCGAATAAAATGCATAGTATGGATTAACCTAAGAGTGGTGTGGAACTGCCGACTGCATCCACAAAAAAATAAACAAAGCAAAACGACGATTCATTATCGTTTGTTTAAAAAAAAGAAAAAAAAGAAAAAAATGGCGCTAGAAGAAATGGGTGATTCATTATGTGAGAAGTCTTAATAAAATTTTGATCTAGATGAAGGATATCGTGGAAGAATTAGAGTATGTTGATTGATGTATATGGTAGAATGGATTAATGATTTGTCTATGAAAAATTTGATTTCTGATGCCCTGCTGACACTTGTGATTTCTTGAGATAGTTACATTTAGTCCAATGTGTTTTTGCTTGCATATGCCTTGTGTTGACATGAATTGAATTCTTATGAGTGTTGGTAAGGATCTGAGCAAGTGATACTCTTTCTTATTTGTGATCCCCGATGTGTTTAGATTTTTTTGTTGCTTGAGGACAAGCAATGATTTAAGTGTGGGGAGATTTGATAAGTAGGAAATATGTGCATTTTATCGAGGATATATTTATGATTTTATAATCTTTTAGATGATTGAATGCACCGTTTATGTAACTATATTTGTTTTCGATCTCCAAATACTTCATATATTATTTTCTTGATTATTTTAGGAGTTTTGAAGTATTTTGGAGTCGAGGAAGATGATCATGGGACGAAGAGAAGTCAATTGGGCCTAATTTAATTTTCAAAGCCCAAAAGAATTAAAGAAGACTAAGTTTGGCTTTAAGAGTAAATGAAAGAAGGGCCCATCACTCCAGAGGAAGAAAAGAAGGAAACTTTTCCTTCTTGCCAAGAAGTTCACACGGCCATGAGTTAAAAAAGGAAAAGAAAATCAAGAGTTCCTTTCTAAGAGATTGCCACTGTTCACGCAGGAGAGTATTGGAGAGTATTAGAGAGTATTCCGCTAATCTTTCAATTCCGATTAGCAGGGATGTTTGAACCCATATTTATTTTATGTTTTAATTAATTTCGTTTCCCCTTCTTGATGTTTGAATGAAATTGATTATGCTATCTGTGAATATCATTTTCAATTGTTGATACTTAATTTGGACTGATCACCTAGGTTAAGTAATTGATAATTGATTGCTAGAATTTTAGATCATGAATCCTAATTGTTGTCATTTAATCTTCATAAGTAGTAAACTAGAGGTCGTGCATCTCTAGGATAGCATAATCCTAGATTATTGAATCGTGCTTATGTATTCGGAGTCTAGTTCATCCTATCGTCTTGGTAATTAATGCATTTGATGAATTAAATTTAGAGAGCTTATTCTAGGTTATTCAATTGAATAGGGTTATTTAGATATCTTATCCTAATTTAACTAATCTTAAGAGACGATTCGGTTTAAGAGAGCTTGTTGTTGGACTAGGGGTGATAATTCCATGATAATCTGAGAGAGGGGTGTTACATTGATTAAGACATAATTGAAATTGGAGGATAACTGAACTGTTAACTGGAATATTTGCATCCATTGATCTCTTGTTTAATTTGCTTTCTAGGTTTATTTTAGTTAATTTAGTTATAGTTGATCAATCTCAAAACCCCCCATAATCTGCTCTTTGATTAAATTGAACATAGGTGGCATAGTTTATTCTTCACTCTTCGTGGGATCGACTCTGACTTGCCCTAGCTACTAGTTGGTTAGGTTAGGAAATAAATTATTTAATTTTATTGCGTAACGACGCGCAGTCAAATTTTGGTGCCGTTGTCGGGGAGTAGTTTAAATTTATTGTGTCATCTTGTTTCTTTTCTTATTTTGTTTATATAAAAAATCAAAAATTTGAAAAAAAAAATTTGCTGTGAAGTTCGCTGAATTTGCCCTGTTTGTCTGTTTAACCCTCTCTGTTTCTGCCCTGTTTTCGCCTGGTGATCTATTCTGTTTTACTCTGTTTTTCACACTGTCAGTCCAAGTGTGACTTTGGTCTTCCAGTGTCAATTTTGCAGATTGCTTCAGTGAAAAGAAAAATATCTGGATTTCTCAAAATGGTAGAGGAACGAACATTGAGGGAGCTAGCAAACCCCGCTCTCACTCAACAACCAATTTGCATCACCTTTCCCGATTTAGATGAAGATACTAACTTTGAGTTAAGATCTGGATTAATCCACTTACTTCCATCTTTTTATAGACGTGCAGGTGAAGATCCCCACAAACATTTGAAAGAGTTCTACACTGTCTGTTCAAGCCTAAAGCCTAAGGATGTAACAGAGGAACAAATTAAAGTCAGAGCATTTCCATTTCTCTTTGAAGGATGCTGCAAAAGATTGGTTGTACTATCTTCCCTCAGGTTCCATCACAAGATGGAATCAGATGGAAAGTCTCAGGTACTTCCCTACATCTTGAGCAACCAATGTTCGAAGGGAATTATTTGGAATTCGACAACAGCATGTGGAGACATTGCATGAGTATTGAGAGCATTTCACGAAGTTGGAAGCAAGCTGTCCACATCTCCAACTCTCTGATCAACTTATGATTCAATACTTCTATGAAGAACTATCCTCGATGGACCAATACCACATTGATGCGGCTAGTGGAGGGTTATTGTTGGACAAAACACCATCAACAGTGAGACTTCTCATCACGAGCATGGCTGTTGTCTCGCAACAATTTGACACCCGTGATTCTTCACTACGATCTGTAAAGGAGGTAAATAACTCTACCATCGAGGATAGATTAACTGAATTAACTTCTTTTGTTCGTCAAGCTGTTGCAGGTACTTCTCAGGTAAAGCCTTGTCGTATTTGCAATACCACTGACCACACCACATATTCATGTTGAGTTTTGCTCGATGAAATTGAGGCACATGCCAATGCCGTGGGAAATGGAAATTATCAAGAAAGGAAGTTCGACCAAGAAAGAAGATATGATCCCTACTCCAACTCATACAATCCAGGTTGGAGGGATCATCCAAAATTAAGATGGGGAAATCAACAAGGAGTTTCGAATGGAGAGAATAATTGGCCCCCTCAAATCTTGAAGAATTCAAATCATCGGGAGCAAGCATCCGGACACAGTTCTGACTCATCATTGGAGGATATGATGAAGACATTGGCCTCCAACACAATACAGTTCCAAAAGGACACTGCTCAATTCCAAAGGGATACCCAATCAAGTATTAGAAATCTTGAGACGCAAGTGAGCCAACTGGCGATGGCTGTGAGTTGTCTTGAGGCCCAGAATGGAGGTAAATTACCGTCTCAACCAGAGATAAATCTAAGGAATGTCAGTGCAATAACTTTGAGGAGTGGGAAACAGTTGGAAGAACCCAAAAAGCTTCAGAAAATTTCAAAAAATGACGAGGAAGAGAATTCTGCCGAACAGCCTGACACTGAACTGCCAGTGTCGAAACAATCTCCTATTGTCAAAATTCCAGAATCTGCACAAGTCAGGAATGATTTTTCTACATAATTTCCTACTAATTTGGTTTCTTTTCCTTCCAGGTTAGCGAAGATAGTAAAAGAGGATATCAATGCAATAATTTTGAGTGAGAAACAGTTTAGAGAGCCTAAAAAGTTAGAGCATTTACAAGAAGACGATGAGAAGGATGAAAAACTCGTCAGTCAGCTAGACACTGGATTACCTAGTGTGAAACCGACATCCAGTATCAAATTGTCAGCCTGTGAGAATTTGGTAAACCAACTAAGTTCTGTTTAGATTAATGTTGATTCTCTTCATCTTTCTTGTAGGGTGAACTCAATTTTGGAGGACAGAAGAAAGCATGATGAAGAAATATTTGTCTTAGATGAAATCCATACACTTTCTAAAGCACTTCTCACTGGATTCTCAAACCTCAAATCAATAAAGAGAAGAAAACTCAATAGAGGGGTATTGAACATGATGGTTCTTGATGTGTTATCTTTGAGACCAATTCCAAAACCTCATTGGTGATCAGTTGACATGATTCCATACTTCTTTTATTTCTCTTATCTCTATGCATGATTGGATCTTATTGTCTCTTTATCTTGTGTTGTGATTTGAGTTGTTTGGGGACAAACAAGGTTCACGTGTGGGGGGATGGAGAATTGTTGAATAATTTATAAAGTGTGGAATATATCACATATCTTGTATGTAGTTGCATTTAGATTCATATAGTTGCATGTAGCTTGTTTTTTTTTTTTTGTGTATTAGGATGCATGTTTACTTGCTTTAGCATGTTTAATTTTGTTTGCATTTGGATATAAAAATGAAAAAAAAATGTTGAGTAAGTGGGCTTGCAATGATGATTCGAGTGTTGTTTATTTTCGTTATTTGGGAATTCGATGATGTGTTGGGAAATGTGTTGTTGAGCTTCGATTTGTGTTGGTTAAAACTTGCTGAATGTCGTCTTGAGAAATTACTGTTAGGAAGGATAGTATTGGTTTGAGAATTAATCTATGACTTTGAGTTGATTTGCTTTGCCTACTTGTGTCTTGAGATGTACTTTTTAATTCCTTGATGGAAGTAGTTTATATTGGAATTTGTGAAAGTTGGATCACTTTTGATGAACCCCTTTAGTTGAAAAAAAAATTGATGTGGTTGGAGATAAAGGTGTTGAGTTGAAAACAATTGAGAAGTGAAAAGATGATGAGGTGTGGAATCAACTGTCTGTTCTTAGGGGTCCAAAGATTTGAAAGAAAAAAATGCGAAAAAAAATTCGTAGTAGTTCATGGACTAACCTAAGAATGGTGTGGAGTTGCCAACCCCATCCAAAAAAAATTAAAAGACGAAGAATCATCGTCTATGTGAAAGAAAAGAAAAAAAAAAGAAGAAAAAGAGAAAAGAGAAAATTGGAGACACAAATCACATACATGTAGGAAAATAATGCATCCAATTATCTAAAAAATTATAAAATCACAAATATATCCACAATAAAGTACACATATTTCCTACTTATCAATTTTTAAATAAATAAGAGTTTTTCAATTCATCTTTTAATTCTAGTCACCAATAATTTTTACATTAATACTATGTAATTTTGATGCATTACACATTCTACTTTTCAATAAACTCAAGCAAAACATAGATGGTGTCACATAACGCTAAGGGTAAAAAACACTTAACCATCCGAACTATAGCCCGTTTTGTAATTTTTTGTAAAAATTTTTTTTCGTTGCACCGTACCTATTAAAATTTGCAAGATCTGCACATTCCAGTAAAATGCTACTTTCCGGCTATTTTTTCCGACGTACATTCCAGTAAACGTGTGTCACTCACGTGTAACTTAACAGTAAAAGTCCGTTTTACCCTTAATTATAACGACAATGTTTCATGTACGCCAGAAAAAATAGCTGGAAAGTGTCATTTTACTGGAATGTGCAAATCTCGCAAAGTTTAATAGGGACAGTGCAACGAAAAAAAGTTTTTACAAGAAACTGCAAAACGGGCTATAGTTCGGATGGTTAAGTGTTTTTTACCCTAACGCTAAAGTTGTGTAAAGTGTTTGCAACTTTACTTGAAGAAAAAAAAGCGCAAACCAAGTTTCACATTAGTCTTTTGATGTTAAGTCACACACATCGTTCATAAATTTAATAATGAAAATGTTAAAATTAAATCGAGTCGTAGAGGGTGGGTGCAACTACACCATATAGTCACTACCCATAATTCAAAATTCGTTCTACACACTATATGTTCTCTATATTTCTCACAATTTACAATATTTTATTTAAAAAGCCACGAACCTAAGAGTATGAGTTACAAACCACAAACCTTATAATTCAAGTAGTACCATATCTTGAAAAAAAAAAGAAAATTTGATTGATTAATGTTCAAATTTGGAACACTAAGTATTATAGTTTTTATTGTCTTTTTTTTTTTTCCCATATTCCTACCTACCAATATTTAGGCCTGATTCGAACTTTTAAAATAGGCCCCTAATTAATTAAACAAACCCAATGTAAAACATACAAATTTGAAGTATTTTATTTTTATCATATAAGTAATGACATCCAACCTTATACTTTTGCAACATTATATAATAATACTAGAAATATAAATTAAAGTCAACGCATGAATTAATAAACCATCAATAATTTTAAAAATGAACATTTAAAAATATAAAACATACATAGATGAATTTAAAATTAAGAGGAAAGTATTCACTTTACCATGAAAAATAAAATCATATATCCAAATTATCATAATATATAATAGTGTGAACTTTTATGCCACAAAATATAAAAGTATGCCACTTTCTACCACAATTTTTGTCAAAGTCAACTTGGATGAAATGACAATTAATATATTTTATTTGTTTTGGTCAAGTGGAAGTACTTTTCCTCCTTAAATTTTTTTTTAGTAATCAATGGATAAGAGGGGCACGTGTAGTAATAGGGTTGCAACAATCAATTTGGCCATGCAACTATTACACCAATTTTTTTGTTTTTTTGTTCTTATTATTTATTGTTGTTCATTGCATTTGTATACTGAAACCATGCGATACTATTGCTGCAATTTTTTTTGCTTTTTCCCCACAACTAATTACTGTGAATTCACTTTATACTGTGAATTCACATGTTATTTTACTATGCATTCTCCATCTATATAGGTTGATAATTTCAGTAAGAAATTATCATACAACCTTTTGGAAAAACAAATTTTGTGATAAAAAAAATTCGACATTTTGGCTCTTGGAAGATTGGAAGAATTATTGTTGAAATAAGAAATGTATGTTTAATATTCACTCTTTCCTCGTTTAACCATTTTTTTTAAGGGATTAGGTTTAATTTGTTTTCATATATGGTTGAATTCATTTTTGGAATGATTAAACGGGTTTAATTTTGCATTTCATTGGATTAATTTGTTTGAATATGTGCGTGAATTAATGTTTGAAAGGGTTATAGGGGCATTATCGACGTTTAAAACTATAAATTTCGATTTTGTAAGTTGTTAAACATGATTATTGTGAATATTCACGTTTAACAATATAATTGTATTATTAAACGTGATTAAATTAAATAATCACGTTTATTACTGTGTGAATCGAAATTTATAGTGTTAAACGTGATTATTCAATTTAATCACGTTTAACACTACAAATATAGTGGTAAACGTGAATCTACAAATTCATGTGTAGGTTTCGCGCGCCGCGCCCCCGTCACCCGTAGCGCGCGCGCGCCTAGCCCCCAGCCCCCCGTTTAATATGTTTAGTAAACCCCCTCTAAAAATTTATTAATTCAGGATAATAATGTTAATTAATTTTAATTCTATTTATAGGTTTAAATTTTATTTTACCTATAGTAATTCTGTTTCTCGGACTTTATGTATTAAAACAACAAAATTAAATTTATTAATTATGATTTAATAATCAGCAGATTTTAATTGTATTTATTGGGTTACTTAATTTTGTTATATAATTAATTTTATTTTACCAATATTAAATCTGTTATATTAATTCTGTTAATTTTATTTATAGTTTTTTTTTAATTCAGTTATATAAATTTATCCAATATTAATTATTAATTTTGCTTATTAGCAAAATTATTATGCACCTACTGCTTAGTTACAATTGTTATAATCTTCGTGTTTACATTATAATTTTTTTTTGCTTGTATTTATTGGGTTAATAAATTGTATTTATAGGTTTAAATTTTATTTTACCTATAGTAATTCCGTTTCTCGGACTTTATGTATTAAAACGACAAAATTTTATTTATTAATTATGAATCAATAATCGGTAGATTTTAATTGTATTTATTCGATTAATTAATTTTGTGTAGATTTGAATTTATTTTACCAATATTAATTCTGTTATATTAATCTTGTTAATTTTATTTATAGTTTTTTTTAATTCTGTTATATAAATTGATCCAATATTAATTACATATCATACGAATAATTGGTTATTGATATTTGATTTATTATTTCGGAATAATTAAGTCTTCTACGTGTTGAAAATCTAGTTTAGTTGTTATTTTATTTTATTTGTTATTTATTATATGTTTTATGATTCTCACAATAAATATTTTTTGCAGTATCCACAAAAAAATGACTGTTGAAGTTATTGTATGGTACGGTGGCTATTGGGAAGGTTTAGAATACACCAACGGTTTTGAAGAGGTCATTCACCTTCGTGAAAGAACCCTATTTGGTTTAATGTCTTTCATTCATGAAGTTGTGGGTGCCGACATAACGGAATGAGGTTATTTGATTCACTCACTAATCGATGATGGAGGAAGGTTGAGGAAGATAAAAATAAAGACTACAGCAGTTTTGCAACGAATATTGTCAATTATTGATGGGGTTCTTGTTGTGTTTGTTACTCTAACGAGGTTGAACGTTGGACAATCTGATGTTGTCGTGACCCCGGAGTTGGAAAATACACCCCCTGCAGTTGGATCGTCTTATTCTGAACATCTGGGGGGCCATGTCATTACGGATGAGCAACGTAGTTCGGTCTGGTGAAATTACTGTACCATTTTCTTCAACCTATACGGATCCCCCCTCGTATGTGTACACCGACAATAATCCTTATTTTGATTATGTTCCCATTAGACTCCAATCCGACGAGGGTTTTCAAGCAAGATGGGGAATACCCAATGACAACGACAGTGCTCGTTTTGCGAGTTCTTCGGAATGCAGTGGGATCCTTCACCACCAGAGCATGATCGAAATGACTTCGGGGGCAGACTCAACTTAAACAGTGCACCTGTCAGTTTCGAACCCGAAACGGTGCAACCACGTGGAGGATTTGCTGAAACGACATGTGAAAGAACACCTTGTGATGAAGATGATGGTCGAAGTGGTATCGTGCACTTAAATTGTTGTTTCATTTTATTTTAAAATTATTGAATTCGGGAGTGCATTAGATTTGATTATATGTATCTATCTGTAAGTTCGGACCATGCAGACGATGACTTCGAATTAAATACCGATCAGGAAAATGCTTTGGATGCTGAACAACGAGAGGAGTATGAGCAATTCTGTGCATACATATTGAGACCGGAATGGTCTATCCCCAAGATGTGGGAAATCGAGCTTCCCACAGCAGGACAATCAGAGGGGGATGAGCAAGTAACATACATTTTGCAAAAAGGATCCACCTTTTGCAGCAAGGATGAGCTGAATCATGTTGTTGGGTTTCACCATCTGGAAAATCAAGTAGAGTATCGTGTGGAGAATTCTGACAGGCACAGATGGTTCGTTAGATGCCCACATCATGACTGTCCTTTCACGATACATGCAACCGCGAAATATGGGATTTGGAAGATCTCAAAGAGTGTTTTGCAGCACAGTTGCACTTCGGATCTGAACCGAAGGTCTCCACGTCGGCTTCCTTTTCAATTGGTCGGTGAATATTACGCGGACACACTTCGTAATGAAAAATCGAATATCGGGCCCAAGGGGGTCATTGATGAAATGACCCGGCGACATGGTTTGACAATTAGTTATAAGTCCGCTCTTAAGGCAAAACGACATGCAATGTTCCTCGCCTACGGTGATCCGAAGAAATCATTTTGGAATCTTCCATCTTACTTGCAGGTGTTAGAGGACACCAATCCGGGTACCTATACAGCCTTGGAAACCGATTCTAATGGAAAATTCAAATACGTGTTTTATGCATTGGCCGCCTCAATCACAGGATTTGTCAGATATTCACGGCCGGTAATTGTGGTTGACGGTTGCCACTTGAAAGGTTTGTATAAGGGAATTGGATTTGTTGCTGTGACTCAGGATGGAAACGATCAAATATTTCCGCTCGCACTCGGTATAGGAAACGTTGAAAATGATGAATCTTGGACATGGTTCTTGAAAAAATTTCGTGTCACTTTTGGATGCCCAGATCAGCTGCTTATTGTGTCTGATCAACACCTTAGCATTGAGAATGCGATCAAGGAGGCCTACCCAGAAGCCACACAAGGGCTGTGTTGCTTTCATCTTCAACAAAATTTGGCGAGGTATGGAGGACACCTGGTTGGACTTTTCAAGAGAGCCGCCTATTGTTATGATCCCGATGAGTTTGAGAGGTACGTTACAATCCAAATATGTTGAACTATAGGAATACATTCCGTTATCCACCTATAAAATTTTCTTCAACCCGAATCACATTTTTTCCCAGGTACATCAACAATCTGAATGCATTGCAGGCTCAAGATGCACTCAATTCTTTAAACAAAGCAAAACCGAGCAGATGGTCGCGCATGCACTGCCGGTGCGAAGATTTAACTTCATGACATCGAATGCTGCGGAGACGTGGAACGCTCGCCTCCTTTGGGTGCGGAGGCTTCCCGTTTGTTCATTTTTAGAGGGTGCACGAAAGATATTTGAGAAGTGGTTTTACGAAAGAAAAACGACGGCTGAAGATAGAGAAGAACTCCTGAGTAAAGTCGTGCACGATCGACTAATTGAAAACATAAAGCTTGGCCGACTTATGAATGTGGATCAACTTGGCCGCCACAAATTCAAGGTCACGGACCGTTCGAGGATTTTCATCGTTAATCTAAATACGAAGCAGTGCTCGTGCAACGTGTTCCAGATGGACTTGATACCATGCTCGCATGCTTGTGCCGCCATAAGGTATGTAATTCAGTATACGATATTATCTATAAATTCTCTTCATTGTTTCAATTCGACATGCTCTGACACTGCTAAACACCCCCAAAAATATTTTGTCTGCAGTTTCGCGAACCAAACAGTGACTGAATACGTTTCTCCATACTATACGACGATGTCCTTGAGGGGAATGTGGGCCGGTGTCGTTACCCCTGTGCCCGAAGCACAACATTGGAACATGTGCGACGATGTTCGTAATGTACTATGTCGGGCCCTTGACAAACCAAAACAAGCTGGTTGTCCGAAAGGTAAACGAATTCCATCAATGGGTGAGACTTTAGGGCGAAGAAGGACAGGGACATGTGGTCTTTGCGGCGGTTCAAGTCACAACATATCTAGATGCCCTGAAAAGGTCGTGCCCATATCTGCAGAACAAGAAGACCCCGTGGAACAGATGAGGACGAGAAGACCCCGTAGATGCAGTTTGTGTCGTTCAGCAGAACATACAAGAAGGAAGTGTTCTCTCTATCAAAGCAATGCTGAGGAAGATAGCTAGTATTTTTAATAAATTGTCCGCCATAAGTTAATCTTTGATAATTATGTTTTGTAACTATTTGTACCAAAACGTAACACTGATAGTTGTGGAGCTACATGTTAGATTTCAACAGAATTTGACATTGTTCAATTTTGAATTGAAGAGCTAAAGATATCAACAGATGTGGTAAAGTTTTAAACTAACTTGAATTATATATATATATATGTCCCTAATGGAATTAAGCATTCTCACAAGATGTTCAATTGAACTGTCCCAAAATCGGAAAATCAAATATGTCAACCAATCTGTCACTAAGAGCTGAAAAACTCATCTGAAACTGTGTTTCCATCAGTGCTCCATCTGTAGATGTCGAGACCCATCCAGTGCGGAACATGTTCTTCAACTCGTCAAAAATCACACCAACTCCCTGCTCATCTCCCTGTCTCGTGTGGGGGGGATCTCTCGGCAACTGAGGACCACCGAAATCCTGAAACTGCTCCTCACATGCGGGATGACCCTCAATCGGGGAGGGAGGAAGTCCATAATCACTCTGTCTCGAAATCTCATGCATATCCGAAACAGGGACCTCAACATACTGATGTACTCGTTCCTCATCCTCCTCAGCTATTTGCTGCAAGTCCTCAACATTAGTAAGACGATCTACGGTTGACATGTGTCGCCGGCCACCTCGTCGAGAACTCTTCCCTAAAGATAATATCGACCGGCTCGACCTCGTAGTCCTCGGTGCTCGGGGGGGAGCAGTAATGGCTTCTGACACCACAGTCCTTGAAGCCCTCGGACGACCCCGTCTCGTCCAAGGCAGCTGAACACCCTCGGCGAGATCCTGATCGATGTTCTGCAAGTACGGCATTCTTGCCTCTCGACGCTCGACGCGGAGGCTCTCATAACACTCCAGACCCTGCAATACATACAATTAAGGGATACAAATTAATCAAACATATGTCTTATTAACAGTACATATAAAGAATACGAGACTACGGGTGTACGAAAATCTGAAATCAACATACCTCCTGATCTAGCTCCCTGGAGATGTCGTCCAGTGGAATCTTTGTTGACCACCTCAACAGCCTTGGCAACACCTTGTGAGACTTCGAAAGACGTCGTCCGGCATATACACCAATGTATGGAATCGCCTCGAAAGCCCATATCTATAAAGTTGAAGACACATTTCATGTTATAAATGAATTGATTTATTCTGTCAGAATATAAAACAATCAAAATGACAATTAATACTTACCATTAAGGCTAATGAAAATCCGTAGAAGTGGTACGCCGGGGGTCTATTTGCATTTGGCTCTGGCAACTCAGAGGGTAGTTGGTTGATTTTGTTCAAGAGGTGAAGATATGAAATCTTACCCCATGGAAATGCCTCCCATCGCTCCTCGTCCTCCACCAAGTCCCAAACCCAAGGGTCAACTGAAGTGGTGGCTGGGTTGACTCCAAGTAAAATGTTGTAGAGGACAATGATCTTCGCAATCTTAATCGTGTCATCCTATCGGGCAACGAACACCTCCGCTCTAAATCTCCTCAGAAGAGCGGACACCGTAATCCTATCCTCGTCGTCACATACTCGATAAAATAGACCATCCAAATGCTGTGGTGTCCCCCGAGCAGTCGGCCTGAAATCAAAGTCGCCGAACCTTAAACCCGTCACAAGTGCGAACTCCTTCCGTGAGAACCGACATAGACGACGGTCTCGCCCAACATGAAACCATACCTCACCCGTAGGGGTATGGGGCCCACGCACCTCACGTGATATAAGATCGTGCAGGAAGCTCTTGCAACTGTCACGATCGGTCTCCCAGCACAAGAAATGACCGAAACAGCTCCCCTCAAAATCAGTCACGCACTCAATATGGGTCCTCAGTAATATTGCCCTAATATAGCCTAGTACTCTAACTCGAGTATACGAGTTAATGTATGCCTGCTTTCTTTGAAAATCCTCACGCACCCAAGCGACCTGAAAACCAGAAAAAATTTGATCATGTGTAATTATTACATTAACACATATATTGAAAGTACACATTATAGAATTAATTTACAAAAAAGCATTACTGTTTGGTTTTGGACCTAAATATGATCGAAATCTGTTTTTTAAAATTAAATTTAATCTATAACCAAATTAATTAAACCAATAAATAAAAAAATTTGGTAATTAACAAAATCAATAAATTATTAAAGTGGGATAACTAAAATTATATCGCGGGGGACGGGGCAGGCGCACGCGCTGGACATATTAAGGGAGGTTTATACGTATAAATAAGATTATGTGATGTTTGATAACAATTAGTTCTCGGAAAAATATAGTCTCAAGTTTGAGAACGAAAACAAAAATAGAAAATAATAAAATATAACAAAATTGTTTACTCTAAAACTAAAATTGACCACTAAAAAATAAAATAAAATAAAGAATTTCACGATTTTCTATAGTATTAAAAAAATATAAATAAACACGACAATACTTGCCTTTTACTTTCCTATTTAATTAGGGAAAATTGTACGTTTAGAACAATAAGATTGGTCATTCACAATTTAGGGATATTATGTTTTTGAGCATTGAAATTGAAACACATGTTCGCCCTAAAATTTGACGGATTTACAACAAATCAACTAGAATCGAGGAATTTCGGGCTAATTGGCACATCACTAAATAAAATGCCACTTCATTTAATTAAAATAATTTTAATAAGAATTTTAAATTTCTTTAAAACATCATTAATTATTTCAAATTTTTTAAATATTGTGTTAGGAATGCCCTACCTTTTTTTTACAGTACTAAAAAAAATTATTTCAAAAATCTTACAATAATAGACCTAAAAAATTATTATTAAATAATAATATAAATATTAATAATAATATTTATAATAAATTAAAATAAATCAGTTAATATACTATTATCCACATCGACGGGCGCGGAACGACGGGTGACGGGGCGCGCGGCCGAGGCGTAAACGTGAATTTTGCCCGCGCGTGCAAAACAGCGCCCGTCGCGTGCGCCCCGCGCCCGTCGCCCGTAAACGTGAATTTTACCCGAGCCCGTCGTGCGCGCCCCGCGCCTGTCGTCCGTCAGTCACGCTCGCGCGCGCCTAGCGCCCGTCGCCCGCTTATCGAGGAATGCACGCCGCGCCCCGTCGCTCGTCGCACGCGTGCGTGTGCCGAGCCTAAACGTGAATTATGATATTCATGTTTAACAATGTAATTGTAGTGTTAAACGTTAATATCATAATTCACGTTTATTGTGTGGCCCCGCAGTCGCTTGTGCGTCGCGCCCAATCGTCGGGCGCGCGCGCGCAAATCTGCGCCCGTCGCCCGCCAGTCCCTCGCGCACGCACGCGCCCCTCACCCGCCTGCCGAGGAATGCGCGTTGCGCCACGTCGCCCGTCGCGCGCACGCGCCGCGCCTAAACGTGAATTTCGATATTCACGTTTGCCAGAATAATTATTGTGTTAAATGTGATTATTCTTTATAATCACGTTTAACACTAAAAAATTCGAAAATTAGACTGCTAAGCGTGGATAATGCCATTTAACCTTTCCAAACATTAATTCAAGCTCATATTCAGGCAAGTTAACCCTATCATTTGAAAAATTAAACCCATAATAAACGTTCCAAACATTAATTCAAGCATATATTAAAAAAAAACCTAATCCCTAAATAATTTAGAGATTAACGGGATTTAAAATCGACGTTTAACCCTTAATTTGTTCAACTAAGAATCAACAATTTCGAAGTATTAAGACAATTTTCATCAAATTCAACCAAATTTCAACTAATTTCATACAATTCGAGCTCTTCATTGCAAGAAATTTCTAAAAATTCGAGGGATTAAATCACTAATCTCTCCTTCTTGGTGTGACATTTTCGTGTTAAACGTCAATTTGCAGCACAAAATCGATCAATTAAACGTCAATTTTATGGTGAATTTTTCAGTTTTTGGTTTGGGAAATTTGGGGAAGAAAGTCGGCTGTTGTGTTTGAATTGAAGGGTTTGGGGGTGGGGGTGGGGGTGGAGGTGAAAGAAATTCCTTTTTGACCAAGTAGATTCCTTTGACCATGATGTGAGTGGAGTAGTTATGGGGTAATTAATGTGCTCATTAAAGTCAATAAAAAATGTGGTATTTTTGGACATGGTTTTAAATTTTATGGTAGAAAGTATCACACTTTTATATTTTATAGTAAAAAAATGCCAATTCTTATTTTTGATGGTATTTTTTGTTATACTTTATATTTTTTGTGGTAAATTGGGTTGGTGTCCCTAAAATTAATAATCCTCTAACAAGTTTTAAATTAATAATCAACAACAACATTAGTTTCTCAAATCACTATTATTCCCCAAAATTTTGAGTCTTGATTTGGTGGAGAGGCAAGTATAGCCCAACGAATATTAGGAGGAATGACGACTTTACATTTTTGGGAAAAAAAAACATTATACAATGATACTATAATATAAATTCAAGTTAAACATTTAAATTAACAAATCATTAATTATTTTATTAATAAAAATTTGAAAATAGAAAAATACATAAATAAAATTTAAATTATTAATCAACGTTAACATTATTTTCTTAAATCACTATTATTTCCCTTAATTTGGAGTATTAATGGGTGCTCAGGAAAGAACAAAAAAGCCCAAGAGGTACGAGACTCGAACCTTGGTGCTCCAAGAGTTGGGAAAGGATTCTGCCCACTAGGCTATGTCAGTGATTTGAATGTGGACCCTACATATATTGATACACATATATAGGTATATAAAATAACCTAAAAGTTTGTATTTTTTTCGGGCCCGAGTCGATCGACTCTTCCGACTTGTTTGAGGTCCGGGCCTGACTCCTACTGAGTCAGTGAAAAAATTAAGATAATTTATCTTTGTGTTTTAACTAATTTTATTAAATTATGCTTTCATCTTTTATTTGGATTTTGAGTCCTTTTTTTTTTTTTTTTTAATATTTGAGTTGTATGAATTATTTTTGTATATTAATTAAATTAAAAAATTAAAAAAAAAGAAGACGGGGCGGGGAGCGGGGGAAAATTTCCCCGATTCGTTGGCAGGGACGGGGATTCCCTACGAATGCAGGAACGGGGATGGGATTGCTCCTCGGTCCCGCCCCGTTGCCATCCCTAATCCACATTATCTTTATCTTAACATTCCGCTGGTGCTAACTTTAACAAATTTCCATTAATTGAACATTTATTTCAATGCTATAATCAACTCATTTGTTGAGGACCCACACTGTGCTTTGTAATTTTATTCATATTTTACATCAAATATATATCATTTTAGTTACAATCTTTAGAAATTTTGAGATTGAATACGATCATCTGATTTTGAGAAATTTATTTATTAAAATGTTTTTCCTATTATTTGAGTGTTATTTATTTAAATAAATCGTTATATTACATTATTATTATGATTACTTATAAATCTATTTCCTGCTATTTTTCATTGGAAAGAATTCATTTAAACTGAAGAATACCATTATTGTTGGTTTTAGAAGAAGTAAAGTATAGGCGAAAAAGAAAAAAAAAAGTTTAAGCGCACTCAACTAAAGGCCTCAATATGCACAACCGCCGACTCGTTTATCATAAGATAATCTCTAACCATTTTGTGAATTATGAATTATAAATTAACTCACCGATACTTAGAAAAAATCTAACCTTTCTTATAAAGGATATTAACGTATTTTCACCATGATCACTAATCCTATTCATATTTATAAATATGTGGAGCTTTATAAAAGGAGTTGGAAGCGCTGACTTGCTCAAATAAAATAGTAGTTAGATAGTATGGTAGCAACTGAGATTCAAGTGTTTGATAAAGCGACTTTATGAGAGAATTCAGAATCGGTCCTCACAAGTAAATAATTGAAGAAATAGCAGCACAAATTGTGGAGAGAATTAAAAGGGCAGCATATATTCCTTCACCCCTAAATTTATCCACTACCAAAAAATAGAACAAATTCACATTCTCAATTAAAGCTTGATGGTGGAGTAAATTTCACAATATCAATTTGTTGAATTATTATATAAAGGGTGATGTGAAAAGAGAATAAAGAGGATTGTTTTTGTTCCAATTTCAACGATACACATAGCTGCTTACAATTGTTCCCTCTCTCTCTCTCCCCCTCACTATTTGAGAGTTGAATAACATGTACATTTTTTAGTTGATATTGACCCTCTGTTAAATTTTGATTTTTCATCGTATATAATGTTATCTTTAATACATGATATATTAATTAATGATGTTATTTATAAACGATTTTATATATTAGAGGAAACATAATTTAAAATAGAGCATCTCATTTAATTCTTTTGCCAGACAGCATTGTGTGAGATGATATATATATATATATATATATATATATATATATATATATATATATATATGAATGAATGATATTGTGGAAGCCTGGAAGCCAGTTAAAGTCACATTACGTATATAATTAAGTAATTGTTAGAGTAATAACGATCCGATATATTAATTATTTTGGATGTCTTTGTTTTTATAATGTAACTAGTAGATGTTCCATGTCTTGCATTGTCATGTTTGTAGTTAGATTTAACTAATCTATCAAAAGTTTGTTTATAATTTTTGTCTAAAATAAACTATACTTTATATTAAAAAAATTATTTATTACTTTGCTAATTTGTAATTTTATTTATTGTCAAATTGTTTCGTATCCGTAAATTTTTAGTGTAATTTTTATTTACAACACTTAGTTTTTTGTAACTCCATTATTTTAGTTACCATTATAGCAAAAAAATTCTACATTTAATTTGGATAATTTGCTTATATATGTGCAACGTAAATAACAAATAAAATATAATAAAAATAATAAATTTGATATTTCATGTATTGAAAGCAAATTTTAAATGAATAAATTTTAATTTAAAATTATGATTTGTTGAATTTTTTTATCACCCTCACCCCCTTCAAATTAGAAATACAAAATAAAATTCAACAAACAAAATTATAAATCAGAATGATACATTCGACACATCATGTATTGAAAATGAATTATCAATGAAAAGTTATTTAATTTTAAACCCTCCAAATTATAAATAAAATTACAAATAATGATGATAAATTCGATATATAATGCATGGATTAAAAATTAATTTAATTTGAAATTTTGATTTTGTATTAAAAAAGAAAAAAAAAATCCCACACCTTCCTGAATTTCTTTTATAAATATGATGTTTTACAATTTAAAATCAAATAATGAAGAAGAAACTTTAAAGTTCCATTAATTAGTATTTAATAGTAAAATTAAGTAATAAGTAAAATTGATCATGGAGATAAATACAATTAAATGAACAAAAAATCAATTTACCCAAAATGGAAAGATATTTTGAACTGGAAAATTGAACTTTTTATTTTCTGTTGTGCTCCTATTATAATATATATATATATATATATATATATATATATATATATATATGTATATGTAGATTAATACGACTCTATATGATGCCTTGATCATAATCAGGGTCGGACCTTATATGAGTCTGACAAGTCAATCAACTCGGGCCTCAAAACAATATTTATATATTTATATATTGTTGGTCTGTGAGAGGTTAAAAGGAGTTGAATAAACCTCTCCAAGTTTTTCAAACTTTTTTCCAAGTATAGACTTTCTTACCGCAAGCTATACGTTACTGAACTTACAACACAACTTGTAGTAACAAATTAGAATGCTACTTGCAACGTTTTTGTGAGTTTAATACTACTTAGAAAATTCTAAAGTTTTATGCAATAGAATATATTCTATGGAGAGTTCTTTTTGACACCTAACATGTGCAAGATATTATTTAAACAAAATAGTTTATATGCAAGTGTTAGTGCAGTAAGGTAAAATGTATTATGCAAATACACAAATGTTTACAATGATTTAAGGTTGGAGTAATCTCTCTAATCTACTATACTTCTTCTCTTGAGGAGGAACTTTGTTAAGTATTTGTTTAATTACAACACACACATCTTTACAAACCTGTTGGGATATTTCACATAGATTTTGATGAGACAATGTAACTTTGATTAGAAAGTTAGAGTACCCATTTTCCACATTTTTTATAAGTGGAATTTTGGTTGTCTAAATAGCTTAGGCTATCTCTTGGCTTATAAGGATGTATACCAGAAAGTAGCACACACTACAAGAAAAATAGGATACAACAACCCTCAAAGACAACCCTTTTTATGAAATTGTGTAGTCTTTTCAAAATTTACAACCTTTTTCCGAAAAGCGTTGTCTTTGTTCAAAAAATTCGCTCAAAGACAACACAAATAATGGGAAAGACAACGCTTTTTTCATAAGGTTGTTAAATAGCACTTTTTTTTTAAAAATAGACAACTCTTTTATGCAACGCTTTTTTCAAAGGGTTGTCATATAGTGGATTTTAAAAAAAAAAGACAACACTTTTATGCAACGCTCTTTAAGCGTTGTCTTTTAGTGGAATTTAAAAAAAAAGACAACCCATTGTGCAACGCTTTTTTTATGTGTTGTGTTAATATTAATTGTTTTTTAATTAAATTAAATTTGAAAATTTTAATTATTTTATGATGTTATCTTATATTATTTGCATTAATATTATCTTATATGAACAAACTCATAATTTTATAAAAATAGTATTTTTATAAAATATATTAAAAATATGCACTAGTATATTTTATAATTGTCTTAAAATGAAATTAGATTAAACATTATTAAACATACTAATTAGTCATTAATCTTCCAATTATATATATATATATATATATATTGTTAACCTTTTAAAATATATTAAAAATACAAATAATATTGTGATTCTTCAATAATATTTTAGGTATTGAATAATTCTATGTATGTAAAATATATGTAAATAAATCTATCTACGCAATATGACAAATAGTCCAACAAATTAAAGTAAAGAATAATATTTTAATTGAGTCACATTTATATTTTGTATCGTGAGTGCATCAACATTTTGGGTTTTGAACATTCATATGTTGGCCATTGAAATCGAGTTAAATACAGTAATATATCAAAATTGGAAATCAATGACTTATATTAATAAGTATTAATGGTACTTTATAAAAATTAACAAAAAATATGTGATAATATTAATTGTTTTCTAATTAAATTAAATTTGAAAAGTTTAATTATTTTATGATATTATCTTATATTATTTGCATTAATATTATCTTATATGAACAAACTCTTAATTTTAAAAAATAGTATTTTTATAAAATATATTAAAAATATGCACTAGTATATTTTATAATCGTCTTAAAATGAAATTAGATTAAACATTACTAAACATATTAATTAGTCATTAATCTTCCAATTATATATATATATATATATATATTTAACCTTTTAAACTATATTAAAAATAAAAATAATAAAAATTAACAAAAAATATATGATAATAGAAAATTGAAAAATATCAAAAATTGATATAAAAGAAATGCATGTAGAATATTAATACATAAAGCACTAGTGGTCTAGTGGTTGGAGTACCACCTTGTCACTTGGGTTCGAATCCCATACAACGCGCAATATTTGACATGATGATGTGGCACGATGATGTGTCAGCACTTTGACGACATGTCAGCGTTATGATGACGTCAGCTTCCTATTTAATATTTAATAAAAAAATATTAAAAAAAGGACAGCCCTTTCGTGCAACGGTTTTTTATGCGTTGTCATATCTAGAGAAGACGTGCAATGGTTTTTTATGCGTTGTCGTTGTCATATCTAGAGAAGACGTGCAATGGTTTTTTATGCGTTGTCATATCTGGAGAAGACGGGCAATGGTTTTTTATGCGTTGTCGTATCTGGAGAAGACAATGCTTTTATGCATTGTAAAATAGAGAATTTTTTTTACAACGCTAGATACAACAATGCTAAAAAACTGGATTTAACAACGGGTAAAAACTGTTGTAAAAAGGCAAATTTCTTGTAGTGATATATGCGTTGTCGTATCTGGAGAAGACAATGCTTTTATGCGTTGTAAAATAGCGAATTTTTTTTTGCAACGCTGGATACGACAATGCTAAAAAAGTGGATTTAACAACGGGTAAAAACTGTTGTAAAAAGACGAATTTCTTGTTGTGATATACTGAGTTTAACAGGATCCTGGACTTGAAGAGGCTTTTAGTCTTAGCTAAGGGAAGAAACAGGATCAAGAAGTTGGACCAGTATGCAGCATAACAGGAAACTGACTGCAAGTTTCAGGAATAAGTAGCTGTTCAATAACATGAAGTTGACGCAGATCAGGAAGCGGGCACTTAACTGAAAGCAGGTGCTGCATGTAGAGCAATAAACTGTAAGTTTACCTAACTCATTCAATATATATATACATGGTATATTATGAATGCTGTACGAGGTTTAGTTCCTGTCAAGGATCCGTTAGATAGAAGTTAGTGTTTGGCCAATGAGGTAATGCCACCTCGACCTGTGGTTCTGCAAAAACACTGTAGCCGAGGAGTGGCACCATTAATGCGGATCAGAGAAGGATGAGGTTCAGTAGCCAAATTTTTCAGACGCATTAATTGCCAAGATTTGAAGATCACTTTTTAATCTCTACAAGGACAATGCCTCCCTTCAACGAGTATTTTTCCACTGATATAAATAGAAGGTGTGAGTGACCAAGGAGCTTGCCGAGCCAACCTGAGTGGAAAATCAGAAATACTCCAAAGCTCCAGACATATGACTAGCAACAAAGATGGATTAAAAGACTTCCAACCATGTAAAGGAAATTACCCTAACTGCTGTCGGGCCTAGATGCTGTTGATAAGTGTTGTTTTTCATATATTTTTGCATATGTTTATGTATTCATTTGAATATATTTAGATACATTTTTATGGTGATTTCTTATGTTATATTGTATAAGTTGCATTTGACGGGTTTGTGCTTAGTTTCATGATTTTGATGAGAAAAGTACAAGTTTCAAGTGTAATTGATGATCAAGGAAGGAATCATAGAAAAACGAAGAAGAATAGAAGTTGAAATACGAGATTGCAAAGAGTGCTAGATGACAGGCCACGATAGTGCCGTGGGGCACGACCGTGCGCCAATATATAGTGGTAGGGAACGGTTGACCGTGCCATGTAGCACGACCGTGCCCGGGTGAACAGGAACACGCGAAATTTTGGGTTTCTTGGAGTATTTTCATCTCTTACTTCACTTGGAAGATTCCCAACACAATATAAATACTCAACATGAAGAGAGTTTCATAAGAGAAGGAGAGAGAAAGAGAGTTTCATAAGAGAGGAAAACACGATATTCTGAGAGCATCAAGAGGATTTGAAGAAGAATTCAAGAGATCGAGGGATCGCGAGATCATCGTCAATAGAGTTTTTAATCTTTTCTTCCCTTGTTGAATATTAGTAGATGTGATATTTTCAATCTTGTCTATGATTTTGTTTATAATCACATATAGCTAATTTTCTAGGGTTTCTAGGGTGTGTTAGTAATTTAATTTGAATCTTGATGGATCTTTAATTTCAATTCAATGTTCATGATCGTTTATCCTATTTGTGTGTTTATGAGTTAATTGCTTGTTTGATTATGTGGCCAGTAATTGAACATGTTTTGGTAATTAGATCAAAATACGTGAGATGAGATTTAATTATGGAAGAATAAACGCATGACACAAAAAAGACTTAGATCAAGAGATTAAGGAATTTATGTGATGGGAAATCAATCTTAGGTACTTTTGGGAGTTGTTATGTTTCAATCAGATTGAGTAGGGATACCTCTGGTGGTATAATAATCAACCGGTTAACTGACTCGAGAGAGCTATTAATTCGACATATGTGATTGCTCATATAGGATGATTGATTAATGAACTTGAATTTGTTAAAGTGATGTTTTGATGAGAATTAGATGAAAGCATGTCCTAGAACCTGTCTTAGATATCTGTTATTCTTGACTGAATTTATCTGCTTATTTATTTTTCTATTGAATTAATGTGAAATTGATGAGATTTGATTTTCCTAGATAAAGTTGAGAACTGAATTTGGGTAGTTAGTTAGTTCCTAGATATGCAGTCTCTGTGGGATCGACCTTGCTCACCACGTCTACACCCTACACCGTACACTTGCGGGAGTAGTTAAAAGAAAAATAGTGAACAAGTTTTTGGCGCCGTTGCCAGGGACTGGAGTTTAGGAATAATTAATATTCGAATTCTGTTTTTGTTTTTAGTCTATTTTATTTATTTATTTATTTTTCTAATTTTAAGAGTCACTGATACTTGTCTTTTAAGTGTTTTCAGATTGTGTATGAACACTCGCTCTAAAAAGGCAAACTTGATTGCACTAGATTTGGAGATTGAAACAACTTGCAGACGTAGGAAAACACGAAGTCAACTTTTTGTTCCAACTCAGATGGCTGAAGATAATCCAAAAGAGCAGGTATTAAACAATCAAGAAAGAGTGAACCAAGTACCACCAGTTGGTGCTCAAAGACCCATTAGAGACTATTTTCAACCACAACAAAATGGAAGGAGGGTTGTGCGACCACCTATTCAAGCAAATAATTTTGAGTTGAAGTCGGGTCTGATTAATATGGTTCAGTAAAATCACTTTGGGGGGAGCCATTTAGATGACCCCAATGCGCATCTGGCGCAATTTCTTGAAGTTTGTGACACGATCAAGTTGAATGGCGTTTCTGATGATGCCATAAGACTTCGATTGTATTCGTTCTCTTTACGAGATAAAGCAAGGCTATGGTTCAACTCACTCCCTCCACGCTCAATTACTACGTGGGATGGATTGTGTAGTAAGTTTCTATTTAAGTACTTTCCACCAAGTAATACGTTGAAGTTGAAGAGTGAGATTACACAGTTCAAGCAATGTGATGGGGAGTCCTTGGGCGAAGCTTGGGAAAGATTTAGAGATATGTTAAGGAGATGTCCCCAACATGGATTCCCGGAAGATCAACAAGTCTGTTTCTTCTACAATGGACTGTTTGGATCAACGAGAGCTATGATAGATGCAGCAACAGGAGGAGCATTGTTAGCCAAAAGCCCGGAGGATGCAATATATATTTTGGAGGAAATGGCAACAAACAACTACCAATGGCCGTCTGAAAGAAACACATATAGGAAAGTGGTGGAGATTCAAAGTTAAGATCAGTTGTCCGCTTTATCCTCACGAATAGCAGCTCTCACAAATCAAGTATCTGCGCTAGCAAAGATTCAAACTCAAAATGTGGGAAGTGTAGGGAGTCGAGGATGTGATTTCACCCAACAAGAGGAAGTAGAAGAGGTCAACTATGTGAATAGGCAAAATTACAACCAAAACTTCCGAAATAGGGGCATGTATCAGTACAAACATAGAGGAATGAATCATGAAAATTTTTCTTACGCAAATAATAAGAATGTTTTGCAACCCCGTCCGGGTTTTTCTGTTACGAATGGAGTTATCGATGAACCAAAGAAGCCGACACTAGAAGATTTGGTGGGTACATTTGTGAATGAATCACGAGATAGATTCGCAAGGATTGAAGAAAGATTTGATGCACGGATGAAGGCCTTGGAGTTACAAGTCGGGTAGATTTCTGAGTACATAGGGAATCAACATAAAAAAAAGGTTGATATCCAAGTACCACTAAAGTGAATCCAAGGGAGTAATGTTTGGCAATTCAATTGAGAAGTGGAACGGAATATGAGGGGCCAAGCATGCTGGTGGCGGAGGAAGATGAAAATGAGATGAAAGAGAAGGAAGAAGAAGCGAAAAAGGAAGATGAAATCGAACAAAAATGGGTTGAGAAGCCAAAATCAAATTCTAAACCTTCACCTCCATTTTCAATTTCTTCTCTTCATTTTCCTCAACGGTTTCAAAAGAAAAAGCTTGTTGGGATTTCAGTGTTTAGATTTTGATGAGACAAACCAAGTATGTAACAGGAAGTTTGAGTACCTTATTTTTTTTCACAATGTTTACGTGAAAACATAGACTAGGATTGAGTCTAGTTATAGAAGATGAAAGATGGAGGTACGCATGCAGACAATGCTGTGTCGAAGATTTCAGAACGAAGCTATTGTAAGAAAGTAGATACAACAACACTGCAAGAAGACAGTTACATCATTGCAGCAAAGTAAGTAAGAACGGCATGCAGCATCACTGTAAGAAAAAGTTATAGGAATACTGCAGGAAAAAATACAACAGTAGTGTACGAAGATACTGCAAGAAGGTCTAAGTTACAATAGCACTGTAAAAGACAAACAACTGCAAGCAGACCTAGGATACAACGTGAAGCCTACTACTCAAACAGTCAACAGCGCTAATGACAAACAGAATAAGTATCCTGCAATCTGAGGAAGGGTAAATGCAGTACGAGGAACGAAAATCCAAGCAAGAATAAATAGAACCGTTCCAAAGAAGATCAAAGTGGCAGACACGGAGCTAATGCTAAGACGCCATGTGGACTGACGTGTTGCAGAAAGCTGCGAGCCACAACCATCGCATTAAATGCTCAAGAAAGAAAAGTCAAGACATATTAAATGCAAGCCATGCCTTTGATCAAGTACACTTAAATTCAAAATGGAAGATATGTCCTTCAACAGATGTCTTCTCTACAAGTATAAATAGAGGATGAACGACCCTGAAATAAAAAAAACTGAAACATTTGTACAAAAATTCTCAAGCATTCAAGCTATACTCTTTCAAGTCTACTCTCAATTTCAGTCACTCAACCCCTGTGAAGTGAAGCAAGTTCAAAACTGAAAGATCCTCTGAAGGATTCATAAGCTCACTTCACCGCACCAGTTGAAGAACAAATTTATATACCTTTTTAAGCTTGTTGCTGTGTACTTAGGTTGTTTTAGGTGTCGAACAGTTGATAGGAGAGATCTTTGCTGTTTGTATAGTTGTCTAGAGTTTTAAGCAGCTTCCCTATGTGGGAGTTTGAAACCCTGTGTGAGTTTGCCTTTAGAGTTTGTAGTTGCTATGTGTACACTGGACTCTAGTAGGTGTTTAATTTTGTAAGTTGATAGATTGTTAGGAGTGTCCTGTAATTCAATCTTGCTTAACAAAGTTCCTGCTCGAGGTAGCAGTAGAGTGGACGTAGAAGGATTACACCACCTTCGAACCACTATAAACCATAAGTGTTTTATTACTTTCTTATCTGTGCTTTATCTTTTATATCTATCTCTGTTATAAAGCATAAAACATTTTGAAAAGGATCATATTTGAGAAAACTAGCCTTGTGTCTTAAAACCATTATTTTTCCGCTGCGTATAAAACTCTAAGTTATAGCGTGCAACACTGCATCCTAGTGCTGAAAGCAGTAACTGACTAGTGCTGCAAGTTCAAGTAACTTGCAGAACAGTAAGTTTTAATCAGATTTTCAAAATCGACCAAGGTTCATTCACCCACTCTGACACCACTTGGGACCAACAAAGCTAGATGCTCAATTCGCTAAATTTCTGGAAATTTTTAAGAAAATTCACATTAACATTCTTTTTGCAGATGCTTTGGAACAAATGCCGAACTATGCTAAGTTTTTGAAGAATGTAATGTCGAAGAAAAGAAAGATAGTGATTTGAAAGATTGAATCTTACGGAGGAGTGCAGCGCAATCTTGCAACAAAAGCTGCCACAAAAGCTTAAGGACCCGGGGAGCTTCACAATTCCTTGCGAAATTGGAGGATCAATTTTTGATAAGGCTTTGTGTGACCTTGGGGCAAGTATAAATTTGATGCCGCTGTCCATCTTCAAGAAGCTTGGTATTGGTGACGTGAAGCCTTCCACCATCTCATTGCAATTAGCGGATAGGACAATAACTTATCCTAAGGGAATCATCGAGGACGTGCTAGTCAAAGTCGGTCAATTTATCTTCCCGGTGGATTTCGTGGTTTTCAACATGGAGGAAGATCATGATGTGCCCTTGATTTTAGGACGACCATTCGTAGCCACGGGATGAGTGTTGATTGACGTACAAAAAAGAGAGCTCACCTTGAGAGTAAATGACGAACACATCATGTTCAATATTTACAAGGACATGAGATTCTGTGATGAAAGAGAGAATTGCAGTTTTGTCATTGTAGTAGGTGGCTGTGGAGAGGATCAAGAAATACCGATGAAGATGTACCACCGAAAGATAAGGAAACGACAAGAAGAAAGTCGAATTGAAGAGGAAAAGACCGGGCACGACCGTGCTGTGGCGCACAGTCTGATTGTGCCCGACAATAAAAAGCTTCTGGACAATGGGGCACGGCCGTGCCCAGCCGGCTGATGGAAATAGAAGTGAAGATCAAGGAAAAATTCCCTCCATGACAGGTACGTTTTCATCTCGTCTGGCTGAAGATGTTAAACTTAGCGCTGTTTGGGAGACAACCCAATTAACCAATTCTTTCCAAGTTTTGAGTCTTCTTTGGAATTGTCGAGTTTAAGTTTGGGGGGATGGTTTCCATCACATGAGTAGTTGCATTATAGCTTTATTGCTTTAGCATATTTAGCATATTTATTGTTTTTTAGGATGACAGATGATCTTGTGATTAGGAGATATGAAGTGAATTCTTGAGTGATAAGAAACATGAATTGTGTAAAATGAACGTAGGGATATATTTCTTGATTGAAGTTGAAAGTTTGTTCTGAGTTTTTGGTGAACATATTTGAGCATGCAATGATTGTGTAGTTTTGAGGAGTATGAAAATAAGCTTGTGAGATTTGAGCCTTGACTTGATATTACACCAAGTCTTATTTTCTTGATTGTATGGTTATCGATTGTCTTGTATATACGTCTATAACTTGCTTTGGTATCTCCTTCGAGACTACAAGTACATGTGAATTTTTGAAAATGATATAAGGCCATCTTTTCTATGATTAGTCACTTAGCCAAATAATTTCTCACCAAATCTGATATATTTCCTTAGTTAACCTCGTTGAGCCTTTTTCTTTGTTTAGCCAAATAATCGGGTAAATTACCAGTGCTTTTATTTCGAGCTTACATACTAATGATTTTGAAGCTCAATTGAAAAGTGATAGGTGAAAGGAGTATAATTATAATGGGAAGTATATGAGGAGTTGGAGAAAGAATTTGGTAGAGGATATCAAGAAAAGAAGAAAAGAGAGAGAGACCAAGTGTGTAATGAAAGAAAAGAAAATATATACTTGGGTTGAAGAGGTGATTGTTGAAAGGAAAATTTTTGCATGAGTTGTGCCTAATTTTGATATGTTTTAGATTTTTAGTTGAGTTGTGCCTTTTCTAGAACTCAATTGAATAATTATTATTTTGACATATCTCTGGAACTCATGTTTTGGGAGAAGTGGTCATTTGAAGAGACCTCATGAAGATAAAAAAGTTCATGATTTGAGTTGAAATTTGTGGAGGAGCTTCAAATATCTATTTGAGTAGTCACTTTTATCCAAATTTTTCCTACCCTGTCCAAAGAGCCTCATTGCGTCCAAATAAAGTCCTTTTTGATTCTTAATATTCACATGTACAAATGTGGTGGAGAGGTGAGACGATTTGCAAGCTTATGGTAGGTTTTACTTGATTTAATGATTTGAGCATATACACGTCCTATATTTAAACACTTTTGAGCGTGATTGATACACTTTTACCTTGTGAGGTTCATTACTCCTTGAAGCTACATGGTTATGAATTGTTTGAAGTATTTATTAGAAGTTTGGATGAATTTTTGCTATCAATTATGTGTATATGATCTATAGTTTATAATATTTAATGTCATGGTTCGTGTTTCTCTAGTTGCTTGCTTAGTTATCTTTATGAATGTCGGTTGAGTAGTTGATGTTACTCGAGGTCGAGCAATAGTTCAAGTTTGGGGGATTTGATAAGTGTCGTTTTTCATATATTTTTACGTATGTTTATGTATTCATTTGAATATGTTTAGATACGTTTTTATGGTGATTTCTTATGTTATATTGTATAATTTGCATTTGACGGGTTTGTGCTTAGTTTCATGATTTTGATGAGAAAAGTACAAGTTTCAAGTGTAATTGATGATTAAGGAAGGAATTACAGAAAAATGAGGAAGAATAGAAGTTGAAATACGAGATTGCAGAGAGTGCTGGATGACAGGCCACGATAGTGCCGTGGGGCACGACCGTGCTAGTACCGTGGGGGCATGACCGTGCCGTGTAGCACGACCGACTAGTGTCGTGGGGGCACGACCGTGTGCCAGTATACAGTGATAGGGCACGGTCGATCGTGCCATGTAGCACGAACGTGCCCGGGTGAACAAGAACACGTGAAATTTTAGGTTTCTTGGAGTATTTTCATCTCTTACTTCACTTGGAAGATTCCCAACACAATATAAATACACAACATAAAGAGAGTTTCATAAGAGAAGGAGAGAGAAAGAGAGTTTCTAAAGAGAGGAAAACACGATATTCTGAGAGCATCGAGAGAATTTGAAGAAGAATTCAAGAGATCGAGGGATCATGAGATCATCGTCAATAGAGTTTTTAATCTTTTCTTCCCTTGTTGAATATTAGTAGATATGATATTTTCAATCTTGTCTATGATTTTGTTTATAATCATGTCTAGCTAATTTTCTAGGGTTTCTAGGGCTTGTTAGTAATTTAATTTGAATCTTCATGGATCTTTAATTTCAATTCAATGTTCATGATCATTTATCCTATTTGTGTGTTTATGAGTTGATTGCTTGTTTGATTATGTGGCCAGTAATTGAACATGTTTTGGTAATTAGATCAAAATACGTGAGATGAGATTTAATTATGGAAGAATAAACGCATGACACAAAAAAGACTTAGATCAAGAGATTAAGGAATTTATGTGATGGGAAATCAATCTTAGGTACTTTTGGGAGTTGTTATGTTTCAATCAGATTGAGTAGGGATACCTCTGGTGGTATAATAATCAACCGGTTAACTGACTCGAGAGAGCTATTAATTCGACATATGTGATTGCTCATATAGGATGATTGATTAATGAACTTGAATTTGTTAAAGTGATGTTTTGATGAGAATTAGATGAAAGTATATCCTAGAACCTGTCTTAGATATCTGTTATTCTTGACTGAATTTATCTGCTTATTTATTTTTCTATTGAATTAATCTGAAATTGATGAGATTTGATTTTCCTAGATAAAGTTGAGAACTGAATTTGGGTAGTTAGTTAGTTCCTAGATAGCCAGTCTCTGTAGGATCGACCTTGCTTACCACTTCTACACCCTACACCGTACACTTGTGGGAGTAGCTAAAAGAAAAATAGTGAACAACTGTCAGAAAGACAGCTTGCTCTGATACCAAGCAAAAGGATACTATCAAGAAGAATGTATAGATTTTGATGAGACTTTTGCAGCAGTTGCTAGACTTGAAACTATAAGGATATTTCTAGCCTTTGCTGCCCACAATGACTTCAAGGTATATCAGATGGATGTGAATAGTGCATTTCTGAATGGACTCTGTTGGGATAATTCTAGAGTTATCTTGATAAGACAGAACAGGTTGCATAATAAGAAAATATAGTTTGCTGAAGTAAGTTCCCACGTATTACATGGTCAGAAGAAAAGATAAGATCATGTAATGGTTTTCCAAATTAAGGAAAACAAACCTTAGAAGAAACAGGAAGTTATCTTCTAGGAGCAGCAAGCTGGAGGAGCCAGCAAGTCAGGAAGCTGACTAGAGGTTTCAGGAACAGGGAGCTGTTCAGAAACATGAAGCAACATGGAAGAAGCAGCAAACTGCTATAGCAGAAAAGCTGTATGAAGCAAAAAACAGGATGTTGGAACAGGAGGTTGCCAAGAAACAGGAAGTTGGAGCAGATCAGAAAGCAGATGCAGGATAGGAAGCTGACTGAAGGTTTCAGGGACAGGAAGCTGTTTCGAAACAGAATCCTGGCACGGTACAGAAAGCAGCATAGAACCGCATCCTGAGCAAAGCAAGCAAGAAAGTGCTACAAAAATCTACAGAGGAAGTAAGAAGTAGCCAACAGATCTCTTGTAGAAAGACAAGTGCTACTCCTATCCATGCAGTATGAAGAAGACCATGCAACTCAAACGGGAACAAAGCTATCTAGCAACTAGATTAGCTAACCGTTGTATGAAAGTCAAAGATAGTGGGCACATTAAATGACATGTCAGAAACAACTCAGAAGCATTTAATGCGAACACAAAGAAGATCTTGGAGATCAAAAGCTTCAATTCAAAATGGAGGAGTGTTCCCCTTCAACAGATACTTCCCCAACGGATATATTCTCAAGATCTATAAATAGAAGGTGTGGCTGACTGAAGAATGCACGGAATAGTGTCGTAAGGAAAATCAGATATACTCCAGAGCTTCAATGAGCTTACCCCTGTTCTAGCCACTCAACCTTCTAGGATCAGTCTTCAATTGTGTTAGAACTTCAAAGATCAAGACAGTTCCGCACCAGTTGAAGAACCTTTTATTTTCTTTAACCATTTGTGTTGTGTGCGCTAGGTTGTTTTAAGTTTGATGTAGCTTAGTTGATAGGATTATATCCTTGCTAAGTTTTAGTCTTGTATAGGCTATTTACCCTGTGTGGGATTTGGCCTAGGAATCTGGGACTCTGTAGGTAACAACTTGTTAGGAAGAGGTTTGTAAAGTCGAGACTTGTAAATCGAACTGACCTAACGAAGTTCCTCCTCAGTGAAGGAATAGAGTGGACGTAGAAGGATTGCACCACATTCGAACCACTATAAGCCATAACTGTTTATTTACTTTGACTGCATACTGTACTTTATTTATCGCATATCTATCTTATTGCACCTGTCATAAGCATAATGGTCAAAAGATTATGTTAAAATCATCTTTGAAAAGAAAACGTGTTTGCAAAATAGAAACTCTATCTTTGTTTATTCCGCTGCATACTGTGATTCCGAGATAGCAACCTGATCAGCATTGTGCCAAGTTACTGACTCGAGTCTGGTTGTTGTTTCTCTTTAGAATCAGGAACCTTTTCATAGAAAAAGTTTTGAGAAGTTAGAAAATCGATAGAGGTTCATTCACCCCCCTCTGAACCTTTGACCACTTGGGACCAACAGACTCTTATTAGAAGAAGTATATGTGGAACAGCCATCTGGTTTTGAAGAACAGGTAAAAGACAAGGTATTCAAACTGGATAAAGCTTTATATGGATTAAAGCAAGCCCCCAGAGCTTGGTATGATACATTGTCCTTGTATCTCTTAGAGAATTGATTTCAAAAGGGAACAATGGACAAGACTCTATTAAGAATACAAGATGGAGACATCATACTACTTGTTCAGATTTATGTGGATGATATTATTTTTGGATCCACAAACAAGGAATTATGTGAAAAGTTCTTAGCCCTCATGCAAAGTAAATTTGAGATGAGCATGATGAGAGAACTAAGTTTCTTTCTTGGCTTGCAAGTAAAGCAGTTGGATAATGGTATATTCATCAATCAAGTCAAATACACAAGAGAACTAATCAAGAAGTTTGGAATGGAAAGTGGATCACCAGTAAGCATACCCATGGCCACATCTATCAGCTTAGATGAGGATGAAAGTGGGAAGGATGTGGATATAACCAAGTATAGAAGGCTTATTGGATCCTTATTATATCTAACAGCAAGCAGACCGGATATAGTTTTTGTAGTTGAAGTATGTGCAAGGTTTCAGACAACACCTAAGGAATCACATCTTGCAGCAGTAAAAAAGATTATTAAGTACCTGAAGGGTACACAAGATGTTGGTTTATGGTATTCTAAGGAAGGAGGATTTGATCTCAAAGGATACACAGATTCTGATTTTGCAGGTTGCAAGACTTTTTACAGATTTGCCCTTTCGCCTTTTAATCTCAACCGTTAAATCTACAGCGTCTCTTGAGTTCCTAATCTAAACCGTTGATTAAGTTGAAACTTGAAACTCATATAAAAACCGCCAAATCTCTCATTTTTCTCTCTCCCATACTCTCTAACTCTCTGCAAAACAAGACTCTCTTCTCTCAAGCTTTTTCAGGATTTACTATGGCGATTGCAATGGAAACCAAGACACTGGAGGGAAGGCTGGTGAACACTCATGTGGTACTGAGTGATGAATCATCTTATGAGGATAGATACCTCATTTTGAAGGTCTGGCGTCAGGTGTGCAACAACTAGTTGGATGGGCTGTTCACTACTACCTACGAAGGGTTCTCTGCCCTTTCCGTAGAGAATTTCTACAATTTTGCGGAACTTTCTGATGATGAGAAGACCATCTTCTTCAAGATGGATGAGGATGACGAGGAGGTACATACCCTAACTGTTGGAGATATTGCCAAGACCTTTGGCATTTCCAACAAGGGGCAACCATAGTGATACTGCTGAACTGGACAAATTAAAGGAAGCTGATGAAGAGCTTGCAAAAGAAGGGAGGCTAGGCTGTCAGTTAAAACTGATCGACAAGATAAAGAGAGGAGAAGAGTTCCTTACTGCCAGGATTTTTGGCTGAGATGGATTCAGACTCCAGAGATTGCTGAGCAGTTGGATAAATCCTATCAGGCTCCAAAGTGTAAGCTGGTTGTTGGACAGTGGCCTGTTGATCCGCAGTATCCTGACTGTGGTTACTGTTGGTTGGCTGAACCCTGTCTTTTTGTTGGTCAGCATTCTGAGCTGCTGCATTTCCTGAAGCAGTAACCTGTGTACTGCTTGTAGTAACTTCTTCTGTAGGTACAGTGAACACCATCAATATATCTTATCGTTTGATCCTTAATCTTTAGCCTAGATACATCTTCATTTAGTTTGTCCAGTTCAGCAGTATCACTATGTGGTTCATCAAATACTACATGTATAAAATCTTCAACGACTAGACTTCTTTTGTTGAAGATTCTGAAGGCCTTGCTTACTGTGGAGTATCCTAAGAATACTCATTCATCTGCTTTCTCATTAAAGGTCTTTAGATACTATTTTCCATTGTTCAGAATATAACACCTTCATCCAAAGATATATAAGTATGAAATATTAGGTGTAAAGCCATACCAGACTTCATAGGGTGTTTTGTCATGGTCTTTGTTGACCAGGCATCTGTTCTGAGTGTAGCGTGCTGTGTTGGTTGCTTCAGCCCAAAACCTCTTTGGTATACCAGCATCCGCAATCATAATCCCAACAGCTTCCTTTAGAGTCATGTTTTTTCTTTCTGCTATTCTATTCTGTTGAGGAGTCCTAGCTACAGAGTACTCATGAAAAATCCCATTCTCTGAACAGTATTTTTCAATGAATTTGTTTGTGAATTCTGTTCCTCTGTCAGATCTGATCTTCACGATGCTTAAGCTCTTCTCATTCTACACTCTCTTCATGAATTCTGGTAGCCTACTTTGGGTTTCAGATTTCTTGGCCAGGAAAATGGTCCAAGTGAATCTTGAATAGTCATCAACTATTACCAGGGAATACTTCTTCTCACTAACACTAACAGGCTCCACTGGTCCAAATAAGTCCATGTGCAGAAGGTCCAGTATCCTGTGAGAGGATCTCTGAGCTTTGTCTTTAAATGAGCTTTTTACCTACTTTCATTTCTAACAGGCTCCATAAACATTCTCTTTTTTGTAAGCAACATCAGGTAACCCTCTTACTAGGTTAATCCTTGCTAACTTGTTGATTGTCTTGAAGTTTAGATGGCTCATCCTTTTATGCCATAACCAACTCATCTCAGGATTGCTCTTTGTAATAAAGCATGTTGGATGCACAGATGAACTCCAGTCAGCAAGGTAGATGTTGCCTCTCCTGGTTCCAGTAAGCTTAACCTCATTCATTTTGTTGTCTCTGATCAGACATTTGTTGAGGTTGAACTCCACTGAACTTCTCTTGTCACAAAATTGACTAATACTCTAGAGGTTATATTTTAGCCATTTGACATATGAAACATCGCTGATTCTTGCATTTCCTCGGATCAAGCTTCCTGTCCCCTTGGTGCTTCCTTTGGAGTCATCTCCAAAGACAACCTTGGGTCTTTTATATGGTTGGAAGTCTTTCAATCCATCTTTGTTGCCAGTCATATGTCTAGAGCAGCCACTATCAATGTACCATACATCACTGCTACTTCCTGGCAACTGTTTCTGCAAGAGAATCAGGTAGATTTAGGTACCTATACAAGTACGGGTCCTAGAGGGTTAGTCTTCTTTGGGATCCATGTTTAGTCTTATGTAGACTATTTGCCCTGTGTGGGTTTTTGGCCTAGGAATCTGTTGATTCTAGTAGGTAGAATTGTGTTAGGAAGAGGTTTGTAAAGTTGAGGCTTGTAAATCGAACTAACTTAACAAAGTTCCTCATCTAGGAAGAAGTACAGTGGACGTAGAAGAATTACACCACCTTCGAACCACTATAAGCCATAAGTGTTTTATTGCTTTTGTCTACCTACTGCATTGCATAAATATATCTTGTTGCATACATCATAAGTATCTTGCTAAAATCTTTTGATAAAAAACATACTTGCAAAAGAAAACATTTTCCAAACAGAAACTCTATCGTGTATTTTCCACTACATACTGTGATACTGAGATAGGAACCTGATACAACATACTGCCAGGTTTCTGGATCAAGTCAGGTTACTACATTCTTTCTAGAATCAGGAACCTATTCACTATAAGTTTGTAAAAGTTCAAAAATCGATAGAGGTTCATTCACCCCCTGAACCTCTGACCACTTGGGACCAACAAAACCAAATTACCTAAAAAAGACACATACAATAAGTTAGCCTCTATATAGGTAACTCAACTTAATTATACACACCAACACTGAGTCTACTCTTGCTCATATTTACAACAACTCATACAAAGTTGAACACTTAGTATGAAACTCGGTTTTTTCAACTAAAGACTCCTAAACAACTTGACATAGCGATTAAAATAAGGATATCTTATGTTCTTTAACTTGAATCAACCACTAGACTTGAAAGTTCGAATTCTAATGTGGGCTTGATGGTTAAGGTTTAGTGACTTATATTTTTACTTTTGGGAGTTATTTGATTTTGGTGTAGGCACAGTTCACTTGAAATCTAAATTTTAAGCAACTTCTCTCAAGTGCACTATCTCCTATTTATAACTTTGTTGTTTTTTCATTGAAGAAAGGAAAACCAACTATTAAATGGTTGCTAGATCCGTACTATACCAATAATTGCTTTATGTAGATTTACAGAGTTGCTTGTAGTAGGGGACCACTTGATTTTTCTTAGGAGGTTGCATGTTGCTGTGGTATGTCAGTAAAGCTAATAGTTGTGCTTTGTACATGATCTAACATACACTTAAGTATTCTTTTGGGTACTTTTATTTATTTTTATAGGCGATTTCTATGATATTCATGTATAAGTTGCATTTAATGGGTTTTATGCTTAGTTCATGTTTTTAGTGGAAAAAGTTTCAAGTGTAACTATCAATGAAGAAAAAAATTATGTACGAGAGACAAAATAAGAGATGAAAATATAAGTCAGAAAACATTAACGTTCATCTGGTGTCAAAGGTTCCCCACACACAACCATGCGCTTGAATGACGAAGTAGATATAACCGCCATGCACAATCGAATCATGCACCAACACTCAATCTTGTGTCATACCTATGTAAAAATTGTAGTAGACACAATCAACCATTACCAGCACCCGTCCATGTCCAAAGACCTTTTTTCGCACTAAAATTCTCATTTTGCTTAATTTCGATTTCTACTTAAGTTCACTATTCTGAAAATCAGCCTAGGCGGTGCCTAGCCACCGATGTTGTCTATTTGGCCACCTTATGCATTAGGTGGTCCTAGGCAGGGATAGACAAAACAATTTGGCCATGGGCGTTAATGCCAAATAACAATATTTTTTCTTTTTTTCCTTTATTCTTCTCTTTTACTTTTTAGCAAATTAATAGTGTTCTTAATGTATTTTAGACTTCTAACAAATTATTATTATTTAACTATATATATATATATATATATAGAAAATTAAAGAATTTAGAAATACAAACATAATTTTATAATCATAGAATAAATCATATATAAATATAATTCAAATGAGATATTAAGTTTTTAGTGGCCCTTCAATGTAAACATATATATATATATATATATATATATATAAGAGTTCCAAAAATATTTTTTAAAGATATAAAATTAAGAAAAATTGCTAAAATAACAAAAAAAAATCTATTTAATTTAGATACGATACCTAGGTGTCATCTAGGCTCCGACTAGACGTCCTAGACGCTAGGCACTAGTCAAATGCCCAACTAGCGCCTAGTGAATTTTAGAACATTGCTTGAATTAGAATATCCCCGAAATGAAACAAAAACCCAGAATTAATGAAAAAATATATAGAGAAATACATTATTCGTGATACATTTAGAGGTCGAAATTAAGAATTTAAGGATTGAAGATCAGGAGATCAATTTCTCTCAGAGTTTTTATCTATTGTCTATTTAGTTAGATTTTGTTAGTTTTTTTTGGGTTTAGATTTTTTTTAGGGTTTCTAAGATTTGTTAGTAGTTTAATTTGAATATTGATAGATCTTTGATTTTAATAATTAAAGTTTATGATTTTGAACCAAGCATGGCATCTACCCTCAAGACCATGGAATGCTGAAGTTTGAAAAAATACTATTGAAAGTTATAAAAATAACTGTCTTATAAGGCTTCAACTTAAAATCAGAAATTGACCAGGTTCGAGAAATGAAAATATTTACCAAGGCTCCAACCTAAAATCCAAAACCAACCAGGTTGGGGAAAGGAATATATTTCTTAAGGTTTTGGCCAAAAATCCCTAATTGACTAGGTTCAAGAAATAAATTTTTTTTAGACTCTGACGCAAAATCCTGAATCAACCTGGTTTAAGGAAAAAACTTACCTCCTTAAGGTTTTTACCTGAATGTACTGAGCCGAATAGATCGGGAGAAATACTTAGATAAAATTGTAAACTTCATTTATAAAAGATTAATTTATTAAGGGTATGTGTGGATTGGGGCGGATGTGGATTTTGCAAGTCTAGAGTTAGGATTTGAGTAGATTTTTTGCAAAAAAGGTGGATTTTAAAAATCTTGTGTTTGTTTTGGAATTATATAGGGTAGAATTATAGTTAAGATGTGTAGCACCCCGGATCAAAATGAGCATAATTGAATAATTAAATATTTGAACCCCAACTTAATAATTATGTGCGTATGTTTTGACTGTTTAAATTAGTACGTGTGTTTCAGATACTTGGTTAACGCCGGTTATAGTTTTAGATGGGTATATTTTTCATGATATGGAACCTAGAATACAATTTTACCAAGAGATTCGTATCGAAATTACGAGAAAACAGAAACAAACTAGAGGTTAATCGGAGACCCGTAGTTCAACTGACGAAGGAAAGGGTAAAATTTTGATAAAAGGTAAAAATAAAAATAATATTTTAATGAAAGGTAAATTGAGATATTTTTGGTAAATGGTAATTTTTCAACGGTAAAAAGGTAAATTCCAAAATCTATAAATAGGGGCTCATAATTTTCAAAACTTATACGTTTTCAAAGCCGACGACCCGAGCGACGCTCGCAACGCGAACACGTAAGTTCTCTTTCTTTTCTTTTCCTTTACGTTTTTAATTTCCGCCGTCGCCAGAGTGCCGCCGGAGCCACCGCCGCCGGCCAGCAGTGGTGCTGGTGGTGGTGTGCCGGGCGTCGGGTGCGCGCCGGGTTGTGCGTCGGGTCGGGTGTCGGGTGCGCGCCGGGTTGTGCGTCGGGTGCGTGCCGGGTGTGCGCCGAATGCCGGGTGCCGAGTGTGCGTCGGGTGCGTGCCGGGTGTGCGCTGGGTGCCGGGTGCGCGCAGGCGCGAGCGCCGGGGTTCTAGCGTGCGCGGGCGACGGGGACCGGGTGGCTGAGGAAACTCGGCAGCTGCCGGGTGATGTGTGAGCCGTCGGGTTCGTTTTCGCCCGACGCCGGGTGCTTGCGAGCCCCGGAGCACGTAATGCCGTATTTTCGATCCGTCGTATCATTAACAAACGTTTTTCCGCCGGGACCCTTTACAGCTTTAATTATACTGTATTTAAAATGTAAGAAACACCGTAAATGTGTAGGCTACTTGTTGGACTAATCTTGGAAGTGTTGAGTTGTTGGACGTACTGTTCTATCTACTCACGCGGTAACCACTATACGAGGTGGGGGTAATTTCTAACTCTTAAACTGTTTACAGCTTTCCCTACTTATAAAACATGATTGAGAATTACTAGGTGCTGTGTTTATACTTGTTGTGCCATATTATATCTGTGAAAGGACCGAGGTCCTCCGATCATGCATTCTGTTCGTCCCCTGCTATTTTCTACTACTCTGTGGAGGTGTTGTGAGCCTCTTGAAATGCACTAACGGTGAGATACCGTTATATAGGGTAAGACGGGGGAATCCCGCACCTATACGTCCCTTGCCATTTCTAGTATCTGCTTTGCATATATCTGTACTGTGACAACGTGACTGTAAGTTAGCTTTTCGGTATTAAAATTCTGTCTGGAGTCTTATGAGGTGGATGTTATCCCCACTGAGTGTATTCAACGCACTCACCCCTTAATCTGTACTCACACTACAGGAGATGAGGAAGCTGGTGAACCCTAGATGGAGGGAGATAGTGCTAGCTGTTGGTTTTTCTGTTAAAATGTCTTAGTTTAAACATTTCCAAACACGTTTACAAACAGTTAATGATCTGTATATATTTTTGAGTACTTGTGAGGATGGGAGGTCCTGATGTTTAGCTTCCGCTGTATATGATGTATATTATCGGTGTGAGACCGAATGTTATCGGCCGAGGCCGAAGGTTGTTATGAGATGGTTTCTGGTCGTCCCTTATCTCTTTCTTCTGTTGTCCCTTGCTTAATTCTTTCTGTATGTGTTATGCGTCCCTTGCTTTTCTATCTTCACGCCCGGGTAAAACTCTGATATTTTTAACGAAAGATTTTGGGACGTGACAAGATGTCCTCATTATATTGGAAATTATAGAAAAAATAAATATTTTTTTGGGAAATTATAGAAAAAATAGATGTTTTTATTGGAGCAGTAAAAAACAAGGATATAGATAAAGTATTTGCATATCCTCCAACATCCTATAACAAACAAGTATTGGGATTTTACCCATCTCAAATTCGGATGAGCACATCCCAATCTATACACACCTTAAAGGATTTAGATATGATTACTGAGATAACAAGACAGAGCCAATAAACAACAAAAATATTAAAAGAGACGATTAGAGTGAGAAGATAAGTATGTGTTCATTTAAATAAAATTCCAGCTTGGAGTTCGGGTCCTCTTATAAAAAAAGAAGACAAAAGCAAAAGTTTAGAAAATTTATTATTATGTATTGGTCAACACCCTCATCTCTTGCCCAAGCATGCTCTTTCCCTCCTTCTCCTATTCATTCTCATCCTCATCATTAACTGTCCTAGACATCATCGGGGGGTAATGGCTAGCATGAACTTCAACAAGTCGCCGATGAGCCTAAGGTAGTAGCAGGAAATAGATCGGTCAATTAGGTATTGGGCCAGAAGCTGCTTGAGGTGGTCGACCTCCAACCATGATTGAGCTATTTGTGCAACACAAATAGTGCCCTGGAATGTGAAATCGTAGGCCATGCTGTCATCGTATCACAATTGAACTTAACCAAGCCCTTGATGGTCTCCTTATCAACCATCGTCACCCTAGCTGTCTCCAGCTCCTGCCCAGCCTTCGGACGGGTCGACCTCTCCTTATCAAACTTTCATAGGTTGGAAGCATTTCACTTCCCCAAGATGAAGATACTTTCTTTCAGCCCATCCACAAACTTCTCTAGGTCGATGTTTGCTTCTTTGTAGGTGGCCAACTCGTTGGAAAAGACTTTCTCATTCTTGAGCTAGCCGGCCTTTTCCCGATCCTCTAGGGTCTTGTTTCGAGCTTGTCAAGCAAATGGCAAAGGTTTTGGCTTGTAGAACGACATAACAGATGGTGAGGTCAATCTTCTACGTGGTAGTCGTCTTGACCTCTACTTCGACCGACCAGCTCATCAGTATGGCCATCGAACCCCAACTATATGGTCGAGATCACCTCGTACAAGCCATGATTAGGAGACACAACCAGAGAGTAGGATAGCTAAAGAAGCGGCCCCCGTTCTAGCCTTTGCTAGGTCCTATCCAGTGAAGGCCACTTGTCGGCCAATGAGTGTCAAACTCCCAAATAATACTGCCCTCATACTGTTTGGTCAGAGGGGCTATATGAGCCGAGGGCTGGAATTATGAGCAACCTCAACCACGGGCTCGACCCCCGCACTCGTTCTTTTGGGCGTAAGGATTGGCTCAAACTCCAACATCGATTTGGCTCCCATTTTCTTAGCTGATTTATCATTTTTTGGGTCAAAACCTTCTCATTCTTTTCCTAGAGCTGGACAGCTCAGACCCCAACTCTCTCTTATAGAATTTGTATCTTGCCAACCTCAATATTGACCGCGGTGGACGAGGTGAACAAATGAATGTTAGAAATGTGAAAAGAAATAAAAACTAAGAAAATCGAGGTCGGGAAGACTCACCCTAGTAGTTGCTGGGTTTTGGTTGGAATGGAAAAGTGAGTGGAACAAACAATATTTTCCTCTCGGATTAGTAGTCGTTAGGTTCTGATGTGGTGGCTGACTAAAACACTAAGAAATCGGACCTTTCTAGAAATGTCCTCATTGATATGAAGCTTCCGTGATCGGGCTTGGCAAAACAAATGAAAATTATTATTAGGTGATCTGAGCAAGATTAAAAAGTACAAGTTACTATCATTCGGTTTGTTGGTCCCAAGTGGTCAGAGGTTCAGAGGGAGGGTGAATGAACCTCTATCAAATTTTTACTTTTTAAAACTTTTTATAAGACAATTACTGAATTCTATAATAGAATACAACAACTTAGCATAATCAGTAAGCTGGCAGAATGTTGTTTCGACTTACTATTTCAGAGTTACAGTATGCAGCGGAAAATACTTAGATAGAGTTTCTTTTGAAAAACGTTTTCTTTTCAAAGTATGGTTTTCTCAAACTTGTATATGCAGAATGGGCAAGATAGATATATTATGCAGCACTTAAAAAATGCAATAAAACACACAAAGGTTTATAGAGGTTCGAAGGTGGTGTAATCCTTCTACATCGTCTCTTCTCCTTCATTAAGGAAGAACTTCAATCAGGAAAGTTTGTTTTACAAGATTCGTCTTTACAAACTAACTCCCAACAAAATACCACCTACTAGAATCAGAAAGATTCCTAGGCTAATCCCACACAGGGTCAACAAACTCACACAGAGTTACAAGCCTTAAAATCACTTAAGACTAACACTCAATGAAGATTTAAATCCTTCTCACTAAGGACACCGATAAAACAACCTAGCACACAACACAATGGTTAAAAGTATATGGTTCTTCAACTGGTGATTTGAAGAGAACCTTGAGATCTTTGAAGTTCTGAAAAACTCATCGGCTTGGCTGCTTCAGTAAGGTTGAGTGACTAAAACTTTGAGAGAAAACTTGCGTTTGCTTAAGAGAATATGAGAGATAACATTTCAGTTCTAGTAGTTTTTCCAGTCAACTTTTCCTTTTTAAATACTTGTAGGAAAATATGTCCGTTGAAGAGAGACACACTCTATCTTGAATTTGAAATCCTTGATCTCATTTGATCTTCGTATAAAACGTTTCTGGAAAACTAGGGAAAACACATGTCCTACTCTGCAGGGCATTAATGACGCCACTCCTCGGCAACATGTCATTTGCAGGTTCTTGGTCCAGATGTCAGCGCGTCATTGACCGTTTGATAACTTCCATCTACTAGCTACTTTGATAAGACTCAATCCTCGTATGCATTGATCTTCCTTGTACTGCATCATAAAGAATGTTTTCTTCTTGTTCCCTGATCAGAATGCAGTAACTACTTCTTATTCTACTCCAGCTTTCTGTTCTGAACTGCTTTCTATTCTGCAGTTGCTTTCTGCTCTTCATTGCTTCCTGTTCTGCACCTGTTTTCTGTTCTAATCCATCAGAAAGCTTCCCAGTTCTCTTTAGTGCTTACTGTATGCTGCTTGCTGTTTTATTGCTTCCTGAAAGTAGTATCCAATAACGATCTTTTGTAGAATCCTGCTGCTATCAGAAACTTCCATCTTTCTGATTTCCACGATTCTTCTAACTTCTTCTCAAAACATAATCTTAAGAAAAACTAAGTTTCTACATAAACATCATGGAAAAATGGGGTACTACAAATCCTTATACAATGCTATTTTGTCTCATTAAAATCTATACAAAAATATCCTAATAATTTCCCCCTTTTTGATGATGACAAAAGCATTACAAAAGCAACATGTACAGATATACATAGATACATGAACTTTGTATAAAGATATAAAAGTGAGCTATTATCAAAACTACATAGCTCATTAACTTCAGTATCAACAACTTGAAAGAATATGTCAAAAGAAGAAATAATAAGTTACAGGAAGTGCTTACAGATACATCTTCACATGAACTGCAGTAAGCCGCTACTTCCTCAGGATTCTATACTTCGAAAGAGCTTTTTCATAGAGTCATCTTCAGGTGGCTTTCCCTTCTCATATCTCGTTCATTTCCACCAGTTGAGAATTGACTCTTGATAGGTCTCTTCAAGCTTCTTCTTGATGTCAGGAGTCTGAATCCATCGAAGCCAGAAATATTCATAGAATGGGATTTGCACTCCTTGCTTGACCTTTTGTATCAGCTCTTTCTGAGTATCAAACTCTCCATCCCTTGCCAATTGTTCATATCTTTCCATGACAACAAGGCATGTTGGATATCCTACAAATCGATTAGTTTGACATAGGTGTTTGAAATATCTCAGGTACAAAGACCTTTTGAACAGAGTGATTTCATCAAATGTTGGATTCCTGTTCTTTAGTAGAGACACCTTGTCAAACATCTTCAAGTCCCATGCAATATTCTCTTTATGGGGCCTTTGATCTAGTAGAACCGAAACTTCAGTAATTACCTGATCTGGATCAAGGCAGAGAGTATCTTGAGGTGGATACTTGCATAGAGCTTCATCAACTTTCTTGGAAAGCTCTAACTTTTTTCTCTCCGATCACACCTAATCTTGACATCCAATCCTCATTTTCCATTCTCCTCTTCTCATCAGCTTCTTTCAGCTATCTCCATCTTCCTTCATCCAACCTCCTTCTTGCAGCAACACTCATATATGATTTATCTTTTGGAACAGATTGCTGCTGCTGCTGTCTGCCTTGTTGGTTTTGCTGCCTGCTACTCCTTCTTTGAGTTATTGCAGCTACTGTTCCGATCGTTTGCCCTCTTTGCTCAGTTGCAGTGCTGCTTACTGTTTTGGATGTAGTAGCCCCAACACCTCCTTCATCTTGATCATCTTTCTTCTTATTGGATTCAGGACTTTGGCCATGTCCAAATATTGATCTTTTGCGTTTCTTGGTGACCAAAGGTTCATCATCATCATCTTCTTCCTCCAAATCCTTCACAACTTCGTCTACTGCAACATTCAACTCATTTTTAGCTTTATTCTTGCTCTCCCCCTTTTGTTATTATCAGTGGGGGCAGATCTAGGAGATGTTGATTCAGCGGGTACATGCTGAGGAAAGGCACGATGAAGAATCATCCTCATTTCGCTAATAAACAACTCTAGATTAGAGATCCTATCGTTTGTGCTTTGAATAGCACGAGCTTGTGTTGTGGCACTTTCTTAGAGTGAGTTGAGTACTAGATTCTGTGCAGCAAGGGTGCTTTTGATCTTTTTGATGGACTTATCCCTTGCTTCACTGGTAGCTTGTTGCACATGCTTAACTCTTTTTCGCTCACGATATTGAGCATTCCACTCATCAGTGAGCCTGTTCTGAATGCGGGAAAAAATTTCAGACAGCTCCCTTCACAGGTTTTCCATCGATGATGAGTGAGACCTGTCGCTCATATGAATACTGTTGGCTATGTTCACCTCATGCATCTGCAATGCTCGAATAAGCCCTTAAACAACATCCATTATCCATTCAAGGGATTGCTCTTACGCATCAGTAAGAGTCAAGGTTCTGGCTTTAGCAGGTTCTAGAGTTTCTCAAATGTAAGGAACCAAAACTTGACTTGGACTTGCTTGTTGTGCTGTTTCTTCAGCATACTGCTGCATTCTTCTTCTTATAATATCAACAGATTCCACAATCCGGAATGGTGAACCAGGTGGACTATCTACTCGAGGACCTTCATCATCTTCATCTGAGGAATCTTTTCCATCATCATCAGGGCCATGTTCCATAACAGCAACTAGAGTATCTTTGCCTCCTCGAGGCATTCTCTCATCCTCTGGATTCCCTTCTATATCCTCCGCCAACACTGTCTCAACAGTAACTGCACCCGAGGTCTTCATTGGAGAAGCTGTCTTAACAACATTCTCAGCACCATCATCTTCTCTTGCTTTAGCAACTCTGGTGACAACATTGAAAAGTTCAAGATTCTAAGCATTAAGATATGTCCGCTCAATCATATGCTGTAACTCCACCAGGAAGTGATCATCCTCTGTTCTTTCTGATTTAGCAAGTACTATACTGATGATATCTTCAGCAAGTGCTATTAGGATTACAACATCAACATCGGATGTATTTTGTTCTCCTTCGGCATTTTGTACTGCTATTGAATACAATATAGGGAGTCCTGCCTCAGGAACTTCCTCCGTGGTTGCTTAATTGGCAATTTCTTTATTCAATCTATCCAGGACTCCTTGAATTTTCTCTAAAGCTTCCCCCTCAGATGTTTTAACCATGTACTCCGGGGAATCTTCATAGTCGACCAACTCTTACTCGTCGGTCTCCATTGCATCTAGGCTCACAATGAGGGGTAATGCTGCTACTACATTGTGAAATATGAGAGAGTCATGTTCTTCAGCAACACTAGTTCTTTCACCAGCTTGCAACGTGCGTAGGGTGTGTCTGATTGGTTCAGTAACGCTCGCTTGTAACCCCAGCGGCAACATCTGTTGATTAGCTTCCTTAACATCGAGGTGAGCTAATTGAGCTTCAATAAGTTCAAGTTCTGACGGATTCCTTACAGTCTCGGCAGTGGGGCTTATCAATGTGTTGTCCTCCGCAGCTGTCATCGACTGTTCACCCTTCGCATCCTCAAAGGTACTCTTACCTTTGTCAGCTCTATGCTTCCTCATAATTTCCTGCCTCTCAATAATCTCCTGAAGCTTAGCATCCTGATAGGAATCAGTATATTCTAGTTGGAGTAGGAGCAATATATCGTCAGAATCTGAAAGCTCGGCCCATCCAAGGACTAAGTCCTCTACTCTCAGGAAGTCTTTCCATTGCAGTAACTCTCTTCCCCTAGAGAGACGTATATGTCTCCAGAGCTCAAACAACCTGAAGAATCTCTCATTGATCGACTCAACAAATTCTGTTAAGAGATTGTACGCCATGTCTGAGTCGATATCACAAATGGTCTTGTCACTATCAATCAAGGCTTGGATCTCATTGATTTTCTCATCAGCTTCATTTTTGATCATCAGTACTTTCTGCTTCTTTGCTTGCTTCCTGGGCTTGATTCTTCACATCCATTTTCTCTTCTTAGCACATAACAACTTCTTCATCTTTCTCGTCCATTTTCGGCTAGGTAGGATGAGGTGCTTCACTTCAAGCACTAGGATAATGGCCAGACTGTTGGGGAACTTGTATAGATCTATTCCGGTGTAAATTCAATTAGAAAGAATATAAATCTAAACGTATGATTTAAAATAAATTAAATCAAACAAATCATGCTTTAAAAATAGTAAATCATACAAAGCCCTAAACATGCGGAATAAAGGAATATGTATTTACCTCTTGATCGGAGAGACACCGTTGAGAAGATTAATTGCTTCAACCTAAAGCTTAATTTCTCTCTTGGTCTCTTTAGCATCTCAGTCGATACCAAAGCTTGCATGAGCTGAGCCAACATATACGCTTGATTGTTCATGGTATAGTTTAGTTGGAACTGCTTAAAACTTTTTGGTAGAGAATGGAGTATGAAATCAACCTGGGTTTCCTCATCGAATTCGGCACCAAGAATCTCAAGTTTGTTAAGGAAACCCATTATTTTAAGAACGTGATCCCTCACGGGCGTCCCTTCAATCATTTTCTGCGACAACATATCTCGCATGGCCATTTGCCTTGCCGTATGATTTTGGTGAGCGAAGAGTTCCTTAAGGTTTAATATAATATCTGCAGTGGTTTCCATGTATTGGTGTTGGTGTTGCAACACATCTGACATTGAAACCAAGATGGTACACCTAGCCATTTCTGCTTATGATATTCCTTATCTTCCTCACTAGATTCATCTGTAGGTGCAGTAGTTTTAAGTTCGTTAAGGACAAACTTATACGATTGCACAGTCAAGACTATGAATAAGTGTCTTTTCCAATCTACATAGTTTTCTCCCTCTAGTTTGTTATCTTCAAGTATATGAAATAGTAGATTAAAATGTGACAACATGTTGAACTGAGAATAAAACATACAGTTTGTATTAATGTCCAATCAATATAAAATTATCACATAATTCGATCACATGTACAACAAAATATATATAAACATATCATCAGCCAACATCTCAAAAAAATTCAAGTAAATCACATTGAGTGTGAATGTTTACTCAAACACATTTGAGTAGGTTACAAACAAAGACAGTTACAAACCTTTAATTCAAAATTAATAGTTGGCTCCCCTTTGACCATATAAAACTGATAAGGATTCCATTGGGGAGTTAATATATCAATTTTACACCTAAGGAATAACCATAATTTAATACAAGATTATTATTTCATTTTATATAAGCCATTAGTTGGGAAGATCATATCGCCACTAATAATAATCCACAATTATCCAAAGAAACTTATTTAAGTGAACTTGTCTTTGGCCTATCCATTAGGGAGAGAGGTGCTTGCTAATGTGTAGGCAAAGACTTCACAGATAAATCAATTATGGAGGCCAATTAATTAATTTATTATCCAAAATAAATTAATCAAATTACATACTTAGTCATTTTAAAATGATAATATTTTTCATGATATTCATGCATAATAAATCAAATTAAACACATAAATAATTCCAATTATCATGGTTTAATTTCTCATTTTGAAAACAAGAACCCAGATTTTCGAAAAATCCGGGCAGCAGCTGCAACGACTAGGGCAGCCTGAGCAAGCCTTTTCGGGTAGCTAGGCAGCAGTGGTAGGCCGGCGATCAGCCTGGGCAGCTGGGCGGTCATCCCGGTCCGTCTACGTACGATGTCCGGCTTCGTACACCCGTCGTACATCTTCGATTCTTTTAATCAGTCTCTTCAATCTTCGTCTTTGATCCGTTACAATTTATTTACAAAAAAAAATCCTAATCTATCCACCGATTTTCTCACAGGAAAAACGAATCTAAACGAATCAGATTAAAAACCCATCATTGTAATCACATGAATTTAGACATACATTAAAATCATGATGTTGGGTCCCAAGTGGTATCCGAGGTTTAGAGGGGGGTGAATGAACCTTGGTCAATTTTGAAAATCTATTAAAACTTTACTGTTCTGCAAGTTACTTGAACTTGCAGAGCTAGTCAGTTACTGCTTACAGCACTAGGATGCAGTGCTGCACGCTGTAACCTAGAGTTTTATACGCAGCGGAAAAATAAAGGTTTTAAGACACAAGGCTGGTTTTCTCAAATATGATTCTCTTCAAAACGTTTTATGCTTATGACAAAGAGAGATATAGAAGATAAAACGCACATACCAAAACGATAAAACACTTATGGCTTATAGTGGTTCGAAGGTGGTGTAACCCTTCTACGTCCACTCTACTGCTACCTCGAGCAGGAACTTCGTTAAACAAGATTGATTTACAGGACACTCCTAACAATTTATCAACTTACAAAGTTAACCACCTACTAGAGTCCAGTGTCCACACAGCTCCTGCGAACTCTAAAGGCTAACCCACACAGGGTTTCACACTCCCACACAGGGAAGTTGCCTAACACTTAGACAACTATACAAACAATAAGGATTTCTCCTATCAACTGTTCGACACCTAAAACAACCTACGCACACAACAACAAGGTTAAAAAGTATATATCGATTTTTCTTTAACTGGTACGATGAAGTGAGCTTCTGAATCGTCCAAAGGATCTTTCAACTTTGAACTTGCTTCACTTCACAGAGGTTGAGTGACTGAAACTGAGAGTAGACTTGAGATATAGCTTGAATGCTTGAGAGTTTTTACGCAGATGTTTTCAGTTCATCAGTAGTTCAGTAGTCAGCTTCAGGGTTACTTATCCTCTATTTATACTTGTAGAAAAGATATCCGTTGAAGGAGATATCTTCCATTTTGAATTTTAGAGTACTTGATCAAAGGCATGGCTTGCATTTAATGCGACCTGACTCTTCTTCTTGGAGCATTTAATGCGGTGGTTGCGGCTTGTAGCTTTCTGCGGCGCGTCAGTCCACATGGCGTATTAGCATTGGCTCCGTGTCTGCAACTTTGATCTTCTCTGGAACGGCTCTATTGATTCTTGCTTGAATCTTCGTTCCTCGTACTGCTTAACTGATAGAGTAGTAAGTTTCGCGATGTATCCTAGATCTGCTTGCAGCTGTTTGTCCTTTACTGCGCTGTAGGAGCTTAGACCTTCTTGCAGTATTCTTGTATCTTTTTCTTGCAGCGATGCTACATGCAGTTCTTACTTACTTTGTTGTAATACTGTATCTGCTTTCTTGCAGTGTTGCTTATTCTGCTTTCTTGCAGCAGCTTCATTCTGAACTATTAAATACAACATAGTGTGCGTGTATACTTCCATCTTTCTACATAACAAGACTCAATCCTGGTCTATTTTTTCACTTAAACATTGTGAAAAATAGGGTACTCAAACTTCCTATTACATTCTTGGTTTGTCTCATCAAAATCTAAACACTGAAATCCCAACACATGATAATTGGATACTTGCAAAATAAATCTAGCAATTCTACCATCCAATTTCAATTTAATGTAAGTAGATTTAAATTCTAATTTAAAAAACAGAGCCCGAATTCATGGCTCTGATACCATCTGTTGGGGAACTTGTATGGATCTATTCGGGTGTAAATTAAATTAGAAAGAACATAAATCTAAACGTATGATTTAAAATAAATTAAATCAAACAAATGATGCTTTGAAAATAGTAAATCATACAAAGCCCTAAACATGCGAAACTAAGGGATATGTATTGACCTCTTGATCGGAGAGACACCGTTGAGAAGATTAATTGCTTCAACCCAAACACCTTCTTGAGTATTCCCCAAGTCCAAGCTCGTAAATTCGGTGGGGAATCTAACGAACTCTTTTTAATTCTTGTGGGAAAAATTAATTTCTCACCTTTTGTTGCTCTCAAAATTAGCACTCTTGTATATGCCCACTTTTTCGGGCTGAAAAATCAGCCCCTATTTATAATTATAGTGGCTGAAAATTTGAGCCTTGGAGGAGAAGAAATATCCTCAAAATTTGATCTCCTCATATCTTGCATCAATATTTGAAAAATATTGATCTCCTCATATTTAGCAACAATATATGAAAAGATTTGATGTCCTCATAGTTAAGCAACAATAATTAATTCTTCTAATTAACCACCTTAGTTAAATGAGCTTTTATTGGGCTACTCAAGGAGCCTTTAGGAGAATTATGATTGGACCTCCTAATGAGCCTAAAAACTAAAATCGAGACACAATATTATTCTAGCCCATTAATATTAATTCATTCTATTATAGAATTAATATTGCACTATCCATCCTAACCCATATTATTTCCCGTGTTTAAAATCCAATGTCCATTAATTAATTTAAGCTCATGAATGCTTTAATTAATTAATATCTTTTATTCCTTGGGAAAAGACAACTCAACTTTATTATCATACCAGAAATTAATAAACTGGCCAGATTTGATATGATAAACATTCTGAGCCCACCAAGGGGACATTATCAACTTGACGTATCAAGACACGATTTTCTGTATTAATTTAGCAATCTGTTATATAATTAATAATATTGCCCAAAATATCAAGTATTGAATCCTATTGATCCTTTACCCATAATAAATAAAAGCAACATTATTAATTATATACAATCCCAATTAAGTGACAGAAATTAAGAAATCAATAGCCACTAAAATCTAATTCTTCTTTCTAAGTCAGTCTAGAAGAATTATCTCACTGTAGGTCCTATTCAGCACATCAAATGCACTAATGTAATCTCTTGGTCAAGACAAACCAATCCGAGCCTTACATCTCAACTTCTACCAATGGATTGTTCAATTCCATCTATGTTGTGAATTTTACAGTACTTATTACAAGGAATTGGCAATGTGACCTTCTGTGATCTTTTATACACCACATTGTTTACAATGTAAAGTATATTGAACATTTATGCAGTAAATAAATAACATTCATAATATTTAATGCAAACATTGATAAAAGATGTATTCTCATAAAATGCAAGAATCAGTTTATATACTAAGTAACACTAAAATCATACTTTTCAGTATATCCCTAACACAGACTATCATCTATTTCCTGATCAGTAACCTGATAAGTATGCTTAGCTTCTTGATTAGTATGCAAGGCTTCCTAACCATTATCACCTTTATCATCAGATGCTATATCTGCTGCAACAGCCACATTGAGATTCTTCAATGGATTTGTAACGCCTAGGATAAAAACGACGTATAATTGATTAATTAAATATTTAAAACCTTAATCGATTAATTTTATTATGTGCGTTAACCCTTGACTGTTTATTTTAATTATATACATTTCAGAAAATGATAAATGCATGTTTAATTAAATGATGGAATGATTTAAACGAAAAACATAGATTATAATTTTATCACAAGATGCATATTTGAAAAATGAGAAGATAGAAATGAATTTGAGGTCAATCGAAGACTCGTAGCTCAAAAGACAATGAAAATGGTGAATACGAAGATTACGACGTAGACAAAAGATCGAAAAGTAACGATATTTTGATGAATAGTAAAATCCAAGATATTTTGGTGAATAGTAAATCCAAGATATTTCGGTGAATAGTGAAAGTAAGATTTTTCAATGAATAGTAAGATTTTAATAATAGTATAAATAATACGAAACGAATCGTAAAACATAAATATTCGAACGAGAAATTGAAAAATTAAGTTATCTCTCTTTCTTCTCTCTCTTCTGAGTTTTCTGGCCGGCCGGCCGCCGCCGCGCCGCCACCGGTGCCGAAAACTTTTTCTCGGTTTCAGTCGATTTTTACACAGCTTGTAGATCTCGTTGAGACGGTTCTAGAACAGGTCTCAGATTTCCATTCCGTTGTCTTTTTCGCTGTAAAACAGCAAAATATCACCGGAAAAACCCTAACCTCTTTCTCCTCCCTCTTTCTCTCTCCCTCTTTCTCCTCCATGGCCGGAATAGTGGCTGACCTTCCCGGGGTGTAGGGGTGTCGGCTGGGGGTGGTGGCTGACCTTCCCATGCTGTGTGCGGGGGTGAGCACACGGGGGTGCGCATGTGTGCGTGTTGTGTGCGCGGGCGCGCGCGGGTGCGCGGCATGCGCGCTGTGTGCGCACGGGCGAGTCAGAGGCGCATCGTGTGCGCTGGCGAGCATTTTTGTGCGTCAGTCTGTGTCATGTGTGTGCGTTGTGTCACTGGCGATGGGATGTCGTCTGTCGGGAGTCGGGGGTCCCGGTCAAAGTCAACTCTTTTCTAAAAATTACGAAAACGCCCCTATATCTTAAAACACTCTGTTTGGCTCATTTCAACTTCGATTAATCCCGTTCATTTTCCATTGCAATCCTAATATTTCCCTCTTCATTTTCAGATCATTGGTTTAACCTTCCACACTCGTTTTTTCATCCTTGATCTTTAGATCTTTCGTTCTGTCTCGTTTTTCCCTATCATTTTTTTCTCCGAGATAGTTTATATATTTATATATACGTAATTAGCGTATTATGAATCTAAAAAACCTCGTTACATGTGAAGGCTTCCAATTAGATCAACACTCTTAAAATTTGATACTTTGACAACTCACGTGGTTACCACCGAACAAGGTGGGGGAAATTTATGAATCTTGATGTGTTTATTATTTTTCCTATTCGATATATGAATTGTGGAATTCTAAATGCTGTGATTACATGCTGTGAATAATGTGTTACACTTTATACTCTGAATGGACTAAGGTCTACATACATCTCTCGGAGGGACTTATGGTCTGTAAAAAACAACTGTCTCTTACCTCCTCTACTATCTTGAAAGGTTTGATGGTCCTGGAAATGCACCATCGGTATTTAAGACCGTTTTATAGGGTAAGAGGGGAAATACCTGCACCTAAAGAAGAGTTATGAGTTATTTGCTATGCATTTTACGTGCTGTATCTGTAAAATTCATTATGAAAGACTACTTGTTACTTATGTGGGGTAGCATATAGTAAATAGTAATCTTGTTACACCCCCAAAATACTAACAAATATTCTCAAATTTTTTTTAAAGTTATAATTATATATCTTATAAAAAATATTAATATAATTGATGCTAATCCCTGTACTAATTTTGTGAATTGCATTTATATTTGTGTTTTAGGCATTACTGTTGCATAAACTAATACATGTACATTTCTTTACATTAAATTGTCGTTCATTTTGTTATGCTTGTCATTAATTATTTTCTAATATATATATAGGGTCCTCGCCAACAAGATTATATATGCAATGTGGATATTATGTGATGAGATACATGAGAGATATCATTGGAGCTGCACCAAAAGACATTGTTACTCTACGATCCATTGTAATAAAATATATGTTTTGAAGTTTTTATTATTAAAAGTTATTTGACATTATGTATTTTTAATTATTAAGTTAACAATAATTGGGTTTTACTAACTTTATTTCATGATTATTTACAGTAAACACAAGACGAATACTCTCATAAGGAAATCGATGAAGTGTGATCGGAATGGGTAGATTGTGTTCAAGATCATCTACATGACTAACATGATTTAGTAAGTGATTGGCTAATACCTTTCTCGTACATGTTAATGTAATGATAAAATTCAAATATTTACTAGAATTTTGGACATGAACTGGAAATTTACATTGAGAAGTTCGTGTTGCCGTGCATGTTCAATCTAGTGGTTTGTTTGATAGAAATTTAGGAAGTTTGTGGTTACATTGAAGCTTTGTGGTTGTACAAAGGAAATTTTTTGCTAACCTAGTAGCTTTTACATTTAGCTACTAGGTTAGTTGTTTATATTAATATATAAATTGAAATGAAGTAAAGTTTCTTTTTTGCTTCATTGAATTGTGAAGTAGGATGTTCTTAAGCAACAAGATGATAGATTATAAGACTTTATTAATTTCATGCTTACATTGAATTGATTGGATTGAGAAATGCACTATAAGCATGAGATATAAGCAAGTAGATTTGAGTTCGTGGTAATTTGAATCTTAGATTAGGAGATTATATCATTGTTATGGTAAGTTCATTAAGATCAAATTGTTGGTCTCATGTTTTAGGATTATATCATTTACACTAATTTTTGTTCTTTTCCTTTGATGTGTACGTTTTTGGTTCTTTGAATCTTTTGGAGAGACGGCATCAAAAAATCTAGAAAATACATGGTCATAATTTTTCATTTCAAGATTTGGTTTTGATGTTTTAGAAAAATACTACATGTTCATAACCTTTTTCAAGCATAGACTTTTATGTTTCGGAGAAATAGTAATTGCCTGAGTATCTGTCAAGAATTGTTATACGATGTAATATTCAAAGATATTTGTACATATACTTTATATTTGAAGATTTTATGTTGAGTATGAAATATTTTCAATTTATATTCTAGAATTTTTTAACAACACTGATCAACAATAGTTTTAAGGAAAAAAAATAGTTGTCTTACACAATCAAAGACAACAATTACAAAATGTTATGGATGAATATAAAGACAATACTTCTAAAGTTTTGTCTTTTTAGACAAAATGTTGTATATTATTGGAAATTTCATGTACAAAGACAATAGTAATTTAAGAAGGACAACAATTTAAAAGTGTTGTCAATAACCGGAACAACAACAGTTCAGAAGTGTTGTCTATGAGAGAAATATTTTATATAAAAGATAACAGTTCATAGATTGAGGACAACATTTTAAAAGTGTTGTCTATGATAAAACAACAACACTTTTGGAGTGTTGTCTTTGGGTGCCCCTCTTCGACAATAGTGGCATAGACTACAATTTTAAACCTACAACGACAACACTTTACAATTGTTATCTTTCAACCTTTTTGTTGTGGTAGTTCTTTCTCTTCAGCTTTCTGTGCTGCAACATTTGCCAAAACGGGGAGTCCCGCCTCTGCAACCTCCTCCACGGATGCTTCATCGGCGAACTCCTTCTTAATATCTTAACACACTTCATGGATGATAGGTGATGGTTCCCCCTCAGCAAGTTTAACATGAAGAACAAGAGAAACAGAGTAGTCAAGCAATTGCACATCAAATTCCATGGCATCGAGATTTGTAATAGGGGAAAGAGCTGTGATACTTGTTGTCACGCCCCGTTTTCTTTTCATTAAAATATCAGAGTTTTCTCTTTTTGGGCGTGAAGAAAGAAAGGGAAAGAAGGCGTACATGATATAAAAAAGAAAGAAAAAGGAAAGGATAAGAAGTGGTACACTTGAAACATCGGATACAACCGATAAATTAAAATTTTGAAACCTTACGCAGCGGAAAAACATCAGGATCCATTAAACATAAACGAGATTATATTTACAAAACGTGGATTATAAAAATCATTGTTTAATTGCTGTGAGACCACAGACTTGAAATATATAAAATCCAGATACGGCACCATCTTCATTCTCTCTAAGGTTCAACCCGCTCGTCCTTACCTGTAGTGTGAGTACAGAATAGGGGGTGAGTGCGTTGAATACACTCGTGGGGATAAAATCCGTCTCATGAGACTCAACAGATATATAAACACAACATGCGTATAATTTTAACACATAACACAGCACGTAAAAGCACAGCAGATATTAGAAATGGTAAGGGACGAATAGGTGCGGGATTCCCCCGTCTTATCCTATAAAACGGTCTCAATACCGCTGGTGCATTTCAAGAGGACCACCAAACCTCAACAGAGTAGTAGAAAGGGATAAGGGACGAATGCATGAAAGAGGTGGACCGCAGCCCATGCACAGTATAAAGTATGACACAACAAATATAATCACAGCACTTAGTATTCCTCAATCATGCTTTGAATAGGGAAAACTGTAAACAGATACTGAGTTTAGAAATTACCCCCACCTTGTTCGGTGGTATCCGCGTGAGTAGCTAGGACCAAATATATCAAGGCTCAACCCAACGAGTAGCCTACACAAGTTATGATGTTCCTTAGTTCCTCAATAAATATAATTAAAGCTATAAAAGTTCCTGGTAAAAGAAACGATCGTAAAAGCCGTGACGGATCGAGAGACCTAAAGATTGGAGTCGAAGAAACGAGAGGGGAAGATCAGTTTCAAAGGCTGATATGATAGAGGATTGAATTTGGATCACAACGGAAAAAGAATGAGCTCGATCGGAGTTGAAACGAGCTCGAACGGAGCATTTTAAGGTTGAGGGGTATTTTGGTAATTTTGGCCAAAGGGTTGACTTTGACCGGGCCCACGGTCCCCGATCAACGACGTCTCGTCATCGACGACTCGATACGGATGAACAACGGAAAGAAAACGAGGTTTGGATCGAAAACACGGCGTCGGGTGCACATCGGCACCCGACGAGCGCGCACGGGCGCGCCCGGGACTCGGCGGACTCGGCAGCTGCCGAGTTTTCTCGGCAGCACTCGGCAGTCTCGGCAGCGTGGCTCGGCAGCTCTCGGCAGCTGCCGAGTTTTCTCGGCAGCACTCGGCGGCTGCGCGCCCAGCGCGCGCGCGGGTTACCCGGCGTCGTGCCCAGCGGCTTCCCAGGTTGCCGGCGCCCAGGCTGATCACTACGCCACCTTCCCGGCATCGCCCAGCGCGGTGGCGCCGCCCTCTGCCGCCGCCTCCAGGTTCGTCGGAAACCTCGCACCGCCGGCTACCTCCTCCGGCCATCCCTCGCCGGATTCCGGCATGAACAGTGTCTGAAATCTTCGCCGTAAGACCCTTCGATACACTGATTTTCCAGAAATTCCAACTCCAACCAAAACTCCGGCCGACGACTCTAGTCGCCGGCGACCACCTCCCCCGACCTCCAGACACCGGCCGACGACTCCCCAGCCGCCGGCCACCCACCAGAACACCTCGCCGGCGACCTCCTGTCGCCGGCTGTTCCTTCCCCCACGGCGACGCCCCCCGGCGCCGCCTCCAACAGCATGCATAAACACACAACACACATACTATCACACCCTAACACACATATACATGCATATACACACACTGTCCTTCTCCGGCGCCGCCACCCACGGCGGCACCGGCCCTCCAGCACGACACCCTTACCTCCGATGGTCCTCCGGTCATCAGCTCCGGCGAGAAAAGAGAGAAAAACAGAGGAGAGAGAAAGGTTGATGCAAGGGTTAGGGTTAGGGTTTCAAGGCTGTTTTTCGCCGTTTTCCGGCGAACGAGAAATCGGAATTGAATTGCGAGACATGTTCTAGAATCGTCTCGTCGAGACGAACGTCGTGTGTGAAAATCGGCCGATTCCGACAACGTTGGAATTTTCCGGCGACCCTCCGGCGGCGGCGCGCCGGAGGCAGAAAAGAGAGGAGAGAGGGAGAGGAGGGAGGAGAGAGAACTTACTCGTTTTCGGCACGTTCGGCTCGTTCGGAAAAACGGTGAAAAATGAACTGGAGAAGCCCCTATTTATAGAATCTTAAAATTCACTATTCACTAGGTAGGTTACTGTTCATATAGGCTAGGGTACTGTTCCGGATCAGATTTTTGGTTAGAAAATATCTCGTATTTTATACTCTTCGTATACGTCTCGTATACGTCGTATTCTTCGTTTTCGCTGTTTTCTTCATTACTTGAGTTACGTAACTCCGATTGACCTCTAGTTCGTTTCTATCTTCTCGTATTTTAATTACGCATCGCGTGGTTAAAAAATAATCTAGGTTCCATGTCTATAAAAATTATCGATCTAAAACGTGCAGTAAACACTTATCTGAAACGCACGTATTAAATTAAATAGTCAACAAATATGCACATAATTATTAATTTAGGGTTCAAATATTTAATTATTCGATTATGCTTATTTTGACCCGGGGCCCTACATCCCATACCCCTTAAAAGAATTTCGTCCTCGAAATTGGAAGCATAACTAGAAACGGCAAGTCGAAACACTTCTCCAAGATTTCATCCTCTAATCCCTATGTCGCTTCTTCCTTCCCATGACGTCTCCATCAAACTTTTACTATGGCCAACTCTCGATTTCTCAATCTTCGAATCTCTCGGTCTAAGATGGATCCTGGCCACTGGATCCTCTTCTCAAAGACGATTCTTAGATTCTCTGACGGTGTCTGAGACAAACAAATGGGATAGTTACATGTAACAACAGATTGGCTGGAGACTTTTGATTTCTTGTTTACTTTACCATATCTTGTTGAGTAATGAGCAGAGTCAATGCCCGAACCTACAACCTTCGTCCAATGGTGTAAACTCTCTTATTCATTCTTCTAGGATTAGCACCACAAGCCAAGGATCATCTAAGGTGCGTTCTTGACTTTTCCCTTTCCAATTTCTGATAAGAAGACGGAATCTTGTCCTTCCCAATGGGATACTAACTTCTAGAGTTTCAGCGACTACCCTAATGTTCCCATGCTTCAACAGATCCGGTGTCGTAACAACACTATAGGTGATGGAAATATACATGAAAAAAAATTCGCTGAGAGAAGTAAACGTAGATTCCATTGATTTAGCAAAAGTCAAACTGGTATCATATACGCATGAGCAAAAGATGGGTCGCTCGTACATTATACAAAAGACCATGTACACTACTACAAAGTAAAAGCCACCACTTATCTATTTACATATATAATACTATAAGTTCATCATCCCTGCTCCTCTGCAGCTCCTAGGTGGTTAAGGGCGTAAGCCCGTGCTCTGCCTGCCACCGGCCTCGAGTTCCGAGACTTCGGACAGTTGGCCGTTATATGTCCTGGCGCCCCGCAGGTGAAACAGTTTCGTACTTCAGGCTGGCACGGTCCCGTGTGCACCTTCCTGCATCTTGGGCACGGGTTCGTTGGTCGGGGAGTAGGAATGAGTGGAGCATTGTTTCCCTTTTGAAATTCATATGGGGCAAACTCTTGACTCGGGCCAATCCACTTTCTCTTTGGAGGAGTCGGGAAGACTTTCTCGAGGGGTGCAGCATCCAAACCCATACGGGAGGCGATCTCCTGGGCTCTTTCGATGACACTTGCATAGGTCATCGCTCCTTGTCCAGCCAGAATCGAGCTAATCTCCATACGAAGGCCCTTTTCAAATCTTCGGGCCTTTTTGAGATCAGTATCCACCAGATGTGGGGCATACCGGCTCAAATGATTGAACCGCCGCTCATACTCCCCTACAGTTGAGTTCCCCTGTCGGAGATGAAGGAACTCTGTCTCCTTTGTGTCCTGATAGGACTGAGGGATGAAGTGATGAGACACCACTTCCTTGAACCCTTCCCAAGTCATCCCCTCCTTTTGAGCGGGCAATAGAGTGCGCTCGTACGAGTCCCACCAATGACTCGCCTCCTCAGTGAGCTGGAAGATGGCACAGCTGACCATCTGTTCCTTAGAGCACGTCAGGTGCCCAAACAGTCGGTCGAGTGACCTTAGCCACTCTTCTGCATCAGTCGGCTCTCCTTTCCCATTAAAAGTCGGCGGGTTGAACCGCCGAAACTGTTCATAGATGAGATTCGGGTCAGTTCTCGTTGGCTGTGGTGTGGCCCGGTTTACTTCAAAGTGTTGTGCCAACCCCCTCAACACTGTAACCAAATCCCCTACATTGGCATTCTCCTCACATTCTGGCTGGTTGGCCGTTGGTGTTTGCTCTCTTCGGGGTCGTCCTTTTGGCATAATTCTTAAATGTGACAAATGAAAACTAACCCTTATCATCTACCCCACGTAGTTCAACAAATACAATACAAACAGATAAACAAACAACAGGTAACATAGCACCGACAAACTTTATTCCGTAAATCATTTATAATCTCAGTAAATTTTCTGTCATTCGTTCATAAACACTTCATGATCTTGTCATGTTGGATAGTGTATATCCAGCCTGTATACACTATCTGCAAGAATACATCATGGAACATGTCATTAACTTCCCCACATGGTCTTCATAAACCCCAAGTATCAAATCCAACAGTATGCATCACGACTACGAGCGAGGAAAAACCCACCAACTGGCTTGTCTTGTTGTAAACAAGGGCCAATGGTAGTTTCAACTATCAGTCACACAACATCAACTCCTGCGAACGGTCATACTCGCACACGAGCTCACGCTGCTGCAGTCAGCGGCTTTGTGGCGGTGACTCAGAGCAGTATGTTGATTGTGGTGACATCAAGAGGTTTTCAAAAGATCTTTTTGTCGTGATACATAATCCTTGGTACTCCGCCAAACCCAAACAGTTTATATCAGATAAATAAGAAACACAAAGAAGATACTCATCCAAACCTTGTCGGTTTATATCTTGCAAACCAAGTAACACATAACAAGTAGACACTCTTATTCTCAAGTCTTATGATCAAGGAGAGACACCTATGGAGAGAGGATGGTGCTTATCCGTTTTCTTTGCGAAAATCCGACCACGTTTTAAAATCACACTTTTGAAATCACGTTTTCTCTTTATCAAACCAGTTCGAGCAAAGTCCTACAAAGGGTAGAACTAGGCTCTGATACCATCTGTCACGCCCCGTTTTCTTTTCATTAAAATATCAGAGTTTTCTCTTTTTGGGCGTGAAGAAAGAAAGGGAAAGAAGGCGTACATGATATAAAAAAGAAAGAAAAAGGAAAGGATAAGAAGTGGTACACTTGAAACATCGGATACAACCGATAAATTAAAATTTTGAAACCTTACGCAGCGGAAAAACATCAGGATCCATTAAACATAAACGAGATTATATTTACAAAACGTGGATTATAAAAATCATTGTTTAATTGCTGTGAGACCACAGACTTGAAATATATAAAATCCAGATACGGCACCATCTTCATTCTCTCAGGTTCAACCCGCTCGTCCTTACCTGTAGTGTGAGTACAGAATAGGGGGTGAGTGCGTTGAATACACTCGTGGGGATAAAATCCGTCTCATGAGACTCAACAGATATATAAACACAACATGCGTATAATTTTAACACATAACACAGCACGTAAAAGCACAGCAGATATTAGAAATGGTAAGGGACGAATAGGTGCGGGATTCCCCCGTCTTATCCTATAAAACGGTCTCAATACCGCTGGTGCATTTCAAGAGGACCACCAAACCTCAACAGAGTAGTAGAAAGGGATAAGGGACGAATGCATGAAAGAGGTGGACCGCAGCCCATGCACAGTATAAAGTATGACACAACAAATATAATCACAGCACTTAGTATTCCTCAATCATGCTTTGAATAGGGAAAACTGTAAACAGATACTGAGTTTAGAAATTACCCCCACCTTGTTCGGTGGTATCCGCGTGAGTAGCTAGGACCAAATATATCAAGGCTCAACCCAACGAGTAGCCTACACAAGTTATGATGTTCCTTAGTTCCTCAATAAATATAATTAAAGCTATAAAAGTTCCCGGTAAAAGAAACGATCGTAAAAGCCGTGACGGATCGAGAGACCTAAAGATTGCAGTCGAAGAAACGAGAGGGGAAGATCAGTTTCAAAGGCTGATATGATAGAGGATTGAATTTGGATCACAACGGAAAAAGAATGAGCTCGATCGGAGTTGAAACGAGCTCGAACGGAGCATTTTAAGGTTGAGGGGTATTTTGGTAATTTTGGCCAAAGGGTTGACTTTGACCGGGCCCACGGTGCCCGATCAACGACGTCTCGTCATCGACGACTCGATACGGATGAACAACGGAAAGAAAACGAGGTTTGGATCGAAAACACGGCGTCGGGTGCACATCGGCACCCGACGAGCGCGCACGGGCGCGCCCGGGACTCGGCGGACTCGGCAGCTGCCGAGTTTTCTCGGCAGCACTCGGCAGTCTCGGCAGCGTGGCTCGGCAGCTCTCGGCAGCACTCGGCGGCTGCGCGCCCAGCGCGCGCGCGGGTTACCCGGCGTCGTGCCCAGCGCCTTCCCAGGTTGCCGGCGCCCAGGCTGATCACGACGCCACCTTCCCGGCATCGCCCAGCGCGGTGGCGCCGCCCTCTGCCGCCGCCTCCAGGTTCGTCGGAAACCTCGCACCGCCGGCTACCTCCTCCGGCCATCTCTCGCCGGATTCCGGCATGAACAGTGTCTGAAATCTTCGCCGTAAGACCCTTCGATACACTGATTTTCCAGAAATTCCAACTCCAACCAAAACTCCGGCCGACGACTCTAGTCGCCGGCGACCACCTCCCCCGACCTCCAGACACCGGCCGACGACTCCCCAGCCGCCGGCCACCCACCAGAACACCTCGCCGGCGACCTCCTGTCGCCGGCTGTTCCTTCCCCCACGGCGACGCCCCCCGGCGCCGCCTCCAACAGCATGCATAAACACACAACACACATACTATCACACCCTAACACACATATACATGCATATACACACACTGTCCTTCTCCGGCGCCGCCACCCACGGCGGCACCGGTCCTCCAGCACGACACCCTTACCTCCGATGGTCCTCCGGTCATCAGCTCCGGCGAGAAAAGAGAGAAAAACAGAGGAGAGAGAAAGGTTGATGCAAGGGTTAGGGTTAGGGTTTCAAGGCTGTTTTTCGCCGTTTTCCGGCGAACGAGAAATCGGAATTGAATTCCGAGACATGTTCTAGAATCGTCTCGTCGAGACGAACGTCGTGTGTGAAAATCGGCCGATTCCGACAACGTTGGAATTTTCCGGCGACCCTCCGGCGGCGGCGCGCCGGAGGCAGAAAAGAGAGGAGGGAGGGAGAGGAGGGAGGAGAGAGAACTTACTCGTTTTCGGCACGTTCGGCTCGTTCGGAAAAACGGTGAAAAATGAACTGGAGAAGCCCCTATTTATAGAATCTTAAAATTCACTATTCACTAGGTAGGTTACTGTTCATATAGGCTAGGGTACTGTTCCGGATCAGATTTTTGGTTAGAAAATATCTCGTATTTTATACTCTTCGTATACGTCTCGTATACGTCGTATTCTTCGTTTTCGCTGTTTTCTTCATTACTTGAGTTACGTAACTCCGATTGACCTCTAGTTCGTTTCTATCTTCTCGTATTTTAATTACGCATCGCGTGGTTAAAAAATAATCTAGGTTCCATGTCTATAAAAATTATCGATCTAAAACGTGCAGTAAACACTTATCTGAAACGCACGTATTAAATTAAATAGTCAACAAATATGCACATAATTATTAATTTAGGGTTCAAATATTTAATTATTCGATTATGCTTATTTTGACCCGGGGCCCTACATCCCATACCCCTTAAAAGAATTTCGTCCTCGAAATTGGAAGCATAACTAGAAACGGCAAGTCGAAACACTTCTCCAAGATTTCATCCTCTAATCCCTATGTCGCTTCTTCCTTCCCATGACGTCTCCATCAAACTTTTACTATGGCCAACTCTCGATTTCTCAATCTTCGAATCTCTCGGTCTAAGATGGATCCTGGCCACTGGATCCTCTTCTCAAAGACGATTCTTAGATTCTCTGGCGGTGTCTGAGACAAACAAATGGGATAGTTACATGTAACAACAGATTGGCTGGAGACTTTTGATTTCTTGTTTACTTTACCATATCTTGTTGAGTAATGAGCAGAGTCAATGCCCGAACCTACAACCTTCGTCCAATGGTGTAAACTCTCTTATTCATTCTTCTAGGATTAGCACCACAAGCCAAGGATCATCTAAGGTGCGTTCTTGACTTTTCCCTTTCCAATTTCTGATAAGAAGACGGAATCTTGTCCTTCCCAATGGGATACTAACTTCTAGAGTTTCAGCGACTACCCTAATGTTCCCATGCTTCAACAGATCCGGTGTCGTAACAACACTATAGGTGATGGAAATATACATGAAAAAAAATTCGCTGAGAGAAGTAAACGTAGATTCCATTGATTTAGCAAAAGTCAAACTGGTATCATATACGCATGAGCAAAAGATGGGTCGCTCGTACATTATACAAAAGACCATGTACACTACTACAAAGTAAAAGCCACCACTTATCTATTTACATATATAATACTATAAGTTCATCATCCCTGCTCCTCTGCAGCTCCTAGGTGGTTAAGGGCGTAAGCCCGTGCTCTGCCTGCCACCGGCCTCGAGTTCCGAGACTTCGGACAGTTGGCCGTTATATGTCCTGGCGCCCCGCAGGTGAAACAGTTTCGTACTTCAGGCTGGCACGGTCCCGTGTGCACCTTCCTGCATCTTGGGCACGGGTTCGTTGGTCGGGGAGTAGGAATGAGTGGAGCATTGTTTCCCTTTTGAAATTCATATGGGGCAAACTCTTGACTCGGGCCAATCCACTTTCTCTTTGGAGGAGTCGGGAAGACTTTCTCGAGGGGTGCAGCATCCAAACCCATACGGGAGGCGATCTCCTGGGCTCTTTCGATGACACTTGCATAGGTCATCGCTCCTTGTCCAGCCAGAATCGAGCTAATCTCCATACGAAGGCCCTTTTCAAATCTTCGGGCCTTTTTGAGATCAGTATCCACCAGATGTGGGGCATACCGGCTCAAATGATTGAACCGCCGCTCATACTCCCCTACAGTTGAGTTCCCCTGTCGGAGATGAAGGAACTCTGTCTCCTTTGTGTCCTGATAGGACTGAGGGATGAAGTGATGAGACACCACTTCCTTGAACCCTTCCCAAGTCATCCCCTCCTTTTGAGCGGGCAATAGAGTGCGCTCGTACGAGTCCCACCAATGACTCGCCTCCTCAGTGAGCTGGAAGATGGCACAGCTGACCATCTGTTCCTTAGAGCACGTCAGGTGCCCAAACAGTCGGTCGAGTGACCTTAGCCACTCTTCTGCATCAGTCGGCTCTCCTTTCCCATTAAAAGTCGGCGGGTTGAACCGCCGAAACTGTTCATAGATGAGATTCGGGTCAGTTCTCGTTGGCTGTGGTGTGGCCCGGTTTACTTCAAAGTGTTGTGCCAACCCCCTCAACACTGTAACCAAATCCCCTACATTGGCATTCTCCTCACATTCTGGCTGGTTGGCCGTTGGTGTTTGCTCTCTTCGGGGTCGTCCTTTTGGCATAATTCTTAAATGTGACAAATGAAAACTAACCCTTATCATCTACCCCACGTAGTTCAACAAATACAATACAAACAGATAAACAAACAACAGGTAACATAGCACCGACAAACTTTATTCCGTAAATCATTTATAATCTCAGTAAATTTTCTGTCATTCGTTCATAAACACTTCATGATCTTGTCATGTTGGATAGTGTATATCCAGCCTGTATACACTATCTGCAAGAATACATCATGGAACATGTCATTAACTTCCCCACATGGTCTTCATAAACCCCAAGTATCAAATCCAACAGTATGCATCACGACTACGAGCGAGGAAAAACCCACCAACTGGCTTGTCTTGTTGTAAACAAGGGCCAATGGTAGTTTCAACTATCAGTCACACAACATCAACTCCTGCGAACGGTCATACTCGCACACGAGCTCACGCTGCTGCAGTCAGCGGCTTTGTGGCGGTGACTCAGAGCAGTATGTTGATTGTGGTGACATCAAGAGGTTTTCAAAAGATCTTTTTGTCGTGATACATAATCCTTGGTACTCCGCCAAACCCAAACAGTTTATATCAGATAAATAAGAAACACAAAGAAGATACTCATCCAAACCTTGTCGGTTTATATCTTGCAAACCAAGTAACACATAACAAGTAGACACTCTTATTCTCAAGTCTTATGATCAAGGAGAGACACCTATGGAGAGAGGATGGTGCTTATCCGTTTTCTTTGCGAAAATCCGACCACGTTTTAAAATCACACTTTTGAAATCACGTTTTCTCTTTATCAAACCAGTTCGAGCAAAGTCCTACAAAGGGTAGAACTAGGCTCTGATACCATCTGTCACGCCCCGTTTTCTTTTCATTAAAATATCAGAGTTTTCTCTTTTTGGGCGTGAAGAAAGAAAGGGAAAGAAGGCGTACATGATATAAAAAAGAAAGAAAAAGGAAAGGATAAGAAGTGGTACACTTGAAACATCGGATACAACCGATAAATTAAAATTTTGAAACCTTACGCAGCGGAAAAACATCAGGATCCATTAAACATAAACGAGATTATATTTACAAAACGTGGATTATAAAAATCATTGTTTAATTGCTGTGAGACCACAGACTTGAAATATATAAAATCCAGATACGGCACCATCTTCATTCTCTCAGGTTCAACCCGCTCGTCCTTACCTGTAGTGTGAGTACAGAATAGGGGGTGAGTGCGTTGAATACACTCGTGGGGATAAAATCCGTCTCATGAGACTCAACAGATATATAAACACAACATGCGTATAATTTTAACACATAACACAGCACGTAAAAGCACAGCAGATATTAGAAATGGTAAGGGACGAATAGGTGCGGGATTCCCCCGTCTTATCCTATAAAACGGTCTCAATACCGCTGGTGCATTTCAAGAGGACCACCAAACCTCAACAGAGTAGTAGAAAGGGATAAGGGACGAATGCATGAAAGAGGTGGACCGCAGCCCATGCACAGTATAAAGTATGACACAACAAATATAATCACAGCACTTAGTATTCCTCAATCATGCTTTGAATAGGGAAAACTGTAAACAGATACTGAGTTTAGAAATTACCCCCACCTTGTTCGGTGGTATCCGCGTGAGTAGCTAGGACCAAATATATCAAGGCTCAACCCAACGAGTAGCCTACACAAGTTATGATGTTCCTTAGTTCCTCAATAAATATAATTAAAGCTATAAAAGTTCCCGGTAAAAGAAACGATCGTAAAAGCCGTGACGGATCGAGAGACCTAAAGATTGGAGTCGAAGAAACGAGAGGGGAAGATCAGTTTCAAAGGCTGATATGATAGAGGATTGAATTTGGATCACAACGGAAAAAGAATGAGCTCGATCGGAGTTGAAACGAGCTCGAACGGAGCATTTTAAGGTTGAGGGGTATTTTGGTAATTTTGGCCAAAGGGTTGACTTTGACCGGGCCCACGGTCCCCGATCAATGACGTCTCGTCATCGACGACTCGATACGGATGAACAACGGAAAGAAAACGAGGTTTGGATCGAAAACACGGCGTCGGGTGCACATCGGCACCCGACGAGCGCGCACGGGCGCGCCCGGGACTCGGCGGACTCGGCAGCTGCCGAGTTTTCTCGGCAGCACTCGGCAGTCTCGGCAGCGTGGCTCGGCAGCTCTCGGCAGCACTCGGCGGCTGCGCGCCCAGCGCGCGCGGGTTACCCGGCGTCGTGCCCAGCGCCTTCCCAGGTTGCCGGCGCCCAGGCTGATCACCACACCACTTTCCCGGCATCGCCCAGCGCGGTGGCGCCGTCCTCTGCCGCCGCCTCCAGGTTCGTCGGAAACCTCGCACTGCCGGCTACCTCCTCCGGCCATCCCTCGCCGGATTCCGGCATAAACAGTGTCTGAAATCTTCGTCGTAAGACCCTTCGATACACTGATTTTCCAGAAATTCCAACTCCAACCAAAACTTCGGCCGACGACTCCAGTCGCCGGCGACCACCTCCCCCGACCTCCAGACACCGGCCGACGACTCCCCAGTCACCGGCAACCACCCAACTCCGTCCAACACACATACACAGCCACATACACACACACATCGCATGGTGAAAACACACACACACACCCATCGGATATCCTTGGCCAGCGGATACCAGCCGCCGGCCACCCACCAGACCACCTCGCCGGCGACCTCCTGTCGCCAGCCATTCCTTCCCCCACGGCGGCGCCCTCCGGCGCCGCCTCTAACAGCATGCACAAACACACAACACACATACTATCACACCCTAACACACACATACATGCATATACACACACTGTCCTTCTCCGGCGCCGCCACCCACGGCGGTGCCGGCCCTCCAGCACGACACCCTTACCTCCGATGGTCCTCCGGTCATCAACTCCGGCGAGAAAAGAGAGAAAAACAGAGGAGAGAGAAAGGTTGATGCAAGGGTTAGGGTTAAGGTTTCAAGGCTGTTTTTCACCGTTTTCCGGCGAACGAGAAATCGGAATTGAATTCCAAGACCTGTTCTTGAATCGTCTCGTCGAGACGAACGTCGTGTGCGAAAATCGGCAGATTCCGACAACGTTGGAATTTTCCGGCGACCCTCCGGCGGCGGCGCGCCGGAGGCAGAAAAGAGAGGAGAGAGGGAGAGGAGGGAGGAGAGAGAACTTACTCGTTTTCGGCGCGTTCGGCTCGTTCGGAAAAACGGTGAAAAATGAACTGGAGAAGCCCCTATTTATAGAATCTGAAAATTCACTATTCACTAGGTAGGTTACTGTTGATATAGGCTAGGGTACTGTTCCGGATCAGATTTTTGGTTAGAAAATATCTCGTATTTTATACTCTTCGTATACGTCTCGTATACGTCGTATTCTTCGTTTTCGCTGTTTTCTTCATTACTTGAGTTACGTAACTCCGATTGACCTCTAGTTCGTTTCTATCTTTTCGTATTTTAATTATGCATCGCGTGGTATAAAAATAATCTAGGTTCCATGTCTATAAAAATTATTGATCTAAAACGTGCAGTAAACACTTATCTGAAACGCACGTATTAAATTAAATAGTCAACAAATATGCACATAATTATTAATTTAGGGTTCAAATATTTAATTATTCGATTATGCTTATTTTGATCCGGGGCCCTACACTTGTAAAAGTTGGAGAGTCATGTGTCTCTCCAGCTTTAGAACTTTCTTCTCTTGGTTGTAGCATTCTTGGGGGTTGAGAGAATGGAGCCCTGCTTGCCTCCATCCCCAACTGCATCATTCTTTCATTAGCTTCCTCAGGGGTGAGGGTAGCTAATTGAGCTTCAGCCATCTCCAGCTTAGTAGGTGTCCCAACAGTCTTGGCAGTGGGGTTCATCAATGTATTGTCCTCCTCATGCTTTATCGACTGCTCGCCTTGTATCTCCTCACTCTTGGCTATCCAATGAGCATTCAGCTTCTCCTGTTTCTCATAGATCTTGGCAATGATGAGCTTAGCATTAAGCTCTATGAATTCTTCACTGAAGAGAGAGGTAGGAGCCCACTGAGAGTTTATTAAGATCCTCTATGAAGTTAACTATCCATGTGAGGATAATTTCCTCCAACTGGACTAGTTCTGTTCTTGGGCCTAGCCTTGACCACCTCCATATCTCGTATGTGGTGGTGAATCTTCTCCAGATAGCTTTATGTGATTCGACCAACACTCTCTCAGCCGATCCTGCATTAATGGATTCAATGGAGCTTTCGACTCGGTTGAGAATGTCGATTGCTTCCAGCTCTTCCATTAGTCCTGGCCACATAGGTTGGGTCTTGGCCTCAGGTTTCTTAGCAAACACTGCATTTACTAGCCATCTCTTCTTCTACGGAGCAGGAACTTGTTCAGGAACTTATTCATCAGGTTGATCAATAACCTGTGTGTCTGTAGAAGCAACCTGTCCCGCTGCCTGCTCAGCTTCCTGTTCCTCATCAGCTAGAGCTTCTAAAGTCTTCTCATCAACTTGTTCTGATTTCAATGATCGCATCAAAAAAATTCAATGATCGCAACGCTAGTTTTCTCAACAGTGTCAGCGGAATCGGAACCATCAAGGGGTAACTTAAGAATTGGAGAAGATTTTGTTACAGTAACCTTCTTCACTTTCAGCTTCTTCTTCAATGGTACTCTTTTGACCACCTGTTTCCTCACTGGCTTATCATTATCATTGCCAAAATTATTGGAATCGGTGTCAGCACCCTGTGGCTTGGTAGCAGGTTTCTTCTTGGGCTTCTTCTCATTCTTCTCTCCCTTGACTACTATTTCACGAACAATAACAATCATCATCCTCATCCTGAGCTTAGTGCATTTGTCAAAATTGCCATACCAGCCCTCAACAATATAGGCAAGGATGTCATGAAGAAACTCATATTTAAGTTTGAGTTTCTTCTTGCCAAAGTTGCTAGTGGCGCTTTCCTTCACGGAATCCAGTTTGAACCGATTCCAGCTCTCTTCCAAATATTCTGATCTATACTTCTCTAGGTCAGAATATTCTATCCATTGGATAGAAATGCCAAAGGTCTTGGTAATGTCCGCGGCAGTCAAGGTGTGGATCTCCTCTTTATCCTCATCCATCCTGAAAGTGATGGATTCCTCGTCGTCAGAAAGTTCTGCAAATGTATAGAACTTCTCTACAAACAGGGCAGAGAACCCTATATAGGTGGTGGTGAACAGCCCATCCAGTTTGCTGTTACACACATGTCCCCACATGTCCGAGATGAGATCCTTCTCCACGTAAGGTAACTTATCTCCAAGCAGCACCTGTAGGTTAACTAGCCTTCTTTCCAGAACTTTGGTTTCCCTCGCAACTTTGGTAGAGGCCATTGATGATCTGTGAATGGTTTGAAAGTAGAGAAAGAAAAACTTGATTTGCAGGGAGTTATTAAAACTGTAGTAGTAGTAGTGTAAACGTAGAGAGGAAGACAAAGGATTTTGATCGGTTTATATTTGAAATCAAGCCCCAAAATGATCGACGATTCTGATTAAATAACTCAAGGGCCATGCACGATCAGATGCGCCTTTTTTCAACCCCTCTGAAAAACAATATTTACATTTAATGCAGTTGCCAAACTGTCGCTTGTAATGATTAGAAATAAGATTACTGTTCCTGGTATGAGGTAACAGGGTCCTTAAATGTTGTCTAAATAAATGTTGTATCCTACCTACTGCAACCTATTCCAGGAACCTGTCAACCACATCAGAAAGATGTCGCGAGCCCAAACCACCCTCAGCTGTCGGCTGACACACCGTCTCCCACGAGACCCAATGAGTATGCCTCTGACTGCCATACGAGCCCAGAAGAATCTGGCCAAACATTGCTCAATCTTCTGAATCATATACTGCGGAGGCTGAACCACCTGGGCCAAATGGAGAGCCACCGAAGTGAGAGTGCTCCGAATCAGTGCCAGACGACCCCTAAAAGAGAGCGAAGTCCGAGCCCAACCTGCAATCATATCAGTGATTCGATCCACCAACGAATGAATTAAAGCCCCCCTCATATTCCCCTTATACAAGGGGGCTCCTAGATAGACAATCGGAAGAAACTGTCTCGCATACCCCAAAATCCACCCAACACAGCCCATCACCACCTCCGAACACCTCGATCCCACCACAAAGGTACTATTGGAAGCACTCACCATTTGACCTGAAGTCTAACAGTACTCCTCTAAAAAATCCCTCAGATGCCGGAGACCTTGTGTAGGTGAAGATCATGATGTCATCCTCATAAGCCAGATGAGAAACCGAGAAACCACCCCTAGTACCGTAATGCATCGTCGAATATCTATCAAAAAGAGCATTCAAACCCCACAAAAGATAATCTGCCGCCAGAAAAAACAGAGTAGGAGAGAGCGGATCCCCCTGCCGAAGACCACAAGAGGCTGGAAGAAGCCAGAAAGCTGTCTATTCACCAAAACAGAGAACCGACAGAAACTGACACACCTGCGTATCAAATCAACCAAAGCTGTCGGAAACCCTCTCAGCTCCAACACCCAAAAGAGAAAACCCCACTGAACCCAATCATAAGCCTTTGCTATATCCAGCTTCAGAATCATATTCGGATGCCTCCCTTGGGTCCCAATCTTGTGGACTATCTCCTGAGCAAGCAAAATATTATCACCGATCAACCGACCTTTGACAAACCCACTCTGAGAAGGAGCAAGCAACTCTGGCACAAAAGAAGACAACCTGCTGGTGATCACCTTGGAAATAATCTTATTCGTCACGTTGCACAGACTAATCGGCCAAAACTAACTCCAAACCGACGACGATGTAACCTTTGGAATAAAAACAATCATAGTGGCAGTGAACGAAGCAGGCATCTAACGACCCTCGAAGAAGTCCTAAATTACCTCACACACATCAGATCCCACAATCTCCCAACAGTGCTGAAAAAATAGAGTCGAGAAACCATCCGAACCCGAGACACTATCTCTGGAGATGCTAAAAATAGCCGCCCTGATGTCCTCACAATTGGGCTTTTCATAAGCCGATGAAAAATCCAATTGAGACTTAGGGCAAAAAATAGGATCCACCTATCTCAGCTCAAAGCCCTCATCCGTAAAAAATTGCTAATAAAACCCAGAAGTAGAATCCCGAATCTCCTGAGGACATGTAAGAACCGTACCATCCTGGGTGATAGAATGAATATGATTAGCACACCTCCTCCTCTTCACCAAAGAGTGGAAAAAACAAGTGTTCCTCTTCCCTTTAGAAGCCCAACGGCAAGCCGACTTCTGTCTCCAGAAATCTTCCTCCATATTAAGCAACAAAGTCAACTCAGCAGTAGCCTTTCTCAGGGCCATCCGAGACAACTCCGTCGGATCCTCATCATGAGCCTTCTCAGCATCTAAAACAGCTTGCTCAGCCTTACCCTTCTCTGGAAAACAGTTCCACCACTTGAGCCGCTGCTTTACCCACCGTAACTTAGTTTGAAGTCTGAGTATACCAGTCTCATAACACAAAAAATCCCAAACCTGAGCCACAGTTCGATGAAAATCAGTATGACGAACCCACATACTCTAAAACCGAAATGACGATGGCACACGCTTCAACTGAGTAGAAACCGAAATCAGCATAGGAGCATGGTCCGACCAGGTCCTCGAAAGGTGCAGCACCTTCGTCATAGGAAATAGGTCCAACCACCGATTAGAGTACAACATCCTATCTAAACGCTCTTGCAGCTCCCCCCTCTGCCAAATAAACTGTGAACCACTAAAACCAGCATCCGCCAACTCACAATCCGAAATCATATCTCCAAACTCCTCCATATCCAACCGGTGATCCGACAAACCACCAATCCTCTCATGGTCATGCAGAAAACAGTTGAAGTCACCCCCACAAGCCAAGGAATATCCCTAACCGTCTCTGCAATGCCTCGAAGAGCTTCCCAAAGCTCCCTCCTTTCCACCCTCAAACACTTCGCATAAACAACAGTCAAAGAAAAGGACCGAGGAAACAAAATAGAAGAAACCTGAACCTAAAGCAACTGATCCAAATCCTGAACCATAGCAATCTAAAGTGCATCCAAAAATAGAATCCAAATCTTGTTACTCCGATTCGCCAAAACAGAAGAAAAATCCAACCGATAACAAAAGAAGGACACATCCAAATCCACCATCGGCTCCAAGATTACAAGCAGCTAAACCCGATGCTGCTGGCAAAGAAAACGTAAGTGTGTCTTAGTGGGTGGGTTCCCAACACCCCTTGCATTCCACACCAATAAATGAGACGTCATAGATCCGGCCCCTGGGCCACAGTCCTACTAAGAGGCCTGCCAGCTGCAGCAAACTGAGCACTCCTACGACGTCTCTGGGTCGTTGTCTCCTCACGGACCTCAACAATAGCATCCAAAGGCTCACCAACCTCCTCATCAAACTCACTCTATGTCTTTCCCTCGGTAACAGAAGTGAGGGCAAAGCTCACAGGCGTAGGGGATAACTGAACGTAGGGAACATCATCAGAAGCCTCAGGGTCCTGCAACATCCCATGATCACTCGGCTGATCAGACTCCACGACCTACATGGTCATCTGCAAATCCAAGGGCTTCCCCTCATCAATCAAAACATTGAACCGGTTCAAACCCAGGACAGGCTCATCTAGCAGGTCATCCTCCTCATCTTCGAAATGGTCCATCCTAGCCGAAAAAAAAACAAGAGAGAGCTCATCGGTCACAGAAGCATCCTCCTGACGGGCCCTAGAGGTCTCCCCTACCTCATGAACCACTCTCCTCCCTCCTTCTGAACCAATGCATCCGGCTGAGTAGGCATCTTAGGCTAAGCAGGCCTCTTCCGAGGTGGAGGTCGAGGAGCGTTCCTACTCCGAAAACACCTATCAAGGGTATGCCCTACCAAGGAGCAGCCTGTACAGAAATAAGAGATGAACTCATAGTGCACCTTTAACTCGTGCCGAATCTGTCCATCCTAAACAAACACACGCTGAACCCGAGGCTACAGTAGGTTAATCTCTACACACATCTGAACCTCCGTAAATTTCGACTGGCTAGCCATCAAATTATCAAACTGGATCAGGTGACCAATAGCCTGGTCAATCGAAACCAGCATCTCTCTATACACAAAATGCGCTGGAGGAGTGGGGATACTCACCCAAACCAGAACAATCGAGGACTCCTTCGTCAGATCAAAATCAGGGGTCCACTTAAAACCCCTCATCACATGTGCCTCGATCTGCCAGGTTGCCTTCGTCCAGAGCGAAGAGAAATCAACCTCCTGTTCAAACCGAATCAGGATGTGCCGATGGTTCAGCTTATGCAGCTTGAACCCTCTAGTAAGCTTGAGATCCATAAGAAACTTGGAATCTAGTAAGCTTGAGATCCATAAGAAACTTGGAAACAACAGTAGCATGGGGAATCTCTCTCGAGAACTTCCCCACGAGAGTAAATTGGAAGGGAGCCACCATATGATGCACCTCCGGGCGAGAGATGGAGAGAAGTTCTACGCCTTTGCAGTGGGTTGGCAAGATATTTAGGCTCTTCATCACCACATACAGCGGGTTCTCTACCCCGTCAGTTGAGAAGTTCTACGCCTTTGCAGAGCTGTCTGATGATGAGAAGACCATCACCTTCCAGATGGAGAGAGATGTGAAGGTGTACACTTTTATAACAAAGGACATTGTCTCCGCCTTCATCATTTCCAATGAAAGAATAGAGTATTCTAACCTAGAAATTTATGGGTCAAAATATCTGGAAGAAAGCTAGAACCAGTTTAAACTGGATTTTGTCACGGAGACTGTGACACGGAATTTTGTGAAGAATAAACTCAAGCCGGAATATGAGTTTCTCCATGACTTCCTCTGCTACACCATCGAGGGTAGGTGTGGCAGTTTTGACAAGTGCACGGACCTCAGGATGATATTGATGACTGCTATAGTACGAGAAAAAGGTAGTAAACTGGGCGTAGTTCCTCTTTTAGAGGATTTGGGAAGAGACCACCGAGCCAACCTCTAGGAGAGGTTATGGGATTGTTATCTCTTCAATCTTGAGCTTCAAAGGGATCTCCCTTGAAAGAAAGGTACCTTATTCTCCTAGCTAGTACCTGAGAGTGAAGAAGGGGTACACGAAGGGGAAGTAGAGCGAGGAAAAAACCCAGCAACCAAAGAGGAAGAAGCCAGCTCCTAAGCCACAAGTTGCTGAAACTGATTCTGATGACTTTGGCAGTGATGATGATAAGCCAGCGAGGAAGGTCATGAAGAAAGCCCTCCTGAAGAAACTAAAGATGGTGAAGAAGACTTCCCTAATTGTGGGACATCTTCCCAGTGATGTTCCACTTCTGGTAGCTTCTTCCCCAATTGTGGAGGTTCCTGAATTGCCCTTGATGTCTCTGATTCTGCTGAAGCTGTTGAGGAAATCAATGTGGTTGCTGTGAAGGCTTTAGAAGTTCTTGCTTATAAGGAGTAAGATGTTGAGCAGGCAGCGGGACAGGTTGTTGCTCTAGAAGAAAAGGTTGCTAATCAACCTGAGATAGAGATTACTGAACAGGATGCTGCTGTTAAACCTGAGCCGAGACAGCTTGCTGGTATCTTGGAAAGGAAGAAAAAGAGAAATGTGTTGGTCGGAGATAGGACCAAGCGAAGAAAGTTTAGGCCTAAGGAGGAGCTGAAGAAGATTGACACTCTCAACAAAGTCAATAGCTCCATTGATGCCGAGGTTGCGGAAAGTGTTGTGATAGAGTCTGTTAAGTCCATTTGGAGAGGATTCACTACCGTCTACGAGACATGGAGATGGAGTAGGCTGGGTTATGAGGGGAACTTAGTCCAAAGGAAGGACTAGCTAGATGTGGAAGACATTATCCTAACCTGAATGGACTCCTATTGTTGGTCCCAAGTGGTCAGAGGTTCGGGGGATGAACGAACCTCTATCAAATATTGCGTTATAAAACTTTTCTGTAAGCAGGTTACTGATTTTACTGAGAATGCAGCAACCTCTCAATTCAGTAAGCTGGCAGAATGTTGTTTCAACTTACTGTCTTGGTATCAAAGTAAGTTGCAGCGGAATAAAATATTGTTTCAACCTCTATCAAATATTGTTTTCAACTTGCAGCGGAATAAACAAAGATAGAGTTTCTTTTGAAAGACAATTTTCTTTTCATAAGAATGATTTTTCTAGAAACCTTTTAGTAATACACTTATGATAAATGTAGAAAGATAGATATATATATAAAATATGATACAACAAGTAAACAAAAGCAGTAAACACACAAGGGTTTATAGTGGTTCGAAGTGTTGGAACCACCATATCGCCGACTCTATGCAATTATCTGATTCAGGATCCAGCCAAGATATGATTAACATGCAGCGGAAAATGAATCATACCTTTAACCGTAATAGATGAAGACGAACTAGTTATAAGGTCAGAACTATTGAACAATCAATCGAGCTTGAACCCCACGATCTTCTGCCGTATTTCTATCTCATTCCCTTGGACGTCATGTGGGCGACGATCTTCTAGAGGTTCAGAAAAACCCGCCTCCTCAGTTCTCTCTCGCGAATCTGTTTTTTTTTTACGTGAGGTTGATAGAAAATGTAATCTAGGAGGCGCTGATATTAGGGTTATTTATAGGCTACAATAGGGACATTGAGGAGGAATTAGGTTGGGCCTCTTAATGGGCTTAGACGTCCCGTGTTCAGTCCGAACACCCCACTTAAGTCCATTAATTATAACTCGATCCACTAAAGAGTTATAATTGAACTACCGTCCTAATCCCATATTACAATATGGGCTCCTTTATTATGTGTACGTTTATTTCCCCGCGTTTAAGATATCGAATGTCCGTAAATTAAATAAGTTACTGACAACTGAATTAATTTACATCTAATTCCAAAAGTAGTACCACTCATCTTTATTATCATGTCGGATTAAATCCACCTGCAGGGTTTACATGATAATCCTTATGAGCTCTTCAAGGGGACATCATCATCCTAAAGAATTAGGACACAGATTCCTTCTATAATCAATAGCACACCATATAAACAGTGTTATCTCCCAATTCACCGAGCCTATTGATTTATTAATAAATCTCACCCATTGGTAAATTAAAGAAACAAACAATGAGTACACGTGCCCATTATTATATAGGGATTAAGAAGATGTACATCCATAATAACAGAGGTCTTGTTCTTTTATATAGTCAGTACAAATCGAACAACCTCATATGGTCCTGCTCAACACATACAAAATGTACTAGTGTAACTTTATAGTCAAGATAGACTAAAACCAAATTACACTACAACCGTTCCAATGGTTTATCCAAATCCATCTTGGTTGTGAGCTACTATTTATAATTTATAAGGAACTGATAGCATGATCTTCTGCGTAACACCACACACCATGTTATCTACAATATAGACTAATCTGGACAATAGCATTAACATATATAACAAATATAAAATGCAAACATTTGATCATAATGAATCTCATATCATAAAGATGTTCATACAAAAGCTAGGCTTATAGTATACATCCTTCTACGTCCACTCTACTCCTTCACTGATGAGGAACTTTGTTAGGTCAGTTTGCTTTACAAGACTCAGTTTTACAAACTTCTTCCTACCAAGTTAACCTATTAGAATCAATAGATTCCTAGGTAATATCCCACATAGGGTACAAAACTCACACAGAGTTATATGCCTATAAAAACTCAATACTTAACGAGCATCTAATCCTTCCAACTAAGGACACCAAACTAAAACAACCTAGCACATGGTAAATGGTTAAAAGTATATGTTAGTTCTTCAACTGGTGCGACTCGAAGACAACCTTGAACTTGAAAGCTCGAATGCTTTGGTTGACTGCTTCAGAAGGTTGAGTGACTGAACTATTTTGAAAGCTTGAGAGTAGCTTGAAAATTGATAGCTTAGAATATGTAAGTGCTCAGTAGTTCAATAATCATCACAGTCACCTTCACCTTCTATATATACAGCTGGAAAATGCCCGTTGAAGAGAAGGCATTATCCTTGTAGAAATTCAAAATGATGTTGTAAATCTTTGCATTAAATGCGCCATGAAGAATTGGGTTGTAGGGCATGTCATACTCCGATCCGCATTAATGGTGCCACTCCTCGACTACAGTGCTTTTGCAGGTTTGTGGGTCCAGGTGGCATCACCTTATTGGATTGGCACTCACTTCTATCTACTTCTAACTTAGACAACATCGAATCCTCGTACTGTATTCAGTATGTCCCTCGTACTGTAATGAATAAGTTAGATAACTTACAGCTTGTTGCTCAGGTTGTAGTAGTTGCTTACTATTCTGCGCCAACTTTCTGTCTGCGTAAGCTTCCTGATTCTGAATAGCTTCCAGTTCCAAAATCCTATAGTCAGCTTCCAGTTCTCCATACAGCTTTTTGATCTGCAACTGCTTCTTGATTCTGAATAGCTTTCTGTTCCATAAGTCTGCAGTCAACTTCTAGTTCTCCATGCAGCTTTCTGATCTACAACTCCTTCCTGATTCTGAACAGCTTCATTTTCCAGAATCTTGATTCCAGCTGCTTTCTACTATCTGTTTGTTGCTTACTAATCCAACTTGCTGAATCTGATTTCTCCTTCAGGTTACTGATTTTCCCTGCTGAAAATTAGTCTTTAAGAGTTCTTTATATCCAGAATCCTGCTACCATCAGTATATACTGTCTTTCTGATTTTCACATCTTTATAGGACAAACCTTAGAAAGATAAATTTATTAACCAAAAATCCACTTATAAAACATGGAAAAATGGATACTCTAACTCCTATCCAAAGTTACATTATCTCATTAACACCTATCGGAAATATCCTAACACCTACCTTTCTTCAATGAAGATTTCATTGATCTTCATGTTGATTCCATCATTTCCATTATCTGTGAAAGGTAAGAAAGGTTAAGTGCTCATTAGCTGGCCAAGAATGAGGCTGAGGAGATGAATGACGAGGAGTCGATGAAGCATGATGAGGACAGCACATTGATGAACCCAATGTCATGACTGTTAGGATCCCTACTAAGTTGGAGATGGTTGAAGCTCAATTAGCTAACCTCACTCCTTAGGAAGCCAATAAAAGAATGTTGCAGTTGGGGATGGAGACAAGCGGGGCTCAATTCTCTCAACCCCTAAGAATGCTGCAACTAGGAGAAGAAAGTTCAAAAGTTGCTGAAACTCATAATTCACCAACCTTTATAAGTATTGTAGCCCTTTCTCCCATTACTACCCTGGATGATCCTGAAGAACAACTGGTTGATTACACTAATTGTCCTGTTTATCACATTTTATGTTCTGAGGGGGAACCATCACCGATCATCCATAGAGTATGCCAAGATATCAAGATGGAACATGCCGATGAAGTAGCCCTGGAGGAAGTTACAAAGGCGGGACTCCCTATACTGGCTGATGTAGCAATACAGTATGCTGAAAAATATAAAGAAGTGTTAGCAGTACCACATGATGAGCTTATTGAGGAACTCATTAGCTCGGTCCTTCTCAGAATTGACCCTAACATTCTCAAACTTACAATTCTGAAAGCTACTACCAAAAATATTGTTGAGGTCAGTAATGATGATGAAGTTACTGATAGGAAAACAACACAGATTGTTGTTACAGAGGAAGCAGTAAGTCAGGTTGTTGAAGTTGTGCTGATGAGGTTCCTGAGATGACTGAAGCTACTATCCCTAAGCTAGTTGAAGTTACTAAGGAAGTAACTAAGGAAGTTACAAAGGATGCAGAGATAGCTGTTGAGACAGCTTATCTGATGAAGACCTCCGGCGTGGATGTTGTTGAGACACCTCCAGCGGAGGACATAGAAGGGAAAGCCAATGAGGATGTAATGCCTTCAAGAGACAAGAAAATCGTTACTGCCACTCCTGTTCCAAATCCTGATGATAGAAATGACTCATCCAGTAGTGATGATGGGGATCCTGAAGGTGACAATCCTGTATACTCTAATCTTTTCAAGGTGAAGAGGACTGATGAGGAGATCTTGAAGCAGTAGCAGGATGCCCAAGTTATAGAGCCACAAGCTGCAGAGGAAGCGAGTCAGGCCATGGTTCTATATACTCAACAGGAAACAGAGCCAATTGTTAGAGTTGAGACTCTTACTGACTCCCAAGAACTCTCCTTGTAAGGTATTATGAATATTGTTCATGGACTGATGGATGCACTGAGGGTTCATGAAATGAATATGACAATAGACATTCAATTGAGAGAAAAAACACAATCTTCAGCTATGGAAGAATTGATGAAGGAGTTATCTGAACTCCCTTCCAGAATACAGAAGAAGCTGAATGAGGAGATGAATGCTCAACAAAGGGAGAGAATAATATTTAAGCGTAAGTAACGAGCAGCATCTGATGCTAGAGATGTTACTCTCACTGAACTAAAAAGCTCAATTGATGAAGTTAAAAGATATCAGGCTGCTTAGAATATGGTACTGGACAACATGCAGGAAAACATCTTCATCCAAGATAGTGATGTTCCAAGTGTCAAGGACAGGATTCTAAACCTTGAACTTTTTGTAGATGAGATGAGAGCGATAATGATGAAAGCATTTCCTGCTGAGGCCGCTGAAGTTACTGCCCCTTTGTCCTACTAAAGTTAATGTTGCCAAAAAGGGGGAATGACAACAGCAAAAAGAACATGTTGATGATCCAGTGGTGGAGGCCATTACAAGGGAAATTGAAGAAGAAGATGATTATGATGAGGTTCCTCTGACCAAAATTAAGCGCAAACATTCTGATTCTGGACATGGTCAGAGTATTGAACCAAAAAGGAAGAAGAAGGATGATGAAGGAGAAGGTGGTGTAGGTACTGGGGTTGTTAGGTCCCAAACAGCAAGCAGTACAACACAACAAGAAGCCAAGATTGGTGCTGCGCCAACAAAGTGAAGAATACATAAGCAGCAAGCTGGCCGAGATTGCATATCTTCCACTAAGAAAGTGTTGATTGCAGTGACATCAAGAGTCAACAAGATCATCATCCATTAAAGTAACCAAACGAGAAAAATTTCATACGACTCCATTTATCGCTTAGATTCAAGGTTATAAAATAGTTAAACATCTTAGCATAACATACCTTAGTGAAACTAGAGTGGTAGGGTAGAAGTGAATGCTAGTAGCTAATAAAAAATTTCCTTTCAACATAACTTATAACTATACTTTCTTTAAATTTTGCATTGGGACAAAATACTTTTAGAAACAAAATATTTCAGCGAGTCTACAGAATCACAGACCCGCTCTGATACCACCTGTAACACCCCATTTTACGACACTGTAGAATATCAGAGTTTAATAAATTTTTCGTTTAGGCATCCAGATACTCGATAAAACATGTATTTCCAAGGTATTTTAAACTTACAAATAATGATAAGTTGGTCCGAACATTCTTATTTTATAAAACGTGAATCATACATAGCGGAAGAAAAATATTTTTTCTTTATAATTATACAGCTAAACTGTATAGCTTTGCAAACTAAGCTTTCCCAAAAGATTTCAAGATCATCTTCTATATGAATAAATAATATAACACCTCTTTCACTTCCAATAAAACTCTTTTGCAATCTTTAGAACATCGGCTACCAGCATCCACCATTTATGTACCACGCTAGAGGATTTCCATAAACTGAAACATTTTAACATAAAAAGGGGTGGGTGTATGAAGACACTCAGTGGGGTGAGGTTTGTGAGCAGTTAAAACAGAAAAGAAAACATAGACATATAATTCATCAAGCACATAGTTGCGGGTCTGAGCCGCCTTGGAAAACATTTTTGTGGTTCTTAGTCACCGTAATGCGGTTCTTAGCCATCGTGAAAACATTGTTGTGGTTCTTAGCCACTGTATCGCGGTTCTTTAGCCGCTTCTTTTTGTGGTTCTTTAGCCACTTGAAAACATTTTATCAACATAACCACATTTATTCACTTTGCAAATAACACACATTCGTTTGCATCTCGTAGTAAAGCATATAATGCAACCTTCATAGAATAATCACATATGTTTCACATAGGCATATCATTTTACTTCAATAACCATATATGTTTTACGTAGGCACATAACTTCACTTCAAACTCACTTGGAATTTAAACGTGATACAAGAAAATTACCCCACCTTAGGCAAAGTTGGAGCGTCTCTTCTTAAGTTGTTAAGCAAAACTAGATAATTCATTTTTCCCTCATTTCCTACATTGAATATTAAAAGGGTCTTAGTACCCAATCTAGCTATAAGTTCATAGGTTAAGGTTACTAGCTATTAATATACGACCTTTAGGGTTTCTGTTGCTCAAGGAAAGAAATTGAAACGACTTTCGATAATTTATAGTTAAAAGAATGAAAAGAAATGACTTTAAGGGAAAATAAGGAACTTTAATAAACTCTATAATAAAATGCATTGATTGGAGAATCTCTACTGGACTTATATAGGATATTGTAAGACTTGACTTTAGTTTTAGGAAAGCTAAATATATAAAATTAGGACTTAAATTACATCGGAAGACTTAAAAATAATAATAGAAAGACTAATTATAGAATTAAGGTTTAATTGAACCAACAAAAATGTTTAATTTATTTTAAATAATTCTCTAAACTAGTTTTTTCCATTTCAATTCACCAAATATTATAGGATTATTGAAAAGCTTTCAAATTCTTATAGAGCCTACATAACATGATGAATAATATAATGTAAAATTATCAAGTACAAATACTGATCACACAATTAGTTATGAGATTTAGAAGTTGATAGAAAACTGGGTTTAGACTTTGCTGAAAACAGGTTATCTTGTAAAATTTAGCATAAATCGTATATCACTTAAAAAATTATATGGTAAAATTCTACATGCTCATAAGAACGGTTACTATAAAATAGCAAAATATCATATATTAATTCAAAGCCCATAATTGAAGACAATAGATTTACTCAGACAAAAAAAAACGGGACAAAAACTGTCTCAATAAGCTTGATATTGGTAAAAGGGTTTAGGCTATTTCAACTTCTACAAATCTACGAAAAATCTCGAACAACAGAGAAATACACACAGTAACCTGCCCAGCGTGTGCGCGCACCCTAACACCCACCTGCACGCCCGCCTACACACGCCTGCACGCCCACACAGACCCGGTGCCATCCCCAGCGCATGCGCTCTTCTTATTATGCGCCCAGCACTGGTCGCCACTCCCGTTCCCAACGTGCCCAACAACACCCCTATTCCCGTTGTTTTTTTTTTCTTTCTCTTGTTTTTTTTTCTTTTCTCTTCTTATCCTTCCCTTTCTCCTTTTCACACTTAAACTAGATTAGAATTGTGTCATGTTTTTAGGAGGGAGAGGACATGAGGTGGCGAGGGCTAGTGATGACTAGCCCTCTAACTTAATCAATTTCTTATACTTAATTAAATAATTAATTACCTAGGCTTGATTAATTAATTCTTCTACATAGTTAATTAATAAGAAATATATATCATTACACCTTATTTAATTAATTAGGGTTAATATTCATAACATTTTTGGAATCGGTTAGCTATAGGGTTATTTTGTAACATTTGCAAAGGTTGGAGGTTGTAAGTGAAGTTTTAAAGTTCGGGTAACTTGGTTATAAAGTGGTCATTGTTTCCCAAAAACATTGTAATATACCCCGAAAACTATGTAGATTACATTAAATAATGTCATAACAATATTTTGTACACTTTGATTATGAAAAAAATTCAAAGTTCTTTTATTTCAATATCAATAATGATGTCATACTGAGTGGTTGGGGATCCACATAATTTGTGGATATGTGCATAATTTCGGCGATTTTATATATTTTAAAAGTAACTTAAAAATTGAATTGGAAATTTTTTAAAATAATGTACTTGAAATTGATATATCTAAATTAATACCGCAATGTTAACATGACAACAAATGACATTATCCGTAATAGTTTTTTAAATCATTATATCTCTTTACTTTCTATCATTCCTTTGATTTTAAATAAAAGATTTTTAATATTTGAACATTTTATAAGAATCACCGAACACATTACGAAGCGTGTATTATACCTTTAAGAGTATATAATACAAAACAATGATAAATTTCAATTTTAAAAATATAATTATTTTAGATGTAAAATACTACATAAACCATATAGATATATAATAAAATTATTTTACCTAATATTTTTAATTTTATGCTACAAAATATATTATTTTAACTAGATTATGCTAAATAACTTTAAAATAGTTATATATAAAATAAGTATATTTTTTAAAATAATATTATAACGGAGATTATTTTATCATTATAATTATTAAATGAATAATTTTCTATACTTAATTTCTATTTAAAAATTATGAAATCAAAATGGCTAATTAATTATTATTATTATTATTATTATTATTATTTACATTCGTGTATTGTTCCTTTTGGATCAATATTCTTTTTAATTCCACTAACGTTTCTTCATATTCATCATGTGTCTCTTTAATTCAATTAAGATATATCATTCATGCATACATTTACGACACTTAATGCGAAATACAATAGATATAAAATATTTGAGCTAAAAGGCATGCAAAATACCAAAAAGTAATTCTATTTTCAAATAAAATCTATTACAATAATTCAAATAGAAATCATCTGACCTTGTTCGACGTCAAACATTTTTATGAAAACTTCAACTATAAATATTTAAAAATTAAATTTCATGTTATTAAGGGCACTTAGGCCTGCCCTTGTCATTTTTCATGTCCCTATAACAAGGGCATTGATCTTTATTTCCATATGTACTAGATGGAACACAATTACACTTGGAGCAACAAATTCCACAGTAAAAGAGGCATCGATCTTGTCGGCCCACTTTTGAGCATCGAATGTTACACTTCGATTGACAAAATGGTGAGAGATTCTTTGGAGGATTTGATCCGCCATCGTTACCTCGATCAAGACAGTAAGGAATAATAGAGAGAAAAGAAGAGTTGTAGATGATATCAACTTCATTTTTCCTCCAACGAAGTATAAATATTATATATATATTGATAATATTTTTATAAAATTAAAAATATTTGTAATACGAGGTGGATATAACTAAATTTGATTAGGATTTATAGGCACTCTAACTTAGGAGTGCATGTATGTCATGGAAAAAATGAAATAAAAGAAAATGATTGTAATTTTCCCACACATGATTTTGTTAATCTTTCTTTAATTATATAGTAAGAAGCATTAATAAATGATTGGAAAATAAATTCATCGAATTTGACCAGGGGAGCCTAGGATGAATCTATATGAGGATGTGTAGTCAACCTAGGATGAATCACATTGACTGGATGTTATCCAAAGAGTCAACCTTAATTGCAAATATCAATTGAATACTACAAATTAAAAAACAATACCCATTAAAGTCATTTTTTCTTGGAATTTATAAATGCTGTTGGAAATTGAAAAAATAAATTACATATTCCTAGAAATTTTGAGATTTTCAATCACTTAGCTAATATGGCAGTATTTTGCTTACTTTGATCTAAACATTTTTAAAACAAAAAATGAATTAAAAATACAATTTTGCATGTAGCGCCAAGACAAAAATGAAGCATAATTAGTTAGTTAATTAATTAAACCCTTAATTAAATTATTGAATTATGTGCGCTAATCCTTAACTGTTTAATTTAATTACATGTGTTTCACATAAATGATAAATGTATGTTTTTAGATGGAAGTATAATTTAGTCGCGAAACATAGATTATAATTTAACTATGAGATGCGTATTCGAAAGACGAGAAGATAGAAATGAATTAGAGGTCAGTCGGAGACTCGTAGCTCCAATGGCGAAAAAGGGCAAAATACAAAGATTTAGAAAACGAAAGATATTTTCGGTGAATAGTAACCCAAGATTTTTATGATGAATAGTGTTTTCAGAAGTCTATATATAGGGGTGTTTTCGATTCAAAAATCACCGTCTTTCTGAACGAGGTTAAATTGCGAAAAACACGTAAGTCTCTTTCTCCTTCATTCTCTCACTCTCTTTTCCATTTTTTGTCTCCAGCGCCGCGCCGCCGATGCTGGAAAATTGATTTTCTCGGTTTTAGCCAATTTTCACACAGAATGTAGGTCTCGTCGTGACGAGTTTAGGATAGGTCTTGGATTTCAATTCCGATGTCTCTCCCCCAGAAAACGGCAAAACACCGCCAAAAAACCCTAACCCTATTTTTGTCACCCTTTCTCTCTCTTCTGTTCTCTCACTCTCTCTCTCTCTCACCGGAGCTGTCGCCTCAGAAGTGCTGGGTGTGTGGGTGTGTAGTAGGAGGGGAGGCGTCGCCGTGGGTGGCAGTGCCGGTGTTGAGCAGTGGCTGGTGTATGTGTGTTGTATGGTGTGTGTGTGTAGATCGTGTGTGTGTGTTGTATGCTGTTTAGGGCGGCGTTGTGCAGCGCCGTCTTGGTTACTGTTGGCCGGCGCTGGTGATGCGCCGGCGAGGTTAGGTGGTGGTGGCCGGCCAAGGCTGTCTGTATGTGTGTGTATTTATATGCTTGTGCGTGTGGGTGTGTTGGGGTTTGGGGGAATTTCTGGGAAGGTACTGTTCATGCTGGGGGTGGCCAGAGAAGGTGGCGGCCGGAGCTGGGGTGGCCAGCGGACCAGGTGGGGGCGACGCCGGGCGGCGGCGCCGCAGCTAGGAGCTGATGCAAGTTTCAGGCGTGCAGGACGCGCAGGTCAGCGGGCGCTGGATAGCGTGCGTGCTCACTCGGCGCGCAAGCTGCCGAGTCTGCCGAGGCTATTGAGGAACGCCGGGCGCTGGGGTGCGTTGTGTGCAGGATGCGCGGGTGTGAGCGTGGGGAGCGCACGGATGCTCGCATCGGGAGTGAATGTGCGTACGCGCGGGCGAGTCGAGTGGCGTGCCGTGTGCACGCCGATAAGTGTTTTCATGTATTGTTCCGTATCGTATGTTTTCGTCGAGTTGCCGGCGACGTGATGTCTATTTGTTGTGTCTATGGGATTGTGTGTCTGTTAAGGATCCGAGTTATGTGTTGTGCAATCTATATGCTGTGTCTATTTGCTGAACTTATATATGTTTGATTTGTGAGAACTACTTAATAACTGTTAAAAACATGAAAAGTATCCCCACGAGTGTATTCAACGCACTCATCCCTATGTGTATTCATATTACAGGAAATGCCGAGAATCAAGACGCACTCATTTCTATCAAATGTTCTCCTTTTGTTTTATATAACTTCACGTTTTGTAAAAAGTATATTGTCCTTTTCTGATGATGGATCCTATATGAGTATTTCCGCTGCTCAAGGATTTAAAATATCTTATTCAGCCAGTGTCGATGTATTTGTTTATGTAAATCCTTTAATCGTCTCCTATCTCTTCCAAAGGTTTCTGTTTTATATCATGTACGTCTCTTTCCCTTTCTTTCTTCACGCCTAAAAGGAAACTCTAATATTTTAAAAAGTATGAAAAAACGGGGTGTGATAGTAAACGTTATACCATTTTGAACTTGCTCAAATTTTTTTTATAGATGGAAAACGAGTTCGAAAACGTGTATTTAACGTGAAAATATTTTCAAAAATAAATGGATAAGCATCATCCTCTCTCTATATGTGTCTCTTCCTAATCACAGAACTTAATAAAAAGAGTGTTTATTTGCTTTGTGCTTTCTCGTTTATCTGATATAAACCGTTTAGGTTTAAAGGGGTGTTAAGGATATAATTTCACGATAAAAAGATCTTTTAAAAACCCTCTTGATGTCACTACAATCGACATACTGCTCTGAGCTACCGCCACAAAGCTGCTGACTGCAGCAGCGTGAGCTCGTGTTGGAGTATGGTCGTTCGCAAGAGTTGATGTGGTATTACCGAGAGTTAAGATTATCATGAATCCTTGGTTATAATAGAGTGAGCTCGTGGGTGTGATACATAAAGATACCTCTAATACTTGAGGTCTATGATGACCATATGTGGTTGTCAAGAGATGTGTTTCATGATGTTGTAGTCATGATGTACTTTTGTGGTTAGTTATGCAAGTTGGGCATACGCTATCCTACATGACAAGATTATGTTATGTTTAAAAGACGAATGACAGAGAAATCTATTGAGGTTATAATTGATTTATAGAATAATGTTAATTGGTGTCATGCTATCTGTTATTTGTACATCTATTGTTATATATATTAAGTTACATGGGGTAGATTATAAGGATTAGTTTTCGTATGTCGTCCTTAGAACGATATGCCACGAGGTCGACCATGTAGAGACCAACCGTCAATTGAGAACCTACCTGAAAACAATGTGGATGCCACAATGGGAAACTTGGTGTCTGTGTTGGGGGGCTTGGCTCAACATTTCAAGACATCACAAACTACACCCCCATCATCGTTGATGAACGATGAGAACTCAATCATTGAGCAGTTCCGACGTTTCAATCCATGATCTACAATGGAAGAGGGGACCCGATCGAGGCTAAAGAATGGCTGAAGTTGTTAGATCAACTCTTTGGACTTTTGGCATGCATAGAAAAGCAGAAGATCTCCTGTGTCGTGTTACAACTCACTGAATGAGCCAGCTACTGGTGGGAGTCATACGAAAGGACTATGTCACTAGAACATAAGAGTGTTATGTCTTGGGGAGTCTTCAAAGAGGTGGTTAGACAGGAATTCCTGCCTCAATCGTACCATGACTGAAAAGAAGCAGATTTCATATATATTCGTCAAGGAACCACTTCCGTAGAAGAATACGAGAAAAGATTCAACTAACTGAGTAGGTATGCGTTCCATCTGGTAGACACAAATGCCAAGAAGGCCAGACGCTTTGAGAGGGGTCTTTGTTTGGAGTTCAGCTCTATCCTGGCTAGCCAGGGTGCAATGTCTTATGTCATAGTTGTCGAGAGAGCTCAACAGATCGCTTCTCGTCACCACTTGGATGTGGCTCCACCCAAGAGAGTGGAAGTAATAATAGGAAAGAGAAAATGGACCGGTCCTAGCCAAAACTTCGACCAGCACAAGTCCCCACGAGCTAACAATATTCCACTTTTCCCTACTCCCATGCTAGGAAATCCATGTACCAGATGTGGAAGGAATCATGTGGGACCGTGTCCACAAGGAATTCGGAAATGCTATAGATGTGGAAAACCAGGACACATTGCGTTAAACTATTAGAAAATTGGAGATTTAGTAGCTAGAACACCGAGGCCGAGGTCATGGGGAATTTGGAAATGCTATAGATGTGGAGAACCGAGACACATCACATTAAACTGTCAGAAGTTTGGAAACTCGGAGGCTACCGAGAGATAGATTACAGACGATAAACTTTTAGTATTATATATGCAGATAGATATATAATGGCTCTTACCTTGTAGTAGTGTACATGATCATTTTGTCTAATGTATGAGCTACCCATCTTTTGCTTATATATAAAGGATACCAGTTTGACTTTTGCTAATCAATAAAATCAACGTTTACTTCTCTCCTCGTGTTTCGTGTTTATTTCTTCACCTATAATACTATTGTGATACCGGATTAGTTAAAACATGAGAATGATAAGGTAGTCGCTGAAACTCTAGAAGTTGGAATCCCATTGGGAAAGACGAGATTCCGTCTTCTTATCAGAAATTGGAAAAAGAGAAGTTAAGAACGCACCTTGGATGATCCTTGGCTTGTGGTGTTAATCTTGGAAGAAGGAAGAAGAAAGTTTACACACCAGACGAAGGTTGTAGGTTCGGGCATTGACTCTGCTCATTACTCAACAAGATATGATGAAGTAAACAACAAACCAAAAGTCCCCAACTAATCGGTTGTTACATGTAACCATCCCATTTGTTTTCTCATATACCATCAGAGAATCTAAGAATCGTATTTTCCATTCGTACCTCGAACGTTTCATCATAGTGTTCGTTAATGACACTCTGGTCTACTCATATGACAAGACACGCCACGAACAACATCTTAGGAGCACGTTGGAAATTCTACGAAAAGAGTGACATATTTAGTTGATTCTTCCTATTTGATGCGATGCCTTTTTTCCCTGTCTCTTCGACTCTTCCTCTCTTTCTCTCCCTCTCTCTCTCTTTTCTTTGTCTTTATCAAAAACGTACTTACTTCTTTGGCTGAGAAATACAACTCTTCAGCACCAACTATTTCTCACTCTGCTCTGTAGCTAAAATGGTGAAAACGAGAAGTAAATGGGATAAATATTACAATAATCAGTACTCGGAGTCTAATAAGAAGAAGAATGAGAAAAGTGGTGGGACTTAGGACCTTAAGAGATGTGGCTTCGGAGAGAACGGAAAAAAATAGGGAATCCTATAATGTTGAACAGGTTATCTCTAATAGCTCTAGTTTAAAAACCGGGCTCAAGATGGGATAGTTTAGATGAGGTCGTTTCATCCACTACTGAGAAGGTTGATAGTGGATGAAGCAACAGACGTTGTGGTCGAGGAATGCTTCTAAAAGTCCAACCAGAAAATGCAAAACAGACACATGACAATGATGTTTGTATTGATGTGGATAGTTAGGATGATTCGGATGTGTCTGATGAGGTTTATAGAGTGGGTGAATCTATGTCTCGTGTATCGTCGGATAGTTTCTTTTCCATGAGTGATGATGATTGTAACATCCTCGACCAAAATATACATGTCATTTGTCATTCATTTCATGTATCATATGCATTTCGTATTTTATATGCTCATATGTAATTGGTGTTGAGAAAACCCTGTAATAATTGATTGAGACTTTAATTATGTTCAAGTTCATAATGTAAATTGTTTAAGTAATAGTATTAATAATTAATTATATATATAAATATAGATAATATATATATATACGTAAGTGCAGTGTGTGTGCAAGTATGAAATTAACAAAATATTATAATATTTATATATATGGCGTGACAGTGCATGCATATATAAAAGTAAGTTGACTAATAATATATATATGGGCGTCACTCATACATGCATATAAGTTAATATAAAGGTAAGTTAATAATAATTATAATAATATATAATTATATGAGTAAAAGAGAAGCTTTGGTGAGGCGGTGGAAGGAAATATGATTTAAGGAAAGAATAAAGAAAAAAAAATACTTAAGAAGCAGAGAGAGAGGCGGTTATAGAAAAAGGATAACAGAGAAAGAAAAAAGGAGCAGAGGAAAAAGAAGAAAGGAAAGAACAGAAATAACAGAAAGAAGAAGGAAGGGTTTGTGAATTTTGGGTTCGTTTCTTCATCGTTTTGCTTCAAATTTTGAGGGGGAGCTCGTGGTGACATGTTCTTCGATTTGATCGGAGTAAATTCTCAAAGATTATCCCATAAAGGTATAAAGAAATAAGTGAATTAGATATATCTCAAGTTATCATAATTTGTTGATATTTTGGTAACTTTAGAGGTTGAATTGGGAAAAATTTAAAACATGAAACTTATAGCCCTATCTCTTAGCTAAACTCAGAAGAAACCCGTGGATGACTCGGTTAAGTATTGAGTAAGACATTGTCAAAAGAATAAAGGTTGCTAGAATTTAGTATTATATATGAAATAAATGAAACTAAGCATACATACATTGCATTTCATTGCATAATAGAAATATATATATATATATTAAGGGGACAATTAGGCTAAATTGCATTGAATCATATAGGAGCACGGGCTGTAGAACGGAAGGAGGAACCAGAGCGACAAACGGATTACTTATCATAGTCAGGTGAGTATAAACCGTATATGTGATTCATACGCAATGTGATGTGATTTATATACGATGTTTGCTATATGTGTTCTATAAGAAATGTGTATTTATATGAAATTGTCATTACGTCAAATGATATATTGGTAAATGTATACGTGATCATATGTTAAGATGAATGATATGTTGCAGTACAATTTGAATGAAATTAAAAAAGCTTGTGACTGTCTTGCTATGGATTTGTATACAAAGAGGAGACCTTCGGGTCAAATTCATATTGGAGAACTATGGGTCTATATACACAGTGGGGAGACCTTCAGGTCATAATCATATTCGAGACCTACGTGTCTATATACATAGTGGCATATTGGAAATCTCGGGACAGATCCAAGCTTGAGCAGTTCACAGAATAATAAATCGGACATAGTGGCATTTGCATATGTTTGATTATATATTTTATTAATGTTAATGATTGTTATTTGCTTATTATTTAATTAAGTTAACGATATATATTCATTGAGTTGCGACTCATAAAAACCACATATTTGTTTTTGTTTAGGTTCAATAACTTTTTTTCACGTGGGTTGTATATATAGACGCCACGCTATACAGGTCGGCTGGCTGATGCCTCATAAAACCTTCTCATCCTTCTCATTTTGCATTTTGGAATGCATGTATCATAGTTTGTATTTAACATGACTTATGCTGAGATATTAGTTGTGTGTTTTAATCTTATACGATATTATTCCTTAAATAATATTTTTATACTTATATGGATAAACGAACTGTCAGTATGATCTATCTACAGGATAGATATTTTATTGTGAACTATACGTCATAGAGGTATATGGTGTTATAGTTTAGTTTGGTATCAGAGCGGGAATATGAATCCTCGGTGTCATTATGCATTCATAAGTATTGTATATGATATGTAATTGATACTGATATTACATTTAAATAAATAGCAAACATGGACATTCATGAGCATGAATCATTGAGGAGAGAAAGTTCAGCCGTGCCACATTAATCGATAGAGGCATCTCATACATTACATGCATCATATGAGCCTGTACAACATTCACCTAGACGGGCAGAACAAGAGGTATAGGGGCCAGGTATGGGTTCAAGAGGTAAAAATTTCAAGGAACTCCGTAAATTAGGAGCAGTTGACTTTTATGGGACTACTAATCTTATTGAAGCTGAGATATGGCTCAAAAGAATAGAAAGAGTTTTTACCATGATGAGATGCACTGTAGAGGAACGGTTTGACTTTGCAGTGTCACTCTTACAAGGGGATGAATATGATTGGTGGGAGACAGTTCCACATGCTACAGTACAGCTGTTAATCCTTACTTGGGATGATTTTATCACCGTGTTCAGAGACAGATATATGCCAGAGGTATACCGAGATAACAAACAAAGGGAATTTCTATCTCTTAAATAGGGGAATATGTCAGTTGCCAAGTATGAAGTTAAATTTACTTAATTATCACCTTATGCGGCTGCAATAGTTGCTACGGAGCGAGATAGATACAGACATTTTGAGGAGGGACTTTCATATAATATTCGAAGCAAGATTACACCTTGGGATCTCCATACTTATACAGATTGCGTACTGCAACAGTTATGGTCGAGACGTTGTTAAAAGAACGACAAACATATTTTCAAAAACCAAAGAGAGAGTCAATGACTCATATTGGTAAGTCAAGTGAGAAGCCAACTAAACGTCAAAATTTTTCCTCTCCAGCACAGACATTTAGCAGAGGTGGTCCAGTCGGTCAGAGAGGTGGATGTGTACAGTCTTTTGGTCGTGGAGATGGCCGAGGACCTAGCCCGACAATACAGACACGACCTATGTGTCGGCACTGTGGTCGATATCATGCAGGAGTGCCGATTTCTTACTGGAGGTTGCTATTACTGTGGACAACAATGACATTTTTATAAGGAATGTCTAGCTAGATCTGATAGGTCAAACACTAGCAGAATGACATCAGAACCGACAGTGCAAAATATTAAGCCAGCAACATTAGTGGCGAGTGTTGGTAGAAGTCGTGGTAGAGGTCAGATTTTAAGCTCTACTGCTAGTAGAGGAAGATCAGAGACACCGGGAACATGATCACAGGGTCAGGCATGAGTTTTTGCTACGTCACAACGGGAGGCAACTACAGCACCGGAGGTCATTACTGATAAACTCTATTTGAATGATTTTGAAATACAGGTATTGATAGATCCAGGATCCACTCATTCATTCATATCATCTACCATAGTATCTCATTTGCATAAAGAACCCGAATCACTAGATTACAACTTAGAAGTACATACTCCATTGGGCAAGGTTGTGATGGTGTATACGGTATATCGAAATTGTATAATGCAGGTTGATACAATAGAGTTACCAGCTGATTTGATCTTGTTATTTCTGTGTGAGTTTGATGTTATATTGGGTATGGACTGGTTATCGAGACATCATGCTAAAGCGGATTGTTATACTGAAGAAGTAGTGATAGATTCTTTTGGACAGATTAAAGTGATTTTCCATGGTAATCGACGGATTGTACCAACATGTTTGATTTCAGTAACAACAACTTTCCGTATGATTAGAAATAGATGCGAGGCATATTTGGCACATGTTATAGAACGTACAACTACATATGATGAGATTAGAGATATTCGAATTGTTATTTGCTTATTGTTTAATTAAGTTAACGGTCTATATTCATTGAGTTGTGACTCATAAAAATCACATATTTGTTTTTGTTTAGGATCAATAACTCTTTTTGACGTGGGTTATATATATAGACGCCATGCTATACAGATCAGTCGGCTGATGCCTCGTGCAACCTTCTCCTCCTTCTCATTTTGCATTTTGTAATGCATGTATCATAATTTGTATTAAACATGACTAATGCTGAGATATTGGTTGTGTGTTTTAATCTTATACGATATTAGTCCTTAAATAATATTTTTATACTTATATGGATAAAAGAAATGTCAGTATGATCTATCTACATGATAGATATTTTATTGTTAATTATAGTCATAGGGGTATAGGGTGTTACAATGATTATGAAAACGAGGATGTAAAGAAAACGGGTAGCAAAGTGAGTGTGAGGAAAGAAAGCGAAAATGAAGTCGATGAGAGTTGACATGATAAAATGAGGGTTGGTTGGAAAAAAAATGAAAAGCAGATGTGTGATTCAGTAAGGAAGGTTTGAGAAAGAATTGGAGTAACTCAGGACTGACAAAAGTTCTGAACATCAAGCTTAGCCAAATAATCAACGCCTATAAGTTCTTTACGAGAAATGGAAATGAAGAAGTAACATGGGAATGAAAGGACGAACTTTTAGTAAAGTAGGCCGATTTGCCGTTCCTAGGTATACATCTAATTTCGTGAACGAAATTCTTTTAAGGGGTAAAAGATGTAGCGCCCAGGACAAAAACAAAGTATAATTGGTTAATTAAATAACTAAACCCTTAATTAAATTATTTTATTATGTGTGTTAATCCTTGACTGTTTAATTTAATTACATGTGTTTCAGATAAATGATAAATGTATGTTTTTAGATGGAAGTATAATTTAGTCACGAAACATAGATTATAATTTTACTATGAGATGCGTATTCGAAAGACGAGAAGATAGAAATAAAGTAGAGGTCAATCGGAGACTCGTATCTCAAATGACGATGAAAGGGGTGAAATACGAAGATTCGGAAAAACGAAAGATATTTTCGGTGAATAGTATAAACAAGATATTTTCGATGAATAGTAACCCAAGATTTTTATGATGAACAGTGTTTTCAGAAGTCTATATATAGGGGTGTTTTGGATTCAAAAATCACCGTCTTTCCGAACGAGGCTAAATCACGAAAAACACTTAAGTCTCTCACTCCTTCCTTATCTCTCTCTCTTTTCTGTTTTCTGTCTCCGGTGCCACCCCCGCCGCTGGTGTCGGAAAATCAATTTTCTCGGTTTTGGCCGATTTTCACACACAACGTAGGTCTCATCGTGACGAGTCTAGGATAGGTCTCGGATTTCAATTCTGATGTCTCGTCCGCCGGAAAAAGACAAAACACCATCGGAAAACCCTAACCCTAGTTTTGTCACCCGTTCTCTCTCCTCCGTTTTCTCCCTCTCTCTCGCCGGAGCTGTCGCCTAAGAGGTGCTGGGTGTGTGGGTGTGCAGTAGGAAGGGCAGCGCCGCCGTGGGTGGCGGTGCCGGTACTGAGTAGTGGTTGGTGTGTGTGTGTTGTATGGTCTGTGTGTTGTGTACTATTGAGAACGGCGTTCTGCAGCGCCACCGTGGTTACTGTTGGCCGGCGCTAGGGATGCGCCGGTGAGGTCAGGTGGTGGTGGCCGGCGACGGGTGGACACCGACCAAGGCTGTGTGTATGTGTGTGTGTTTATATGCTTGTGCGTGTGGGTGTATTGGGGTTTAGAGGAATTTTTGGGAAGGTACTGTTCATGCCGGGAGGTGGCAGGAGAAGGTAGCGGCCGGAGCTGGGGTGGCCGACGGACCAGGTGGGGGCGATGCCGAGCAGCGTCGCCGCAGCTGGGAGTTGCTGCAAGTTTCAAGCGCGCTGGGCACGTAGGTTAGCGGGCGCGGGGTAGCGCGCACGCGCGCTGGGCGCGCGAGCTATCGAGTCTGCCGATGATGTTGTCTAGGAACATCGGGCTCTGGGGTGCGCTGTGTGCAAGATGCGCGGGTGCGCGTGCGGTGCGAGTATTTTCGTGCATCGTTCCGTATCGTATGTTTTCATCAAGTCACCAACGACGTGATGTCGTCGGCCGGGAGTCGGGGGTCCCGGTCAAATTAAACCTTTTTCCAAAAATTACCAAAACGTCCCTCAATCTTAAAACGCTCCGTTTGAGCTCGTTTCAACTCCGATTAAGCTCATTATTTTTCCATTGCAACTCTAAGCCTTCCCTCTTCATCATCAATTTATTGGAATTACCTTCCACATTTATTTCTTTATCCTTGATCTTTAGATCTTCTGATCCGTCTCGTTTTTATCGATCGTATCTTCTCTGAAATTGTCTATACCTTTATTTATACGTACCAAGGATCTAAGAAACATTGTAACTTGTGTAGGCTATCTGTCGGATCATGCTTTGTGAAACTTAATACTTGTTACTCGGCAACTCACTTGGTAACCACCAAACAAGGTGGGTGTACCTTATAATCCTTAATAATTATACGTTTCTGTATTTAACGCACAATGACGATAAATGAACGCCTGCTTATCAACTTGATATTAAATGAATATGTAAGTTGCTCAGTAGTTCAGTAGTCTTCATAGTCACATTTACCTTCTATATATACTGCTGGAAAATACCCGTTGAAAATAAGATATTGTCCTTGTAAAAATTCAAAATGATCTTGTAAATCTTCACATCAAATGCACCTTGACGAACTGGGTTTTAGGGCATGTCCTACTCGAATCCGCATTAATGACGCCTCTCCTCGGCTACAATGTTTTTGCAGGTCCGCGGGTCTAGGTGCCATCACTTCATTAGCTTGGCACTCACTTCCATCTACTGGTAACTTAGACATCATCGAATCCTCGTACTGCATTAAGTATATACCTCGTACTGTAATGAATAAGTTAGATGAACTTACAGCTTGCTGCTCAGGTTGCAGTAGCTACTTACTGTTCTGCGTCAGCTTTCTTTCTACGTAAGCTTCCTGATTCTGAACAGCTTCCAGTTCCAGAATCCTGTTGTTAGCTTCCAGTTCTCCATGTAGCTTTCTGATCTGCAACTGCTTCCTGATTCTGAACTGCTTCCTATTTCAAAATCCTTCGGTCTATTTCTAGTTCTCCATGCAGCTTTCTGATCTGCAACTGCTTCCTGATTATGAACAGCTTCCTGTTCCAGAATTCGGCAGTCAGCTTCCAACTGCTTTCTGTTATCTGTTTGCTGCTTACTGCTTAGTGATCCAGCTTGCTGAATCTGATTTCTCCTTCAGGTTATTGATTTTCCTTACTGAAAATCAGTCTTAAAGAGTTCTTTATATCTAGAATCCTACTAACATCAGTATATATTGTCATTCTGATTTTTATATCTTTACAAGACAAACCTTAGAAAGATAAACTTATCAATCAAAAATCCACTTATAAAATGTGGAAAATGGGTACTCTAACTTCCTATACAAAGTTACATTGTCTCATCAAAACCTATAAAAAATATCCCAACAATTTCTCTCTTTTTGATGATGACAAAACCCATAAAAAGCAGCAGAAATAGATGTACAAGTATAGTACAAAGTGAGCTATCTACACATGAATAATCTAGCTCATTATCTTCAAGAAAAATGAAGAAATAAAAGAACACAAAAATTCTTTACAAGAAGTGCTTACTCAAATTATCCATCTGAGAAAAACGCAGTAAGCTCACTTCCTCAGGTCTCCTTATCACCTAACAGTTTCCTTTTCACAATATCATGTCCTGAGCTAGCTTGCTGATTTTGTTTGACAACTTCTTCATATTTGGTTCCCATCCACAAATTTAGAATAGAATCCTGATAAGATTTCTTCATCTGCTCAACAATCTTAGGAATCTGTATCCATCTCAGCCAATAATCCTGGTAGTAAGGAACCTATTCTCTTTTCTTAACCTTTTCAAGAAAGATCATTTGACGATCTAAATTTCCTTCTCTCGACAATTCTTCGTACTTCATCAGTTCTTTCTCACAAGAAGGAAAATTTCTAAAATAATCATGTTTACAGAGATTTCTGAAGTACCTCAAATATTCTGATCTCTTGAACATGGTGATCTCCTGAAAAGTTGGATTTTTGTTCTTCGGCAAAGACACTTGATTAAAGATATTGAGATCCTATGCCATATTCACTCTTTCAGGTTTCTAATCCAACAATACCGAAACCTCTGCAGAAGCCAAGTCTCTGTTGAAATCTGGGGCCTCTTGATCTGGAAAGGAGTGTAAAGCTGAGTCAATCTTCTCAACAATCTATGATCTTGGAGGTCCAACAACACCAAGCCTCGAGATCCAGTCTGCTTGCTTTCTTCTTCTTTTCTCATAAGCTTCCTTCATTAACTTCCACCTTTCTTCATTCAGCCTGAGACCTGCAGCAGTGTTTATATAAGGAACATCAGGATTCTTCCCAACTTGCTGCAGTTCTCTATGAATATTAAAAATATTATCAATATATATATATAATATTTATACTTCGTTGGAGGAAAAATGAAGTTGATACCATCTACAACTCTTCTTTTGTCTCTACTATTCCTTACTGTCTTGATCGAGGTAACGATGGCGGATCAAGATCCTCTAAAGAATCTCTCACCATTTTGTCAATCGAAGTGTAACATTTGATGCTCAAAAGCGGGCCAACAAGATTGATGCCTCTTTTACTGTGGAATTTGTTGCTCCAAGTGTAATTGTGTTCCATCTAGTACATATGGAAATAGAGATAAATGCCCATATTACAGAGACTTGAAAAAAGACAAGGGTGGGCCTAAGTGCCCTTAATAACAAGAAATTTAATTTTTATATAGTTATAGTTCGAGTTTTCAGAAAAATGTATGACATCATACAAGGTCAGATGAATTCTATTTGAATTATTGTAATAAATTTTATTTGAAAATAGAATTACTTTTTGGTATTTTGCATGCCTTTTAGCTCAAATATTTTATATCTATTGTACTTCGCATTAAGTGTCATAAATGTATGCATGAATGATATATTGTAATTAACTTAAAGAGAGACATGATGAATATGAAGAAACGTTGGTGGAATTAAAAAGAATATTGATCCAAAAGGAACAATACACGAATGTAAATAATATTAATAATAATAATTAATTAACCATTTTCATTTCATAATTTTTAAATAGAAATAAAGGATATAAATTTATTAATTTAATAATTATAATTAAAAAAAATCTCTCAATATAAATTTATTTTAAAAAATATACTTATTTTTTACATAACTATTTTAAAGTTATTTAGCATAATCTTGTTAAAATAATATATTTTCAAGCATAAAATTAAAAATATTAGGTTAAATAATTTTATTATATATCTATATGGTTTATGTACTTCTTCACTATAATACTTTACATCTAAAATAATTATATTTTTAAAATTGAAATTTATAATTATTTTGTATTATATACTCGTAACGGTAAAATATATGCTTCGTTATGTGTTTAATGATTCATATCGCATGTTCGAATATTAAAACTCTTTTATTTAAAATCAAAGGAATGATACAAAGTAAACATATATAATGATTTAAAAAACTATTACGGATAATGTCATTTGTAGTCATGTTAACATTGCGTTGTTAATTTAGAAATATCAATTTCTAGTACAAAATTTTAAAAAAATTGCAATTTAATTTTTAAATTACTTTTAAAATATATAAAATCGCAGAAATTATGCACATATCAAAAAATTATGTGGATCCCCGACCACTCAGTATGACATCATTATTGATATTCAAATAAAAAAACTTTGATATTTTTCATAATCAAAGTGTACAAAATATTGTTATGACATTTTTTAAATAGTTGGTAATCTATATAGTTTTCGGGGTGTATTACAAAGATTTTGGGAAACTATGACCACTTTTTAACCAAGGTATCCGAACATTGAAACTTCACTTAGAACCGCCAACCTTTGCAAATGTTACAAAATGACCGCATAGCTCACCGATTCCAAAAATATTCCTAATGTTAATCCTAACTAATAATTCCTGGATGAGAAGATATATATTGAGAATATCACGTCGCTGATTACTTGTAGGAGTTATTTGGTACCATTATCAAATGTTGATAATTATATAATTATGTTTGACATTTTGGATATATAATTATATAACTAGATCAATGCCCTTGTTATATAGACTTGAAAAACGAAAAGGGTGGTCCTAAGTGCCCTTAATAACAAGAAATTTAATTTTTACATATTTATAGTTTGATTTTTCAGAAAAATGTATGACATCATACAAGGTCAGATGATTTCTATTTGAATTATTGTAATAAATTTTATTTGAAAATAGAATTACTCTTTGGTATTTTACATGCCTTTTAGCTTAAATATTTTATATCTATTGTATTTCGTATTAATTGTCGTAAATGTATGCATGAATGATATATCGTAATTGACTTAAAGAGAAACATGATGAATATGAAGAAACGTTGGTGGAATTAAAAAGAATATTGATCCAAAAGGAACAATAAACGAATGTAAATAATAATAATAATTTAATAACCATTTTGATTTAATGATTTTTAAATAGAAATGAAGTATAGAAATTTATTCATTTAATAATTATAATGATAAAATAATCTCTCCATATAGTATTATTTTAAAAAGAGTAAACTACTTTTTTCGCCCATTATTGTAGCGACCCGAATCAAAACGAGCATAAATGATTAATTAAATATTTAAACCTATAATTTAATAATTATGTGTGTATGTTTTGACTGTTTAATTAATTTCGTGCGTTTCAGATATGTGTTTAATGCACGATTTAGATCGATAATTTTCACAGACGTGGAACATAGAATATTTTTACACCATTAGATGCGTAACAGAAAAACGAGAACATATACACTAATTAGAGGTCAATCGGAGACCCGTAGCTCAAACGGCGATAAAAAGGGCAAAACCCGACGTTTTGGAAAACCGGAAGATATTTATGTGAATAGTAACGGAGACTTTTCAACCGATGAACAGTAACCAAGCCTTATCGTCAACAGTTACCCTACCTAAGTGAACAGTAGCCTAGCATATGTGAATAGTGTTTTTCCATTTTTATAAATAGAGGCTCATTTGATTCGAAATTTTACCGTTTTCCTGAGCGAGCCGAATGAGACTAACGCGATGAAAACACGTAAGTTCTCTCTCCTCCCTCCTCTCCCTCTCTCCTCTCTTTTCTGCCTCCGGCGCGACGCCACCGGAGCCGCCGCCGGTGGTGGCCGGAAAATCTAAAACTTCTCGGTTTTGGCCAATTTTCGCACACAACGTAGGTCTCGTCAAGACGAGTCTAGGACATCTTTCGGAATTCAATTCTGATTTTCCGTTCGCCGGAAAACGGCGAAAAACAGCCTCTTAAACCCTAACCCTAACCTTGCACCAACCTTTCTCTATCCTCTGTTTTTCTCTCTCCACCTCGCCGGAGCTGCTGCCGGAGGACCACCGGAGGTGAGGGGTTGTCGTTGGAGGGCCGGCGCCGCCGTGGGTGGAGGCGCCGGAGATGGACAAGCTGTGTATATGTATGTTTATGCGTGTGTGTTTATATATATATGCGTGTGTGTGTGTGTGGCTGAGTTGTGGGTGTTGGGCTGCTCTGGGGTGGTTGCTGGCAGCAGGAAGCCGCCGGCCAGAGTTCCTGGAGGTGGGGGAGAGTCGCCGGCGACTGGAAGTCACCGGCCAAGGGTTGTGGTGGCTAGGGTTTTGTGTGTGCGTGAGTATATAAGCATGCGTGTGTGTGTATTGTAAGGTTGAGGTGTTGTGGCCGGAATCGGAGGGTTGCCGCGACTTGAAGTCGCCGGCCGACGATCTGGAGGTGAGAGAGTGGTCGCTGGCGCTGGAAGTCGCCGGCCGCAGTTTGGTTTGGTTGGTGTTTGGTTTTGCGAATGTGACTTCGAAGGGTTTTGCGGTGAAGTTTCAAGTACTATTCACGGCGGGATTCTGTCAAGAGATGAGCGGAGATGATAGCTGGCGGTGCAGGGTATCCGGCGGACCTGGTGGTGGTGGCATACAGTGGCGCTACCGCGGCTGGTGGCGCTGGGAAGAGGGGCTATTGAGCAGCCCGGCGCCGGGAGCGCCAGGTGACGACCCGTCGAGAAAACTCGACCACCCGTCGAGCCACGCCCCCGCTGTCGGGAAATCTCGACCACCCGTCGAGCCTGCACCCGACGCTGCCGAGAAACGAGGCCAAGCCGTCGGGTTTTTCAGCCGGCACTGGGTACGCGCGTGCCCCGTTGTGCGCAACGCCGTGTTTTCAATCCGAACCTCGTTTTTTCCGCCGTACGTCAACATCAAGTCGTCGCCGACGAGATGTCATTGACCGAGGGTTGTGGGCCCGGTCAAAGTCAATCCTTTGACCAAAATTACCAAAATACCCCCGAACTTAAAAGACTCTGTTTGAGCTCGTTTCAACTCCGATCGAGCTCATTCTTTTTCCGTCGTGACCCAAATTCCATCCTATATCATCTCAGCTTCTGAAACTGATCATCCACACTGATTTGTTCGACCTCGATCTTTAGATCTCTCGATCTGTCTCGTCTCAAACGATCGTTCTTTCTCCGGATTCTTTACAGCTTTAATTATACATTATTAAGGATCTAAGAAACATCATAACTTATGTAGGCTATCAGTTGGATTGAGCGTGGTGATACTTGACCTTTGGTACTCGCTACTCACGTGGTAACCACCGAACAAGGTGGGGGTAATTTCTATCTCTTTATATGTTTACAGTTTTTCCTATTTAATGCACAATTGGCGGAATACTAAATGTTGTGATTATATGCTATGTTTATGTGTCATATTATACTGCGAAAGGACATGGGTCTACATACATTCATTTGTAGGGTCGGGAGATTCCCGTACCTGAGATATGTAGGGTCGGGTGATTCCCGTACTGAGATAAGTAGGGTCGGGTGATTCTCGTACCTGAGATATATAGGGTTGGGTGATTCCCGTACCTGAGATATGTAGGGTCGGGTGATTCTCGTACCTGAGATTTGTAGGGTCGAGAGATTCCCGTACCTGAGATTCGTAGGGGTAAGTCGGGGAATACCCACACCTGAGTTTGGGTTATGAATTACGTGCTATGCATTTTACGTGTTGTGACTAAGTGCCGAATTGGTATATTCTATTTCATTTATCTGTCGAATGTTATAAAATGCGGATTTATCCCCACGAGTGTATTCAACGCACTCACCCCCCACCTGTACTCACACTACAGGAAATGAAGGAAGTTGAGATACGTAGAAAGGACGGTGCCATATCAAGATTTCCCCTTTTTCTTTTCAAAACTTCATGTTCAAACGATGTTTTATTTAACTTCACGTTTTGTAAAAGTATATCGGCCTTTTCTGTAAACGGATCCTGATGTATTTTTCGCTGCTATGTTAAATGTTTTTTTCGGCTAGACGCCGAGGATTTGTATTTGTAAAATCTTCTCCTATCTCTTCCAAAGGTTTTCTGTTTTATTTCATGCACGTCTTTTTCCCCTTCTTTCTTCACACCCACAAAGAAAACTTTGATATTTTATGAAAAGAAAACGGGGCGTGATAATTATGTTGGCCGTTTCGCAGTTTTGCCCCTCTTGAATTCGGGCTTGCATTTTAGGACATTATTTTTTAAAATTTCACAATTACTGCCCAATTTTGGCCCGAATCGATTAATTGGGCTGAAATCACACGTTATTTGCACGTGACCGGTGATTTCGGGCTGAAATTGCTTACATGGCTTCTAATTTGTTGACGTGGATTTCCTTTGATATTTTTTTTCATAAGTATATTTAATAGTGGGATCGAAGAGAGAGAGAAAGGACGAGAGTTTGATCGGCCGTTGCCGGCGGAGATGATGTCCGATCGATGATTCGAGGCCGAATTCATGACGGGCTCAGCGAGAACATCAAGATAGGCACAAGAATTGCTCCGATCGGTGGCCGGATGGCTTGAATTTGAAGAGAGAGAGAGAGAGAAACGGGTTTTAGAGAGAGAAACGACCGCGACTTCTCCGGCCGATTGCCCGTGGAGGCAGCGTCGGATGGTAGATCCGAGCCCGGATTCATGACGATCTCAGCGAGAACTTCAAGGTAGGCACAAGAATCGCTCCGATCGGTGGCCGGATGGCCTGAATTTGAAGAGAGAGAGAAACGGCCGCGACTTCTCTGGCCGATTGCTGGCGGAAGCGGCGTCGGATGGCTGATCCGAGCCCGGATTCGGAACGATATGTTTCGGGTCGGTGGAAATTAATTACAAGAATGGTGGAGAAGTTGGATTCTTCTGCACGATGGAGAAGGGTGGAGAAGAAAGGTTTTTTTTTTCTTTTTTCTAATTAATTTTGAATTAGGTAGTGGGGCCCAATTAAAATACACATGGCGTCTGGAAATTAATTGTAAAATCCCACATTAGATAATCACTCGCCACCTCATCAAATTAAGCCCGAAAAACGTGTAATTTCAGCCCAAATAAACAATTCGGGCTGAAATTGGGCAATAATTGCTAATTTTGAAAACATAAAATACTACATTGCCACTGATAAAAAATAAAGTCCTAAATTGTCAGCCCGTAAAACAGAAAGTTCTAAATTGCAAGCCCGAAATAAAAAAGGGCAAAACTGCGAAACGTCAAACATAATGGGCGAAAAAAGTAGTTTACTTTTTTAAAAAATATACTTATTTTATACATAACTGTTTTTAAGTTATTTAGCACAATCTTGTTAAAATAATATATTTTCAACCATAAAATTAAAATTATTAGTTTAAATAATTTTATTATATGTCTATATGGTTTATGTAGTTCTTCATGGTAATATTTTACATCTAAAATAATTATATTTTTAAAAATGAAATTTATAATTATTTTGTATTATATACTCTTAAAGGTAAAATATATGCTTTGTTATGTGTTCGGTCATTCATATCACATGTTCTAATTAAAAACTCTTTTATTTAAAATCAAAGGAATGATAAAAAGTAAACATATATAATGATTTAAAAAACTATTACGGATAATTTCATTTGTATTCATGTGAACATTCTGTTGTTAATTTAGAAATATTAATCTCAAGTACACAATTTTAAAAAATTTCAAATTTAATTTTTAAATTACTTTCAAAATATATAAGATCGCCGAAATTATGCACATATCCAAAAATTATGTGGATCCCCAACCACTCAGTACAACATCATTATTGATATTCAAATAAAAGAACTTTGAATCTTTTCATAATCAACAAATCTTTTCATAATCAACGTGTACAAAATATTGTTATGACATTTTTTAAATAGTTGGTAATTTACATAGTTTTCGGGGTATATTACAAAGATTTTGGGAAACTATGAGCACTTTTTAACCAAGGTATCCGAACTTTGAAACTTCACTTAGAACCTTCAACGTTTGCAAATGTTACAAAATGACCGCATAGCTAACAGATTCCAAAAATATTCCAAATATTAATCCCAATTAATAATTCTTACACGAGAAGATATATTTTGAGAATATCACATCGCTGATTACCTATAGGAATTATAGGGTACCATTCGCAAATGTTGATAATTATATAATTATGTTTGACAGTTTGGATACTGTAGTGTAAAATAGGTCATCATTTGTCATTGAGTTTTTAATCAAATTAATTTTTTTGTCATATATCAACTATGTGCCAATCACTTCAAGTGGACTTTTCTTAAGTAGCCTCAATAATATGACTATAATTAAAATTTTCCCAATTTATTATACATCACTCTTCCTTATTTATTACTCAGCACATTTAGCGTGTATAGTTAAAATAAATAAAATATATCTTCAACCATTCATTAATGCTTCTTACTACATAAGTAAACCAGAATGTGAAATACTGGCTCGGAAAATTGAAATCAATCTATTTTTATACTTTCTTATTGAAAAATTGTATTTTTCATTATTTTTTAAAATGTTTAGATCAAAGTAAGCAAAATACTGCCATATTAGCTAAGTGGTTGAAAATCTCAAAATTTCTGGGAATATGTAATTTATTTTTCAATTTCCAACAGCGTTTATAAATTCCAACAAAAAATGACTTTAATGGAATTTTTTTAATTTGTGACTAAATTGATATTTGCAATTAAGGTTGACTCTTTGGATAGCATCCAGTCAATGTGATTAGATCCTAATTTATCATAATTTACTACACATCCTCATCTAGATTCATCCTATGCTCCCCTGGTCAAATTTGAAAATTTTATTTTCCAATAATTTATTAATGCTTCTTACTATATAACTAAAGAAAGATTAACAGAATCATATGTAGGAAAATTACAATCATTTTCTTTTATTTCATTTTTTCCATGACATACATGCACTCCCAAGTTTGAGGGCCTATAAATCCCAATCAAATTTAGTTATATTCACCTCATATTACAAATATTTTTAATTTCGTAAAAATATTATCAATATATATATATATATATAATATTTATACTTCGTTTGAGGAAAAATGAAGTTGATATCATCTACAACTCTTCTTCTGTCTTTACTATTCCTTACTATCTTGATCGAGGTAACTGATATGGTCGAACTAAGACGAACCGATTCTTTCTCTTAAAAGACCGAACCTAGTTGAACCAAGTCGAACCGAGTCCTTGTCTTAGAAGCTGAACTGAGACCAAAGTCAAGGCTGCTGAAGTATTGAGAAACAAGCTGTTCGGCCATCTTCTGATCGAACTAACGAAGCTCAAGCTAGTGTGGGAAATACGATGACGTACTAACTTAGTTATAAGATACGAGGGAAAACTGGTATATGGCGAAGCTAAGCGAACTTAGTTACAGCCCTATGATCGAACTAATGAAAAAGGAACTGATTTAGTTCGATGTCATAACAGCGAACTGATTAACATGGAATGTGGCGGACAGACTTTGAGCCTAACTAACCGCTATTTCAGCGGATCTGTTAGTCCGTATCCCATATTTTGTGGGATGAATCTCAACCAACTCATATCCCAGGGAGTCTATATATACTCTTGTTCTCATTCTTTATTTTTTCGAATGCATACTTAAATTCAAAATACACACACATACACTTGCACAAGGATCTTCTTCCTTTTTTCTGACTTGAGCGTCGGAGTCCCATCGCCGGGAACCCCTCCCGGTGTTTTTTGCAGGTTTTCGTGTTCAAGATCATCAGTTTTTGGATCGAGAAGTTGGAGAATCGAATCGAAGCAACATCCAAGGTTCAAGATTTCGAGTTTTGGGTTGAAGAACCGGAGTTTTGGATCGGAGCAATATCAATTGGCGCCGTCTGTGGGAAAAACAATCTGAGTTTTAAGGCGTTGAGATAACAAGCATGGTGAATACCAGGGGATAAAAAAGAAGGATGGAAGTCGGTGATTCATCCAGGAGGCCTGAGAATCGAGAGGGTGACCGGAGTCCTACCCCGGTGGATCCCCCCCGTACCATTACTTTAACGACAGAGGAATTGGCAGACTTGATGGAAGCAGCTGTCCAGAAAGCTATGGGGAAACAAAGAGCTGAGTCACATCAGGATAATATGGACACTCATCGGGAGAAAGAAGCCAGTGATTATAGGTCACAAACGGATGAGAGGGAAAGCCAGTTTGATTGCTCTCGGGGACAGAAACGAGGCCGCGATGAGTTATCGGATAGGGTTGATGAACTGAAAAGAGAGATGAAAGAAGTTCAGCGTAATATTCGACGAGTCCCAAAGGGTTCAAGGGGGAATCCCTTTTCGGAGGAAGTGATGGAAGACGAATTACCGGCATCTTTTCGACCGGTGAATTTTGATTACGATGGTACTGCTGATCCATGGGATCACTTGTGTCGATTTGAAAATACCGCTCTCTTACACCGGTATTCAGATGGCATCAAGTGTAGGGTGTTTGCTACTACCCTCACCAAGGCTGCTCAGACCTGGTTCAGCCAATTGACTGATGGAACTATTCATGACTTCAAACAATTATCAGAGTTATTCCTACACCAGTTCGTCAGTGCCAGAAGACAGCGACGGTCTACTCAAACTCTGTTTGGGGTAAAACAGAAAGGGGATGAGATGTTGAGAGAGTACGTTGGAAGGTTTACAGATGCAGCTCGGGAAGCTCCTGGGGCTTCGGATGACTTAATAGTCAATGCCTTCATACAGGGTCTGAAAGAGGGTGATCTCCATACTTCTTTGGTTAAGAAGATGCCGAGGAATTTTGATGATTTATTGCAGAGATCCACCAAGTACATCAACCTGGAAGAGGCAGTGTGGATTAAGAAGGGTGAGGGCTCTAACCGAGCCAGTAAGTCACAGGAACAGGAGCCTACAAGAAGAAAGGAGACGGGAGAATCTCGAGCGAGGTTCGCGCCCCCGCCGTTGCGAGAGAACAAAGCTGGTAGGAGGTATGACCAATATACCCCCCTGAATATTTCTCCTGGACAGGTATTGATGGAGATTTGGAATCTGCCCCAACTGAAATGGCCGGCGACCTGGAGCCTGAATCCCAAAAAGCCATCCACCTTCGGGAATGGCAAGCTTTGTCGGTTTCATAACGAATATGGACACGGCACTGATGAATGCCTGCACCTTAGAGACGAACTAGAGAGATTAGTTCGGGAAAATAGGCTTGCTCGGTATGTTCGTCCTCGCCGACAAGATAACAGAGAGCAGAGGAATGCTCGGGAGGAGCCTAGAAGATAAAGGGGACAACATCGTCCTGAACTACCTTCCCCTCCGCCGCTTCCGCCGCAAAACAGGCCTGAGAGGGAGGATAGGCCCACTATACACATGATTATAGGAGGACCAACGGATGGAGATTCGAATAGAGCTCGCAAGGCAAGATTGAATTCAGTTCGACAGAAAGGCGATGAGGTTCAAACGATTTTCGACGAGGTAGTAGTGCAGTTTGGGGCTCAAGATAAAGTAGCTCTCCAGAGTCCGCAGTTCGATGCTATGGTGATTGCAGCCGAGATTGGGGGTTTCAACGTAGAAAGGATATTCGTTGATACCGGCAGTTCGGTGGACATTATGTTCATGGACTGTTTTCGAAAGATGAGATCGACAGTCGAAGTGAAGTCAGTGGAGACTTCTCTTTATGGGTTTTCTGGAGAGGCCGTGACAGTGTTTGGCAAGGTCCAGTTACCCATGGTTCTGGGAGAAAAGGAATGGAGGCAAAATAAGACAATAACTTTCCTATTGGTGGACGCGCCTTCGCAGTACAACGTGATTTTAGGGCGTCCTTCGTTGAGTACTTATGCAGCTGTTATCTCACCTGCTCATTTGATGATGAAATTTCCAGTGGAAGATGAGGAAGGACGAACTGTGGGAGTGGGAGTAGTCCACGGCAATCAGCAGACAGCTCGATGCTGTTACGTAGCTGCAGTTCGCCAGTCCGAATCCCAAAAATGGAAGGCCGAACAGAAAACTGAGATTGATAGAGAAAGAGATCAGAGTCGAAAGAAAGGACGAGAGGAGAACACAGCGGAGTTTGAAGAGAGAGAATTGATGAGCATTGAGTTGATCTCCGAACAACCGGGACATGTAGTTCGCATTGGCAGTCATTTGGCTGAACCGAACCGTAGTGAGATTGTGCAGGTATTGAGAGAGAACGTGGATTTGTTCGCATGGAAGCCGGAAGATATGAAGGGTATAAACCCGGACATAGCAGTCCATCAGTTGGATACTAAGCCCGAGGTTCGACCGATCAAGCAGAAATTGAGGCACTTTGGTGACGAACAAAACGAGATAATAGAAAGGGAAGTTCAGAAGTTGTTGGAGATAGGGCATATTGAGAAGATCCAATACCCTCAGTGGCTGGCTAATGTGGTGTTGGTGCCTAAACCTGGAAACAAATGGCGAATGTATATCGATTTCCGAGATTTGAACAAAGCTTCTCCAAAGGATCATTACCCACTCCCTCGAATCGATAAATTGGTAGACTCAACGGCCGGCTGCGAACTGCTCAGCATGATGGATGCTGCACAAGGGTATCATCAGATCCTGCTACATCCGAAGGACAAACCCAAAGTTTCTTTCATCACTTCGTCAGGTACCTATTGTTACACTGTGATGCCATTTGGATTAAAGAATGCGGGAGCTACTTACCAGAGGATGGTGGATAAGATGTTCAAGCACCAGTTAGGTCGTAATATGGAAGCTTATATGGATGACATGTTGGTGAAGAGTATTCAGGCGAACACTCATGCGGCATATTTGAGAGAAACAATGACAACTATTCGAAGATATGGGATGCGGTTGAATCCATCCAAGTGCTCATTCGGAGTAAAAGCGGGGAAATTTCTGGGATATATGGTTACTGAGAGGGGAATCGAAGTTAATCCAAGCAAGATTCGAGCTATCCAAGATATGGCTCCCCCGCGAACCATAACTGGTCGAGTTGTTGCTCTAAGCAGGTTTATATCAAGATTGGCGGATAAAGGATTGCCTTTCTTCAAAGTCCTTAGAAAGAATAGTCAGTTCGGATGGAACGAACAATGTTAGAAGGCTTTTGACGACTTAAAAGTGTTCCTTTCTTCACTTCCATTATTGAAGCAGCCAATTCAAGGAGGAGCGCTGCTGGTATATTTGGCGATTGGCGAAGAATCTGTTAGTTCGGTTCTTGTGCGAGAAGAAAGGAAGGACCAGTTCTCTGTCTACTTCGTCAGTAAAGTTCTTCAAGGAGCCGAAGTGCGATATACTGAGATCGAAAAGGTGGCATATGCTTTGGTTACTGCTGCCAGGAGATTACGGCCATACTTTTTGAGTTATGAGATAACAGTGCGAACAGATCATCCGTTGAGCACCATTCTGGGAAAGCCTGAGGCATCAGGGAGATTGGTCAAATGGGCCATCGAACTGGGTCAGTTTGACATCAAGTACGAACCTCGAACAGCTATCAAAGGACAGGCCTTGGCGGACTTCATCCAAGAAACAACCAGAGCACAAGAAAAGAAGGAGTGGGAGTTGTTTGTAGATGGATCCTCATCTCATCGAGGAGCCGGAGCTGGAATATTGCTGATTAGTCCAGAAAAGGATGAATTACAGTTTGCCATAAAATTCTTGTTCAAAGCATCTAACAATGAAGCAGAATATGAAGCCTTTTTGCAGGGTTTGAAGATAGCCGAACAGGCTGGAGCGCGCGACTTAACAGTGAAATCAGATTCACAGTTGGTAACACAACAACTCCGAAATGAGTGTGAAGTCAAAGAAGATAGGATGATTTCCTATGTGGACAAAATCAAAGATATGGAGAACAGATTTGAAAAGCTTCAAATTGAATAGATCCCCAGAAGTGAAAATGAAAAGGCGGACTTTCTATCGAAGATAGGCAGTTCGTTGCAAGACTGTTCGCAGAGAAGTATTACTGTGATGGGCGTTGGAAGAGAAAGTGAAGTTATGAATATCGACGAGGCAGAGACCGATTGGAGAACCCCTTTCTTACATTTTTTGGAAGGCAAAAGGGAAGGAACAGCGAAGGAGTTAGAGAGGTTAGAAAGGCAAGTTCGTTTCTACTATGTTATTGACGGATTATTATACAGGAAAACCTTTTTACCAATGGATGCAAGATGCTTATCTCAAGAAGAAGGGATTAAGGTGTTAAAAGAAGCTCATGAAGGAGGATGTGCCGAACATTCTGGAGCAAGAGCTTTAGCTCGGAAGGTGGTACGAGCTGGGTTTTATTGGCCAACGTTGAAGAATGATGCTGAGGAGCTTGTTAGAAAGTGTGAATCTTGTCAGAAACATGGATGGCGGATCCACACGCCAGCCGCAGATATGCTAACTACTTGTTCGCCTGTCCCTTCGCTAGATGGGGAATCGACATAGTTGGTCCATTTGTGAAAACCAGGGGAAGCAAACAATTTTTGGTAGTAGCAGTAGATTACTTCACTAAGTGGGTCGAAGCCGAACCTCTAGTCAAAATTACAGAAGCTGACATCATACACTTTGTTTGGAAGAATATTTGTTGCCGATTTGGTTTGCCAAGAGTTTTGGTGTCAGACAATGGAGCTCAGTTTCGAGGAAAGAAAATCACGGGATGGTGCGAAGAGATGAAAATTGTGCAAGTGTTTACCGCAGTTGCACATCCACAAGCAAATGGCCAAGTCGAAGTAGTAAACCGAATCATAGTGGATGGACTCAAAAAGCGGCTCGAATCTGAGAAGTCGAACTGGGTGGATGAACTACCATCAGTATTGTGGGCATATCGAACAACGACTAGGACGACGACGGGAGAGAGTCCTTTCAGTTTGGCGTTTGGGATGGAAGCAGTAGTTCCAACAGAAATTCAAGGAGAAGCTTTGCGGATCACCAATTTTGAACCGCAAGAAAACGAGGAGTTGATTAGAACTGACCTAATGTTTCTGGACGAATTGAGGGATGAAGCCCGAGTTCGACACGAGCTCTATAAAAGACGCATTCAAGCTGCGTTTCACAAAAGAGTTCGAAGAAGGGAATTCCAAGTAGGAGATCTGGTACTAAGGCAAGTTGACGCCCTGGTTGAAATTGGAAAGTTGGATGCTACTTGGGAAGGTCCGTACATAGTTTCCAAGATTCTTTCGGGAGGATCTTACGAACTGACGGATGAAGATGGTAAGAGGTTACCCAGACCTTGGCATGTGAGTCATTTGAAGAAGTTCTACGCTTGAAGATTCATGTATATATAGGTTGTTTATTACTTTTTAAATTCCTGCTATTTTATGAAATAAGAAACATTTACCCCGTGGACGTAGGTCGATTTGACCGAACCACGTTATATCATTGTGTCATTTTTCTGCTTTACTACTATCATGCTTGATGATTAAGCGAACTTCAACATTCCCTCGGAATGTAAACACTCCCTCGGAGTGTCTCGATTAAGCGAACTTCAACATTCCCTCGGAATGTAAACACTCCCTCGGAGTGTCTCGATTAAGCGAACTTGAACATTCCCTCAGAATGTAAACACTCCCTCGGAGTGTCTCGATTAAGCGAACTGCAACATTCCCTCGGAATGTAAACACTCCCTCGGAGTGTCTCGATTAAGCGAACTTCAACATTCCCTCGGAATGTAAACACTCCCTCGGAGTGTCTCGATTAAGCGAACTTCAACATTCCCTCGGAATGTAAACACTCCCTCGGAGTGTCCCGATTAAACGAACTACAACATTCCCTCGGAATGTAAACACTCCCTCCGAGTGTCCCGATTAACCGAACTTACAAAGTGTTGATTATTCGAACTAAGGCTTGCATATCTTATGGTCCATTCGCTTATTAATAAAGTTTGTGACGTGAATAACTTGTAATAGGAATGGACAAAATTATAATAGGAAATTCGATAGATTGATCATAAAAGATACAGAATAGTTCTAGATAAAAAATGTGAAATTTTTTACAAAGTATCATCAGAAAGCTTTTTGGAAGAAGGTTCAGCAGCGGAGGTCGGCGGTGCAGAAGGATCGAACATCTCATCAGGAAGATCCACCATAAGATTTGAAGTATCTTCCTCGAGTTGAATAGTTGAACTGGTACTTGGAAGGACTTCAGAAATGGCTTGCTGAAGAAATCCTACCCACCATCTGGCATCAACATCCTCGTTCGGATCCCCTTGCCAACCGGGAGGAATCGGGAAGGACTGCTCCAATTTCTTACCAAGCGAAGGAAGACGGAATCGGAGCTGGGACTCGAGCTGAGCTTCCTTCACCTCTTCTTGACACAGCCGAACACCTTCCCTGAAATAGGCTTTGGCCATATGAGCAGCCTTGGAGAGGAAAAGCATGGAATTCCACAAGCGACTAAAGAGCCTCTCGCGAAACTCTTCAGCTATTAGCTCCATCTCCGAGCTTTGAGCGAATTGATGGAAGCCTTCTGTAATCCCAGCTCGGAATCCCTCTATCCTCGAATTTTCCGCGAACTGAATCCGCGCACTCTGCTCCCGCTCTAAATCCTCCCGCAGCTTCCGAACCTCCGCTTCAACAGTCAGGAGCTGCTCCTATTTTTCCGTGGCGAACTTGTCCTTCTCCAACAGCAAGTCATCCCTTTTCGATACCTGCGACCGAGCCATTGCGAGTTCGACCTGGCACTGCTCTAATTCAGCGGACAACTTGTTCGTCTGGTCAGAATGGATCGCCAGGTCGCTCTCCAGCGCCTTTTTCTCCTCATCCTTTTCTTCCGCTACATGGCGGTATTCTAAAGCTTTGTCCCGGCGACGAAGAGCCCTCTTGCTTAACCCTTTAAAAAACTTCTTCGCGTTCGCCAGCCGAGCAAGATTTAACCTTATGTCTCTGGCCTCAGCATCCTCCTCAACCTCTGCCGCTTTCCCCTTCTGAACGTCCACATCCCTCGAGACCTCCGAACTAACGGGGGGCGCCTCAGCTGTTTTCTACTTCTTGTCCGCGGATTTCCGCGAACTAGTAGGCCCCCTCTTCTTCCTTTGGAGAGAAGGCGTAGCCTTCGCCGCGTCTTCTGCAACCTCCTCGGTCAGATCGACATGATCAGACGAGGGAACAGTGGGCGGAATCGAATTGAAAGGGGCTTCAGCAGTGGGCAGTGTGACCAGCAAAGCAGATTCTGATCTCTCGGGGAGAACGCCCTCTTGCATCACATGATCAGTTGGGCCTAGAGTCCTTTTGGCTAGCTCGGCGAGGCGAGTTTCTTCCGCCTGTTTGAAGGACGCAGCTAAGTCAGTGTTCACGCAACTCTAAGAAGGCGAATAGGGAGTCCTCTCCTCCTCAGGGACCTCATCGGCGAAGCTGAAAAATCGATTCATTTTCCTATCTGCAAAAAGAAGGCGAGGGTAAGCCAATATGCACCCAAGCAGTTCGTATTAGCACGATAAATGACAGGAATTAAAAAGATTGACCTAGATTAAATCGAGAAGGAACGTGGCTGTTCAGGTAGAACCCCCAGAATGCCAGCAACGATTCACAAGAACTTAGTTGGACCACGTCGAACCACCCTTTGTCAAAAATTTTATTCAAAACAGAGATTTGATAATCAGGAGATGGAGGAGGATCAGATTGGGTAGAAGTTTGGACCTAGGGAAGAGAATTGAAAGGTTGGTTCGCTGGTCCGCGAATGAAAAAATAATACCTCTCCCAGGAACTGACCTTTTCGTCCCCAGGAGATAGAAAAGTAGGTCGCCTTCCCCCCCTGCGAGGGCTCAAGTAAAAACGGAAAGGATTTACATTTTTCAAAACAAAGCAAGACCGAAATCGTTCGAAAGTAGGGTCGACCCCCATCCATTTACATACCATATAAAACGATACAAAATAACTTATTGAATTGGGATGTAATTGGTTTGGACATACGCCGAAACCCGAACCAATTTCTAAAAAGAAGGGATGAACAGGGGGAACTAAGCCGAGGGAGACATGTTTAAGGAACCACGTCTGATGACCGATTGGAGCTTGATAGGGTCGGTCTTCTGGGCTAGGAATTGCCACAGAATAACCGCCCACCAAGAGTGAGCTTAGTAAGGTTAGATGGGTCTGGGTGGTTTTTGTGGAAGAAAATACTGTATCTACGGTTTTTCATCTTGAATTTTTAGGAGCCTGTACCATTGAACTGGAGGTGGCCATTTGAAAAATAACGACAAGGGAAGAGGAGAAGATGGGTACCTATAACAATTGAAGAAACCTAGAGATCGGAGACGAAAACCCTTGATGAAAGAAAGAAAACTTGATTAAGATAAGCTACAGTGATTTGTGGCGTAAAGGTTTTTCAACCTAATGAAGGGCGTATTTATAGAGAGATTTTATCGGTTTTTGGGGGGAAAATGTGAAAAGTCGCGAACTTCCAGCCGTTAGATGCGATGAAATCCAACGGTGGAAGACAAAAAGGCGCTGGGCGGGAATCCAATCGGGCCACGTGTCCCAAAGATGGGACAGAAGCGGCTGAAGAGACGTTTCGTCTTGGGAAGGCGCGCTAAGTGTTCGGCTAATAAGTTGTCGAACTCCGATAGTGCGTGTAAACACGCACTTCGAAGGGGGGGAGTACTTGATATGGTCGAACTAAGACGAACCGATTCTTTCTCTTAAAAGACCGAACCTAGTTGAACCAAGTCGAACCGAGTCCTTGTCTTAGAAGCCGAACTGAGACCAAAGTCAAGGCTGCTGAAGTATTGAGAAACAAGCTGTTCGGCCATCTTCTGATCGAACTAACGAAGCTCAAGCTAGTGTGGGAAATACGATGACGTACTAACTTAGTTATAAGATACGAGGGAAAACTGGTATATGGCGAAGCTAAGCGAACTTAGTTACAGCCCTATGATCGAACTAATGAAAAAGGAACTGATTTAGTTCGATGTCATAACAGCGAACTGATTAACATGGAATGTGGCGGACAGACTTTGAGCCTAACTAACCGCTATTTCAGCGGATCTGTTAGTCCGTATCCCATATTTTGTGGGATGAATCTCAACCAACTCATATCCCAGGGAGTCTATATATACTCTTGTTCTCATTCTTTATTTTTTCGAATGCACACTTAAATTCAAAATACACACACGTACACTTGCACAAGGATCTTCTTCCTTTTTTCTGACTTGAGCGTCGGAGTCCCATCGCCGGGAACCCCTCCCGGTGTTTTTTGCAGGTTTTCATGTTCAAGATCATCAGTTTTTGGATCGAGAAGTTGGAGAATCGAATCGGAGCAACATCCAAGGTTCAAGATTTCGAGTTTTGGGTTGAAGAACCGGAGTTTTGGATCGGAGCAACATCAGTAACGATGGCGGATCAAGATCCTTCAAAGAATCTCTCACCATTTTGTCAATCGATGTGTAATTTTCGATGCTCAAAAGCGGGCCGACAAGATCGATGTCTCTTTTACTGTGGAATTTGTTGTTCCAAGTGTAATTGTGTTCCATCTGGTACATATGGAAATAGAGATCAATGCCCTTGTTATAGAAACTTGAAAAATGACAAGGGAGGGCCTAAGTGCCCTTAATAACAAGAAATTTAATTTTACAAATTTAAAGTTCGAGTTTTTCAGAAAAATGTATGACGTCAGACAAGGTTAGATGATTTCTATTTGAATTATTGTAATAAATTTTATTTAAAATAGAATTAATTATTGGTATTTTGCATGCCTTTTAGCTCAAATATTTTATATCTATTGTATTTCTTATTAAGCGTCGTTAATGTATGCGCGAATGATATATCGTAATTTATTAGCTAAAAAGAATATTGATCCAAAAGGAACAATACACGAATGTAAATAATAATAATAATAATTAATTAACCATTTTGATTTCATGATTTTTAAATAGAAATAGAGTATAAAAATGTATTCATTTCATAATTATAATGATAAAATAAACTCTCGATATAATATTAATTTAAAAAATATATTTATTTTATACATAACTGTTTTTAAGTTATTTAGCATAATCTTGTTAAAATAATATATATTCAAGCATAAAATTAAAAATATTAGTTAAAATAATTTTATTATATATCTATATAGTTTATGTATTTCTTCACGGTAATATTTTACATCTAAAATAATTATATTTTTAAAATTGAAATTTATAATTATTTTGTATTATATACTCTTAAAGGTAAAATATATGCTTCGTTATGCGTTCGGTGATTCATCTCACATGTTCAAATATTAAAACTCTTTTATATAAAATCAAAGAAATGATAGAAAGTAAACAGATATAATGATTTAAAAAACTATTACGGATAATGTCATTTGTAGTCATGTGAACATTGCATTGTTAATTAAGAAATATCTATTTCAATTACTCAATTTTAAAAAGATTCCAATTTAATTTTTAAATTACTTTTAAAATATATATAAAATTTCTGAAATTATGCACATATCCTAATATTATGTGGATCCCCAACCACTCAATATGCCATCATTATTGATATTCAAATAAAAGAATTTTGATTTTTTTCATAATCAAAGTGTACAAAATATTGTTATGACATTGTTTAAATAGTTGGTAATCTACATAGTTTTCGGGGGTATATTACAAAGATTTTAGGAAATTATAACCACTTTTCAACCAAGGTACCTGAACTTTGAAACTTCACTTAGAATCGCCAACCTTGGCAAATATTACAAAATGACTGCATAGGTAACCGATTCCAAAAATATTCCTAATATTAATCCTAATTAATAATTCCTGCATGAGAAGATATATTTTAAGAATATCACGTCGCCGATTACCTATAGGAGTTATTTGGTACCATTTGCAAATGTTGATAATTATATAATTATGTTTGACATTTTGGATACTGTAGTGCAAAATAGGTCATCATTTGTCATTGATTTTGTAATTAAATTAATTTTTTTTGTCATATATCAACGATGTGCCAATCACCTCAAGTGGACTTTTCTTAAATAGCATCATTAATATGACTATAATTGAAATTTTCCCAATTTATTATACAACACTCTTCCATATTCATTACTTTGCACCTTTAGCATGCGTAGTTAAAATAAATAAAATATATCTTTAACCATTCATTAATGCTTCTTACTACATAATTAAACTAGAATGTCAAAAAATGGCTCGGAAAATTACAATCATTCTATTTCTATAACTTTCTTTTTGAAAATTTGTATTTTAATTTATTTTTTATTTCTAAAAATGTCATGCCCCGTTTTCTTACTTAAAAAAATATCAGAGTTTTCCTTGCGGGTGTGCAAGAAGAAAGGGTAAGAGACGTTTACTTACACAGAAGAAGGAGGTAAGAGACAGTCACGAGAAGAAGGAGTTAAGAGACGATCAGAATTAATACATATAAGCCTTTCAGGATCCATCGTCCATAGTAAAAACGAAGTTATACTTATAAAACGTGAATTATAAAAACATTGTTTAATTGTTGTGTGATAAAAGACTTAAAATAAACATGTCCACAAAGGGCACCATCATCTCTCTCTCTAAGGTTCACCATGCTCGTCATCTCCTGTAACGTGAATTACAGAATAGGGGGTGAGTGCATGTAATATACTTGTTGGTCCCAAGTGTTCAGAGGTTCAGAGGGGGTGAATGAACCTTTATCGATTTTGTCGATTTTGGAAACTCTTTCTTTAAAAACTTTTCTGTTATAATAGGTTCCTGACCACGGGACAACAACCTGTCTCAAATCAGCAACCTGGCCTAAGGCTTAATCAAGTTCCTGATCCGGTATCAAAATGTAACGCAGCGGAATAAACTTGATAGAGTTCATTTTGGAAAACTGTTTTTTTTTGCAAGTATGCTCTTTGTTAAACTTTTATGCTTGGTGCTAAATATGCACGCAATAGGGTATATGAGATTAGAGAGAGAAGTGCAGTAAGTGAATATAGTGCAATAAGTGAATATAAAACATGTAAGCACACAAGATATATAGTGGTTCGAAGGTGGTGTAATCCTTCTACGTCCACTCTACTCCTTAACTCAAGGAGGATCTTTGTTAGGTCAGCTCGATTTACAAGCCTTGCTTTACAAACCTCTTCCTAACAAACTACGCCTACTAGAATCTCAGATTCTAGTCAAAGGCCACAACCCACAAAGGGCAAGTAATCTATCTATTTGCTCGATTCTCACTTAATCATAAGTGTTCTTTGAGATTATGTTTCAATCATTTTTCTTTCTCCTTATTTTTTTACTTTTTCTTTAAGACCTGTATATAAAATCATGATCTTTATGCTTATAAGTCTTATTCTTCCACTTATGAAATGTGGAGAACGGGTACTCTAATTTTCTATCAAATTAGTACATTGTCTCATCAAAACTATCATGGGATATAATTTTACGGACCATAAGTCCCTCCGAATATGCAATGTGGACCTCAGTCCTTTCACAGTATAACATGAACACATAATCATAGCATATAATCACTGCATTTAGTATTCCTCAATCCTGCAACAAAATAGGGAAAACTGTAAATAGATAAAGATTTATATATAACCCCCACCTTCTTAGGGGGTTACCACGTGAGTTGCCGAGTACCAAGTATCAAGTATCACAATGTACGATCCGACTGATAGCCTACACAAGTAACGATGTTTTCTTAGATCCTTAATACGTTTAAACATTTATAATTAAAGGTATAGATGATCTCGGGGAAGAAACGATCGATAAAGGCGAGACGAAACGAAAGATCTAAAACATGAGGTTGAAGAAACGAGAGTGGAAGTTCAGTTCAGTATACAGATAAGAAAGAGGAAAAGATTTGGGTCGAAATGGAAAAGAATGAACTCAATTGGAGTTGAAACAAAATCAAACAGAGAGTTTTAAGATTGAAGGGCGTTTTGGTAAATTTGGTATAAAGGTTGACTTTGACCTGGACCCCCGACTCTCGGTCAACGACATCTCATTGCCGACAACTCGACGATAACGTACGATTGAAGAAAAACCAGATTTGTATCGCAAACACGGCGCCATGCGCGCACCCGTCACATGACATCGCGTGCGCGCCCAGTGCACCCGGCGCCTTGCATTTCTCTATAGTCTCGGCAGCTCTCGGCATGCGCGCCTAGCACCCAGCATGCGCGCCCAGTACCCGGCTTTCCTCGGCAGCGCTCGGTAGGCCCGCCCCAGCGTGCTGCTGTTCCTTCCAGCAGCCACCTGCTGCGGCGGCGCCGCCCTCATCTGGTCCGACAGCGACCCCAGCTCCGGCCACCCCCCGGCATGAACAGTACCCCTCCCTAAAACCCCAAACACACACACGCATATGCATATATAAACACACCCAACCAACACAGTCTTGGCCTGCGACCACCCCCAACCAGACCTCGCCAGTGCATCACCAACGTCGGCCAACAGTAACCACGGCGGCGCTGCACAACGCCGCCCCCAACAACACACATATACACACACGATCAACACACACACCACACAAATACACACACAAACCACAACTGTTCTGCACCGACACTGTTACCCACAACGATGCCGCCCCTTCAGCAGCACACCCACCACCCAGGAGCTACTCTGGCGTCAGCTCTAGCGAGAGAGAGAGAGAGAGAAAACAGAAGAGAGAGAGTGTGACAAAACCTAGTGTTAGGGTTTTCCGGCGATGTTTTGTTGTTTCCCGGCCAAGAAGACATCGAAATTGAAATCCGAGACCTATCCTAGACTTGTCTCGACGAGACCTACGTTCTGTGTGAAAATCGGCTGAAATCGAGAAAAATGATTTTCCAGCACCGACGCCGGAGACCAGAAAACAGAGGAGAGAGAGACTTACGTGTTTTCCTCGATTTAGCCTCGTTCGGAAAAACGGTGAATTCTGAATCGAAAATGCCCATATATATAGACTTCTAAAATTACTATTCATCATAAAAATCTTGGGTTAGTATTCACCAAAATATTTTATTTTTACTATTCACTGGAAATATCTTTCATTTTTCCGAATCTTCGTATTTCGCCCTTTCCTTCGCCATTTGAGCTACGAGTCTCTGATTGGCCTCTAGTTCGTTTCTATCTTCTCATTTTTCCATTACGCATCTTATGGTAAAATTATATTCTATATTCTGTGACTAAATTATACTTTCATCTAAAACATGCATTTATCATTTATCTGAAACGCATGTAATTAAATTAAACAGTCAAGGATTAATGCACATAATAAAATAATTCAATTAAGGGTTTAATTATTTAAGTAACTAATTATGCTTCGTTTTTGTCCTGGGCGCTACATCCCTTACCCTTTAAAAGAATTTCGTCCTTGAAATTAGATGTGCACCTAAGAATGGTAAGTTGGGATACTTCTTCAGGATTTCATCCTCTAGTTCCCATGTCGCTTCTTCCTTCCCATGACGGCTCCATTAAACTTTCATTATTGCCATCTCTCGATTTCTTAGCTGACGGTTCTTCCTATCCAAAATAGCTATTGGGACATCTTCATAAGTGAGATCTTTGTCAAATTCTATGCCTTCTTGTTCGATTATGTGGTTCGGATCGAAAATGTATCTTCGTAGCATAGATATATGAAAAACGTTGTGTACTCCGGTGAAGTCCGACGGTAGAGCTAGACAGTACGTGACTTCGCCAACTCGATCTAAGATCTCAAACGGTCCTACGTACCTCGGCCTCAGCTTCCTCTTCTTCCCGAAATGATGAACCCCTTTAGTAGGTGACATCTTCAGATAAACTTTGTCTCCCACTTCGAATTTCAGCTCCCTTCATCTTTTGTCTGCATATGCCTTTTGTCGATCTTGTGCCACTCGTATTCTTTCCCGAATTTTCTTTATCACTTCGATTGTCTGATCCACCAATTCGAGTCCCAACATTTTCTTTTCGCCTACTTCGTCCCAGCAGATAGGAGAGTGGCATCTCCTTCCCTAGAGGGCTTTATATGGTGCAATACCAATTGTCGATTGGTAACTGTTGTAGGCAAACTCCACCAAGCACATGTGGTCCTTCCAGTTCCCGGGAAAATTCAAAACACATGCCGTTAACATATCTTTCAGAATTTGTATTGTCCTCTCTGACTGCCCGTCCGTTTGAGGGTTAAAGGCCGTACTAGGATGATAGTGGATCGTAATATCGTAATCCTTTACCAACACTAGCCATCTTATTTGTCTCATATTGAGCTTCTTTTATTCAAAGAAGTATTTCAGGCTCTTATGGTCGGTGTAGATGTCATACTTCACGCCATAAAGATAATGTCTCCATATCTTAAGAGCGTGTACGACAGTTGCCAGCTCCAGATCGTGCGTTGGATAGTTTTGTTCATGAGTCTTCAGTTGTCGTGATGTGTAAGCTACTACCTTCCCTTGTTGCATCAGAACACACCCCAAACCTTGTTTGGATGCATCGCTGTAGATCACGAACTCTTTCGTTACATCCGGAATGGTTAAGACTGGTGCTTCCGTCAATCTCTTCTTTAGTTTTTGGAAGTTACGCTCGTATTGCTCAGTCCATTGAAACTTTACGTCTTTTCTTGTCAAGCGAGTCATAGGAGTGGTAATCTTTGAAAATCCTTATATGAATCTTCGGTAGTATCCAGCTAAGCCGATAAAATTCCGCACTTCTTTGACGTTCTTTGGAGTTTCCCATTTACTTACAGCTTCCACCTTGTCAGGGTCTACTTCGATCCCTTGAGAAGAGACAATATGGCTAAGAAAGCCTACTTTGTCTATCCAGAATTCGCACTTCTTGAATTTTACATAAACTTCTCCTTTCGTAAGACCTCAAGTGCGATTCTGAGATGTTGTTCATGGTGTGTTCTATCGTACGAATAGTTGAGAATATCATCAATAAACACGATGGCAAAAAGATCGAGATACGGATGGAAGACGCGATTCATCAAATCCATAAAGACAGCTGGAGCATTGCTCAGTCCAAATGGCATTACTACAAATTCGTAGTGGCCATATCTCGTCCTGAATGCTGTCTTAGATATATCCACATCTTTGACTTTCATCTAGTGATATCCAGACCTTAAGTCAATCTTCGAGAACACATTGACACCTCCTAGCTGATAAAAAAGATCTTCAATTTGAGGCAGTGCATACTTGTTCTTAATGGTTCACTTGTTGAGCTCTTTATAATCAATGCACATCTGAAAGCTTCAATCTTTCTTTTTCACAAAGAGCACTGGAGCTCCCCAAGGCGACATGCTTGGTCTAATGAAACATTTGTCCAGAAGTTCTTGTAGTTCAACCTTCAATTCTTGTAATTCCTTCAGTGCTATCTGATATGGAGCTTTCGATACCGGTATTGATCCTAGTACGAGATCAATCTCGAAGGTCACCTGTCGATCTGGCAGAAGACCGGGTAAATCCTCTGGAAAGGCGTCCATGTATTCCTTTATCACCGGTACATTCTCGATAGAGATTGATCCTTACTCGGGATTCACCATGTTGACCAACCAAGCTTCGCAATTTCTTTTGCGAAGCATCTGGGTTGCTTTCATGACTGATATAATCCTTAAGTCAACTTTAACTCGTGTCCCATGAAAGGTGAACTCCGGTTCTCCAGGTGCCTGAAAGACAATCTCCCTTGCACGACACTAGATCACTACGTGATTTGACTCCAGCCAGTCCATCCCTAGGATTATATCGAAATCCTTCATCTCTAAAGTATGAAGATCAGCTAGAAGAATCTTATCTTCAAAAGTGAATCTTAGGTGACGGTACAGGTGTTTTGTCTTCACCGTCTTCCCTGACGGAATACTAATCTCTAAGGTTTTAGCGACTATCCTACCGTCCTCATGCTTCAGCAAGTTACAGAAATTGACAAAGATAAATGAGTGTGTCGCTCCGGTATCAAATAAGATGAGAACAGGTATATCATATACGGTTAAGATACCTGTCATTGTCTCCGACCCTTCTGCAGCCTCCGGATGAGTAAGAGCGTAAGCCCGCGCTCTACCTGCTACCGGCCTCGAGTTTGGGGTTGTAGCGGGTGAGTTCTTTGACTTCCAATAATTTACCGCTATATGCCCCGATGCTCCACATGAGTAGCAATTCCGTGTTTCTTGTTGGCACGGTCTCAAGTGTATTATTCCGCATCTAGCACACGGGTTTCCAGGTCTGGGAGTGGGAAGAAGTGGAGCGTTGGTTACCCTCGGAAATTTGTTCTAGGTAAAATCCTAGCTCGGTCAAGTCCACTTCCTCTTTATAGAAGTCGGAAAAACTTTCTTTGGACTCACAACATCCAAATACAAACGAGAGACGATCTCCTGAGCTCTCTCGATAACACTTGCGTAAGTCATCATCCCTTACCCAGCCAAAATTGATCCAATCGTTGGGCCTTTTTGATATCGGTGTCCACCCAGTGTGTGGCGTATCTGCTCAGATGATTGAACCTCCGCTCGTACTCTCCTACTGTCGAGATCCCTTAATGGAGATGTAGAAACTTCGTTTTCTTTTTATCTCGGTAGGATTGAGGTATAAAGTGATGAGCGACCACTTCCTTAAAATCCTCCCATGTCATCCCCTCTCTTTCTTTTACACTGAGATACCATCCTGGTGCGTAGGCAATACTCCTTTCCAGAGGGATGTTTTTGAAACATAGGATTGAAGAAATGACAATCCCAAATCTTTTGCCTGTTGAAATTTTTATGGTTTCTTCCCAAATTCTTTGAAACACAATTCCTGCCGAATCCACTTCTTCATTAATCACAGCAATCATCATTCTGAATCTCGTTGCTGTGCACTTGTCAAAACTTCCACATCTTCCCTCAACGGTGTGAACCAGAATATCATGTAGAAATTCATATGTAGGCATAAGCTTCTTCTTTCCAAAGCTTCCCGTGGAGGTTTCATTCACGGAGTCCAACTTGAATTAATTCCAAATTTTCTTCAAATATTCTGTCCCATATGTAGCAAGATCAGAATATATCAACCCAGAGTCGGAGATGCCAAAAGTTCTGGCAATGTATTCTGCAATTTGGATTTGGACTTCTTCATCATCTTCGTCCATCTTGACAGTGATTGTCTTTCCATCTTTTGACAATGAGGCAAACACATAGAATTTCTCAACGGACAAGGTAGAGTATCCAGTGTATGTTGTGGTCAGCAATCCATCAAGTCTGCTGTTGATGATGTGATCCCAGACTTTGTTGAGGAGGGTTTTATCTTCATAGGGACACTCGTCTCTTAGTAATGCGACAACGTTTACCAGCCTTCCGTTGACCACTTTGGTTTCTCTTGCGGTTGTCATTTTAGATCTTTTACGTACTTTGAATATGGTAGAGATTTGAGTGTCGAATAATTGTTTGCAGAGAAGATTTGAGGGTTTAAGTCAGAGAGAGAGAGAGTGATTGTGAATGTAGAGAGACACAATTGTTTTTAGCGGTTTAAGAACTTTTCTTGTTTTAAACCTGATCAATCAGATAAGATTGAGAATTTCAAAGAGCGGTTTTAATCAACGGTTGATATTTTGAATTACAGAGTGGCAGATCTGTAATTTTGAGATTGCGTCAGAAGGAAAATTGCGCCCTTCTCTCTCTTTCCTGAACAAGGTGACTTTTGCATTTAATGTTGTTGTCAATTTGTCAGACTTAATCATTGTAAAAGGTTACTGTTGATGGTACGAGGTTGTGAGCCATAGAAATGTTGATCATTAAGTGTTGTTCTCAATAACCTCTTCTCAGCAACCTGAGTCAGTAACCTATGTTTTGTAGCTTCTTGTGCGGTAGGTTCCTGATACTGAATAATATTTGTAGGATTCTTTGCTTGTGCGGGTCAGTATCTTGTCACAGTATACTGAAGATCAAAACAGATTGAATTGCACTCTTGATATCAGTAAGTTCCCTCTTACTTTAAGCATTCTTTTCTCTCCTTACTCTACAGAGCTTGATGACTCCTACTTCAGATCTTAGCATTGAAAACCTTGATTCACAAAGGGGTTTTGTGAATATATCAGCAAGTTGAAGTCAGTATGTACTCTCTCCAGTGTGATGTCCTTCTTTTCCACATGATCTCTGATGAAGTGATGTCTCACATCGATATGCTTTGTTCTTGAGTGGAAGACATGATTGTGAGTAATGGCAATTGCACTAGTGTTGTCACATAGGATGAGAGTTCCCTTCTCTGTGATCCCAGACCTTCAGTTGTTGTTGTATCTATAGAATTTGTGCACAACAGCTTTCTGCAGCAACATACTCAGCTTCAGTTGTTGATGTGGCAATAGATGTTTGCTTCTTGCAGAACCAAGAGACAAGTCTTTGTCCAAGAAATTGACAAGTACCACTTGTCCTATTTCTGTCTATTTTGCAACCTGCGAAGTCAGAGTCTGAATATCCTTTGAGGGTGAATCCTCCTTCTTAGGATACAATAAACCTACATCTTGAGTGCCTTTTAGATATTTGATAATCCTCTTTACTACTGCAAGATGAGATTCTTTAGGAGCTGTTTGAAATCTTACACATACTCCAACTGCAAATACTATATCTGGTCTGCTTGCTGTGAGATATAGTAGGGATCCAATAAGTCTTCTGTACTTGGTGATTTCCACATCTTTTCCATTTTCATCTTTATCCATGTTGATAGATGTGGTCATGTGTATACTTACTGATGATCCACTCTCCATGCCAAACTTCTTTATCAATTCTTTGGTGTACTTGGCTTGATTGATGAAAGTTCCATCCTAAAGTTATTTGACTTGTAAGCAGAGGAAGAAACTGAGTTCTCCCATCATGCTCATCTCAAATTTGCTTTTCATGAGTCAAGAGAACTTGGAACAGAGTTCTGTGTTTGTTGATCCAAAAATGACATCATCAACATAGATCTGTACGAGCAGTATGCTGTTCCCGTCCAGTATCCTGAAAAGAGTTTTATCCATTGTTCATTTCTGAAATCCATTTTCCAAGAGGTATAGAGATAGTGTCATACCAAGCTCTGGGTGCTTGTTTCAGTCCATATAGTGCCTTCTTCAATCTGAGTACTCTGGCTGCTCCTTCTTCAAAACCGGGTGGTTGTTCCACATAAACTTCCTCTAATAGGAGTCTATTCAGAAATGCACTCTTAACGTCCGTCTGATATACTTTGAAGTTATTGTGAGCAGCATAAGCCAGCAAAATTCTTATTGCTTCAAGTCTTGCTACAGGAGCAAAGGTCTCATCAAAATATATTCCTTCCTGCTGGCAGTATCCTTTTGCAACCAATCTTGCTTTGTTTCTGACTACAGTACCAGATTCATCTAGCTTGTTCTTGAATACCCACTTGGTTCCTATGACTCCTTGATGATCAGGCCTTTGAACTAGGTTTCGTAATTGGTTTCTCTCAAAACCACTCAGTTCTTCTTGCATGGCCTGAATCCAGTTATCATCCTTAAGTGCTTCTTCAACATTTTTAGGTTCAGTTTGTGAAATAAAGCATGTGAATAGTGATTCTTGAGGTCTTGATTTCCTCGTTCTCACTCCTACGTTGATGTCTCCAATCACAAATTCTCTCGGATGATTCCTGAGCCATGTTCTGTTAGGTTCAAAAGTGAATGTAGGTTGTCGATCAGTATTCTGTTGTTCAGCAGCATCCTATCCTTGATTGTTGTTTGTCTGCTGATTCATGTTGGCTTGCTGATCAACTTCCATTGTCACTTCATTTCTTGCTACAGTGGGTTGTGAGCTGTTTGTTGTAATTTCTTCGGCGGGTACTGGAACTCCATTGATGTATCTTACTGGCTGATCATTATTCTTCATTTTGGATACATATTCTATAAGTGTTTCTAGTTTAGTAGTATTACAATATGGTTCATCAAATACAACGTGAATTGATTCTTCAACGACCAGACTTCTTTTGTTGAAGATCCTGAAGGTCTTGCTTGCTGATGAGTATCCCAAGAATATTCCATCATCACATTTCTTATCGAAGGTCCTTAGGTATTTTTTTCCACTGTTCAGAATATAGCACCTACACCCAAAGATGTGGAAGTGTGAGATATTAGGTGTCTTCCTATACCATACATCGTAGGGAGTCTTGTCATGATCCTTGTTGATTAGGCATCTGTTCTGAGTGTAACATGTTGTGCTGGTTGCTTCAGCCCAAAATCTCTTAGGTATTCCAGCATCAGCAATCATTGTTCTGGCAGCTTCCTTCAGAGTTCTATTTCTTCTTTCTACAACACCATTTTGTTATGGAGTCCTTGCTGCAGAATATTCATGACAAATTCCATTCTCTGAACAGTATTTCTCAATGAATTTGTTTCTGAATTCAGTTCCTCTGTCAGATCTTATCTTAACAATGCTTAAGTTTTTCTCATTCTGCACTCTCTTCATGAATTTTGGAAGCCTGGTTTGAGTTTCATATTTCTTGGCCAGGAAGATGATCCAAGTAAATCTTGAGTAGTCATCCACGATTACAAGGGAATACTTCTTCCCATTCACACCGACAGGCTCCACTGGTCCAAATAAATCCATGTGCAGAAGGTCCAGTATCCTATTCAAGGATCTTTGAACTTTGTCCTTGAATGAGCTACGTATTTATTTTCCTTTCTCATAGGATCCACAAACACTTTATTTCTTGTAAGCAACATTTGGCAGTCCTCTGACTAGGTTCTTCCTTACTAGCTTGTTAATTGTCTTGAAGTTCAGGTGACTCATCGTCTTGTGCCATAACCAGGTTGGTTGTAATGTTAAGTCCCAATCAGTAAGATAGATGTTACCTCTCCTAGTTCGAGTAAGTTTAACCTCTTTTGTTTTGATGTCTCTGATCAGACATTTGTTGAGATTGAACTCTATTGAATATCCTTTGTCACTGAATTGACTGATACTCAGGAGGTTATATTTTAGTCATTTGACATATGAAACATTACTGATACTTGTGTTGCATTTGATCAAACTTTATGTTCCCTTTGTGTGTCCTTTGGAGTTATCGCCAAACACTACGTTAGGGTCGTTGTATGGTTGGAAGCCCTCAATCCAGCTTTGTTACATGTCTTATGGTAATTAGTTTACCGGAGGCTATGTTGGTTCTCATCTTGTAAGTGTCCTGGGCAGGATTCTGTTTATGAGGTTGCTGTTTCCAGGTTCTATGCTTTCTGTTTGTGAAGGGTATTTCTTTATACCTTTCTTAAGTATAGACCTGATGGAACCTTAACATGAATGTCTTGGTTCTCAGAAAATGAAGCACTTGGTCTGACTTAGAAAATTGCTGCTCTCTCCTTATCTTAACATCATACTGATTATGCTACTTTCTGAGGTTTTATATAGGCTTGTTGTTTTCCTCCTGCTGAAGGGGTTCATTCCCTTTGTCCAGAATACTTATTTTCATCAAGCTTTCATTCAGTAAGGCGAGCTCTTAAGCAAAAGAACCTGAGCTTGAACAAACTTTCCAGCTTCGGATGAGCTGGCTCCATTCTGAGAAGTACTAGCACAGTATCCTAGACCTAATCGAGAAGTGATGATCTGGGTTATTTGAATGCATTCCTGTGCTTTCTTTGCTGATTTGCTATATACACTAATAGTATTTTGAAGTTTAGCTTTCTCAGTTTCTAGCTTAGTGACTAGGAGTTTGAACTTGGAGACCTCAGCTCTAAGTTCATTGCATTGAGTGCTAAAATTTTCTAGGTCAGCAACCTGTTCTTTCAGTACTGTATGCTCACTCTTGAGTTGTTGGTTCTCCTCTTTGAGTTCTTCATGAGCTGAATTTATCTGCTCAAAGTCACTTATGATCTGTCTAAAGGACTGGATCATGTTTAGCTTTTCAGAACTTGAAGTATTGAGAGATTGTGAAGTTACCTCTTCTTCTTCATTGTCCTTATAGTCCTTGGCCATGAGGCAGATCAGTGTTTCTTCATTAGATGAGGAACTATAAGAGCTTTCTAATGAGAGATCATCTTTATCTGCAGTGTTGGAGATGCTTGCTGTTTTGAGGGCTTCATTTTCATTGAGAAATGCCCTAAGCTTTTATTTTTCATTTCTCCTCTTGTCGCTTCTCTTCTTCATCTTTTCATCTGTATACTTTTGTACTTGTGGATGAGCGCAGTTTCTGATGAAGTGGCCAGGTCTTCAGCAATTATAACATAGGTCACTGGATCCTGTGTCTGCTTGCTGATGTGGTTTGATCTGAGGACTTCTTTCTGATGATTGTGGCTGTCTTCTGAAGTTGTTTCCCTTGTGGTTATTCTTTATGAATCTTCGGAATTTCTTCTGTAAAAGCGTCATTTCTTCTTCTACATCCTCAGTAAGCACTTCCTCATTTTTTCTTTCAGCCTGCTGCTGCTTGTGCCAACAACAACTTGACTATTTGTAATGAGTGCTGCAACCTTTGCATTAGTTTCTTCCATCTCATTTCTCCTTCTTTCAATATCATATTCAAAGGATTTCAGATCGGAGAAGAGATCGAAAGTGTTCATTGTGTTGAGGTTCAGTGACACTCTCATCACAATCTCCTTGCTATGCCATTCATAAGGTAGGGCTCGTAGTACCTTCATGTTTTTCTCTTTCTGGGTGTATGTTCTACCCAAAGATTCGAGCTCACTCACAATGGCTGTGAATCTCTGATCGAGTTATTCAAGGATTTCACCAGTCTTCATGTTGAACTGCTTAAACAGTTGGATGGCTTTGGAGATCTTGTTGTCTCGGGTAAGTTCATTGCCTTCATATATCATCACTATCATTACCCATATTTCTTTGGCTGTGGAATAGCTTTTAACCTTACTGAACGTTCTTTTATCCAGTGTGAGAAATAAGGCATTTTTGGCTACGTTGTCGAGGTTTGCTCTCTTCTTATCTTCAGGGGTATACTCATGTCTCTCCTTGACAACATACTCCTGTGGCGGTTGTGTTCTTCTGATTCTTGGTGTAGCTTCCTATGGTCTGACACTTGGTAGAATATCATTATCAACACTGGCTGCGCCTTCCACTTCGCCTGCAGCCTCAGCTGCTGCTTCAGCTCGCCTATACTCACGAAGTTGCTCTACATATGCAACATTTGCTTTGTAGATCACTGGTGGTCCATCAGTGATGATGAACCACATTTCATCGTGCATAGCTGATAGACGAGCTTGCATGCGTATTCTCTAGTCGTCATATTCATCTATGGAAAACATAGGTAGCTTGTGATATAAAGAATCCATGCTTATGCTAAGAGATGAGTTTTGGTCTCGTGAAATTGAAAACGGTTTATCCAACATGAGTTTTGGTCTCGTGAAATTGAAATTTAAAATGCTAAGAGATGTTCATTGGTCTCATATTCTTCATGTATCCTTTGTTTGGCCTTCTTTGTTTCTTCCTGATCTTTTGTTTGCTTGATTCTCCTTTGAACATGTCAAGTCTTTATCTTTATTTTTTAAGACCTATCTATAAAATCATGATCATATGTAAGTTTCCACTTATAGAATGTGGATAATGGGTACTCTAATTTTCTATCAAATATTACATTTGTCTCATCAAAACTATCATGGAATTTTCCCAACATCCCAAGAAGACAACTTGATTTAACCAGAATTCACATTTCTTGAATTTTGCGTATAACTGTTTTTCTTTCAAGACATCCAATACGCACCTCAAATACACCATATGATCTTCTTTATTCTTGGAATAAATTAAGATATCATCAATGAATACGATAAGTAATCTGTTTAAAAAGTCTTTAAATATCCTATTCATCAAGTCCATGAACGTTGGAGCATTTGTCAGTCCAAACGACATCACTAGAAACTCATAATGTCCATACCTCGTACTAAATGAAAATTTAGAAATATCTTCCTCTTTAATTTTATATTGATGGTATCCTGATCGCAAGTCAATCTTTGAAAAGATGGATGGACTTTGATGTTAATCAAACAAATCATCAATTCTAGGTAAATGATATTTATTCCTGATTGTGATTTGTTCAACTCTCGATAATCTATACACATTCTCAATATTCCATCATTCTTTTAAACAAACAAAATAGGTGGTTCCAATGGTGAAAAACTAGGCCGAATGAAACATTTGTCAAGTAATTCTTGTAATCAACTCACCTGGTGTCATTCTATATGGTGATTTAGATATAGGAGAAACCCCTAGTTGTAGTTCAATCACAAACTCCATTTCACGACCTAGTGGTAACCCTGGAAGATCATCTGGAAATACCTCAGGATACTCTTACACAATTGGCACTTCACCGACAGTCGAGCAATATTGCCCCTCGATATTCATTACACTTACCAAATAACAACCACAACCACTTTCTTGTAATCTTTGTGCTTCAGTTGCTAATATCACTGGAAATTTAGAACTTTTCTTCAATCCGACAAAAGAGAAAAGTTCCTCTCCTACTGGTTGAAACGTAATGTTCTTTTTCCGGCAATCGATTGTAGCACCATATTTTGATAACCAATCCATACCTAATATCACATCATAATCATTCATATCTAGCATAATCAAATCAACACATAATTTTCTACCTTCTATCAAAATAATACATCATCATAGAATTTGAATGGTTTGTTTCAAATCACCAGATGGAATCATCACATCAAACCTAGATTCCGTTAGAGTAGGCAGTTCACCCAATCTCCTCACATATTTAGAGGATGCAAATGAATGAGTAGCTCCAAAATCAAATAACACAAGGTTGCAATACCAAAGATAGAGAGTGTACCTGTGACGACTGGATTGTCTTCAGCATCTTTCTCAGTCATTATAAAAACTCGTGCTGGAACTCTCCTTTAATCTTTTTGTCTATTATTGTTTGGACACATACTGACTATATGTCCCTTTTGTCTATAAGAATAATAGTTCATTGGGCTTAAATAACAAAGTCCAACATGCGATCTACCACAATTTAAACACAACGATGGTGGTGGTAGCGACGGTACTCTACTATGATCGATCTTAATATGTTTATCTGCACCCTCTTATTTTGGTGTCTGTTCTTGTTTGGGTTGAAAATCAGGTCTCGGTCTTTGAAATTGCACTGGTCTTTTCTTGTTATCCCCAGTTCACTGTGGTGCTTGCCTTTGTTAAAACTAACGGCGAGCCTCTTGTGCCTGTCTTATTCTTATCTTCGCTTGTTATGCGATCTGTGCTCTCTTTGCGACTTGAGAATAAGTCACACCCTGGATTCCTGCCATACTAACATCCCTGTAAAGCTCATGTCTTAAACCCTCCAGAAATCTCTCGACCTTCATAGCTTAAGTACTAACCATATATTCAGCAAACCTAGATAATTGTTCAAACTTATGGAAGTAGTCTGTAACAGTCATGGTTCCTTGTTTCAACTGTATAAATTCATTCATTTTCATTATCCTGACTGGGGCCATGAAATACTTATTTCTAAAAATTTCTTTGAATCTCTGCCAAGTCATAATGGTAACGTCTTTAATGTTTTTAACGGTATCCCATCAATGTCTAGCACTACCTCATAGTATAAATAATACATATAAAACCTTCTCTATCTCAAGAATTCTACTATATTGAAACATGTTGTCTAGGGTTCTCAGCCAATCTTCTGCAACTAAAGGATCTTTAGCATTCATCAAAGATAGGTGGGTTCAGTTTTCGGAATCGCTTACAAACCATTTGAATATGTTCTGTTCGGGGTTATGGTTGATTAACTTCATCACTCGGTTGTCTATCAACGTCCCTTTGTTGAATAAGTTATTGGATTTGTTAAGACAACCGCTCAAGAAAATATGCTAGTCGTGCAATGATAGCATCACGGTCGATACCCGCAGATTGTGCCTCAGGTTCAGGAGTTCTTTCTGTCCCCCTGCTCTCACCTTCACCACTTACCATATTTGCATAAGAATTCTACGATCCTACACCAGATGGTCAATTATATAATTTATGATGCACATAGAATAAAAAAAATTTAAAATAATTTACTGGCATAGCTGCGCTCCCAAAATTTTAAGCCCATGTACATTGGCAGTCTACAGGACCATCAGCTGGGCTATGATACCACTCTGTCATGACCACACTTACTCAACCGCACATAAAATGAATTTTAAATATAACACAATCTAAAACCTATTATATATGTATATATATATATATTTTTACAACATAATATTATCTCATACCCAAAGCTACTCTGATCATATTCATATAAAAGAAGTTTCAACAAGTTAGCAACTCATAAACAATTTTCATGTTAACCTATCAGTACGCATCATATTATATAATACAAAACATGTCCAGACGAGACTTAATATTTAAAAGCAAAAATAGCATAATCTACAATCATGCCCAACAGGTCATCATCTATGTACATGAGTGCTCACAATCCTGTAGGAGCTCCACAGCTTGCCCGGTATGTCCATAACATTACACATCATCGTGGTTACCTACAAAGCATAAATTACGTGAGATAAATCTTAGTAAGAAGAAATTATGCATGATAGTATGGTTCTTTACAACTCTTTCCCATGGATCCACTTCTCGAATCACCTATTTCATTTCTAATTTCCTACTCAAACACTCAACTAGTTCATTTCTAAAATATTTTGTGCACATCACCCACTCTGTGCACAAAGCACCAACCTCATGCACACAACACCCATTTCATACACACAACACCAACCTTGTGTACACGACATCAATTTGGTATACATAGCACCAACCTCATGCACACAACACTAATTTCATGCACACAACACCACGTGGCCTACATAAATATGATCCAAAAGTACAGTTTTATCCCCTTGTTATAAAAACACAACATTTGATAGGACCTACAACTTCATTCTACAATAACCATTCAACTATCAAATTCATTTCATAACAATCATTGAGAACTCGCAGGTTCATTAATTTTACGATAGCCATTGAACAACAAATCAAATCTCGTAAAACATGTAGTGTACATGTATCATCAATTAACACAAATATTTCACAAAATGCTATTTTATGCTTTGTAGTTATAATAAATTTCTACTTACTTGAATCTCCATTGATTTTGACCTCTCAAATTTTCTTAATATCAATCTGATAATGCTCCTTGATTATGCACTACAATCCAAACATGTATATATATCATAGTTAAATGATTATACAATACTCTCAGAACAAGAAGTGTGTTCTGTCTCGTGAGTTCAAGAATGATATATGTATTTATATGCAATACTATTTCATCCAGCATCTCCCCAAATGGCTTCCACTTTAAGCCTCTTTTATTTCTTTTTATTTACCTATTCTCTTACTATTATTATATTATTACTATAAATAAAAATTGGTGGCAAACTTCTGCCCATTTAGCTTATATAATCATAATCAAATTATTTACATTGTGCACTAAAGCATCACTAGAGTCTCAACCAATTATAATAAGATTTTCTCATCACCAATCATGTAAGAGCATGTACAGAATTCAATATTTAAAAGAAAATATAATCATGCAAGTTCAGAAGTAACACATAAATAACATGACATAAATATGATATATGAAATATTTTGACAAATAAATGGAGAGAAGCTCGGGTATCACATATACACTCTTAAAGGAAAAATATTTGCTTCATTATGTGTTCGGTTATTCATATCACATGTTCAAATATTAAAACTCTTTTATTTAAAATCAAAAAACTGATAGAAAGCAAACAAATATAATGATTTAAAAAACTATTACGGAGAATGTCATTTGTAGTCATGTCAACATTGTATTGTTAATTTAGAAGTATCAATTTCAAGTACACAATTTTAAAAACATTCCAATTTAATTTTTAAATTACTTTTAAAATATATATGAAATCGCTGAAATTATGCACATATCCAAAAATTATGTGGATCCCCAACCACTCAGTATGCCATTATTATTGATATTCAAATAAAAGAACTTTGATTTCTTTCATAATCAAAGTGTACAAAATATTGTTATGACATTGTTTAAATAGTTGATAATCTACATAGTTTTCAGGGTATATTACAAAGCTTTTGGGAAACTAGGACCAGTTTTTAACCAAGGTACCCAAACTTTGAAACTTTACTTAGAACCGCCAACCTTTGCAAATATTACCAAATGACTGCATAGGTAACCAATTCCAAAAATATTCTAGATATTATGTCATGCCCTGTTTTCATTCTTAAAATATTTTCTTTGTGGGCATGCACGAAGAAAGGGAAACAGATGAGACGTTTTATATCAGAAGAAAAAGATAACAAACGATAGAAAGATTTACATATACAAAACATCGGCACCAGCCGAAATGAAACATTTTAAAAACATGAGCAGTGGAAATTCTAATACAGGATCCATCATAAGAAAATACGACATAGTTTTTCAAACGTGTAATATTACAAAAAACATTATTTCAACATCAAGTTTTGAAATGCAAAAAGAGAAAGCTTGATATGACACCACCCTCTCTACGCATCTCGATTCTCGAAATTTCCTATAATGTGAATACACATGGGGTTGAGTGCATTAAATACACTCGTAGGGATAATTTCCATATTTTAATTTCATTAATTCGTTAACAGACAAAATAATCAATTATAATTCAGAACAATAGTTAAACACGACACATATATTACACAACACGTAAATCGGTTCCTTAATGGACGACCCAGTCCTTTAAATAATATCAGTGACTTTATGGACGACCTAGTCCTTCTCCAACACATTAACGGAATATCTGTACCTTTACGGTCGACCCAGTCCTTCCCCAACACACTAACAGAATATCGGTACCTTTACGGACGACCCAATCTTTCCCCAACACACTAACAGGATATCGGTATCTTTACGGACGACCCAGTCCATCCTTAACATACTAGAATGATGCAACAAGCACAGAACATCGTGGTAATTAAACATAGTATATAGTTCACAAGGCATTACATCTGAAGATCATATCATTATTATGTGTTCGTATAATAGCAAACATGGTTCGCTTCAACATGCCAAGACTAACATTCAAGTATTCGTTTATCATTATTTCTACTCATTTAATATAACATAAACGTAAAGTATAGAATTTACCCCCACCTTGTTTTGTGGTAACCACGTATGTATCAAAGATCAAGTTCTACAATTGTTTGTTTCGATTAAGAATCTACACATGTAAAGAGGTTTCTTAGTTTAATAATACATTAATGTGTATATATTAATTATATAAACTCTCTCGAAGAAGAAACAATAGGGAAAACGAAATAAAATGAAAGCTTTAGAGAACAAGAGCAAAGAAACGAGAGTGGAAGGTTAAACATGCAATCTTAGGTTGAAAGGGATAAGATTAGGGTTCCAACAGAGGAAAAACGGGATTAAACGGAGGAAAAATGAGCTTAAACAGAAGGTGGAGGGGCATTATCATAAATTCTAGTAAAGAGTTGACTTTGACCAGAGGTATTTTTGTAAATACAGAGAAGTTCTGGGTCTAACTGAATTATCCAAAACCTTTGGGATCAAAGAGTAACTTTTGAAAGTTTTGGGGGTCAAAGTCGAAAGCTCGAAAACTTTTGGGTGTTAAAACATAATTTTCAGAAGTTTGAGGGCTAAAACGAGATTTTATAAGTTTCAGGGACCACAACATAAATAACTAAAAACCCAGGTTTTTGCAAATCGGTCCCTAGACCTTCTGAAATTGCAGATCGCCCCTCTCCCCCCTCCACCCCTTCTCCCAGCCACCTTTTCTCCCACAACCACTACCGACCACCACTGCCGACGACTCACGTCGCCGGTAACTCGTCCAATCCCACACATGGCGGCATTACATCAAGCGTCGCCCGACTTCACCATCACGGCTATAACACCCTAAATTAATTAGCTAAGGTGTAATGTTATATATATGTTGCTAATTAATTAACTATGTATAAGTATTAATTAATTAAGCCTAAGAATTAATTAATTAAGATTATATGTTAATTAATTAATTATGTATAAGAATTACAAAGGTAAGTGATAATCATAATTAAGCTAAGAGAGATAATTAAAGAAGTAAACTTAGGAGATGGCCTGCTCATCACATCTCCACGCCACCTCACCATCTTCCCTCCCCAAAATATGTCACACATCTACATAACTAGTTTAGGTGTGTACAAAAGAAAAAAGAAGGAAAGTTAGAAGGAAAAAGGGAAGCAAGAGAAAGAAACGACAAGATAGACACAACACTCCAACTCTCTCTCTCTCCCTCTCTTTCTTAGTTTGCTCTAGCAGTTGTGGCCTTGCTCTTGTTGTCTTTCTACTTGTGTATGTGTGTGTGTGCACGTATGGAGTTTGGGCTGCCGCCGGGGGTGGTAAGGTATGATTTAAAACTCCATACCTTACCTTATTGTGTGTGTGGTAAGGTATGAATGTTGTGTGTACCTTACCTTATGCATACCTTACCTTATGCATACCTTACCATTGCAACCTCAACCACAATAACCTCAACATTCATACCTTACCTTATTCTGGTCTAAATACGTCGGACTTAATGACTCCGAAATACGCCGGACTTAAAAAATCCGGAATATGCTGGGCTTAAAGACCCGAGATGGGTTTGATTTAACCCTTAATTTATGTGTACTGCTTCTTTCTTCTTGAATGTTGACTGTTATGTCTTGAGTCTCAGGTGAGTTTGAAGTGAAGTTGTGTGCCTATGTGAAACGTATGTGGTTATCGAAGTGGAGTGATATGCCTATGTGAAACGTATATGATTATTCTATGAATGTGGGATTATATGCTTTACTACGAGGTGCAAATGAATGTGTGCTATTTGCAAAGTGAATGAATGCGGTTATGTTGATAAAATGTCTTAAACTGGCTAACGAACCACAAAATGTTACCAAAGTGGCTAATGAACCACATGTTTTCAAGTGGCTAAAGAACCACATCAATGCGGCTAAAGAACCGCACCAAAGTGGCTAAAAAACCACATCAAAGCGGCTAAAGAACTGTACCAAAGTGGCTAAAGAACCACATCAAAGCCGCTAACAAACCGCACCAAAGTGGCTAATGAACCACATGTTTGCAAGTGGCTAAGGAACCACATCAAAGCGGCTAAAGAATCACACCAAAGTGGCTAATGAACCACATGTTTGTAAGTGGCTAAGGAACCACAAAAGAAGTGGCTAAAGAACCACAAAAATGTTTTCACAGCAGCTAAAAACCGTATTTTCCAAGACGGCTCAGATCCGTAACTATGTGCTTAATGATTTATATGTCTATGTTTCATGTTATGTTTTAACTGCTCACAAGTCCCACCCCACTGAGTGTCTTCATACACTCACCCCTTATGTTAAAAATGTTTCAACTAAATGAATGCTTGAGCGAGGTGTGTAAGTGGTGGATGCTGGTAGGTGATATTCTAAGGATTGCGAAAGAGGTGTTATATTATTTTGTTTATATAGAAGATGATCTTGAAACTATCTTGGGAAAACTTAGTTTGCAAAGCTATACAGTTTAGCTGTATAATTATAAAGAAAAATATTGTTCTTCCGCTGTGTACGATGCACGTTTTATAAAACAAGAATGTTTGAACGGACTTACCTTTATTTTCAAAATTTAAATTACCGTGGAAATATATGTTTTATCGAGTATCTGGACGCTTAAACGAAAAATTTATTAAACTCTGATATTCTACAGTAACGTAAAAGAAACAGGGCATTATAACAGCACCACCAACACACACACACGCACACATCACTATGGCCGGCAACCTCCAATTGCCGGCGACTGCTCACAACACACGGCAGTGCAACGAGGCGCCGCCCCAATACACACCCACAACACACACACAGCATCCGACAGCACGCGTTCAGCTCGCTCAACGTGCCCGACATCATGCTCCCATGCCGGCACACACCGCGCCGGCCACACCACCACAGTGAGCTCGGCGCCGCCACACCCATACACATCTTCGACGACAGAGGGGAAAAAGAGCGAGAGAGAATAGTGGGGAGAGAGAGAGGAAGAGAAGAGAGAGAAAAGAGGGTTTCGGTCACCCTTTTACCGGCATTAGCCGGCGGAGATGGCAATGGTTTGACGATCCGAGCCCGGATCTAGAACGGGCTTGGCCAAAGCTTTAAGTGGTGTGAAAATCGGCCAAAATAGAGGCGGAGGCCGGAAAGTCAGAGGACAGAGGAGAGAGAAAAAGAGAGAAAAATATCTTACCCTTTTCGCGTTTGATCGAATTATTACTTTTACGATGCGATTGGTACTATATATACATATTTTTTATTTTTCGTATTCTTCGTGATTGGAGCTATGGGTCTTCGATTGGCCTCATTTTCCTTTCTATCTTTTCAATTTTCAATTAAGAATCTTTTAGTTTCGATTTACAATATCGTTATTAAATTATAACCTATGCTTCTCGATTTTATTATACATCCGATTAATTAATCGTACATTATATCATTTTTCTGAAACACACGTAATTAAATCAAACAATTAGAGGTTTAATTATTTAATTAGCCAATTATGTATCGTTTTATCCTAGGTGTTACATATTAGTCCTAATTAATAATTCCAACACGAGAAGATATATTTTGAGAATATTACGTCACTGATTACCTGTAGGAGTTATTTGGTACCATTCACAAATGTTGATAATTATATAATTATGTTTGACATTTTAGATACTGTAGTGCAGAATATGTCATCATTTGTCATTGATTTTGTAATTAAATTAATTTTTTTTTGTCATATATCAACTATGTGACAATCACTTCATGTGGACTTTTCTTAAATAGCCTCAATAATATGACTATAATTGAAATTTTCCCAAATTTATTATACATCACTCTTCCATATTCATTACTCTGCACCTTTAATGTGCGTATTTAAAATGAATAAAATATATCTTCAATCATTCATTAATGGTTCTTACTACATAAGTAAACCAGAATGTCAAAAAATGGCTTGGAAAATTGCAATCATTCTATTTCTATAACTTTCTTATTGAAAATTTTTATTTTTAGTTTTTTTTGTTTTTAAAAATGTTCAGATCAAAGTAAGCAAAATACTACTATATTATTTAAGTGGTTGAAAATATCAAAATTTCTAAGAATATGAAATTTATTTTTGAATTCCCAACAGTGTTTATAAATTCCAACAAAAAAATGACTTTAATGGAATTTTTTTAATTTGTAGTACTAAATTGATATTTGTAATTAAGGTTGACTCTTTGGATAGCATCCAGTCAATGTGATTAGAACCTAATTTATCCCAATTTACTACACATCCTCATCTAGATTCATCCTAGGCTCCCCTGGTCAAATTCGATAAATTTATTTTCCAATCATTTATCAATGCTTCTTACTATATAATTAAAGAAAGATTAACAAAATCATGTGTAGGAAAATCACAATCATTTTCTTTTATTTAAATTTTTTCCACGACATACATGCACTCCCAAGTCTGAGTGTCTATAAATCCAAATCAAATTTAGTTATATTCACCTCATAAGACAAATACTTTTAGTTTCATAAAATATTATCAATATATATATATATATATATAATATTTATACTTTGTTAGAGGAAAAATGAAGATGATATCAACTACAACTCTTCTTTTCTCCCTACTATTCCTTACCATCTTGATCGAGGTAACGATGGCAGATCTAAGATCCTCTAAAGAATCTTTCACCGTTTTGTCAATCAAAGTCTAACATTCGATGCTCAAAAGCGGGCTGACAAGATAACTGCACCAAGTGTAAATGTGTTCCATCTGGTACATATAGAAATAGAGATGAATGCCCTTGTTATAGAGAGTTGAAAAATGACATGGGCAGGCCTAAGTGCCCTTAATAACATGAAATTTAATTTTTACATATTTACAGTTCGAGATTTTAGAAAAATGTATGACATCATACAAGGTCATATGATTTCTATTTGGATTATTGTAATAAATTTTATTTGAAAATAGAATTACTTTTTGGTATTTTGCATGCCTTTTAGCTCAAATATTTTATACCTATTGTATTTTGTATTAAGTGTCGTAAATGTATGCATGAATGATATATCGTAATTGACTTAATGAGAAACATGATGAATATGAAGAAACGTTGGTGGAATTAAAAAGAATATTGATCCAAAAGAAACAATACACAAATGTAAATAATAATAATAATAATAATAATAATTAATTAACCACTTAGATTTCATAATTTTTAAATAGAAATGAAGTATAGAATTGTATTCATTTAATAATTATAATGATAAAATAATATCTCGATGTAATATAATTTTAAAAAATATACTTACTTTATACAACTATTTTTAAGTTATTTAGCATAATCTAGTTAAAACTATATATTTTCAAGCTTAAAATTACAAATATTAGTTAAAATAATTTTATTATATATCCATACGGTTTATATTATTCTTCATGGTAATATTTTACATGTAAAATAATTTCATTTTAAAATTTAAATTTATAATTATTTTTTATTATATACACTCTTAAAGGTAAAATATATGCTTTGTTATTTGTTTGATGATTAATACCACATGTTCAAATATTAAAACTCTTGTTAGGAAATTTATGCTTAGATTTTGATGAGACAAAATAGTATTGGAATAGGAAATCAAAGTCATCAAGTCTGATTCAAGCACCAGTTGAAGAAAAAACTATATATCTTTTAATCTTTGTGTTGTGTGCTTAAGGTTTTTTAGTGGTGTCCTCAGTTGATAGGATTTAGATCCTTGTTGAGTATTTTCTTCTTAAGTTGTTAAGATAATAACTCTTTGTAAGTTAGTAGGATTCTATGTGGGTCAGCATGTGGAATCGAGCAACCTGTGTGGAAGCTGAATCCTTATAGTGAAAAACTATTAGGTTGATAGATTGTAAGGTCGAGTCCTGTAATTCAATCTTACTTAATAAAGTTCCTCCTCGATTTAGGAGTAGTGGACGTAGAAGGCTTACACCACTTTTGAACCACTATAAGCCTTGTGTATTTATTTTCAGTTCTTAACATTTCTGTGCTACATTCTCTATCTTTTATATCATTCTACATTAAAACTTAAGCAAAAGCATTTTGAGAAAACGTTTTCAAAAGAAACTATGTCAGAATTTATTTTCGCTACATTAAGAACTCCGATACAATAAGTTGAGCATCATTCACGCCCAGCTCACTGTACTGCTTTCAGTGTTATATTTTGCGATAGAATACAACGCCAAAAGTAAACAATTTTTGAACAATTAGACAAAGGTTCATTCACCCCCCTCTAAACTTCTGGACCACTTGTCTGGTCACCTACCAAAATCCACCCATTTCTGTTGTAAAAATCGTTTTCATTTTATTCTTTTCAAAATTCATTCTTAGCATAAGCATAGATCTCTCACATCACAAGCTACCTATGTTTTCCATAAAAGAATATGACGACCGGGAGATTAGAATGGAAGTATATCTATCTGCTTTGCATGATGAAATGTGGTTTGTTATCACTAAAGAGAAAGAGCCGAAGTTGAAGTAGTTGCAGTACATGTAGCAGTAACAGTAGTTATTGAAATTGAAGCAGAAATGGAAGGAGCAGTAATCAATGAAGGCCCAAGACCTCCTCCTACACGACCACTACCTGCAGCAACTAGAGCTGATATACCTGATTACATAAGCACACCACCACCTGCTGTGTATTTGATAAAGCCAAGACATGAATATACTACTTAAGATAGAAAACTGGCCAACCTAGACAATGTTGCCAAGAATGCATTATTTCGAACACTGGACAAAGGAACTTTTAGCAAAGTAAAGACATGAAAAACTGCTAAAGAAATTTGGAACAAGATAGCTAGAACAGATTTATGAAGAAACGGAACTGGTAAGAGATAACAAGATATCCACTGCAACTCAGTTGTTTGAGCTATTCAAAGTACTTAGTGCATTACCTGTTGAGTGGGATACCAAAATCACAACCATGAGAGTGTCAATGGATTTAAAGATAATGAGTACCTTTGATCTATTCTCAGACCTCAAAGTATTTGAGTTCGACGTCAACAAAAGAAAAATAGAGGCTCAAGAATCAAACACTAAAGTCATTGCATTTACAGTAGCTAGATCTAAGTAACTACAGACAACAAAAAGCAGAAGCAGGTGCATGCAGGAGATACAGAAGAAGAAATGATGCTACTCTTATAGAAATTCAAGAAGTTTCTGAAAACCAACAAAAGGGGAAAAGATTTCAAAAAGAAACCCTCTACCCTATAGGTAAATCAAGAATCACAATCTAATGCAGTTTCTTCTGACCTATGTTACAACTGCAGGAAACCAGGTCACTATATAAGAAACTGTCCTTATCCTCAAGTGCAAAAATATCCTAAATAAGAAAGGAAGCAAATGAGAGAAAATAAGAAAGATGAGAAACAAAAATTGAGAGCACTTCTTTGTAAAACTGAAGCACTGAAAGCAGTAAGCTCACCCAAAAGAAGAGCAAAAAGAACAAAGCTCATCTGAGAACAATAGTTATAGTTCCACATCTAATGAAGAAGCATTGTTATGCCTAATGGAGAAAGATTGTGAAGATGAAGATGATGAGGTAACCTCCCAATCCTTTGATGATTCTGGTAGAGAAAAACTGAACAGGATCCAGTCTTTTAGACAAATCATGAGTGAGTTTGAGCAGATAAACTTAGCTCATGAGGAACTAAAAGAGGAAATCTAATGCTCATGAGTGAGCAAACTGCACTGGAAGAAAAACTCTCAGATCTTGAGTACTACAGTGTAGAATGCAATAATCTCATAGTAGAAGTCTCTAAGTTTAAACTATTAGCCACTAAGCTAGAATCTGAGAAAAAAAGTTTGCAAAATACAATTGATGTATACAACAGATCAGCCAGGATGGCACAAGATTGTATCATTGACACTCAAAATTCCTATAATGGAAATTGTTTAGAACAATGTTGAAAGCTCTAGAATTGAGCAAGCACAATTGAGACTGAGAAGTATGTTCAGACAAGAGCATCCTTCTCTAAAGAGCTCTTTCAATCAAAGAAAACCTTGAACAAACTAAGCTCAGCTGATAAGGGAAAGAAACCTTTGCGGGAAACTACAGAAAGTATGACTGCATAGACTCACATAATGCAATAGAGTCAAATTGCAGCAACTAAAGTTAGAATGCAGCAATGTCATAAGTCACAACAAAAGATTTTCTATCCATCTTATATCAAAACTCACATGATTAAACCTAAAGGAGCTTATGTTTCAGGAAGGTATAAGAGAAGACCTCACTCTAGAAGTGAAGGTGACACAAGGAAAGTTCCTACACACGCTGTTTACCAACAACATTCTGCAAAGATTGTTTACAGAAAAAGAATCACCAAAGCTGATGACAAAGTAATTGTCAATAAGAAAATGTGGATTCCAAAGAAAACTAACTCCAAAGGACCCATACTTGTATGGGTACCTAAATCTACCTATATGTATATATATTGTTAGGATATTTCTATCTGGGTTTTGATGAGACAATGTAATAATAGATGATCTTTTAGATTACCCATATTCCACGTTTTATAAATGGAATCTAGCTTATTTTCCATATCCTTTCTTGAGATGCTTTTAAGATGTAATACACAGTAGAAAGATAGGAAATTCCAGGAAAAACAGGATTCTGGACTTGAAGACTCAAAGACTGACCTTCTTAATAAAAGGACAGCAAACCAGAGTTGAGATCAGAATCAGAAAGCTAGATCAGCAGTGTCAACCAAGAGAATTTTCAGGAACAGTAAGCTAAAGCAGAACAGGGAAGAGATGCAGGTCAGGAAGCTGACTACAGTATTCAGGAACAACAAGCTAAAGTAGAACAGGGAAGAGGTGCAGGTCAGGAAGATAACTGCAGCATTCAAGAACAGGAAGCTATTCTGAATCAAAATCTTGGTACAAAACAGGAAGAGTCAACTACCATCTGCATAAATACAAGAAACAATTCAATGCAGTACGAGGATTACATTGGTGATCATACGAGGTTTAAATCCTGATGAAGTTACCAGTGGAGAGAAGCAAGTGAAGAGCCAATGAGATACTGCCACCTGTAAAGCTGTTTTGCAAAGTACTGTTGCGACAAGTATGACGCCATTAATGCCAATCAGAGTAGGCCACGCTCCTAAACTCTGATCTCCGGCGATACATTAATTATGAAGATTTGAAGATCTATTTGAATTGCAACGGAACTATGTCTTCTCTTCAACGGGCATTTTTCCACATATATAAATAGAAGGTTGAACTAACCTTGAAGACTACTGAACAACTGAGATCACATTCTTTCCAAAAAGCTACCACAATTAAGCTATCATGCCTTCTTGTTCAGTCACTCAACCTTCGAAGCCAGTCTACTAGTCAAGCATTCGGGCTAACATGTTCAAGACTAACTTCAACAACATACTTGAAGAAATCTATATACTTTTAACCATTTGTGTTGTGTGCGCTAGGTTGTGTTTGGTGTACTTAGTTGATAGTATTAGATCCTTGCTAAGTTTCCCTATGTGGGAGTTTGTTCCCTATGTGGGAGTCTAGGAATCAAAGGATTCTAGTAGACATCTTTGTTTAGGAAGTAGTTTGTAAGGCTCGGCCTGTAATTCGATCTCTCCTGACAATGTTTCTCCTGTGTGGAGTAGAGTGGACATAGAAGGATTACACCACCTTCGAACCAATGTAAGACATAAATTTTTTTTTCTTTAACTGCATGTATTGTTCTGTTTATCGCATATCTATCTTGTTGCATCTGTCATAAGCATACTGGTCAAAACAACTTTGCTAAAATCATATTGTGAAAATAAAACGTGTTTGCAAAATAGGAAACTCTATCTTGGTTTAATCCGATGCGTACTGTGATTCGAGACAGAAACCTGATCAGCATTGTGCCAGGTTACTGACTCGAGTCGGGTTGCTGTTTTTCTTTGGAATTAGGAACCTGTTTGTAAAAAGAGTTTTGAAAAGATTTTGTGAAAATCGATAGAGGTTCATTCACCCCCCTTTGAACCTCTGACCACCACTTGGGACCCAACAAGTGGTATCAGAGCAAGTTGGGTTAACAACCAACTTTTCTGGCTAACTACCCAGATCCAACCGTTTTGCATGTGGTTAAACCGTTTTTCTATTTCTTGAGACCAAACTCATAAACTTAGCATGAGCATGGATTTCTCACACCACAAGTTACCTATGTTTTCCATAGATGAGTTTGATGATTGGAGGATACGCATGGAAGCCCATCTGTCGGCCATGCATGATGAGATGTGACACGTCATAACTGAAGGAACACCAGTGATCTACAAAGTCAATCCTAATTATGTAGCACAACTTTGGGAACAAAGGTGAACTGAAGAAACTGCAACAGCAGCAAGTGGAGAAGTGGAAGGTGCAACGATCATTGATGACGGTACTAAAGCACCACCAAGAGTCAGACCACGAGAGTCTGGATCTGCCCACAGAAGAGCACCTCCACCTCAGGAATACATAGTCAATGAAATATATGAATACACTCCGGAAGAAATAAAAAGAGCCAACCTTGACAACGTGGCAAAAAATGCCCTATTTCTTACAATGGATAAAGGCACTTTCAGTAAAGTGAGAAGTTGTAAGACAGCAGAAGAAATTTAGGAAAAGCTAGCGGTAATCTGTGAAGGCAACGAACTAGCCAAGGACAACAGGATTTCAAAGGCTACACAACTATACGAGCAATTCACCATGAAGCTTAGAGAAACTCTTGAAGAACTCAATCTAAGATTCACAGCTATCATCAGTGAGCTGGAATCATTAGGAAAGAACTACAAGCAAAATGAGAAAAACCTGAAGGTTTTGAGAGCCATACCATTAGAGTGGCACAACAAAGAAACCACAATGAGAGTCTCTCTTGATCTCAATGCGATGAGTACTTTTGATCTGTTCTCAGACCTCAAAGCCTTCGAGTTTGATATCGAAAGAAGAAAGAAAGAGGCTGAAGGATCAAACTCTAAGGTAACCGCACTCACTGCCAGACAACAGGATCCTGCCACCTCAAGTAGTAGCAAGCTGAAGAGCAAGCAGAAAGAAACACCTACTGAAGATACGGAGGAAGAAATGGCACTTCTATTGAAGAATTTCAAAAGGTTTCTGAAAACCAACAATAAGGGAAATGACTTCAGAAAGAAAGTTCACAACTCAGAAATGAGTTCCCAAATAAGGCCGCAACTACAAATAAATTCAGATTCATCTGATTTATGCTACAACTGTAAGAAACCAGGTCATTTTGCCAGAAACTATCAACATCCTCAAGTACACAAGTACCTAGAAAATGAAAGACTATAGAGGAGAGAAAAGATGAGAGATGACAGCAGAAAATCAGAGCCCTTCTTAGTGAAGCTGAAGCTTTAAAGGGAGCAAGCAATTCCAAAGAAGAAGTCAAGGATGACTACTCATCTGATAGCGACTCTGATAGCTCTACCTCCGATGAAGAAGCTCTACTCTACCTAATGGTCAAAGATTGTGAATACGATGAAGAAGACGAGGTAATCTCACGATCCTTTGATATTACAAATTCCGAAAAGTTGAACATGATCCAATCGTTTAGACAGATTATGAGTGACTTTGAGCAGATATATTCAGCTCATGAAGAACTAAAAGAGGAAAATCATTAGCTCAGAAGTGAGCAAACTGTTCTGAAAGAACAGGTTGCTGACCTGGACACTACAACACAGAATGCAATAATCTTAGAGCTGAGGTCTCTAAGTTCAAACTGCTGGTCATCAAGCTAGAAGCGGAGAAAGCAGGATTGCAAAACACAATTGATGTGTATAGCAAGTCAGCAAACAAAACACAACAATGTATCCAAGAGACCCAAAATGTCTTTACAGGAAATGGTCTAGGATACTGTGCTAGTACTTCTCATAAATCTTCCAACACATCCAATGATGGAAAGTTTATTCAATCAAGAGTCTCCTATAATCAGGAACTCCTTCCAACCAATGGAAGTATGAACGAAACTAATACTCTGGATAAGGGTAAGAAACCCCTGCTGTAGGAAGATAACAATAAGACTGCTCAAACAGTAAAAAAACTGCAAAACCAGCATGCTATTAACAAAAGAATAAAGTAACAAACTTCCAGAAAACAGCAAAAACTCTATCCCTCATACACAAAGGCCTACATGCCTATATCTCAAAGAGTCTCTACTCAGGACAGATATAATGAAGTACACTTTTCACACAGGATATACAAAACCTGGAAATATCCAATGTACACACATCACGAACAGTATCCTGCTAAAGGTAGTAATAGAAAGAGAACCACCAATGCTTATGGTAAACCAATTATCATCAAGCAAGTGTGGATCCCAAAGAAGACTAATCCCCCAGGACCCATACTTGTATGGGTGCCTAAATCTACCTAATTCGCTTGCAGGAATAGTTGCCAAAGAGTAGTGGAGTTGTATGGTATATAGATAGTGGCTGCTCCAGACATATGACTGGCGACAAAGCTGGATTAAGAGATTTCCAACCACGTAAAGGTCCCAAGGTAGTCTTCGGAGACAATTCTAAATGATGCACCAAAGGCACATGAAACTTGATCAAAGGCAATGCAAGTATTAGTGACGTATCATATGTCAAAGGACTAAAATATAATCTTCTGAGTATCAGTCAGTTCTGTGACAAAGGATTTTCAGTGGAATTCAACCTCAACGGGTGTCTGATCAGAGACAACAAAACAAATGAGGTTAAACTAACCGGCACCAGGAGAGGCAACATCTATCTTGCTGACTGGAATTTAACACGGCAGCCAACCTGTTTCATCGCAAAAAGTTCTCCTGAGTTGAGTTGGCTATGGCATAAAAGGATAAGCCATTTGAATTTCAAAATGATCAACAAACTGGCAAGAAAAAATCCGATAAGAGGTTTACCAGATGTTGCTTATAAAAAGGAAAGCATATGTAGAGCTTGTCAAAAGGGAAAACAAGTAAAAAGCTCATTCAAGGATAAGGTCCAAAGATCATCACACAGGATATTGGATCTCCTGCATATGGATCTATTTGGGCCAGTGGAATCTGTTAATGTAAGTGGGAAGAAGTATTCCCTAGTAATTGTGGATGATTACTCCATATTTACTTGGATCATCTTTCTATCCAAGAAATCAGAAACTCAATACAAGCTTCCAGAATTTATGAAGAAAATACAGAATGAGAAGAATCTGATCATTGTTAAGATATGATCAGACAGAGGAACTGAGTTCACCAACAAATTCATAGAAAAGTACTGCTCAGAAAATGGGATCAATCATGAGTATTTTGCAGCAAGAACTCCTCAACAGACTGGAGTTGCAGAAAGAAGAAACAGAACCCTGAAGGAAGCTGCAAGGATTATGATTGCTGATGCTGGGGTCCCTAAGAGATTTTGGGCAGAAGCAACCAGTACAACATGCTACACTCAGAACAGATGCCTGATCAACAAAGACCATAACAAGACCCCATATGAGGTGTGGTATGGAGTAACACCTAGTATTTCACACTTACATATCTTTGGATGCAGGTGTTACATACTAAACATTGGAAATGAGCACTTGAAGACCTTTGTTGAAAAATCGGATGAAAGATTATTCTTAGGATACTCTTCAGTAAGCAAGGCCTTTAGGATCTTCAACAAGAAAAATCTGATTGTGGAAGAATCAATGTATGTGGTATTTGATGAACCACACTGTGATACTGTGAGCTGGAAAAATTAAGAGAGGATGTATCCAAAATCAAGATCAAGGATCAAACAGTAAGATACATTGATGGAGTCCCAGTCCCAGCAGAAATGGACACGACAAGCTATTCACAGAATACTGCTCATAAGGAAGTAGCAACACATGATGCTGAACAACAAGAAGACAGAATTCCGCAGAACAACAACAACAACTCACAGGAAGACGATGATCAATAGAACACTGTCCAACAGTTCACTCAATCTCATGACGTCGACAAAACATGGTTAAGAGATCATCCAAGAGATCTCGTAATTGGAGATATCAATGAAGGAGTGAGGACATGAAGATTAAGACCTCATAAATCACTGTTTTCATGCTTCATATCAAAAGATGAACCCACAAGTACAGAGGAAGCTCTTAAAGACAGTAACTGGGTTCAGGCAATGGAGGAAGAATTGAATGGATTTGGAAATAATCAAGTATGGAAATTGGTTCCTAGGCCTGACCACCAAGGAATTATTGGAACAAAGTGGGTATTAAAAAACAAGCTTGATGAATCCGGTGCAATGGTCAGAAACAAGGCAAGACTGGTAGCAAAAGGATATTGCCAGGAAGAAGACATAGATTTTGATGAGACTTTTGCCCCACTTACTAGACTTGAAGCAATGAGGATATTTCTGGCTGGCCTACGCTGCTCACAATGATTTCAAAGTTTATCAAATGGATGTAATGAGTGCATTTCTGAACGGACTTCTATCTGAAGAAGTATATGTGGAACAACCACCAGGCTTTGAAGAACAAGCAGAATAAAAAGTGTTCAGATTGGAGAAAGCCTTGTATGGATTAAAGCAAGCTCTTAGAGCATGGTATGATACACTGTCCCTATATCTTCTACAGAATGGGTTTCAGAAAGGAACTGTCGATAAGATGCTCTTCAGAATACTGGAAGGAGACATTATTTTGCTTGTTCAAATCTATGTGGACGACATAATCTTTGGATCCACTAACAAGAACTTGTGTGACAAGTTCTCATCCCTCGTGCAAAGTAAGTTTGACATGAGCATAATGAGAGAACTAAATTTCTTTCTTGGTCTATAAGTCAAACAACTAGAACATGGGACTTTCATAAGTCAAATCAAGTACACCATGGAGTTGATTAAAAAGTTTGCAATGGAAAAAGGAGCATCAGTAAGTATACCAATAGCCACATCCGTTTGAAGACTCAAAGACTGACCTTCTTAATAAAAGGATAGCAAACCAGAGTCGAGATCAGAATCAGAAAGCTAGATCAGCAGTGTCAACCAAGAGAATTTTCAGGAACAGTAAGCTAAAGCAGAGCAGGGAAGAGATGCAGGTCAGGAAGCTGACTGCAGTATTGAGGCACAGTAAGCTAAAGCGGAACAGGGAAGAGGTGCAGGTCAGGAAGCTGACTGCAGCATTAAGGAACAGGAAGCTTTCTTAATCAAAATCTCGGCGCAAACCAGAAAGAGTCTACTACCACCTGCATAAATGCAAGAAACATAAGACTCTCCAGCCAATTCAATATAGTACGAGGTTTACATTGGTGATCATACAAGGTTTAAATCCTAATGAAGTTGCCAGTGGAGAGAAGCAAGTGAAGAGCCAATGAGATACTGCCACCTGTAAAGCTGCTCTGTAAAGTACTGCTGCGAAAAGTATGGTGCCATTAATGCCAATCAGAGTAGGCCACGCTCTTAAACTCTGATCTCCGGCGATATATTAATTGCGAAGATTTGAAGATCTATTTGAATTGCAACAGAACTATGTCTTCTCTTCAACGGGCATTTTTCCACATATAGAAATAGAAGGTTGAACTGACCTTGAAGACTACTGAACAACTGAGATCACATTATTTCCAATAAGCTACCACAATTAAGCTATCAAGCCTTCTTGTTCAGTCACTCAACCTTCAAAGCCAGTCTACCAGTCAAGCATTCGGGCTAACACGTTCAAGACTGACTTTAACAACACACTTGAAGAAATCTATATACTTTTAACCATTTGTGTTGTGTGCGCTAGGTTGTGTTTGTTGTACTTAGTTGATAGGATTAGATCCTTGCTAAGTTTCCCTGTGTGGGAGTTTGTTCCCTATGTGGGAGTCTAGGAATCAGAGGATTCTAGTAGACGTCTTTGTTGAGGAAGTAGTTTGTAAGGCTCGGCCTGTAATTCGATCTCTCCTAACAAAGTTCCTCATGTGTGGAGTAGAGCGGACGTAGAAGGATTATACCACCTTCAAACCACTATAAGCCATAAGTCTTTATTTGTTTGAACTGCATGCATTGTTCTGTTTATCGCATATCTATCTTGTTGCATCTGTCATAGGCATATTGGTCAAAACAACTTTGCTAAAATCACATTGCGAAAAGAAAACGTGTTTACAAAACAGGAAACTCTATCTTAGTTTAATCCGCTGCGTATTGTGATTCGAGACAGGAACTTGATCAGTATCGTGCCAGGTTACTGACTTGAGTCGGGTTGTTGTTTCTCTTTGGAATCAGGAACCTGTTTGTAAAAAGAGTTTTGAAAAGATTTTGTGAAAATCGATAGAGGTTCTTTCACCCCTCTTTGAACCTCTGACCACCACTTGGGACCCAACATATATTGATAGCGGCTGCTCAAGACACATGACTGGCAACAGATAAGCCTTGAAAGACTTCCAACCATCTAAAGGCCCTAAAGTAGTTTTTGGAGATGACTCAAAAGGAAATACTAAGGGTACATGAAGCTTGATCAAATGCAATGCATGCATCAATGATGTGTCATATATAAAAGGACTAAAGTATAACCTTTTGAGCCTTAGTCAATTTTGTGACTAACGATGCTCAATGGAATTTAACCTCAACAAATGTCTCATTAGAGATAACAAGTTTAATGAGATGAAGCTTACTGGAACTAGAAGATGAAATATTTATCTTGCTGATTGGAGCTCAAAAGTGCAACCAACTTGCCTCATTGCAAAGAGTACACCTGAATTAAGCTGGCTTTGGCACAATAAGATGAGTCACCTAAACTTCAAAACCATTAACATACTATTAAGGAAGAACTTAGTGAGAGACTTACCAGATGTAGCCTTAAAAAAGGAAAATGTTTGTCGGGCATGCTAGAAAGGAAAGTAAGTCAGAAGTTCATTTAAGGAGAAAGTACAAAACTCATCCCACAAGATTCTAAATCTACTTCACATGTATCTCTTTTGACCAGTTGAGCCTGTAAGTGTGAGTGGTTATCGATGACTACTCTAGATTTACTCAGATAGTCTTTCTAATCAAGAAATCAGAAACTCAAAAAAGGCTACCAGAATTCATGAATAAAATTTAGAATGAGAAGAGTTTGAGCATTGTGAAGATAAGATCTGACAGATGAATAGAATTCATGAACAAATTCATCGAGAAATATTGTTCAGAAAATGGGATCAGTCATGAATACTCAGTAGCTAGAATACCCCAACAGATTGGAGTTACCAAAAAAGAAACAGAACTATGAATGAAGCAGTAAGAATAATGAATGTTGAAGTTGGTATACCTAAAATATTTTAAGCTGAAGCTACCAATACAACAAAGATAATGACAAAACTCCTTATGAGGTTTGGTATGACTATACACCAAACATTTCATATTTACATATTTTTTGGATGCAGATGTTACATCTTGAACAATGGAAAAGAACATCTGAAGACCTTCGATGCAAAATCAGATGAAGGAGTATTTATAGGATATTCATCAGTAAGTAAGGCCTTCAGGATCTTCAATAAAAAGACCCTCGTTGTAGAAGAGTCAATACATTTGGTATTTGATAAACTACATTGTGATACAACTGAGCTTGACAGACTTAAAAAAGATGTATCTCAGATAAAAATCAAGGATCATGGAGTTAAGTATATTGATGGAGTATAACTGCCTGTTTAAATTATCACTGAAAATGGCATAGCAGTTCTTGTATCAAAAAATACAGCAAAACAAGGTACAGTATAGTAAGCTGGTGAAATACGGCAACCTGGCAGAACTCAACATGATGAAGCTAATCAACAATCTACAGATCATCAACCCTCATACATCTTTGAACCAGATAGAACATGGCTCAGGAACCATTCAAGAGAACTCATCATTGGAGACCCTATTGTTGGAGTAAGAACAAGAAGATCAAGACCACATGAAGCTATGCTTGCATGCTTCATATCACAAATGGAACCCAAAACCATTAAAGAAGCTCTTGAAGACAGCAATTAGATTCAAGCTATGCAAGAAGAGCTAAATGGATTTAAAAGAAATCAAGTATGAAAGTTAGTTCCTAGACCTGATCATCAAGGTGTAATTGGAACAAAGTGGGTATTCAAGAATAAGTTGGATGAATCTGGTGTTGTTGTCAGAAATAAGGCAAGATTAGTTGCTAAGGGATATTGTCAGGAAGAGAGAATTGATTTTGGTGAGATTTTTGTATCTATAGTAAGGCTTAAAACTATCAGAATTTTTCTAGCTTATGTCACACATAAGAACTTCAATGTATATCAGATGGATGTCAAAAGTACATTTTTAAATGGTCTCTTATCTGAAGAAGTTTATGTGGAAAAATCTCCAGGATTTGAGGATCAACCTGAATGGAAAGTTTTCAAACTACAAAAAGCTCTGTATGGGTTTAAACAAGTGCCAAAAGCTTGGTATGATACATTATCCTTATATTTGTTGGAAAATGGATTTCAGGAAGGAATTGTGGACAAAAATCTTTTCAGAATACAGGATGTTGATAGCATTTTGTTTGTACAAATCTATGTCAATGATATCATCTTCGGATCCATAAACAAAGATGTTTGCAAAAAAATTTCAATCCTCATATAGAAAAAGTTTGAAATGAGCATGATGGGAGAGTTAAGTTTATTTCTTGATTTTTAAATCAAGCAATTGGACAACGGTATCTTCATCAATCAAGTCAAGTATACCAAGGAAGTGAAAAATGGATCAACAGTGAGCATTCATATGGCTACGTCAATTAGTCTTGACAAAGATGAAAATGAAAAGGATGTGGATATCACAAAATACAGGAGATTAATTGGCTCTCTATTATATCTTACAACAAGCAGACATGATATTATGTTTGCAGTAGGTGTATGTGTAAGATTCCAAACAGCACCTAAAGAATCACATGTTGCAGTTGTAAAAAGAATCAAGTATTTGAAAGGAACTCAAGATGTTGTCCTATGGTATCCCAATGAAGGAGGTTTCAACTTACAGGGATACTTGTATTTTGATTTTACAGGATATAAAATTGATAGAAAAAGTACTAGTGGTACTTGTCAATTTCTTGGAGAAATGTTGGTTTCTTGGTTTAGCAAAAACAAACATCTATAGCAACTTCAATAGCAGAAGCAGAATATGTCACCACAGAAAGTTGTTGTGCTCAGATTCTATGGATACAACAATAACTTAAGGATTATGGGATTACAAAAAAGGTAAATTGCCATTTTATGTGATAATACAAGTGCAATTGCTATAACACACAATCCCGTCTTTCATTCCAAAACAAAGCACATAGATGTGGCATCACTTCATAAGTGATCATGTAGAAAAGAAAGACATTGTACTTGGAAAAGTTCATACAGATCTGCAGTTGGCAGATATTTTCACAAAACCCCTATGTGAATTAAGGTTTTCTATGTTAAGAAATGAACTTTGAATCATCAAGTTATGATATTTAGAATAATCTATTCTCAAAAGGAAGAGTAAGTATGAAACAAGAGGGAGTATTGTATTTACACAAGAATACAACAAAATGAAACATCAGGAAAACATAATACATCATCTTAGGATACAACAAATTTGGGATACAACATTTATTGCTACTGCATTTAAAGCCATGCAACCTCATATCAGGAACAGTAACCTTAAAAACCTAGAGTTATTTACCTTTGCTTTTTTTGAGTGTTTGGCACCAGAACATTCACCTTGATAAGTTGGAGGCTGGGGACATCTCCTGACATTGTGTCCTTCTACATTGCACCTGTCACACTTGCTTGTGATGTGTTGCTTTCTCAGTTTGTCTCCCCTCTTAGACTTCCACCATTTTCTCCCTTCACCAGGCTGTTTTTTTCTTGCAGTTGGAGGTCTTCCCACCCCTCTTGAGAAATTTGGTAGCAAAGGTGGTTGAAATTGAGTCTTTTCCCACAAAGCCCTCTCATTTATCCCCTTAATAGATGATTCATAAACAATCTTATATACTTCCACTGTATAATGCAAGTCCACAAAGTTCATTGAAGATGGCACACAGAGCATGCTTGCATGGAATCCCACTCAAACCCTAGAGCCTGCAAGTACACTTTTTCTTATCCTAGTCTATAGTGTATTGACTCCCATCACAACAAGAAATCTGATAATGAAATTTGTCTCATTTGATGGGTATGCAATCACTCACTCTTTCACTTGTCTTTTGGAGGAGTTTGGGGATCATTTGACACAAATATCCACTCCACTTCTTCTCTGCCCTTTCTCTATGAACATTGAGTCTTTTCATCAACCATGATCTAATCCACTCCAATATGCTTATAATAGGCAGCTCCCTTGCTTTTAATATACATGCATTGAAGACCTCACAGCTGTTGTTGAGCAATATATCTGTAACACCCCGTTTTAAAAAAAAACCCTGCATATGCATATTTTATAAAATATCTTTTAATGTTCATTTAAGAATGACTTAAGAGTGAGATCTTATATTACATTAAGTTATGATTTATGATTTCGTTGTGCTTGTTTATTTTAAAGATTTTATGACATGTTTTTCTTTTGAGATTTTAAGGGTTTTTACAGGATGACTTATGGAGGAACCGAGCTCGATCTCCACTCACTCGACACATATGAATGGAAGTAAAAAGATAAGATCTTAATTAAATGAATAAAATGATTTTAGGTTTTATGCTATTTTTTATTCGTTACCGTTTTTGAATGCTTTCTTTTTATGAAATATTACTTATGATCTTTATATGTGATTTTATGAAATTAGACGTTTTACTCGAACGAGCATGCATTATGGTGAATATTAAAATAACCGCAATGCTTATTAATTTAATTACATATGAAGATTTTTAATACTTAATTTTATGCTAGTAATGTTACACTTATATGATTTATACATTACATTATTATTACTAGTCCATTTAATAAGGTGTACATATACTTATATATATGTATAATATGAAACATGAAATATCAAGATAAATAATTAGATTAACCTTTATTTTTAATTCGAATCATCCAAGATAAGTTTGCTAACCTATGACTAGGTAACCTAGCCTAGCCACCTCACTAATCTAATAGCATCATGCAAATAACCATCAACTTGCAACATGCAATACATCTTAGCTTGAGGATATTTCTTCTCTCTCCCTCCCTCTCTCTCTCGATCACTCTCTCTCTCTCTCTCCTTCTCTTGATCACTTCTTATAAAAGAGCCAAGGTCAAAGATAAGTCAATACAAGTGATAAAGGAAAGCAAAGATCATATATCCTTCAAGTTCTTCTTCTCGAACCTAAAGGTATTTTTGGCTAAACCCTTATGAATCCTTCATTAAAACTCATGGTTTTTGCTTAATACTTTAGGATAAGAAGTCCAAAGATATTCTTTGGCATATTTTTTGGGATTATATGTTGTTTGCATGGAGGAATAAGTTGATTCTAGAATAAGCTTAAGGATATGCTTTATTTTGTTACTGTTTTAGTTGTGTTCGAAACTTTTAAAAATTGAATTAAGATGAATCCTTTTGCTAGAGTGCCATATATAAAGTCAAGAATATTCCTGTAAAATTTCACGAGGTTTGGAGTTAAATTCAATTTTATATGATTTTTCTAACATAAACTGTTCAGACACAGTTTTCACCTTGTTTTTGGGTCTGGTTCGTATAATTTTATGGAATAATATACTTCGAATTTGTGCATAATATTTTACTATATTTAAGAAACTGTTCTTAGGTACATGTAGGATTTTAGTATGCATTTTTTCGAGTCTTGTACGATTTATGCTGATTTTTAAAATAAAACCTGTTTTTCACCTAGACAATGTCCTGTTTTCAGTCTTGTTCTAAAAGCCATAACTATTTATTGAGATCATATTTATAAACCGTGTTTTACTATGTTGTAGTACATGTTCTTATGAGTATGAAGAAATTTACTATGACATTTTTGGAGTCTTGTACAAATTATAATTAATTTTACAATATGGTCTGTTTTCGGTCTAGATAATACCCTGTTTTCTACGAACTTCGAAATTTCATAACTAATTGTGTAAATCTTATTTTCAATTGATATTTTTATATGTTATACTTGGATATGGTTTCTGTCTTTTGTAAAAATATGAGAGTGTTTCCTTAATTCTATAATATTTGATAGGGTTTGCAATATAGACTGATTTTGAGCTGAAATTCAAGTGAAAGTCTTGTTTAGGATTATATTTTTATTTATTTATATACACTGCGAAAAATTATGAATTTTCAGAATATGATAATTGAAACTAATATGTGATTATATGAATAATTATGTGATTTTAGGAATTATGTGGGAATTATTAAAATTGTTACACCTTTATATGTCCTTTAGGTCTAAAATTACTAGTTTAAAAGCTTAACAATTAAGTCATAAGTATGAATGTGTTTTAGGTTAATGTAACCTAATATAAATGAAAAATATTGTGTTATACGATATAAGGAGACTAATCAGTTAGGTGTGTCGAGCGCAGTTGAGACGATCGGTGAATCCAGAGGCAATCCTTGCATTTTCAGCGTACAAGTGGGTAAATTCTACTCTCTACTATGTGTTGTTAATTGAGTTGATAAGTTATGTATGAAAATCTACGACTGAAGTCCGTAGCTATAACCGGTATGTAACTTCCATACCCGGCGACGACCTTAAGGGCTTAAATGCCTGGTCTATGAAAGCGACCCTGCTTAAATGCCTGGTCTATGCAAGGTTTAGTGGGCGAGCAATTCCCACATTCCTTTATGATGATGATGATGATGCAAGGTTTAGTGGGCGAGCGATTCCCACATTCCTTGATGATGACATGTAGTACTTGCTTAACGATTTAATTACTTCAATATATTAGATAGTAAGGCTATCCCACTGGGATCCCTTTCCGGAGGTGTCTCATGATGTTACTTTATTTATATTTTCAGGCTCGGCTGGTGATGATGAGGACGTGTAGCGGCTGGGTCGATTTCTCCCTACTACTTTAAAATTGTTATGTAAAAACCATGTTACTTTTACTTTAAAAACGATATGTTGTTTAAACGTGTATTATATGAAAAAAACGATGGGCCTAGACTTATCTTATATTATATGTACGTTTTGTTGTGTAAATTCATGTAAGTCTTTAGTTCAAATTTTTTCCTAGAAATGTGGGTAAGACACGACTAGACTTGGTTTATAGATAGATATATATGTATATTTGTTGCGTTTTAAAAACTAAAAATTTTATAACTCTCGTGTCTTCACTTTTAAGTCTTCCGCTATAATCTGAATATTAAAAGAAAAAGAAAATGATTATAATTTCTTTAATTTCCAAGTAAGTAGGGTGACGACCCATTTCCAATTAAATTGGGAACGAGGCGTTACAGCATGGTATCAGAGCCGAGGTTTAGGGATTATCGCCTCGGACTTTAGGTTTATTGTTTTCGGCTAAGGTTTATTTGTTTAATGGAGTCTAAATATGATTTTGAGTTATAAAAGTTAAAAGATATGGTTATGTTTATGAACTAAGTATGTTAAGTGAGGGAAAGTCGATAGCTAGCTACCGTCCGAATCATCACCGAGTAAGTATTTTAAGTTATCTTTCTAAAGATATACGATAAAGTATTATGTGTTTTTAAGAAAATGTTTAAGTATGATGTTATGCATGTATGAGATCGTTAGATACGGTCTGATGAGGATATGAAGATGTTTTATGAAAATGTTGAAGTTATGATGTTATATATGAAAGAAATCGCCAGATACCATCTAATGAGGATATGAAAAGTACTAATAAGTAGTATGCAAAAGTAATGTATTTCAATGATCGAAATGATCTAACCATTATGCTGCTTGATTTAATCATTTTATTTCAAAATACATACATGCATGGATCCCCTGGATTATAGAACTTAGAGTTGACTTGAGTATGGATATGATACAAATAGTAAAGTTGAATGGATCCCAAAGTCAGACGTACACAGTTAGAACGGGAATACCTCGAGTGCTATCAACAAGGCTGGGAAGATATACATGAGTTTATAGGATGGATTAGTGAAGCGCGTAGGAGAATCTCAGCTCTAGGTCTTGTAGATTGTGATCTACGAGCAGTTGAGCACTTACGTACCAGGGTACACCCATCATACCAGAATATAGCTTGGTCAGTTTTTCGAAGGCTGCTCATCCTCGATGGTAGGAGAGGACCTCAGATCGAGTATCAGGCTTATTGTTTGAGTTTACAGGAGGCTATAGAGCACTATGAGATGTGCTTGGCAGATATATCCCAAATGGAAAATGAAGCTCATTAGTACTCGTTACGAGCTATGATGTGGGCCACACGCCTACAAATTATTGAGGAGATCTTAGCACATGCTTACGTCAAGTATGAGAGATTATCTACTCACAGTCAAGATATGTTGGAAAGGGCGAGAGTTGTCAGGATCTCACTTCCAGCAGGACCACGTCAGGTCGGAGGTATAAATGAGGAGCTAGTAGTTGATCGGAGGCCAGAGGGTAATGGAGCAGGCCCTAGCCGACCACCTGCATCAGAACATGAGCACCCAGCGAAGCGCCCTCATAGAGATTCTGATAATGTTGAGGAGAGTCAAGCCTCATGTTGATCTTGTGGATGCTAGACAGGAGCAAGTACTATGGCCCCACCTACTAGACAACAAAGAGGAAAGCAACACCAATAAGGAGTACAGGACAATGGAGAACCGCCTGTTGAACAAAATGCAACAGTTGATATGGCAAGAGAGTTCTTCGCTCAACTGACTGGATTTATGAAACAACAACCTGCACCAGCCCAAAATGCTCAAGAGCAACAGAACCTTAAACCGCATTAGGTTATTGAGCAATTCCGACGTTTCCAACCACCTAGATTTAAGGGAAGAGAAAGACCAACAGCCACCGAAGAGTGGATTGCAGAACAGGAAAGAATCTTTGAGCACATGGAGATATCAGAGATACAGAAAGTCTCATGTGCCAGATTCCAACTGGCAGAAGATGTAGGCCAATGGTGGCAATCACACAAGCGAACCCTAACACCAGAAGTAAAAAGAACTCTCGAATGGGAAGAGTTTAAGGGGATACTGAAGCCTTCTACGTCCACTATTCCTTCACACAAGAAGGATCTTTGTTAGGTCAGTTTGATTTACAAGCCTCGCTTTACAAACTTCTTCTTAACAAACTACGCCTACTAGAATCCCAGACTCTAGTCGAAGGCCACGACCCACAAAGGGTACAATCCCACAAAGGGCAAGTAATCTATTTCTAGACTACGCACTTAGCAAGGATCTAATCCTTTCAACTAAGTTACACCATAAATAACCTAGCGTACAAAACACAATGGTTAAAAGAAAATAAAAAGGTTTTCTTCAACTGGTGCGAAGCAGTCTTGCTCTTTGATAGATTTAATGTTGTTGTTGACTGCTCCTAGAAGATTGAGTGACTGAGCTTAATGGTAGCTTTGGAGAGTGAAAGACTTGTGAGAATTTGCAAGGTACTTCAAAGCTTTAGTTGATTTGTTTAGTGCTTCAGCTATCTTCATGGTCACTCATTCCTTCTATTTATAGATCTTTGGAAAATGCTCGTTGAAGAAGGGCATTGTTCCTTTTTCAGTTCAAATATGATCCTTCATATCTTTGCAATTAATGCAATTGACACTTGAGAGTATAGGGCATGTCCTACTCTTATCCGCATTAATGGCGTCACACCCTGGTTGCAGGCTTTTTGTAGAGTCGCAGTTCCAGGTGGCATCTTCTCATTGGCTTGGCTCAAACTTCTGTCCAACGACTCTTTGTCAGTGACCTTCCTCGTACTGTATTCAATATACATTCCTTGTCCAATGATAGATGAGCTGAGCGAAGGTTGTCAGCTTGTTGTTATGTTCTTCAGTACTGATATCTTCGATGTCAGCTTCCTGAAGTAAGTCAGCTTCCTGATGTCAGTCAGTTTCCTATCTTGACTCTCTTGTTAGCATCCTGACTTCATGTAGTTTCCTTTGTTTTAGTTGTCTATTTAGCCTTTGTTGTGTCTTCCAGATCTTCTATTTATTTGATTCTTCTTTGAACAAGAGTGTACTTTGAAATTCTGTTTCAAGCATTTATCTTTATTTCTCTTAAGACCAATTATAATTTTCATGATCTTATGCTTATTAGTCTATGTTCCACTTATAGAATGTGGAAAAACGGTACTCTACTATTCTATCCAAGATTACATTGTCTCATTAAAACTTTCACAAAAATCTCCCAACAATTTCCCCTTTTTTGATGATGACAAAACCCAAAAAATAGATCAGGTAACTTCTTACATGAAAGAAAAAGAGAATCTCATGTTTGCAGTGTGAGAAAAAGCTTGCTGTATAATAAAATCCAAAGTATAGAATCTAGAAATTCTTTTACAGGGGATGTTATTCCAGATATGATTTGTAAGCATGTTTTCTCCATCTTTTTGTTCCTCAAAATAGCTTCCTTTGAGTCTGATCATATTCTGAGCTTTTCCGTTGATGCTGTTTTATTGTTTTCTTATACTTTGTTCCTCTCCACCAGTTCGAAATCGAGTTCTGATAAGACTTTTCAAACTGCTTGGCTATGTTAGGAATCTGAATCCATCTCAGCCAAAAGTCTTCATAGTAGAAGAGTTGTTCTCCCCTTTTGACTTTTTCAATCAGCCTTTCTTACCATGGCAGCTTTCCTTCTCTCGTCTGATACTGATACTCCTTTAGTGCTTTTTCGCATGAGAGATATTTTTTTAAGTAGCCACTCTTACATAGTTCTTTGAAGTATCTCATGTAGGTTGATCTTTTCACGTTTCGAATCTCCTCGAATCTGGGATACCTATCCTATGGTAGAGTGATCTTATTGAACATTTCCATGTTCTAGAAAACTGGGTTAATGATGTTTTTCGGTTTCTGATCAAATAGAACAGAAATTTGAGGAGGAACTTTGTCGCCAGTAAAATTTGGAGCTTGTTGATTTGGATAGGAGTGTCTTTCAATGTTGTAAACTCCATTGTCAATAACTCCTAACCTTGAAATCTAATTGGACTCCAGCTCTCTTCAATCAGCAGAGGCTTTATACACAGCAACCTGTTGTTGTTCTCCCTGTCTTTTTCCTCTATCTCCTTTAGATTGCTGCCTTTGTGTTCTTTGCCTTGTCGTGGGGGCAGCAACTTGAGTTATTGCAGTTCTGTCTGCTGCTTGTTTGACAGCATTCCCAGTATCTGTATTTTCATCATTATCATCATCATTTCTTCTCCTTTTTGAACCAGCATCCTGACCAGTTTCAGAATCAGATCTCTTTTGCTTACTTTTCCTGGTCAATTGAGTCTCATCATCTTCTTTCTCAGCTTCTTCTTCAGCAAATTCCCTTGTTGTAGATTCAACAAATACCGCATCAACCTCTTGCTGTTATCCTTTCCCTTTTCTTTGCTTTTTCCACTTTCCTTCCCCCTTTTTGGCATCATCAACAATCACGCCCTGTTGGGTAGCGGCTTCAGCAGGATAGACTTGTCCCAGAATATATCGCATCTCTCCTACCAGCATTCCTATGGTCTTGTACCCATCTTTGAGTTCAGCAATGTCTTTACTCTGAGAGGAAGAGCTTTCTTTGAGGTCATTTAAGACGAGTCCATGGGCAGCCTGAGTGTCTTTTACTTCTTTCATGCTAGACTTCAGATCAGTGGTGGTAGACTTTTGTCTTCCCTCAAACGCAGCTCTGGATAAGGTTTGACTAGTGAATTCATTGTTTAGGTTGTCGTGTATTGTGCCAAGAAGTTCTTCAATAATCTTCTTTAAATCTGCCAGAGAGGAAGTAGACCGATTGTCGTTAGTTGCCACTTGATTAGCCAGATGCTTGTTAAGAGTTCTTGTGAGTTCTTGAACTACATTCATCACACTTTTAAGTGTCAGCTCTTGAGATTCATTAGGGATTTCGATAACTGGTTGAGAATTAGAGGAGTAAATGCGACCAGGGCCTAACTCGCACATCTTCTAGCTTCTTCATCATCTTGTTGTGTTGTCTTTGCTTGTTGGGCAGCAAGATATTGCATACTTTCCTCTTGAGTAAGTGGAATCTTTCCAGGTTCTTTGAGTAGGTGGGAGTTTGGTTCATCATCACTATCACTTGATGAATCACTACCATTATTATTTGGTGGTGGAATTGACGTTGAAACAGGTTACTTGCCTCTTGTAGGTAAATCAACATCCTTCTCTGCTATCCCTTTTGGATCTTCAACAGCAGCTGTCTCGTTGGTGACCTCGGGATCAGCATCCTGCTCATCTAGAGTCTGATTTTCCTCAGGAACCTGTTCAGTGCTAATAGTTGCTTCCTGGGAAACGACCATCTTCTGCGTCTCATTCCAGTTGTTGCTTCCTCAATGACTTCAACTGATTGTGTAGGTGTAGTTGTAGTAGCCTCAACAAACCTCCTCAATTGTATCATCAACAACCTGACCGACTTCATTGTTGTGTATTGTGTCAGTGATTGTTTTAGCAGCTGGTGCTTCACAAGTTGCTTTTTCACCAGCAACTTCTTCATTTCCACCATCTATGTTAGCAGTTTCCCCCTAAGTTTCTGCATTTATTTTTGTTTCTGCCTGAGGGTCTTCATCAGCTATCTGTGCTGCTGCTTTTGCCAGCACAGGGAGTCCCGCTTCTGCAACTTCCTCCAGGGCTGCTTCATCGGCACTCTCAGTTTGAATATTTTGGCAAACTGCTTGAATTAGTTGTTCAGGTTCAACATTATTGGGAGGTGTGGCATAGTAATCCAGCAGTTGTTCATCCAAATTTCCAGTATCAAGGTTAAAGAGATCTGTGATACCCGTGTATATTAGAGATGCAGTTTCTTCAGTAGCTCTATAGCTGGATTCTCCATGCTGCAGTTCTCTTGGTGGTAGGAATTGTTGATCTCTACTTGTTACAATTCCTTGTTGCAGCATCCTCTTGTTAGCTTCCTCAACAGTACAGGTAGCTAATTGAGCTCTCACTAGCTCAACTTCAGATGAGATCCTCACAGTCTCGGTGCTCAGGCTCAGTGCGTTATCTGTGTCTGCTGTAATTGACTATTCTCTCATTAGTCCCAATTCTTCTTGTTTATCTGACCAGTAGTTGGAAAGTTGTTTCTTTCTCGTCTCAATGAGTGTTATGAAGTCATCAGCATGATTGATCATATATCCTAGTCTAAAGAAAGGTAGAAGTCCCAGACTATCATCTTCATGTCTTGTAAAGTTCATCAACCAAGGTAGGATTACGTCTTCCACCTGAAACCAGTCATTACAACCAGCGAGCTTCTTTGCTGGACTCAGCCTCATTTCCCTTTATTCCTCATATATATAAAGAAATACTTAGAAGATTGAGTCAATGCTCATATTCAGAATCTCTGTTCCATCATTAGCACTAATTGACTCGATTGAATCGTTCACTCTATTAGGAATGTCAATCTCCTTCCATCTGATCATTCTTTCTCCGGATGAGGTCAAGGTTCCTCTCCGACATTGATTTCTTCAGCATGAGTTTCTGTTACAAGGTCAACATTTTGTTCCTCCTGGTCTCCTGAGATTTCTGCTATAGCACTGTCATTAGGAATGTAAGTTGTTGGAGCAGCAACTTGCTCAATGTTTTCTGATGGAGGATCCTATTGTGTCAGTGTTAGTGATGGCTTTTCGTCAATGATTGCAGCTTCCTCAGGAACAATTTCCTCCACAATTATGATCACCAAGGTGTCAGATAGAACAATAGGCTCTTCTTCAGGATCAGAATCCTGCAATCTGAGGGTTGATTTCCTTTTCTTTATGATTGGAGCAACTTTATTTGCTTTCCTCTTCTTTGAAGGAGCAACTTCCTTTTGCTTACGCTTTTCAGGTGGAGCAACTCCCTTCTTTGCTCCTACCTTCTTCACACCAAGGTACCAACCTGGTGCATAGGGAACACTCCTTTCCAGAGGGATGTTCTTGAAATATAAAATTGAGAAAATAACAATTCCAAATCCTCTGCCTGTTGAACCTTTGGTGGCTTCTTCCTAAATTTTTTGAAACACAATTCCTGCCCAATCGACTTCTTCTTCACAAATTACAACAATCATCATTCTGAATCTAGTTGTTATACACTTGTCAAAGCTTCCACATCGTCCCTCAACGGTGTGAACCAGAATGCATGGAGAAGTTCGTATGCAGGTTTAAGTTTCTTTTTCCCAAAATTTCCAATGGAGGTTTCTTCCACGGAATCCAGTTTGAACTAATTCCAACTTTCCTCCAGATATTCTGATCCATAGGTAGCAAGATCAGAATATGTCAACCCAGACTTGGAGATGCCAAAAGTTCTGGCAATATCCTCTTTTGTGAGGGTTTGAACTTTTTCGTCATCTTCATCCATCTTGAAGGTGATCGTCTCTCCATCCTCTGATACTGTGGCAAACGCGTAAAATTTCTCAACGGATAATACAGAGTATCCAGTGTATGTTGTGGTTAACAGCCCATCAAGTCTGCTGTTTGTGATATGATTCCAGACACTATTGAGAAGGGATTTATCTTCGTAGGGAAAATCATCTCCTAACAGTGCGATAGCGTTTACCAGCCTTCCTTCGACCACTTTGGTTTCTCTTGTTATTGCCATTCTAGATCTTGGATGAACTTGAGAGATTGAATCTCGAAGGGTTATTTTAGAGAGAGAGTTCTAGGGTTTGAGTGAGAGAAATATATGGAAGTCAATGTAGAGATGTTCAAGTGTTTTGGCGGTTTAAAAACTTTTCATTGGTTTGAAACTGATCAACGGATAAGATTTGAGAAGTTCAAGGAACGGTTTTTATGAACGGTTAAGATTTGAATTACAAAGTGGTAAATCTATAATTTTGAGATTGCGTTAGATGGAAAACTACGTCTTTCTCTCACTTTTCTGAAAAATGTGACTTTCGCATTTAATACAGTTGCCAATTGTTGCTCTTAATCATTGTTTAAGGTTACTGTTGGTGATACGAGGTTGTAAGCCATATAAATGTTGATCATTAAATGTTTTCTTCAGAAACCTCTCTTTAGTAACCTGATTCAGTATCTTGTGTTCTGCTTCTTGCTGCTTGAGAAGTTTCTGAGACTGGATACTGTTGAAGGATTCTATGCCTATGAGAGTCAGTATCCTGTCACAGTATGAAAATCAAAAATCATAGAAAGCTGAAGTGAACACTTGATGTCAGTAAGTTCCCCCTTACTTCAAGGGTTCTTCTTTTCCCTACACCTCAGAGCTTGATGATTCCCAATTTAGATCTTAACATAGAAAATCTTGATTCACATAGAGGTTTTGTGAAGATGTCTGCAAGTTAAAAGTCAGTATGTACTTTCTCCAGTGTGACGTTCTTCTTCTCCACATGATCTCTGATGAAGTGATGTCTCACATCAATGTGCTTTGTTCTTGAGTGGAAGATACGATTATGAGTTATGTCAATTGCACTAGTGTTGTCACATAAGATGAGAGTTTTCTTTTCTGTTATCCCATAGTCCTTCAGTTGTTGTTGTATCCATAAGATTTGTGCACAGCAGCTTCCTACAGCTACATACTTAGCTTCAGCAGTTGATGTTGCAATAGATGTTTGCTTCCTGCAGAACCAAGAGACAAGCCTTTGTCCAAGAAACTGACAGGTTCCACTTGTACTCTTTCTGTCTATCACCTGCGTAATCAGAATCTGAGTATCCTTTAAGATTGAATCCTCCTTCCTTTGGATATCATAGACCAACATCTTGAGTGCCTTTTAGATATTTGATAATCTTTTTTACTGCTGCAAGATGTGATTCCATCAGAGCTATTTGAAATCTCACACACACTCCAACTGCAAATACTATATTTGGTCTGCTTGTTGTGAGATATAGCAGGGATCCAATAAGTCTTTTGTACTTGGTGACTTCCACATCTTTCCCATCTTCATCTTTGTCCATGTTGATTGAGGTGGCCATAGGTATACTTACTGATGATCCATTCTCCATACCAAACTTCTTTATCAATTCCTTGGTATACTTGGTTTGGTTGATGAAAGTTCTATTTTGAAGCTATTTTACTTACAAGCCAAGGAAGAAACTTAGTTCTCCCATCATGCTCATTTCAAACTTACTTTTCATGAGTGAAGAGAACTTGGAACAAAGTGAATAGTGATTCTTAAGGTCATGATCTCCTAGTTCTCATTCCTTCGTTGATGTCTCCAATCACAAGTTCCCTTGGATGATCCTTTTAGCCATATTCTGTCAGGCTTAAAGGTAAATGTAGGTTGCTGAACAGTATTTAGTTGTTCAGCAATATCTTGTACTTGATTGCTGTTTGTTTGCTGATTCCTGCTAGCTTGCTAATCAACTTCCATTGTTACTGCATTCCCTAGTGCAGTAGGTTGTGAATTGCTTGTTGTAGCTTCTTCAGCAGGTACTGGAATTCCATCAACGTATCCTACTGTCTGATCCTTGATCTTCATTTTGGACAAGTTTTCTATCAGTTTCTCCAGTGTAGCAGTATTACAATATGGTTCATCAAATACAACGTGAATTGATTCTTCAACGACCAAGCTTCTTTTGTTGAAGATCCTGAACGTCTTGTTTGCTGAGGAGTATCCTAAGAATACTCTTTCATTAGATTTCTCATCAAAGGTCTTTAGGTATTCTTTTCCATTGTTCAGAATGTAGCATCTACATCCAAAGATGTGGAAGTATAAGATATTGGGTGTCTTCCCATACCATACTTCGTAAGGAGTCTTGTCATGGTTCTTGTTGATTAGACATCTGTTCTACGTATAACATGATGTGCTAGTTGCTTCAGCCCAAAATCTCTTAGGTACCCCAGCATCGACAATCATTGTTCTAGCAGCTTCCTTTAGAGTCCTGATTCTTCTTTCTGTAACACCATTCTATTGTGGAGTCCTTGTTGTAGAGTACTCATGAAAAATTCCATTTTCTGAACAGTATTTCTCAATAAATTTGTTTGTGGATTCAGTTCCTCTGTGAGATCTTATCTTTACAATGCTTATGCTTTTCTCATTCTGCACTTTCTTCATGAATTCTGGAAGCCTGGCTTGGGTTTCTGATTTCTTGGCCAGGAAGATGGTCCAAGTGAATCTTGAGTAGTCATCCACGATTACAAGGGAATACTTCTTCCCACTTATACTAACAGGCTCCACTGGTCCAAATAAATCCATATGCAGAAAATCCAGTATCCCATTTGAGGATTTGAATTTTGTCTTTGAATGAGCTTCGTACTTGCTTTCCTTTCTGACAAGGTCCACAAACACTTTCTTTCTTGTAAGCAACATCTGGTAGTCCCTTGACTAGGTTGTTTCTTGCTAGTTTGTTGATTGTCTTGAAATTCAGGTGGCTCATCCTCTTGTGCCATAACCAACTTAGCTCAGGGATGCTCTTTGTAATGAAGCATGTTGGTTGTAATGTTGAGTTCCAATCAGCAAGGTAGATGTTACCTCTCCTGGTTCCAGTAAGTTTAACCTATTTTGTTTTGATGTCTCTAATCAGTCATTTGTTGAGATTGAACTCTACTGAACATCCTTTGTCACAAAATTGACTGATACTCAGGAGGTTATATTTTAGTCCTTTGACATATCAAACATTACTGATACTTGTATTACCTTTGATCAAGGTTCACGTTCCCTTTGTGTGTCATTTGGAGTTATCGTCAAACACCACTTTGGGGCCTTTTCATGGTTAGAAGTCTCTTAATCCGGCTTTGTTGACAATCATATGTCTGGAGCAGCCACTGTCAATGTACCATTCATCACCGTTGCTTCCTGACAACTATACCTTATGGTAATTAGTTTACCAGAGGCTATGTTGGTTCTTATCCTGTAAGTGTTCTAGGCAGGGTCCTGTTTATGAGCTTGTTGTTTCCAGGTCTTATGCTTCTTGTATGTGAAAGGTATTCCCTTATACCTTTCCTAAGAGTAGACCTATTGGAACCTTGACTTGAATGCCTTGGTTCTCAGAGAGTAAAGCTCTTGTTCTAACTTAGAAGACTATTGCTTTCTTCTTTTACTTACAGCATACTGATTATACTGCTTTCTGAGATTCTTTGTAGTCTTACTATCTTCCTCCTACTGAAGGGGTTTTTTCCCTTTATCCAAAATACTTATTTTTTTCAAGCTTTCAGTCAATATAGTGAGTTCTTGAGAAAAAGGAACTTGAGCTTGAACAAATTTTCTACCTTTGGATGAGCTGGTTTCATTCTGAGAAGTACTAGCACAGTATCCTAGACCAATTCTAGAATTGATGATCTGGGTTCTTTGAATACATTCCTGTGCTTTCTTTGCTGGTTTGCTATATACACTAACAGTGTCTTGTAATTCAGCTTTCTCAGATTCTAGCTTAATGACTAGCAGTTTGAACTTAAAGACCTCAACTCTGAGTTTATTGCATTGAATACTGACATAGTCTAGGCCAGTAACCTGTTCTTTCAGTTCTATCTGCTCACTCTTGAGCTGACGATTTTCCTCTTTGAGTTCTTCATGAGCTGAATTAATCTGCTCAAAGTCACTCATGATCTGTCTAAAAGACTGGATCATGTTAAGCTTTTCAGAATTTGAAGTATCAAGAGATTGTGAAGTTACCTCTTCTTCTTCATTGTTCTTGTAGTCCTTGGCCATGAAGCAAATCAGTGCTTCTTCATCAGATGAGGAGCTGTAGGTACTTTCTAATGAGAGATCATCTTTATCTACAGTGTTGGAGATGCTTGCTACTTTGAGGGCTTTATTTTCAGTGAGAAGTGCCCTAAGCTTTTATTTTTCATTTTTCTTTTATCGTTTCTTTTCTTCATCTCTTCCTCTATATACTTTTGTACTTGTGGATAAGGACAGTTTCTAATGAAGTAGCCAGGTCTTCTGCAATTGTAGCATAGATCGGTGAATCCTGTGTCAGCTTGCTGATGAGGTTTGGTTTGAGGACTTCTATCTGATGTTTGTGGCTATCTTCTAAAGTTATTCCCTTTATGTTTATTCTTCATGAATTTTCTGAACTTCTTCAGTAAGAGCGCCATTCATTCTTCTACATCCTCAATAAGCGCTTCCTTCTTTTTCTCTTTTAGCTTGTTGCTACTTGTGCCAACAGCGACCTAACTATTTGCAACAAGTGCTGCAATCTTTACATCTGTTCCTTCCATCTCCTTTCTCCTTCTTTCAATATCATATTCAAAGGATTTTAAATCGGAGAGGAGATCGAAGGTACTCATCGCGTTGAGGTTCAATAATACTCTCATCGCCGTCTCTTTACTGTGCCATTCATAAGGTAGGGCTCGTAGCACCTTCAAGTTTTTCTCCTTCTGGGTGTATGTTCACTACAAGAAATCACACATTTTGTGACGAATATTTTTGCGACGACAAAAAAATCATCACAATTTGTTACTTAAAGGCGACAAATGTTATTTTCGTTATTAAAATACTACAAATTATGACAAAATTTTATTGTCACCATGGATAATTTTATTTGTCACTAATTTGTAAATTTCATGACGACATAAATTATATCGTCACAATAATAATAGGTGACGATTTTAATAATAATTGGTGACGAAATTCGATGTCATAAAAATATATATTTTCATTACAATGCTATTTTTCGTCATTAGTTATTCTAAATGATTATTGACAAAATTATTTCATCACAATAATAATTGGTTACGATTTTAATTATAATTGGTGACGATATTCGATGTCGTAAAAAATAATTTTTTGTGAATGACGCCAAAAACTTGTTCACTAATTTCTTTTAGCTACTCCCGCTAGTGTACGGTGTAGGGTGTAGAAGTGGTGAGCAAGGTCGATCCCACAGAGACTGTATATCTAGGCACTAACTAACTACTCAAATTCAGTTCTCAAATTTATCTAGGAAAATCAAATCACATCAATTGCAGATTAACTCAAGACAGGATCTAGGACATACTTTCATCTAATTCTCATCACAACATCACTTTAACCAATTCAAGTTCATTAATCAATCATCCCATATGAGCAATCACATATGTCGAATTAACAGCTCTCCTGAGTCAGTTAACCGGTTGATTATTATGCCATTAGAGATATCCCTACTCAATCTGATTGAAACATAACAACTCCCAAAAGTACCTAGGATTGATTTCCCATCACATAAATTCCTTAATCTCCCGATCTAAGTCTTTTTATGTGTCATGTGTTTATTCTTCCATAATTAAATCTCATCTCCCAAATTTTGATCTAATTACTAAAACATGTTCAATTACTGGCCACATAATCGAACAAACAATCAAATCATAAACACACAAATAGGATAAACGATCATGAATATTCAATTGAAATTAAAGATCCATCAAGATTCGAATTAAATTACTAACAAGCCCTAGAAACCCTAGAAAATTAGCTAGACATGATGATAAACAAACTCATAGACAAGATTGGAAATATCATATCTACTAATATTCAACAAGGGAAGAAAAGATTAAAAACTCTATTGACAACGATCTCGCAATCCCTCGATCTCTTGAATTCTTCTTCAAATCCTCTCGATGCTTCTCAGACTCTTGTGTTTTTCTCTCATCAATCTCTCTGTCTTTTTTTCGCTCTCTTCTCTCTCTTTGTTGTTGAGTATATCTCTCGTTGTGGGAGTCTTCCAAGTGAAGTAAAGCATCAAAATATGCCAAGAAACCCAAAATATCGTGTTTTCATGTTCACCCGGGCACGGTCGTGCTACATGGCACGGTCGACCGTGCCCCACCATTGTATACTGGTGCATGGTCGTGCTACACAGCACGGTCATACCCCACGGCACTGTCGCGGTCAGGTCCCACAGCACGGTCGTGCCCCACAGCACTGTCGCGGTCGGGTCCCACGGCACTATCGAGGCCTACACTCTCTGCGATCTCGTATTTCAACTTCTATTCTTTCTTGTTTTTCTATGATTTCTTCCTTGATCATCAATTACACTTGAAACTTATACTTTTCTCATCAAAATCATAAAACTAAGCACAAACCCGTCAAATGCAACTTATACAATATAACATAAAAATCACCATAAAAATGTATCTAAACATATTCAATTGAATACATAAACATACGCAAAAATATGTGAAAAATGACACTTATCAGTGATAGTGCTATTTTTTGTCATTAATTAGTGACAAAATTCTTTTGTCACGATAATAATTGATGACGATTTTAATAATAATTGGTGACCATATTCGACGTCATAAAAAATATATTTTTATGACGATGCTATTTTTTATCATTAATTATTTGAACTTATTACTAACAAAATTGTATCGTGAGTGCATTAACATTTTGGGTTTTGAACATTCATATGTTGGCCATTGAAATCGAGTTAATATATCAAAATTGGAAATCAATGACCTATATTAATAAGTAGTGGTACTTTATAAAAAATAACAAAAATTATGTGATAATAGAAAATTGAAAAATATTAAAAATTGAAATAAAAGAAATACATGCATGATATTATTACATAAAGCACCAGTGCTCTAGTGGTTAGAGTACCACCTTGGGCACCCGGGTTCAATTCCCAGACAACGCACAATATTGGTGTTGGTGACGTCAGCGGTGACGTCAGTGTTGTGATGGTGTGCGCTATCATCAGCGTTTTGATGATATGTCATGACCCATGATGTGTGAAACAATGAAATTCTTGTTGTGTTTCATCACTACAACGATGACTTGTGTGTTATCATCAGTCGTTGTGATGATATGTCATGACCCATGATGTGTGAAACAACATCAGCGTTGTGATGATATGTCATGACCCATGATGTGTGAAACAACGAAATTATTGTTGTGTTTCATCACTAAAGTTTTACAATGAAATTCTTGTTGTGTTTCATCACTAAATTTTAACTCTTTAGTGACGAATTAGTTAATCAAATTGTGACTAAAATTGTGTCACCAAAATTTGACAAAGTTGGTAGTAAATGGATAATCGTTACTAAAAATTAATATTTTAGTGACAATAAATTAAATTCGTCATGTCAAGTTACACTTTTAGTGACGAAACACCATAATTAGTGACGAAATTTGATGTCAATTGCGACGCTTTATTTATCACTATAGATGAGATGATATAGCAACGATGACCTTTAGCGTCATCAAAAGATAACTTTAGATAACGAATTCAAATAACATCACATTTACCTAATATGACGCACTTACAGCGACGTTCTTTGTGATGAAAATATTTCGTCACCAAATACCTTTTGTGATGAAAAAAAGTGTTTTATGACGAATTTTGTCGTCGCGAATTCTCAAATTTCTTGTAGTGGTTCTTCCCAAAGATTCAAACTCACTTAAAATGGTTGTGAATCACTGATCAAGTTGTTCAAGGGTTTCTCCAGACTTCATGTTGAATTGCTTAAACAGTTAGATGGCTTTTGAGATCCTGTTATCTTGGGCAAATTCATTGTCTTCACATATCATCCCTAGCATTACCCATATTTCTTTGGTTGTGGAGTAGCTTTTAACTTTATTGAACGTTCATTTGTCCAACATAAGAAATAAGGCATTTTTGGCTATGTTCTTAAGGTTACCTCTCTTCCTGTCTTCAGGAGTATACTCATGTCTCTCATTGACAACATATTCCTATGGTGGTAATGCTGTTCTGAATCTTGGTGCAGCTTCCTATGGTCTGACACCTGGTAGTATATTATCATCAACACTAGATGCGCCTTCCACTTCATCACCTATTATTTCAGTTGCTGCTTCAGCACGTCTAAAGTCGCGAAGTTGTTCCACATATGTAGGTTGCTTTGTAGATCACTGGTGGTCCTTCAGTGATGACGAACCACATTTCATCGTGCATAGCTGATAGATGAGCTTGCATGCGTATCCTCCAGTCGTCATATTCATCTATGGAAAACATAGGTAGCTTGTGATATGACGAATCCATGCTTATGCTAAGAGATGAGTTTTGGTCTAGTGAAAGTGAAAACAGTTTATCCAAATACAAAACGGGTGGATCTAGGTTGGTTACCAGTCAAGTTGGTTTTTAACCCAACTTGCTTTGATACCACTTGTTGGTCCCAAACGTCCTAAGTGGTCATAGGTTCAGAGGGGGTGAATGAACCTCTATCGATTTTGCAAACTCTTAAAAAACTTTTCCGTATAACAGGTTCTTGACTCAAGAGCAGTAACCTATCTCAAATCAGCAACCTGGCTCTAAGCTCAATTAGGTTACTAACTTGGTATCAGAATGCAGTGTAGCGGAATAAACTTGATAGAGTTCTTTTGGATAACCAGTTTTCTTTTACAAGAGTGCTCTTTGCCAATACTTTTATCTATGATGCTTATGATGTATACTGCAAGATATATAAGTTAAAGTAGATGCAGTACAGTAAGTAAATCAAAACATATAAACACGCAAGGTTTATAGTGATTCGAAGGTGGTGTAAGCCTTCTACGTCCACTTTACTCTTTCACACAATGAGGGTCTTTATTAGGTCAGTTCGATTTACAAGCCTCGCTTTACACATTTCTTTCTAACAAACTACGCCTACTAGAATCCCAGACTCTAATTGAAGGCCACAACCCACATAGGGTACAATCCCACAAAGGGCAAGTAATCTATTTCTAGACTACACACTTAGCAAGGATCTAATCCTCTCAACTAAGTTACACCATAAAAAACCTAGCGCACACAGCACAATGGTTAAAAGAAAATAAAAAGGTTTTCTTCAATTGGTGCGAAGCAGTCTTGCTCTTTGATAGCTTCAATGATGTTGTTGACTACTCCTAGAAGGTTGAGTGACTGAGGTTAATGGTAGCTTTGGAGAGTGAAAGACTTGTGAGAATTTGCAATGTACTTCAAAGCTTTAGTTGATTTGTTCAGCGCTTCAGCTATCTTCATGGTCACTCCTTCCTTCTATTTATAGATCTTTGGAAAATGCCAGTTGAAGAAGGACATTGTTCCTTTTTCAGTTTAAATATGATCCTCCATATCTTTGCAATTAATGCGATTGACACTTGAGAGTAAGGGCATGTCCTACTCTTATCCGCATTAGTGGCATCACACCCTGGTTGCAAGCCTTTTGTAGAACCGTAGTTCTAGGTGGCATTTTCTCATTGGCTTAGCTCAAACTTCTGTCCAACGACTCTTTATCAGTGACCTTTCTCGTACTGTATTCAATATACATTCTTTGTCCAGTGATAGATGAGCTGAGCAATGGTTGTCAGCTTGCTGCTTTGTTTTTCAGTACTTGTATATTCGATGTCAGCTTCCTGAAGTAAGTCAGCTTCCTGATGTCAGTCAATTTCCTGTCTTGATTTTTCTTGTTAGCATCCTGACTTCGTGTAGTTTCCTTTGTTTTAGTCATTTGTTTGGCCTTTGTTGTGTCTTCCTAATCTTCTGTTTGTTTGATTCTTCTTTGAACACGAGTGTACTTTGAAATTCTTTTTCAAGCATTTATCTTTATTTCTCTTAATACCAATTATAATTTTCATGATGTTATGCTTATAGGTCTATGTTCCACTTATAGAACGTGGAAAAAGGGTACTCTACTTTTCTATCCAAGATTACATTGTCTCATCAAAACTTATATAGAAATCTCCCAACAATTTCCCCATTTTGATGATGACAAAAGCCAAAAAAATAGATTAGGTAACTTCTTATATGAAAGAAAAAGAGAATCTCATGTTTGTAGTGTGAGAAAAAGCTTGCTGTATAATAAAATCCAAAGTATAGAATCTATAAATTCTTTTATAGGGGATGTTATTTCAGATATGATTCGTAAGCATGTTTTCTCCATCATTTTGTTCCTCAAAATAACTTTCTTTTAGTCTGATCATATTCTGAGCTTCTCCGTTGATGCTATTTTGCTGATTCCTCATACTTCGTTCCTCTCCACCAGTTCGAAATCGAGTCCTAATAAGACTTTTCAAATTGCATGGCTACGTTGGGAATCTGAATCCATCTCAGCCAAAAGTCTTCATAATAGAAGAGTTGTTCTCCCCTTTTGAGTTTTTCAATCAGCCTTTCTTGCCATGACAGCTTCCCTTCTCTCGCATGATACTAAAGGTAATTCCTAAATTCACAAAATTATTTGCATGATCACATATTAGTATCAGTTATCATATTCTGAAAATTCACATTTTTTAACAGTGTATAAATAAATAAAAATAGAATCCTAAAGAAGACTTTCACTTGAATTTCAGCTCAAAATCAATCTGTATCGCAAACCCTACCAAATCTTATAGGATTAATGAAATGCTTTTATATTTTTACAGAAGTCAGAAAACATATCCAAGTATAATATATTAAAATATCAACTAAAATAACATTTACATAATTAGTTATGAATTTTCCAAGTTAGCAGAAAACAAAGCATAGTGTATGCTGAAAACAGGTTATGTTTTAAAATTCGACATAAATCGTAAAAGACTCAAAAATTTACATACTAAATTTCTGCATCTACCTAAGAACTGGTTGTAAAATATAGTAAAATATCATACAAAAACTTGAAGGATACAGTTCAAGAAAACTGTCTGATTTAGACCTAAAAACCGGGCAAAAACTGTCTCTGAACAGCTTATCTTAGAAAAATCATAGAAAATTGGATTTAGCTCCAAATCTTCTGAAATTTTACACACACGTTCCAGACTTCATATAATAGATTGTGGTAAAAGGGTTTAGCCTAAATCGATCTCTACAACACACAGAAAATTCCAGAACAGAGCTGCAGATTATGAAACTTAAATCTGTACTCCTTTTTTCCATTCAAGAAAATTTATAAGCAACTTATTCTCAACCCTAATTCCAAAGAAAATCTTTGGACTTCATAATATATGCTGAAAGTAGGAAAATATCAGAATCTAAGAAAGAAACAAGAAGATTTAGCTAAATACCTTCAAAGTTGAAAGATGTAGAACTTAGTGAATATTTGGTTTCTCTTTTCTTTGCTTGCTTCCTTTTTCTTTTCTCTTCTTAGCCTTCCATTTCTTCCTTTCACACTTAAACTAATTAGTAGTTTGTGTGGCATGTTTTGGGGAGAAAGAGAGAGATGGTGACGGGTGGCAAAGATGAAAAGCCAATTAGCCTAATTAAGATTAACACTTAATTAAGATTATTAATTAATTATTTATTTCTTGGCATAATTAAGATTATCACTTAATTAATTAATTTTTAGGCTTAATTAATTAATTCTTATACATAGTTAATTAATTAGCAACATATATATATTTATATATCATTACACTTTAGTTAATTAATTAGAGTGTTATAATTTTACTTGTGTGATTAGAAGATATTTTGATACACAATGAATTAGGAATGCATATAAATATATGTGTCTATGATCACAAAAGAGACTAAAATTAATACTACATGCATAATTCATTTTACTAAATAATATTCATCATAAAAAAATACAATTTCCATTTCATACATGTATGTTCAAAATTGCATACTGTCTTAAGATTTTATTATAAAATATATATATATATATATATATGGATACACATTACGATATATGCATGTGTGTTCAAGTAAAATAATTTATCACATAAATAGATCATACGTAAAATTACATTAAATGAAGCATTCATAGGCACAAACGAGTAAGTTAAATGTCTTAACCTAATATAATCCTAATTCATTTAAACTTATCTATTATCTTATCTTTTATTTTCATCCATACTTGTCGAGTGAGTTGGGAGCGAGCTCGGTTTCCTCCATGAGCAATCCTGCAAAAACCCTTAAAATCTCGAAAGAAATATGTCATAAAATCTTTAAAATCATCAAGCACAACGTAATTCATAAATCATAAATTATAACTTTAAGTAATATAAGATCTCACACTTAAATTATTCATAATTGAACGCTAAAAGAAATTTTATAAAATATGCAATGCAAGTTTTCTTGAAAACAGGGTGTTACACTACTTGCACAAAAAATAATAAGTTATAGACAACAACAACCACAATAGAAGAACAAACCTTTGAGCAGAGCTGCTGCTCTAAGAAGGGATGAAGAAAAGTGGAGAGTGAGGAAAGCTAGGAGAAGAGGAAAATAGAAGAAGAAATGTGGATATGAAGGCTTGAAGTGATTGGTATGTATAAGAAGACAGAGTTAGCTAAGAAAGATGATGATGCCCTATACCAATACCCTCTTCAAGATGTTCCATGTTTTGATCCAGACCAGGTTATAGTCGAAGTATTAGTTTTGCTGGATCAAAGGCCCTTGAAAGAAAATCATGCATGGACTTAAAGTTGTTCGATAAGGTGACTCTACCGAATGAAAGAAATCCAACATTTGAACATATCACCCTATTCAAAAAGACTGAATATTTAAGATACTTCAGACATCTCTACCAGACAAGCTGCTTTAGAAATTATGATACATGTCTCTCTGTATTAGAGAAATATGAGAAGCTGACTGGAGAAAGAGAGCAGAAACGCAGAAACAACAGATTGAAAGAGTGAAACAAGATAAAGAAGTGCATTCTATGATGACATCTGGCTTAGATAGAAGTTGGAGGAATCCTATCAAGACTCTATTATCAATTGATGGAATGGGACATCCAGAGAACAAAGCAGAAGACCTAAAGAGAGTTCAACAAAGAGACAACTCTTTCGCCAATAATCATGAAGAGCTGAAGACAAGAAGACTGAAGATCAACACTAAGCAGCTTACTGCATTACTTTTTGTATTACTTCTGAAAGTTGTACTTACTCTATCTTTCTTTTGCTTACTGTAACTTGTACCTTCTGAAACCTCTTTAATATACAAGTTACTTTTAGCCCGATCAAGTTCACAACTTGTGAACTTTATGCATGTTTTAATCTTATTATATTTGTATAGTATGATGGATATATCTGTTATATTTATTTAGTTCTTTTTAATCATCATGCTTTGATTTTTATGCTTAGCTAGGTTTAAGTTCCTTTTACTCTGATGCATAACTTATGTATCTTAGAAATAAATATAGTTTATGCTTTATTGCAGTAGTCTTTTATGTTTCGATGCACTAGCTTAAATTTAATTCTTTTATTCTTTTGTATAGTACAAATGATTCATTTTGTACATTTTGAATACTATGACTATCAGATATAATGAAAAGAATATCCTGATACTCTGTAATGAACTACATAATGTAAAGGTTTTAATCATCATAAAAATTAGGAAAATTGGTAGAATATTATTATTTAGATTTTGATGAGACACAACACAAGTGTAATAGGAAAGTAGAGTAGCCCATTTTTCACATTGTTTAAGTGAAATTAAACTAGTATTTGAGTCTAGAACATAGGATGAAGAATGATGGAGATCAAGATACAGTAGCTGAAAGATCAAGTGAATAACTGCTATAAGTAGTAAGAAAACTGTTACTATAAACTAGAAGAATACAACATAGTATGTCGTAAGCAGTAAAGATACAATAAGAGACTTAGTACGCTGAAGACAGGTTACAGAAAGCAAGTGCTACACTCAACAAAATCAAAGAGACAAGAAGAAAAAAAGCTAAGTCTCTGATATCAATGTAATATGAGGAAGGTCAGCTAAAGTCCAAAGACCAATAACTTCAAAACTAGCCAATAGAAATAAGCTGAAAGATACAGTACAAAGAGCCAGTAGATAGTCGACACGTGTCCTGACAGACTGCATAAAGCTACAATCTAGTACAACCGCATTTAATAGCATGGAGTGCAAGACAAGGAAAATTTAATGTAAGCCTTTGAAGCCATTTAATGCGAGCTCTACAACACAAAAGAGGATTCAAAGTCAAGGGAATATGTCTCTTTACAACAAACATATTTCCTCACCTATAAATAGAGGAAGAGTCAATTAAAATTGATGTAAGACTTTGAAGGCATTTAAAGCAAGCTCTACAAAATGAAAGAGGATTCAAATTCAAAGGAATGTCTTTCTTTTCAATGGACATATTTCCTCACTTATAAATAGAGGAAGAGTCGACTTGAATTACTAGTGAAACTACAACTCTCTAAGCTCTAGCAATAAAGCTTTTAAGTTCTAAGTGTCTTGAAAATGACAAGTTTCAGTCATTCAACCTCAAGAAGCAGTCAAGCTTTTAAGTTCTTTTAACCTTTGTTGTTGGTCCCAAGTGGTATAGAGGTTCGAAGGGGGTGAATGAACCTATATCATTTTTTAAAACTTTTTGAACTTGTGGAGCTATAACCTAGAAAGCTTACAGGACAGGATGCAGTTTATCTTACAACAATATCAAGCAGTGCTGCTTACTGTAACTAAGAGTTCTTGCAGCGGAAATGTAAACTTTTCTAAGAGAGTTTCTTTTGAAAACCTTGAAATATGAACTTTAGCAAAGTATTTTATGCAGGATGATAAGAGATATGGATCCAGCAGGTAGATATGCAGGGAATATAAATACAACAAAACAACAACAAGGGTCTTATAATGGTTCGAATGTGGTGTAATCTTTGTACATCCACTCTATTCTTTTTTCAAGGAGGAACTTCTTTAGTACGTTTGATTTCCAAGACTCAACCATACAAACACTCAACCATACAAACACTCAACCTAACAAAGTATCACCTACTGGAACTTAGCTTCCACACAGGTTGCTCAAATCCTAAAGGCAGAGCCACATAGGATCCTTCAAACTCATACAAAGTCATTACATTAAATCTTAAGACTAAACACTCACCAAGGAACGACTTCATATCAACTAAGGATACCTAAAATAATCATAGCACACAACACAGAGGTAAAAAGGTATATAATATTTTTCTTCAACTTGTCCTTGAAACAACCTTTGGATTTCTCGAACTTGGGCCAAATACTTGACTGCTTTTGAGGTTGAGTGACCAAAACATATAGCTTTAAGGGCACTTAGAACTTGAGAGGTTTCTTACTTGAGATTTTATGATTTTAGTGTTTCAGTAGTTGTAACAGTCAACTCTAACTCTATTTATAGGTGAAAGAGTATGTCCATTGAAGAGAGACACTCTCCTTTGAATTTGAATTCTCTTTAAAGTGTGTAGAGCTCGCATTCAATGCCTTCAAGGGCATGCATTAAATTTTCATTATCTTGCATTCCAGGGTAGTAAATGCAGTTGTACTAAGTTGCAGCTTTATGCAGTTTGTCAAGTCACGTGTCTGATGCTTACTAGCTCTCTACACTGCATCTTTCAGCTTGTCTCTACTGGCTAGTTTTGAAGTGATTGATCCGCGAACTTCAGCTGATCTACCTCGTACTGCATTAGTGTTAGAACATTGATACTTGTTCTTTTTATCTCCTTGATCTTCGAGGATGCAACACTTGGTTTCTGCAATCTGTCTTCATGTAGTAATACAGTTCATTATCTCTTTGTTGTATCTTTTCTGATTACAGTAACTTAACATACTGCTTACAGCTCATCTATGTTGTAGCCTTTCTTGCTTTCAGTAGCGGTCTTCTTACTGCTTGCAGCAATTCTTAGCTTGATATTTCAGCTACAGAATATTGATCTCCATAATTCTTCATCCCATTTTCTAGACTCAAAAGCTAGACTAATCTCACTTACACATTATGAAAAATGGGGCACTCTACTTTCCTATTACACTTGCGTTTTATCTCATCAAAATATAAATAATAAATTCCTAAAAATTTCCTCATTTTTATGATGACAAAACAGTTACGTTATGGTTCATTGCAGAGTATTAGATAATATTTTAACACTATATCAGATGGTCATAGGTTTCAGAATGTACAAAAGAATCCTATACACTACCTAGGTTTGAGAATGTAAAAAAAAATCCTATACACTATACTCAATAAGCAGAAAACTAATTTAAAACAAACAGAATCAACAATAAAAAAAACTTCATAAAAAACAAAGAAGGTAGACAAACCAAACCTAAATATTCTTTAGGATCATCCGATTATATATCTGGCTATTTCAACATCTTTCAAATATCAACACGAATCATTTCGTTCAATTTGAAACAAGGTTGCAAAATTCGAAAATTGCTAGTGGGGTGTTTTCCAAGCGCCTAGAGCCAAAGCCGACTTGGGGGCAACTAGGGACCGACGAGGCGCCGATGATTTTTTTATTATTATTTTTACATGACCTATATTTAATTATATGTACAGAAAATTTAGAAAATGTGGAGAATATTGTTCTGATTTCTATCCGACCATAAAGCATTTTATCCAAAGACCCCAAACACACATCAAATTCAAAATGATACATATTAAGTTATTAACCACTCAAATAGGCAAATAAGCTAATTGTAGCACCCCGGGTCAAAATGAGCATAATTGAATAATTAAACATTTGAACCCCGACTTAATAATTATGTGCGTATGTTTTGACTGTTTAATTTAGTACGTGCGTTTCAGATACTTGGTTAACGCTGGTTTTAGTTTTAGATGGGTATTTTTTTCGTGACATGGAACCTAGAATACGATTTTACCAAGAGATTCGTATCAGAAATAAGAGAAAATAGAAACAAACTAGGGGTCAATCGGAGACCCGTAGCTCAACTGACGAAGGAAAGGGTAAAATTACAATAAAAGGTAAAAATAAAAATAATATTTTAATGAAAGGTAAATGAAGATATTTTTGGTAAATGGTAACTTTTCAACGGTAAAAAGGTAAATTCCAAAATCTATAAATAGGGGCTCATAACTTTCAAAACTTATACGTTTTCAAAGCCGACGACCCGAGCGACGCTCGCGACGCGAACACGTAAGTTCTCTTTCTTTTCTTTTCCTTTACGTTTTAATTTTCCACCGCCGCCGGAGTGCCGCCGGAGCGCCGCCGGAAACCGCCGTCGCCGGAGCCGCCGCCGCCGTTGCCGGAAAAGTCGCCGGAGCCGCTGCTGCCGTCGCCGGAAAGTCGCCGGAGCCGCCGCCGGAGCCGTCGGAAACGTCGCCGGAGCCGCCGCTGCCGTCGCCGGAAAAGTCGCCGGAGCCGCCGCCGCCGGTGGTGGTGGCTGGTGCTGCTGGGCGCGCCGGGTGCGCATGCCGGACGCCGGGTGTGCACGCCGGGAGGCGCCGGGCAACGGGCGCGCGGGCGCGGGCGCCGGGGATCCAGCGCGCACGGGCGACGGGAGCAGCAAGCGCGCGACGGGCGCGCGGGCGCGGGCGACGGGGAATCAGTGCACGCGCGGGCGCGGGCGACGGGGATCCTGTGCGCGCGTCGGGTGCCGTCGTGCACGCCGAGCGCGCACCGTCGAGTTTTTGTACCCGCCCGACCGAGTCTTTTTGTACGTCGGGTCGACCGGGAGTCGGGGCCCAGTCAAAGTCAACCTTTTGACCAAAATTACCAAAATACCCTTCGATATTAAAACTCTCCGTTCGAGCTCGTTTCAACTCCGATCGAGCTCATTCTTTTTCCGTAGCGACCCTAATCCTTTCCTCTATCATATCAGTTGCTGAACTGATCTTTTCTCCCTTGTCTCATCGACCTCGATCTCTTGATCTATCGATCCGTCTCGTCTCTATCGAACGATTCTTCTCTACGGCTATCTTTATACATTTTAAATATAAGTTTTAAGCGTATTAATGATGTAAGAAATTTTGTAAAATTGTGTAGGCTATCCATTGGGTTGGTATTAGTTGGAGTGGGAATCAAGATACCAAGTCTTTGATACTAGCGACTCACGTGGTAACCACCGAACAAGGTGGGGGTAACTTCTGAACCCTAATAACTCTATTTGTTTAATGTTTTCCATATTTGATATATGAACTGTTGAACTCTACGTGCTGTGATTATTTGCTATGATTACTATGTACGTGCATACATTATGAATATGATATATGTGGACGGAAGTCCAAAGTCATGTTAAGATGGACTGGTGGCCCATAAAAGCACCATATGTTAAGATGGACTGGTGGCCCATAAAAGCACCATATGTTAAGATGGACTGGTGGCCCATAAAAGCACCATACGTTAGGGATGGACTGGTGGCCCGTAAAAAGCACTAGCAGAACGGAGGTCCATGATCTCGTTCTGGGATGGACTGGTGGCCCGTAAAAAGCACCAACGGAATGGAGGTCTATGATCTCGTTCTGGATGGACTGGTGGCCCGTAAAAAGCACCAATGGACTGGTGGCCCATAAAAGCACCATATGTTAGATGAGTACTCTTAGAGTTATGTGTCCGTATTATATGTGCAATGCATTATATGTGCTGTGTCTCATTGCTGAACTATTATATATGTTGGATCTGTGTATCTGCTTAATAATGTTAAAAACTTGGTGATTAATTCCACGAGTGTATTCAACGCACTCACCCCCCACCTGTACTCACACTACAGGAGAAGAAGAGAATCTTGATGCGTAGAGAGAGGGGTGCCCTATCAGCCGAGTCCATCTTCCGGTTTTACCTTTTTAAGGATATGTTGTTCGTTTGTAAAAGAAAACTATATTTCTTCTTCTTTGTAAAGGATCCTGATGTTTTTCCGCTGTTATGTAAAATGGTTTTATTTCGGCTAGACGCCGAGGATTTGTATACATAAAATCGTATGTTCTTTTTCCCAAAGATTTCTATTTTATTTCATGCACGTCTTTTTCCCCTTCTTTCTTCACGCCCGCAAGTAAAACTCTGATAAAATACGAAAAGATTTTGGGGCGTGACAGATGGTATCAGAGCCTAGTTCTACCCTTTGTAGGACTTTGCTCGAACTTGTTTGATAAAGTGAAAATGAGAAAAAATGTGTTTTGAAAATGAGAAAATCTTTTCTAAAAGAAATGGATAAGCACCATCCTCTCTCTATGAGTATCTCTCTCTGAAAATGGACTGGATATAAAGAGTGTTCATCTGTTATATGTTATCTTGTTTGCATGATACATACGGTTTAGGTTTGATGAAGCGTTAAGGATATACGGTTAGGGTTTGATGAAGTGTTAAGGATATACGGTTTAGGTTTGATGGGGTGTTAAGGATATTGTGCCACGATAAAAAGATCTTTTAAAAACCTCTAGATGTCACTACAATCGACACACTGCTCTGAGTCACCGCCACAAAGCCGCTGACTGCAGCAGCGTGAGCTAGTGTGCGAGTATGGCCGTTCGCGGGAGTTGATGTTGTGTGACTGATAGTTGAAACTACCATGGGCCCTTGTTCACAACAAGTGTGCTAATGAGTGGGTTTTCACAGTTCGTGGTTACGATATGTAAAATCGCTTTAGATGCATGAGGTCTAGGGGGACCATGTGAGGATGTCAGTGATATGTTTCGAGATGTATTGCTATGATGTACTGTTCTGGTTGGTATATGCAAGTTGGATATACGCTATCCTACATGACAAGATTATGAAGGGTTTATAAATGAATGACAGAGAATCTATTGAGAATATTATATGATTTATGGAGTAACGTTTATCGGTACCATGATATCTGCTATTTGTTAATCTGTTGTGATATGTATTGATGAGTTATGTGGGGTAGATGATAAAAAGTTAGTTTTCGTTTGTTGCTTTAAGAGTTATGCCTAAAGGACGGCCCCGAAGAAAGCAAACACCAACGGTCAATCAACCAGAACGGGAAGTAGATGCAAGCATGGGAGATTTAGTATCTGTTCTACGGGGACTGACACAACACTTTGAGGTAACTCGAGCCATACCCCCACCGGCAAGAACCGATCCGAATCTCATCTATGAACAGTTCCGGCGATTTAACCCGCCGACTTTTGACGGGAAAGGGGAACCGACAGACGCGGAAGAGTGGCTAAGGTCACTCGACCGGTTGTTTGGACATCTGACGTGTACCTAGGAACAAAAGGTCTCCTGTTCAATTTTCCAGCTCACAGACGAAGCGAGTCACTGGTGGGATTCATATGAAAGAACTCTGCTGCCAGCTCAAAGACAGGGAATGACTTGGGAGAAGTTTAAGGAAGTGGTTTCTCATCACTTCATCCCTCAATCTTACCAAGATAGAAAGGAAACAGAGTTTCTACATCTCCGTCAAGGAACCGCGACGGTAGGAGAGTACGAGCGAAGGTTTAACCATCTGAGCAGATATGCCACTCACCTGGTTGACACTGATGACAAAAAGGCCCGATGATTTAGAAAGGGGCTTTGTCCAGAGATTGGATCCATCTTGGCTGGGCAGGGGACAATGACCTATGCTAACGTCATGGAGAGAGCCCAAGAGATCTCCTCTTGTCTGCACTCGGACGTTTTACCACCCAAGGAGGTTGATGAGATAATCGGGAAGAGAAAGTGGACCGAACCAAGCCAGAGCTTTAATAAAAACAAATTCCCAAGGAATAACGATACACCGCTTCTACCTACTGCTAGGCCAACAATCACATGTCCCAAGTGTGGGAAGTCGCATGCGGGGCCCTGCCTCCATGGAACCCGAAATTGCTATAAGTGTGGGGAACCGGGACATATAGCGCGCGACTGCCAGAAGTTCGAGAATCAAGTAGCTGCAGCACAGAGGCTAAGGCCAGGGGCAGGCTAGGCTTGGGCTTTTGCTCTCACCCATACAGAGGATATTAAGAGATAGGTTACGAACAATGAACCTTTAGTACTATATATGTACAAGGATATGTAGAGGCTTTACCACCCTGTAGTAGTGTACATAATCCTTTTGTATAATGTACGAGCGACCCATCTTTTGCTCATGCGTATAAGATACCAGTTCGACTTTTGCTAATCAATGGAATCTACGTTTTCTTCTGTCCTCGCATTTCGTGTTTAATTTCTTTACCTATAGTGCTGATATGACGGTGGATCTGTTGAAATATGAAGACGGTAGGATAGTCGCTAAAACCCTAGAGGTTAGCATTCCGTCAGGGAAGACGGTGAAAACAAAACACTTATACCGTCACCTGAAGATTGCTTTTGAGGATAAGATCCTTCTAGCTGATCTCCACGCATTGGAGATAAAAGATTTTGACATAATCTCAAGGATGGACTAACTAGAGCCCAATCACGCAATAATCAAGTGTCGTGCGAGAGAGATCGTCTTGCAAGCATCGAGAGAACCGGAGTTCAAGGTCCATGGAACATGAGTTAAAGGCAACTCAAGGATTATACCGGCCACGAAGACAACCGAAATGCTTATCAAAAGGAATTGCGAAGCTTGGTTGGTCAACATGGAGAACTCCGAGAGAGAACCGACTACTATCGAGGAAGTGTCGGTGATCAAGAAATACCTGAACATGTTTCTAAAGGAGTTCACCGTTTTGGAAAGAAGGGTAAACTGAAACCAAGGTACGTGGGACCGTTCGAAATCTTGGATCAAGTTGGGGAGGTCGCGTACCGACTAGCTCTACCACCGGACTTTGTTGGGGTGCACAATGTCTTCCATGTGTCTATGCTACGGAAATATATTTTTGATCCAAATCATATAATCGATCGAGAATGCATCGAACTGGAAAAGAATCTGACATATGAGGAAGTCCCGATAGCCATCTTGGACAGAAACAAACGACAACTTAGGAATCGAGAGATAGCTATAGTGAAGGTCCAGTGGAGCCGTCACGGAAAGGAAGAGGCAACCTGGGAATTAGAGGATGAGATTTCGAGAAAATACCCCGACATACCGATCCTAGGTATACGTTGGTTTATCTTTCTAAGTACGCGCTCAATTTCGAGGATGAAATTATTTTAAGGGGTAAGGGATGTAGCACCCCGGGTCAAAATGAGCATAATTGAATAATTAAACATTTGAACCCCGACTTAATAATTATGTGCGTATGTTTTGACTGTTTAATTTAGTACGTGCGTTTCAGATACTTGGTTAACGCCGGTTTTAGTTTTAGATGGGTATTTTTTTCGTGACATGGAACCTAGAATACGATTTTACCAAGAGATTCGTATCAGAAATAAGAGAAAATAGAAACAAACTAGGGGTCAATCGGAGACCCGTAGCTCAACTGACGAAGGAAAGGGTAAAATTACAATAAAAGGTAAAAATAAAAATAATATTTTAATGAAAGGTAAATGAAGATATTTTTGGTAAATGGTAACTTTTCAACGGTAAAAAGGTAAATTCCAAAATCTATAAATAGGGGCTCATAACTTTCAAAACTTATACGTTTTCAAAGCCGACGACCCGAGCGACGCTCGTGACGCGAACACGTAAGTTCTCTTTCTTTTCTTTTCCTTTACGTTTTTATTTTCCGCCGCCGCCGGAGTGCCGCCGGAGCCGCCGCCGCCGTTGCCGGAAAAGTCGCCGGAGCCGCTGCTGCCGTCGCCGGAAAGTCGCCGGAGCCGCCGCCGGAGCCGTCGGAAACGTCGCCGGAGCCGCCGCTGCCGTCGCCGGAAAAGTCGCCGGAGCCGCCGCCGCCGCCGGAAAAGTCGCCGGAGCCGCCGCCGCCGGTGGTGGTGGCTGGTGCTGCTGGGCGCGCCGGGTGCGCATGCCGGACGCCGGGTGTGCACGCCGGGAGGCGCCGGGCAATGGGCGCGCGGGCGCGGGCGCCGGGGATCCAGCGCGCACGGGCGACGGGAGCAGCAAGCGCGCGACGGGCGCGCGGGCGCGGGCGACGGGGAATCAGTGCACGCGCGGGCGCGGGCGACGGGGATCCTGTGCGCGCGTCGGGTGCCGTCGTGCACGCCGAGCGCGCACCGTCGAGTTTTTGTACCCGCCCGACCGAGTCTTTTTGTACGTCGGGTCGACCGGGAGTCGGGGCCCAGTCAAAGTCAACCTTTTGACCAAAATTACCAAAATACCCTTCGATATTAAAACTCTCCGTTCGAGCTCGTTTCAACTCCGATCGAGCTCATTCTTTTTCCGTAGCGACCCTAATCCTTTCCTCTATCATATCAGTTGCTGAACTGATCTTTTCTCCCTTGTCTCATCGACCTCGATCTCTTGATCTATCGATCCGTCTCGTCTCTATCGAACGATTCTTCTCTACGGCTATCTTTATACATTTTAAATATAAGTTTTAAGCGTATTAATGATGTAAGAAATTTTGTAAAATTGTGTAGGCTATCCATTGGGTTGGTATTAGTTGGAGTGGGAATCAAGATACCAAGTCTTTGATACTAGCGACTCACGTGGTAACCACCGAACAAGGTGGGGGTAACTTCTGAACCCTAATAACTCTATTTGTTTAATGTTTTCCATATTTGATATATGAACTGTTGAACTCTACGTGCTGTGATTATTTGCTATGATTACTATGTACGTGCATACATTATGAATATGATATATGTGGACGGAAGTCCAAAGTCATGTTAAGATGGACTGGTGGCCCATAAAAGCACCATATGTTAAGATGGACTGGTGGCCCATAAAAGCACCATATGTTAAGATGGACTGGTGGCCCATAAAAGCACCATACGTTAGGGATGGACTGGTGGCCCGTAAAAAGCACTAGCAGAACGGAGGTCCATGATCTCGTTCTGGGATGGACTGGTGGCCCGTAAAAAGCACCAATGGAATGGAGGTCTATGATCTCGTTCTGGATGGACTGGTGGCCCGTAAAAAGCACCAATGGACTGGTGGCCCATAAAAGCACCACATGTTAGATGAGTACTCTTAGAGTTATGTGTCCGTATTATATGTGCAATGCATTATATGTGCTGTGTCTCATTGCTGAACTATTATATATGTTGGATCTGTGTATCTGCTTAATAATGTTAAAAACTTGGTGATTAATTCCACGAGTGTATTCAACGCACTCACCCCCCACCTGTACTCACACTACAGGAGAAGAAGAGAATCTTGATGCGTAGAGAGAGGGGTGCCCTATCAGCCGAGTCCATCTTCCGGTTTTACCTTTTTAAGGATATGTTGTTCGTTTGTAAAAGAAAACTATATTTCTTCTTCTTTGTAAAGGATCCTGATGTTTTTCCGCTGTTATGTAAAATGGTTTTATTTCGGCTAGACGCCGAGGATTTGTATACATAAAATCGTATGTTCTTTTTCCCAAAGATTTCTATTTTATTTCATGCACGTCTTTTTCCCTTCTTTCTTCACGCCCGCAAGTAAAACTCTGATAAAATACGAAAAGATTTTGGGGCGTGACACTAATAGTCATCTACTGAAAATCTAAAATGGTCAAATGTAAGTCATATGAGTCCATAACACATCATAAACCAAATATTAATAAAGTCATACACACAATTTGGTCTTCAGTTTTTTTATATTTATAATTATAATAAAATTAAAATAGAAAAAGGAAAATTAGGTCTAAGGTCTAGGAAATCAATTTTTGGGTCTAGGAAAACAATTTTTGGGACAATTTTCAACAAAATTGGGTCGGTTAATGACCGACTAGCATCTAGTTGGCCGACTAGGCCGATTTCTGCAATAATGCTTTGAAATCATTTTTTAGTTAAATTCCAATTGCAATAAAGAGTTCAAAAATTGAGTGAACCAGTAAAACATTAGACAAACATGATTTGTCTGGGCGTGGGTTGACCTGGATCCGCACACTTTTACTTTTTTTTTGGCCCTGACCTCTATGTTATGTTAGTCATATCTTTATATTATATTAGTCATACATTTATGTTATATTAGTCATATCTTTATGTCCAGATATCATACCTTTTCTAATATTTTTAACTCTAAAAACACCCTAATTTTGCCACAATATCTATATGTTTACCTTTATGTGATAATATTCATACCTTTATATGATATTACTTATACATTTATATCAACATAGTCATACATTTATATAATATATAAATGTACAACTAACATAACTAAAAGGTATATTTAACATAACTAAAAGATATGACTGTTATAACTAAAAAGAATGAAAAGGTTAATACGTTTGTCTAAAAAAATACTAAGGTACAGCTAGTCATACAAAAGGTATAACTAACATAACTAAGAGGTATGACTAACACTACTAAAATTTATAGTTAACATATACATAAAGGTCTAACACCTAGGAGCATGTTTGGGCAGATTTTGTCTGCGACATAGTGGCACGTTCGGTGCGTAGCGGGCCGAGTCGACCCGAGTGCACTGATTTAGAGCCCGTGCACCAGGTGCACAAAAGTTTTTGTCACACGATTTTGCTAACTTTACTATGTAAAAGTCGATCAAATTCGAGATAGGTCAAAACATTTTATTCTATATTTTTATACTAATTGTTATAACGTTTGTGAAGTTAATATTTTGGTATATGTTAAATGAAGTGAATGCACATACATGACTAAATTTCTAAGTCTCTTAAATATAATTTTTAACTCAAATTCTACTGTGCACTAAGTGCACGAATTTAAGTTCTATGCAATCTGAATTGTCCCGACCCGCATCAGCGAGTTTTTGATTAATTTTATTTTTTTGTGATTCATGTGTTATCTTTATGTTATATCTGCATGACCTTTTTGTTATATTATGTACTGTAGAAAAGGAAGAATTTCAGAGCATTTTTTGAATCAAATTATTTTTATGTGATATTACTCATACCTGTATATGATATTAGTTGCACTTTTATATATTACATAAATGTATATATATGTATAAATTGTGTTGAAATTCTTCATTTTTTTCCTAAATTACAGTATATAAAAGTAAGAACATTTGTACATAAAACTAATATGATCGGACGGGCAGATCCAGATCGATCCAATTGTATGAATTTAGATCCATACAGTTGTGCATAGAAGACCAACTCAATTTTCATTTATTTAAATAGATTAGTTGGATCGTTAGTTGTATCAAACCCCTAATAATTGAATAACAATATCCTAGTAAAACTAATTTAACTATTTAATTTGATACTCTAAATTAAATGACTAAAGCACTTCTGATTTGGTCGAATTTAAGTGTACCGGAGTTCCCGCCTTAAACCGAACTAAAGTCAAAGTGAACAAGTGTGAACCACTTTAAGAAAACGAACTATTAATTACGCGGTCTTGTTGATGAACTAATTTAATTCAAGATATGTCAGCGAACTAATCAGTGATGGGAAAGGAACGAACAAATGTGAATTCAACTGACCGCTATTTTCGTGTTTCAGTTGCCCATTTTCCATGTTTTTTTGGGAAATCTTAACTACCACGTATTCCAGGGAGTATATATACTTATTATATTCATTCTTTCATTCTTCCATGCACAAATATATTAAAAACACACATGTATATATTACTTGAGAAATTTGTTTAGCAAACCTATTGACTTGAGCGTCGGAGTTCCGTCGCCGGGAACCCCTCCCGGTGTTTGTTTTGCAGGTATTGGAGTCAAAAAGGTTTCGGGTTTTCGTCTGTACAAGCATTAGATCGGAGCAAGATCAATTGGCGCCGTCTATGGGAACGATTTTTGAGTTTTAAGATGTTGAGATAACAATTATGGTAAATACCAGATGATCGAGAATAAGGGTAGAGATAGGTGAACCGTTAGGGTGGCGCGATGATGGAGGTGATAATTGGAGTTCTACCCCGGTAGATCCTCCCCGCACCATCACTTTAACACCAGAAGAACTTTTCGATTTGATATCGTCGGCAGTTCAGAAGGCTTTGAGTAAGCAGAGGGTGGAATCACAACATGACGATGTTGGGGTTAATGTCGAAAATGAACAAAAAGACGATAAATAACAGACTGATGAAAGGGACAGTCAATTTGATCACCCCAAGGGCCAGAAACGAGATCATGACGAGCTGTCAGAGAAGATGGATGAGCTGAAGAGAGAGCTACGGGAGGTACAGCGTAATGTTCGGCAGGTTCTGAAGAGTTCAAGGGGAAATCCCTTTTCTGATGAGATAATAGAGGACGAACTACCGGTTTCTTTTCGGCCAGTGAATTTCGATTATGATGGCACTACCGATCCGTGGGACCTTTTGTGTTGGTTTGGAAATACTGCCCTCTTGCATCAGTATTCGGATGGCATCAAGTGTAGGGTGTTCACTACCACTCTCACAAGTGATGGAGCAATTCATGACTTCGAGCAACTGTCAGATTTGTTCTTGCATCAGTTCGACAGTTCCAGAAGGTAACTGCGATCTACCCAGACTTTGTTTGGGGTTAAACAAAAAGTGGAAGAGATGTTGAGAGAGTATGTCAAGAGATTTACGGCTGCAACTCTGGAAGCTCCCGAAGCTTCGGACGACCTAGTGGTCAGTGCCTTTATACAAGGCTTGAAGAGGGCGACCTTCATACCTCCCTAGTTAAGAAGACGCCTAGAAATTTTGATGATATATTACAGAGAGCTACTAAGTACATTAATTTGGAAGAAGCAGTTCGGATTAAGAAGAGTGAAGGCTCTAATCGAGCGATCGAGCAGGACGCAGGAACAGGATGTAGCAAGGAAGAAGGAGTCAGGGGAGTTTCGAACAAAGTTTGAGCTCCCACCGTTGCAAGACACCAAGATAGGTCGGAGATATGACCAATACACACCATTAATGATCCCGCCCAGACAAGTATTGATGGAGATCTAGAATTTTCCACAAATGAGATGGCCGGCGACCTGGAACCCAAATCCAAGAAGCCACCAACTTTCGGGAATGGCAAGTTATGTCGTTTTCATAATGAATATGGACATGATACTGACGAATGTTTGCATTTGAGGGATGAACTGGAAAGACTGATTAAGGAGAACAAGTTGACGCATTATGTTCGTCGCCCACGACAAGATGATAGAGAACAACAAAATGTCCAAGAAGAACCAATAAGAAAAAGAAAACAAAAATGACCTGAGTTACCTCCACCTCCACCACTCCCACCACGGAACATGCTTGAACGGGAAGAGAGGCCCACCATACACATGATCATGGGAGGACTGACAAACAGAGACTTGAATAGAGTTTGAAAAACAATACTGAGCTCCATTTAGCAGAAATGAGGTTTATATTAAGGCCAGTTCAGCTTGAATGAAGAAACTATATACTAGAAATGCCACACTTTTGTATGTATTCTCCACTCCTTTCTATTTGTTTTAAAGGAACTGATAAACTTAATGGTTGTGTCTTTTCTACTTTGCTTTCTGTTTTATTTCATATAGTTGCTCTTATACTTGATTAACTTGCCGATTAAGCGAACTAAAGTATTCCCTCGAAATACTCCTGATTAAGCGAATTGAAGTATTCCCTCGGAATACCTTGATTAAGCGAATTGAAGTATTCTGTAACACCCCGTTCCCATTTCAAATGGAAATAGGTCGTCACCCTTTACTTACTTAGGAATTAAAGGAATTATAATCATTTTTCTAATATACAGTGGAAGACTTAAAAGCGAAGACACGAGAATTATTAAATTTTATTTTTTAGATATAACATATATATAATTATATATCGACTATTAATCAAATCTAGTCGTGTCTCACCCACATTTCTAGGAAAAATGTTTGAACCAAAGACTCAAATGAATTACACAACAAAATATATATATATAATAGGATACGAGTCTAGGCCCATAGTTTTTCATATAATACATGTTTAAACAACATATTGCTTTTTAAAGAAAAAGAAACATAGTTCTTGCATATCTATTTAAAAGTGACAGTGAGAGTCCGCCCAGCCTGCTACACGTCCTCGTCATCATCTGCCGAGCTTGAAAATTAAAAAGTAACATCATGAGACACCTCCGGAGAGGGATCCCAGTGGGATAACCTTACAGTCTAATATATTGAAGCAATTAAATCGTTAAGCAAGTACTACATGTCATCATCAAGGAATGTGGGAATCGCAATCGCTCGCCCACTAAACCTTACATCATCATCATCATCATAAAGGAATGTGGGAATCGCTCGCCCACTAAACCTTGCATAGACCAGGCACTTTTCACCCTTATGGTCGCTTTCATAGACCAGACACTTTACGCCCTTATGGTCACTTTCATAGACCAGGTACTTTACGCCCTTATGGTCGTCGCCGAGTATGGAAGTTACATACCGGTTATAGCTACGGACTTCAGTCGTAGATTTTCATACATAACTTATCAATTCAATTAACAACACATGGTAGAGAGTAGAAGTTACCCACATGTACGCTAAAAGTGCAAGGATTGTCTCCAGATTCACCGATTGTCTCGACTGCGCTCGACACATTTAACTGATTAGCCTCCTTATATCGTATAACACAATCTTTTTTATTTATATTAGGTTACATTAACCTAAAACACATTCATACTTATAACTTAATTGTTTAAGCATTTAAACTAGCAATTTTAGACCTAAAGGACATATAAAGGTGTAACAATTTTAATAATTCACACATATTTCCTAAAATCACATAATTATTCATATAATAATATAACTCATTTTAGTATAACATGCTGAAATTTCATGAATTTTAACAGCTTGTAAAAATAATTAAAAGTCACACATCTAACTAGTCTTTTCACTTCAATCCTAGCTCCAAAACAGCCTTCAAATGAAAAATTCACCATACCCTATAGGATTGAAGAAATGATTTCATATTTTTACAGTAACCAGAAAACACATTAAAGTATAACATATAAAAATATCAATCAAAAATAAGATTCACACAATTAGTTATGAATTTTCGAAGTTGGTAGAAAACAGGGTATCATCTAGACCGAAAACAGACCATATTGTAAAATTAATTATAATTTGTACATGACTCCAAAAATGTCATAGTAAATTTCTAAATACTTATAAGAACGTGTACTACAACATAGTAAAACATGGTTTATAAATACGATTTCAATAAATAGTTATGGCTTTTAGAACAAGACTGAAAACAGGACATCATCGACACTGAAAACAGGTTATATTGTAAAATCCGGCATAAATCGTACAAAACTAAAACAAATTCATAATAAATTCCTACACGTACCTAAGAACAGGTTCTTAAACATATCAAAAGATCATGCATAAGTTCGAAGTATACTGTGTCCAGAAAATTATAGAGTTCAGACCTAAAACAGGGCAAAAACTGTCTCCGAACAGTTTATCTTAGAAAAATCATATAAAATTGAATTCAACTCCAAATCTTCTGAAATTTTACAGACATACTCTTGATTTCATATACTTCAATCTGGCAAAAGGATTCAATCTCTAAGTTTTTCGAACACATCCAAAACAGAAACAAAACAAAGCATATCCTTAAGCCTATTCTAGAATCAACTTATTCCCCCATTCAAACAACATATAATCCCAACAAATTGCCAAAGAACATCTTTGGACTTTCTAACCTAAGGTATTAAGCATAAATCATAAGATTTAATGAAGGATTCATAAGAGTTTAGCCAAAAATACCTTTAGGGTTTGAGGAAGAATTTGATGAATACTTGATCTTTGCTTTCCTTTTATCTCCTATGGTAACTTATCTATGGCTTTGGCTCCTATATGAAGTGGTCGATAGAGAGAGAGAGATCCTCAAGCAAGGGTGTGTTGCATGTTGCATGTTGCAAGTTGGGAGATATTTTTACATGTTGCAATTAGAGTGGTGAGGTGGCTAGGCTAGTTCACTTAGTCATAGGTTAGCAAACTTATCAAGGAAGCTTTGGATTAAAATAAAAGTTAAACTAATTATTTATCTTGATATTTTCATGTTTCATATTACATATATATATAAGTATATGTATACTTATTGAAGGACTAATAATCATAAGGTAATGTATAATTCACATAAATGTGGAAATTGCTTAGCATAGAATCAAGTATTAAATTTCCATTTGTACTTAAATTAATAATAATAAGCATCGGGGTTTTTTTTTTAATAATTACTATAATGCATGCTCATTCAAGTAAGACGTTTTATTTCATAAATGCACATATAAAGATCATAAGTAAAATTTCATGTAAAGAGAGCATATAAACTTAAAATCATTTTATTCAATTAAATATAATTAACATCTTATCTTTTTACTTTCATTTATATGTGTCGAGTGAGTGGAGATCGAGCTCGGTTTCCTCCGTAAGTCATCCTGCAAAAACCCTTAAAATCTCGAAAGAAAAACATGTCATAAAATCTTTAAAATAAACAAGCACAACGAAATCATAAATCATAACTTAATGTAATATAAGATCTCACACTTAAATCATTCTTAAATGAACAGTAAAAGAAATTTTATAAAATATGCAATGCAGGGTGTTTTCTTAAAATGGGGTGTTACATATTCCCTCGGAATACTCCCGATTAAGCGGATTGAAGTATTCCCTCGGAATACTCCTGATTAAGCGAACTGAAGTATTCCCTTGGAATACCCTGATTAAGCGAATTAAAGTATTCCCGCGAAATACCCCGATTAAGCGAACAGATACATTCCCTCGGAATGTCATGATTAAGCGGACAGATCCATTCCCTCGGAATGTCATGATTAAGCGGACAGATACATTCCCTCGGAATGTCATGATTAAGCGAACAGATATACTCCCTCGGAATGTCCCGATCAAGCGAACTGAAACATTCCCTTGGAATATCCTGATTAAGCGAATTAAAACCTTCTCTCAGAATGTCCTATTTAAGTGAATTGAAACATTCTCTTGGGATATGCGAATAAATGAACTACAGCTAAACCTCACTTTCTTGTGGGGACTTGATTGGATACTGTTTGTTCATTTTCTTTTAAAGAATATCATTTCAGCTATACTTGTGTGGATTAATTACTTATGTTAATGGAAACTTGCATCTTTTGTCAAGTTTTTCGGATCATAAGCAAGTCGTTTACGAACCATTTGCAATGATTGTTAGATTGATAATATTCAAAATATTAGAAGAATATTTACAAAAAAAAAAGACATGCATAAATGTTTTCAAACAAAAGATGCAAGGAAATTTCGCTAAGTCTGAGTAGGAGGTTCTTCAGGAGGAACTGGAAGAGATGAAGGATCAGCAGAGGAAATTGGTGGCACGGGATTGAACATTTCTTCAGGTAGATCCGCAACCAAACTTGAAGTTGCTTCCCCGAATTGATTCGAACTGGTACTTTGGGGAAGATCTTCCAAGATGGCCTGCTCCAGGAAACCTGCCCACCACTTGGCATCAACGGTTTCATTCGGATCTCCCTGCCAGCTGGGAGGAGTAGGGAAAGATTTGCCTTAACTTTTTACCCAGTGAAGAGAGATGGAATTGAAATTAGGATTCTAGTATAGCTTCCGTCACCTCCTCCTGGCACCGTCGAACACCCTCCCTAAAATATGCTTCGGCCATAGGAGCGACCTTGGAGAGAAAGAGGACTGAATTCCATAAGTGGTTAAAGATCCTCTCTCGGTACTCCTCAGCTATTAACTCCATTTTGGGGCTGTGAGCAAATCGTTGAAAGCCCTCCTTTATTCCCGACATCCTCATCTCTTCGCCGAATTGAGATCTCAGTTGTTTCTCCTGCTCCAGCTCCTCCCTTAATCTCTGATTCTCTGCCTCCACTAAGAGAAAAGTTTTATGTTTCTCCATGGCAAATTTTTCCTTTGCCAATAACAGCTCATCTTTCTTAAGGGTCTCTGATTGAGCCACAGCTAGATCGACTTCGTGTTGTTCTACCAAAGCCAACAACTTCTCAGCCTTCTCAGAGTGGATAGCCAAATTGCTCTCCAGCGTTTGTTTTTCATCTGATACCTCCTTTAGCTTCAGATGGCTTTTTTCAACTTCAGCTCGCCGACGGAGAGCTCTCTCAGCATAGTTCTCAAAAAACTTCTTAGCATGAGCTAAGCGAGTCAGATTATTCCTTAGCTCCTTCGCTTCAGCATCTTCTTCGTGCTTGCCACTCTCAGTTACCTCCCCATTTTGCATTTCCAAACCACCTGTGGCATCTTCGTTGGTTCGCAGTTTTTTTGCTCGGGAGCCCTGCGAACCGGAGGACCCCCTTTTCTTCGCAGAGGCAGTCTTCACTGCTGGAGCTTCACTGACCTCCTCGGTCAAGTCGAGCGATTCAGAGACAGGAACTGTGGCGGGGAGCGGACTAGGATGGCGCCTCAGTGAGGGAACAGTTACAGCAGGAGGAGAAGACAAAATTGTCTCGGAACCTTCAGGAAGGATACCCCCTTCCTCCTGAACTATGTTTATGGTGGAGCCGTGTGTCTTGTTGGCAAGCTCAGCAAGACGAGCTTCATCCGCCTCCTTAAAGGTCGCAACCCGGTCAGTGTCCACTCCCCGTTGAGAGGGCGAATAAGGAGTTCGATCCTCATAAAAAATGTCATCCATGAAGCTAAAAAACTGATTCATGGTGCTATCTGCAAGAAAGAAATAATTTGGGTTTTAAGTCACAGTTCGATGTAACAGATACGAAATAAAGCGGGAAAGAAGCAAAAATTATAAGTAACCTAGATTGAATCGGGAGGGAACTTGGTTGTTCGGGTAGAACCCCCAGAATGATAGCAAGGATTCACGGGAGCTCAACCTCACCGTGTCGAACCATCCCTTATCAAATATTTTATTTAAAAGAGTGATATGGAAATCAGTTTGAGGAGGAGGATTTGAGTGAGGAGAAGATTGAGCCTGAGGAAGAGAATGGAAGGGTTGGTTCGCTGGCTCACGAATGAAAAAATAATATTTTTCCCAGGAACTGACTTTGTCGTCCCCGGGAGACAAAAAGGAAGCTCGCCTCTCACCACTACGAGGGCTTAGATAAAAACTAAAAGGATTAGTGTTTTTAAGGACGAAACAAGATCGAAATCGATCGAAAGTGGGTTCGACCCCATCCATTTACATATCATATAAAAGGACACTATGTAACTTATAGAATTCGGGTACAATTGGTTCGGACATATGTCGAAGCCCTAACCAATTTCCAAAAAGAAAGGGTGAACAGGAGGAACTAACCCTAAAGTTACATGTTTTAAAAACCAGATTTGATGACTAGAGAGAGCTCGGTGCGGTCGATCTTCCGAACTCAGAATTACAATAGAATAACCCCCTACCATAAGCGAACTAAGAAGTAGGGTATGGGTTCGGGTAGCTTTGGTGGATGAAAATACGTTGTCTACAGTTTTCTACCTAGATTTCTTGGAAAGGTTAGATGTTTTTCTTTGGGAAGAAGAAGTGGGGACTATATGTAGAGGGAATTGCTCAAAACCCTCCTCTGATTCACTTTCATCTCGGAGATGAATCAAAGACTTGGAGGATGCCATGAAAAAATAAGGACAAGGATGAGAGAAAAGAGGAGGGGTACCTGGGTTAATTGAGGAAATCTAGAGATTGAAGAAGAAGACCCTTTGTTGATGAAAGTCTACAGTGATCTTGCATAAGAAAGGTTTTTGATCTAATGGAGGATATATATATAAAGGAGAGATTTCTCGGTTTTGGGAGGAAAAAGTGAAAGGTCGCGAACTGTCAGCCGTTGGATGCGATGAAATCCAACTGTGGAAGATGAAAAGACATTGGGCGGGAAAATACCCTGCCACGTGTCGCGTAGATGGGATTGGTGCAGGTGAAAAGGAGCGTCAAGTGTTCGACTAATGTGAAAAGGAGCGTCAAGTGTTCGACTAACACATTAGCGAACTTCATTAGTGTGTGTAAACACACACACTACGAAGGGGGGGAGTACTTGATATGGTCGAACATAAGCGAACCGGAGTTCCCGTCCTTAAACCGAACTAAAGTCAAAGTCAACAAGTGTGAACCACTTTAAGAAAACGAACTGTTACGCGGTCTTGTTGACGAACTAATTTAATTCAAGATATGTCAGCGAACTAATCAGTGATGGGAAAGGAGCGATGAATTCAACTGACCGCTATTTTCGCGGATCAGTTGCCCACTTTCCATATTTTTTGGGGAAAATCTTAACTACCACGTATTCCAGGGAGTATATATATTTATTATATTCATTCTTTCATTCTTCTAATGCACAATTATATTAAAAACACACACGTATATATTACTTGAGAAATTTTCTTAGCAAACCTATTGACTTGAGCATCGGAGTCCCGTCGCCAGGAACCCCTCCCGGTGTTTGTTTTGCAGGTATTCGAGTTAAAAAGGTTTCGGGTTTTCGTCTGTAGAGGAAGCGTTGGATCGGAGCAAGATCAACTTCATCATCTTTTTTCGTTATTCTCGTCATCAACTTTGGAGTTTTGACGAAAATAAAAACTATAAACACTGACATAAAGATAGCTAGCTTTTATTTCTTGAATTATTGACAAGACAAGAAAAGATGCATCTCCTAACATAAGTTATCATTGAACAGATAGATACAGAAATATACATAAGAATTGAACAAACAAAAGCCATCCAGTTGTCCTAACATTGAATAATTCATGAGCATAAAATTTGATGTAGGGATCTAACATCCAATCTCTACATATTTCATATGCTGCTATAACATTCTTCGAGTGTAAAGTACATTTGATTACATCTCATTATCATAGATGAATTTCTCTGTGCGCCTTATTCTTCCTAGGTGAGGTGAAACAAACGAAACATTACAGAAGTTTTCTTGGAGACTAATCAATGGTATGAATCATCACGTGACATTGTTATTCACAAAAACAAAAACATTGCTCGATTAGCAATGTCTCGTCTCAAAAGGCATTCACGAAGCAGTTCTCCACTGCATCTCAATTTGAATCCGACCATTCTTTGAGTCAATAAGGTGGTACCTCTCGTTAATCCTCTTGTTGTGGACAACATCCGACAAATATATATCCACATAACCCAGAGTTTCCTACGATAAAAACAACAAACATGAGCTATAGATTATTTATTTATGTTTCTAATGTAAGTCACTAATGTTATCAAAATAACATATACCTTGGGGTGTAATAGACCCATTCTCTTGGAAGTACTGATAACTTCAACGTGAACCCTGTCGTTGGTGGGGGGCTCATCCAGTGTAAACTGGAACTCCTCGTCCCATCTCGGATCTCTATTTTTCTTCACAACCTACACCAACATGTACATAACTATGACAATAAGATTTGAGAAGTTAATAGACTATGAGGGTGTTTGGCAAAACTTATTTTAAAGAGCTTATAATTTCTACCATCTTATAAGATGTTTTTTAGCTTATAAAATGTATTATCTTATTTGAAAATAAGTTGTTGAAATGTCTGGACAAATAAAATGGTGGAACTTATAAGATGTTAGTAATGACAATTGTTTAATTTTAATGCTCCAATTTGGAGGGGTTTATAAAAACTGAAATCTTATTTTAGAAATAAGTTCTTAATTCTCTTACTTTTTAAAAAAGAGCTTATTTTAGGATGAAATAAAACCTTATTTTGAAATCTTTACCAAACACTTTTGAAGAGCTTATAAGCTCACCCAAAGAGACTCTAGGGTGATAGATTACCTTAGTTCTTTTTTCTTCCCCACGAAACAGTATACGTACTGATGGATTTGTATGGTTCTTCCCTTCCAAATCTTGAGCTTCGTGGACTATAATGACGAGCAGACCACCACCATCGGGTGTTCCCTCAGGAGCCTTCTGTACATCATCTGAATCTTCAACATTGGTTGGTATCTCGTTGTCCTTGAATGGTCTGTAATTGAGTTCAACAACGAGCTGCCCTCTTGACTTTTCGTTTTGAGCATCGTCTGGATTCAGATTTTTCAGAAGATCGAGAGTGAAAGTTTTCGTCTCCTCAGGAGTCAGGTCTTTTAGTGGGATTCTATTCAGCCCCATCTTATCATGTGTCCCAACCTAAAAGAAGACACACAATCACACTATGAGAAACATGGACAAGTCTTGTGCTATGTTTTAAAAGGTGAGAAACATGCCTGTTCCCAGTCAAAGACAGAGAGCTCTAAAACTTGAGATTCAGGGTCTTTCAAGACCAAGTTGAATTCCTCGTTCCATTCAGGATTCAGGTTCTTATGTTTTACGGTTGTTTTCTTGGATGGGAGTTTGTCGTCAGTCAGCTTTAGCTTCACATATGGGTCGGACGCCCCTAAAAGATCCTTTTTCTTCAGTTTCGTCGCTCTGACAATGTTAACATTCAGAATCCCTACTGGTTTCTTCATTGCTCTGTGTCCAGTCCAATGAGGAAACAGAAATTGATTAGAATTGAAGGTTCAATTGAGTTGGATATCATTTGTATAAAGTTGAAAGGAACATGTGAACTTACTTTGCAGGATCCATTATCTGAACTTCAAGTCTTTTCGGCCACAGATACATATTTGCAACCTGATCTTTTATAAGCTCCTGAAGAATCATAATACAAATAACTCAAACACGTGAAAGAAGAGCACACAACTCATGCGCTAATAGAAAATCGTTACTATGAAATGTAACTCTCATAAGCAGTTCATACGTTGCTTTTCACAGTTCAAGAGATTCCACAAACACACCACCCCGCCTTAGCTAGAAGATGCAGGCATAATTCTAGTGGATTTGTGAAAGAAACTAAATATTAAACAATACCTGCACAATTCTGTATAATTCTAGTGGATTTGTGAAAGAAACTAAATATTAAACAATACCTGCACAATTCTGTATAATTCTAGTGGATTTGTGAAAGAAACTAAATATTAAACAATACCTGCACAATTCTGTATACACCAGGAATGGACATAGCATCAGCACCTAGCAGCTTCACTCCAAAATCAACATGAGGCTACAACAGAATGATATGGAAATATAATTATAGAAACATGTGAATGTATATTTTGGTGTTCAGTTGCCACCTAAGTCTTATGATCAAAATCAAGTACAGATTAATTGCTGATTCAATTGTATATAAGTGTAGTCTTAATTCTGAAAAGTAGTCTATTTTTGATAACTTGTGTGATAGATGATTTGGTGTTCAATTTACAGTAAAATCCTATAATAGATGTCCTGAAAGAATTGATTGCCAATATGATTGCATATTTTTGTGATTTTCCCATTAAAACTAACCATATTAACTCTAAACAGTGATATACTTTTGACAACTTGCATAAGAGTTCAGATTAATAGAAGGCAGCTTTCCCAACGTTGTTCAAGAATATGCATTTCCGCAAGAGAGTAATCATATATTAGCAATGCTCACCTTCTCCATTAGAGAAACATATATATTAGCAAAACAAGGAAAGCTTGGAACTAGCGGCTTCAATGTGATACGTGGGCAAGCAAATACTTGCAAGTCAAGCACCTGAAATATATCCAAAAAGAATAATTAAACCACGTACTCAGACCTCAAATTGTTTAGAGACACTAAATTGTTTATGAGGAAAATGCATTAAAAAGGAGAGCAGCTTAAAATATTAACCTTTTATTATTAACATTTAGAGAAGTGTACCTGAACTGTAGCTCTCAATCCAAATGCTTTTACAGCAAGGAGAATGTTTGGATTAGCTGCCCATTTCAATCCTAGTTCCATAATCAATTCCTTTTCTTCGGTGTTATATACTTTTATACCTGGCATCGTATCATATATAAATAATACAATCAACAGCAAAAATGATGTTTGGAAGAAGAAAGATAAAAGCAGAAAAAATGGCTAACAAATAAAAAGCATATTTACATTTTTAGAAACTTTGGCATCATATGGTCGATTATAAGAGGCAGAGAAAACAAGTCACTGCCATAATAGTAAAAGAAGCAAGATGTGACCACATTCTGTCAGAACCACTATGAGGAATAAGTTATAACACGGAGATTAACATCAATTACTAGTGTTTATTTAGCAACAGATCATGTTACATACAAAGATAAAGATGTGAGAGGACAAAGAAACAAAAAAATGTAAACAAATAATAACAATGAACAAGGCAGCTGAGGCATGACATAACGCAGACAACCATTATCAATCATTTGCAGATTTCGTTTTGTATGAGAAAAGGTGAAAAAGAATAGACAGGATTCTTATTGATCATTAAAAGAAAAAGAGAAATTAAAACAAAAAGGAAGGCCACGCTTACAGAGTGAAGTTCATTAACCTGACTTAGAATCAGCTGTATATTTTATGTTACATGAATATTCTAAGTCATTGTTGCTGATAATCATAAGGCTTTGGAGGTTTTTTTATCCAAAAGACACTGCTAATAACTATGACTAAATACAGCAAGATAAATATTCCTTATCTTAACATAACAAAAGCATATATATTAAATCCCAAAGCATTATAAACTATTGTCAGAATTTGCTGCAACACTTCCCAGGTTCCATATTCTTGATGAGAATGGAGATTTACAGGAACATGCAAGTAAGCAAAACTAATCGATAACAGAAGTACATAACGATACAAAGGAATCAAATCAACCACTTAATAGCTTATATGATTACCAAGCCAAATAAATGGTCTTCTTGTAATTAAAAGATTCAAAAGTAGTGAAAAACCACTCTTCCTGGAACATTGTTGTCCATAGTGATTGCCACTCACATGAACAAGTAAATGTTACTCGTCAAATGTAAGAAACGCTTTAGCATACACCAAGCAACAATTACTATATGACAATTTGATTAATTTTTTTGTATATACACGTATTCATAAAAGAATAATGGCAGTGACAGAAACAATGGTCTCAAGTTGATATTATTAGAGAAGATTTGTAATTCAGACATTGATTAAATGCAGCATGAGAAAAATGAATAGAAAACCTTGAAAAGTAGGTGGTAGGGAGCCCAGAGTTAGTGTGTGAAAATCAACAGCATCAATTTTGTATTTCGGAATTTGCTCGGCTATGATAGGCTCTGCTATTTTCTTCGCCATCTTGCAAATTCCCTGAACACCTCAGGAATGTCAATATTCCATCACAAGCACAAAGTTCTTTCTAAAGCATTCTACAAACATACCTTGTCTAGATAAGGCCACATGTATTCAATGAATTTATTCAGCCAATCAATCTGCAGAAAAATATACAATCAGAAACTATGAACAAATCAAAAGTTTTGCCAGACCACAATAAATGGAACTCACTCGATCGTAGTCTGGATTTTTAATCCAAAATGGTATCTCTGGGAGCAGCTGTGCAAGACTTTTAGAATCTTTCTCAATTAACGGACGAAGTTCAGGATCCTGAAAAGAGTGCATTAGGAACAATGATAATAGACCTATCTATTTTTTCTTGTGTGACATACAGAAATATGTTCTTATCATATATGCTACCAAATTTCATTTTCTTCACACCATTTAAATTTTGATTCATTCTTCGCTATTTTTCAATAGATATAGCTGTCTCATCATTTTTTAATTCTTCTAATTTATCTAGTGTGTTTTCAAAAATGAGTCTGTTAATATGGATGGCCAACATATTAAAACAGAATTAAATATGAATGCAAACAGAAGCTGCAAAGCTGAAGTCTCCATGTACTCTTTTCGAATTATTTTACAAATCCATAACACTATAAATGACTTCACTCCTAATTATTCTTCAAAAGGTAGAGGTTTGACGTGCTTTTAAATCTCTTCATCAAGTCTTACTTTTTAAAAAATGAAATTCTGGTAATATGTCAACAAGTAATAATATTTAAAGGAAATCAGATATCAAGTCAAATAAGATAGAATTACTGCAAGAAGATGAAGCCTCCAAGCTGCTGCTCTTCCTAAATCTAAAGTTTCTTATTTGTATTATTAGAGTATCTATTATGTGTTTCCTAAACCTAAATATGAGTAGCTTCTTTGTTATTCTTCAAAGACAGGTGTTCGTGCTTTTTAATTCTCACCAAGATATTGTCAAGTTTTTTTCTTTGTTATTCTTCAAAGACAGAGATGTTCGTGCTTTTCAAATCTAAAAAACTTGTCAATTGATTTGTTTGCTTCTACCTCAGAGAATCAATTTAGTTCCAAATGATCGAACATAAACTGATCTACATCAAGAAGTTCCTTATCCACAGAAAAAAAAAAAAAAAAGTGGTTATGACTATTTAAAAGTTCTTCAACTCCAACTTTTTTGCCAAGATTGTACATACTTCCACAGATTCAAATTAGATTAAACACTTCTAAATGTGAAAATTGTATCACAAACCCAGTAACTCTTATTATATCATTTAAGAATAAGTGCTACACTGAAAGAATGCATTTAATTGCAATGCCATTGACAATCACTTAAGTAACTATTCGGTAGTACTTAACAAGAGAAAAAAAAAAATCAAAAGTAAAAAATGGTAGAAGACACAAACAAAAGCAAAAAACAATAGATTTGAAGATGCAAAATTCCTTAAAAACCAAATGGCACCACAAAGAAAACATAACAAGAGTAGAAATACCTTCACATCAGTTGGCTGGGAGTAGATGAACATGAAGTATCCAATCACAATCCCAATGGTAGCTCCAATCCCAAACCCAAAAACCCCCAATATTGTGCTTATTATACCCATATCTAATCTCGTTCCAAATCACCCAACAAAATATTTCATTCTCAAGAACTCAATATAAAAAATATAATTAATCTGAAAAAGGGACCTCAAGTTTTTCCACATCAAGAAACCCAGTATAAAAATCTTGACCGATAAATTCAAGAACCACCTAGCCCTTAAACATGATCATCAACCAAAGAAATGGAGTAAACATCACTCAAGAATTTTTAGACCCAAACAAAAGGTAAACGAAGAGAGAGAAGAAGAGGGAATTCACAAGTAGATGAGATAATAGGAGAGATCAAGAAGGGGATTTGAGGAGAGGAATTAAAGAAATATGAATGCTGGGCCAATCTTGCATTTAACGACCCCATATGGATCCACTCATAACGGCATTTTTACAAGAATTTAAGCGCGTGGGATGTATGCATGTATTGTCGGCAAACGAGAGTAACGTATTATAACGGCCCCATGCTTTGGTGTTTTCTGTGTAGCCAAAATATCCATTTTATTATAGGAGAAATAGCTTGCTGTACCCAAAATGAAATAATGAATAACAATTTTACCCCAACAAATAATATAACTACCTAAATACCACTATATATAAGAAAGTTACAAAACTACCACAAAATTTGACCGGTCTTCGTGTGAAATTAATTGGGCCAACTAACAATCAAATCACTTTAATTAAATAAGATAAAAAAAATTGTGCATGATTCTGGCTGTGTACATGAACTATTAAACGAAAATTTGCAAATTATAGGCATTAAACATTAAACGAAAATTTGCCCAATTTGCACTATTAAACGAAAAATTGCACAATTTGTAATATTAAACGAAAATTTACAACAATTTGCACTAGTCAACGAAAATTGGCAAATTGTAACAATAAATTAGTTTAATAGTCCAATTTGTTAATAGTGCGAATTTGGCAAACTTGCCACTATTAAACATTAAACGAAAATTTGCCAAACATTAAAGGAAAATTATTTTAAAATTTGCACTATTAAACATTAAACAAACTTGCCAAATTCGTTTAATAGTCCAATTCGTTTAACCCTTTTCGTTTAATAGTACAAAGAGTACATTTCGTTTAATAAAATACTTAGGAATTTTTTTTTATTTTTTAAAACATTATTGTAGGCATTAAACATTAAACGAAAATTTGCCAAATTTGTACTATTAAACGAAAATTTTAAAAATGAATTCGTTTAATAATGCAACATGAATTCGTTTAATTTACACATGAATTCATTTAATAGTGCAACATTATTCAACATTATTACACTATTACATTTTCGTTTATTAGTGCAACATTATTCATTTAATGTAAATTTTCCTTTAATATTATTGCATTGTTTCAACACTATTACAGTTTTTCATGAATATTGCACTATTACAATTTTGTTTAGTAGTGCAAATTATTGTATGATGTGATGGAAGCTTGTTACTTTATTCAGTGATTCGTAAACCCTAAGCATGTAACATATCAATGTTTGACAAGTGAAGATGGGATGGAAGCCTGCAAAACTTTACTTTATATGGTATTTTGGTAAATTTTAATTGGTTATTTCCTCGTCTATTTAAAGACACGAAGATACACGAATATATTTACATCCCCCTTTCATTTTTTTTAGTAAGAAAGAAATACTAAGAAGCAGATTCTGGGAGCTTGAGGTGAATAATTTTTCCACAAATAAGGTATGTATTTCATTTTCAAATATAGTGAAACAATACAAATTTTCGTGTAAATGTGTATATTATATGCTATGCAATTCTCATTTTATGCTAATATTCGTTTCACTTATTGTTGAGTAATTTAATTCGTGTATGTATGTAACAATTTCATTATATTAGTACGTGTATTCCTTAATTTTCATTTAACTTTATATATATATATATACATCGAAGACAATGTGAATGGTATGACCTTACATTAATAAAGGATTAAACGAAACAATAAGGGAATTATATTGGTTTAATAAGTTGTTAAACGAGCCAAAAATGAACACTTTTAGCCTTTACTTTTGGAAACAGCATTACACGTATTTTTGTAACATACACGAATTTTTGGAGCTTAAACGAAAAATAATGTGCAGTTTTAATAAGGGCATATATTGGTTTATGAAGAGCTTAAACTAAAATCAAATTTGCACTGTTAAACGAAAATAAATTGTTCACAATTAAACGAAAATAAAATGTATAAGATAGTTAAATGAATTTTTATAGGCATTGTTAAACGAAAAGATGGAATTTAAATATATAGGCATTGTTAAACGATTTTTTAATAAGGGACTTAAACGAATTTTTAATATAGGTTAATCGAATAAAACTTTAAACGAATTTGTAATGCCATTATGAACGAATTTTTTATGCCATTTTGAAACGAATTTTTAATGTCATTTATTAAACGAATTTTTAATGGTTAAACGATTACAACTATAAAAGGAATTTTTAATGCCATTATAAAATGATTTGTTAATGTCATAATTAAACGAATTTGTAATGTCATTAATATAGGTTAAACGAATTTTTAATATAATATAGGTTAAACAAATTTTTAAAATTGTTTAATTATTATTGTTCACTGTTTTACATCTAATACCAATTATTGTTCACTGCTTTACACCTAATATCAATTGAATATTATTGTTCACTGTTTTTCACCTTATTATTGTTAAACGAAGATAGTCTTTAATATCATTGTTCACTATTTTACACCTAATATCAATTGAATATGATAAAATTTTAACTCACTTTACACGAAAATTAGACATGTATCATTCATCTATATTTTCATTTTATATGTAAAATTAGACATGAAAATTGATAATATTGTTCGTTTAGTATAAATATTCATAAATTTTTTGTTTTTGATAGTGACACGAAAAGATGAGTTTTATCTCCGTAGTGGTTTGGTTTGAAGGGTATTGGGAAGGGTTAGAGTACAAAAATGGTTCTCGAGAGTAGATTCACCTTCAAAGAATCGGATATCACGATTTACTCGACTCAATTCATGGACTTGTATGTGCTGATATGAATTTTTGGGGATATGTGATCCATGCATTAATTGAGACAGATGGCTTTGTGTTGGGATATTTCTAACTAGGTTTTGATGAGACAATGTAATATTAGTTGATCTTTTAGAGTACCCTCTTTCCACGTTTTATAAGTGGAAAGTAGTATGTTGTAACTTTTCTTTCTATGTGGAGTTTGAGAAGTTCATATATCAGAAAGATAGAGAAAACTGATGGAAGCAGGATTCTGAACTTGAAAAAATCTTGAAGACTGGTTTGCAGCATGGAAAGTCAGTAACCTGGAATTGAAATAAAAAAGGAGACGCATATCAGGAAGCTGACTACAGGTTTTAGGAACAGAAAGCTGTTCTGAAACAGAATCCTGGCGCAAAATAGAAAATGACTACTGCTATCATAGCGACAATCAGTAAGTCCTTCTAACCTATTCAATGAAGTACAAGGTATATACTGGTTAAAGTACGAGGATTGGTTCCTGTCTATATTATCGGTAGATAGAAGCCTGCGACAAGCCAATGAGGAGCTGCCACCTGGAAAACGGCTCTACAAAGTACTGTAACTAGAGTATGTCGTCATTAATGCGAATTAGAGTTGGACATGCTCTGAGACCCTAATTTTCTTCAACGCATTTAATGCAAAGATTTGAATATCTATTTTGAATTTCAACAAGGATCATGCATTCTCTTCAACGGGCATTTTCCAATATCTTTATATATAGAAGGTTGGATTAACTTTGAAGACTACTGAACATCTGAGCAATTTTATATCCTAAGCTATTATTTCTTCAAGCTATTTTCAAGTTTTCAAGTTCAGTCACTCAACCTTCAGAAGCAGTCAAGCCAAGCATTCGAGCTTTTCACGTTCAAGACTGTCTTTGAGCTGCACCAGTTGAAGAAACAAACATATACTTTTAACCATTTGTTGTGTGCTAGGTTGTTTTAAGTTTGGTGTACTTAGTTGATAGGATTTGATCCTTGCTAAGTTTTGTAGTCTTGTGTAGGCTATTTGTCCTGTGTGGAATTTGGCCTAGGAGTCGTGTGACTCTTGTAGGTGATAACTTGTTAGGAAGAGGTTTGTAAAGTTGAGACTTGTAAATCGAACTGACCTAACGAAGTTCCTCCTCAATGAAGGAGTAAAGTGGACGTAGAAGGATTACACCACCTTCGAACCACTATAAGCCATAAGTGTTTATTTGCTTTTGTCTATTTGCATTGCATTGTTTGCATATCTATCTTGTTGCATTTGTCATAAGCATTCTGGTCAAAAGTTTGTAACTATATCATCTTTGAAAAGAAAGCTGGTTTTTCAAAAAGAAACTTTATCTTAGTTTATTCTGCTGCATACTGTGATACCAAGCCAGAAACCTGAATTAGCATTCTGCCAGGTTTCTGAATCGAGTCAGGTTACTGCATTCTCCGTAGAATCGGGAACCTATTCATAGAAAAGTTTTAAAACACAAAATCGATAGAGGTTCATTCACCCCCCTCTGAACCTCTGACCACTTGGGACCAACACTTTGTGAAAAAAATGAAAATAAAGAATGATTCTGATCTATACCGATTATTCCAAATGGGAAATGAGAAGATCATCGTTTTTATTTTCCTTAAAAAGATGGATGTTGGAGTCAAACTTGTACTCGAAAAGAAGAAATGCGTCGGATGATATTCCAAATATTCATCCTTCTATGTGTGTTGTAGATATGACCAATTGGGATGAGTATTTTGCTACTAATTCGGATATTCCAAATGTTCCATATGGACTACAAAATGATGAATCATTTTACACAAAATTTGGTTTATCGAATGAGGATCATATGAGACAGTTTGGGTCATCTTCAAGTGATCAGTGGGAATCTTGGTTATCGTCAATTGGTCGTGTAGACTACGTCACAGTGACTTCGGGACTTGACTTGTTCGACTTGAATAAGTCTCCGACTATGTCTAGACAACATGAAGAAATATAATGTAATGATTACCACTTCCAATTGACGAAGACTTTGGACTACAACAAAGACATGATGATGGAAATGGTAATCATTTTTATTTCATTTTTTAAAAATCCAATCAAGTTACTTCATTTGGTAAATTATTTTGTTTAACTTTCGTCTACCTTGTGTATAGATTCGAACAATGAGAAAGATGGATCAGGATCAGCCTTTGTCAATGTACTAGATGACCTTGAGTTGGATGAAGATGATCAGACTACTTTGGATGTAGACCAACGAATCGCTCTTAAGGAATTTATAACATACATCGAAATATGAAATTGGTTTATCCCGGATATTCCAACCTTCGAGGAGCCCCGTATAGCATATTTCGATGATAACGAGTTGTCTACACATGGTCTACAGAAAGGATCTACACATGGGGTGTATGGTCACCGAACGTGGAATAGAAGTCAATCCCAACAAGATACGAGCTATACAGGAGATGTCACCTCCTCAGACAATAAAGGAAGTACAAATGCTGACTGGTCGCATTGTGGCCTTGAGCAGGTTCATATCTAGGTTGGCGGATAAAGGATTACCTTTCTTCAAGATATTAAGGAAGAATGGACAGTTCGGATGGGATACAGAATGCCAAAGGGCCTTTGAAGATTTAAAAGTATTTCTATCATCACTTCCTTTGTTAAAACAACCAGTTAAGGGAAGTAAATTGATAGCATATTTGGCAGTCGGGAAATAATCGGTCAGTTCGGTATTAGTTCGAGAAGAAGAGAGAGATCAGTTTCTAGTATACTTTGTCAGCAGAGTCCTTCATGGAGCAGAAGTTCGGTATACCGAAGTAGAAAAAGTAGCCTACGCTCTGGTTACTATGACAAGGAGATTGAGGCCATACTTCTTCGGATATGAGGTAACAGTGCGAACAGATCATCCTTTGAGTGTGCTTCTTGGAAAACCTGAAGCATCAGGAAGATTGATCAAGTGGGATGTGGAGTTAGGGCAGTTTGATATCAGATACGAACCGCGCACAGCTATCAAAGGGCAAGCCTTAGCGGACTTTATTCAAGAAACAACCAGAATACAAGAAAAGAAAAAGTGAGAACTGTATGTTGATGGATCATCATCTCGTTAAGGAGCGGGAGCTAGAATATTGTTGATTAGTCCTCAGAAGGATGAGTTGGAGTTTGCTTTCAAGTTTCAATTTCGAGCATCTAACAATGAGGTTGAATATGAAGCTTTTTTACAGGGATTGAGAATAGCTGAGCAAGTTGGAGCTCGTAATGTAATCATCAAATCTGATTCACAGTTGGTGACCCAGTAGCTTCAAAGTCAGTGTGAGGTGAAAGTGAAACACATGGTTTCTTACGTGCAGAAGGTGAAATATATGGAGAAAAAGTTTGAAAAGCTCCGGATTGAGCAGATCCCTCGGAATGAAAATCAGAAAGCAGATTTTCTGGCGAAGATAGGAAGCTCACTACAAGATTGTTCGAGAATAAGCATTACTGTTATGGGAGTAGGAAAGGGGGAGAAAATGATGAGTATTGACGAGGTAGAGTCTGATTGGCGAGCTCCTTTACTGAAATTTCTCGGAGGAAAAAATGAAGGAACAACAAAAGAACTTGAGAAATTGTAAAGAAGATGGAGCTCAATTCCGGGGAAAAAAGATCACACAATGGTGTAAAGAAATGAAGATATTGCAAATATTTACTCCTGTAGCTCATCCTCAGGAAAATGGTCAAGTTGAGGTTGTCAATCGTATCCTTGTGGACGGAATAAAAAAACGACTTGAATTCGAAAATTCCAATTGGGTTGATGAACTGTCATCAGTGTTATGGTCATATTGAACTACTTTTAGATCGACTACTGGAGAGACGCCTTTCAGTTTGGCGTTTGGGATGGAGGCAGTAGTTCCTGCGGAAATTCAAGGAGAAGCCTTGAGAATTACTAACTTCAAACCTCAAGAGAATGAAGAGTTGATTAGAACTGATCTATTGTTTCTGGATGAAATCGGAGATGAAGCCAGAGTTCGTCATGAACTTTACAAGAGACGGATCCAGGCAGCTTTTAATAAAAAGATCAGAAAAAGGGAATTCCAGGTTAGAGACATGGTATTAAGGCAATCTGATGCCTTAGTAGAGATCGGGAAGTTGGATGCCATTTGGGAAGGACCCTACACTATTTCGAACATTTTGCCTGGTGGATCATATGAATTAACAGATCGGAATGGCAAGGTGCTACCAAGGCCATGGCACGTAACCCATTTGAAGAAGTTTTATACATGAAATTGTTTCCGTATGTTATTTCTTCTTCTTTTTAATTCTTGTTGATATTATGGAATGATAAGTATTTGCCCTCCCCGTGGATGTAGGTTGAATTGACCAAACCACGTTAAATTCCTGTGTCTTTTGATTCTGTTGATTTCATATGATTAAGCGAACTGAAGAGTTCCCTCGGAACTTATGATTAAGCGAATGATTAAGCGAACTGAAGAGTTCCCTCGGAACTTATGATTAAGCGAATTGAAGAGTTCCCTCGGAACTTATGATTAAGCGAACTTAAGAGTTCCCTCAGAACTCATGATTAAGTGAATCGAAGGTTCCTTCAGAATTCAATAATCAAATTGAAGAACATTGAGTTATGTTCAAAAATTTGAATATAATCAAGCGAGCGAACATAAAAGAAGCGAAATTGAAGTAGGTCAAAGCATGGAATTATGTTAAAAAAATTTTTTTACAAGGATGAGTACGGTTTCCAAAAAATTATTCAGTATTTATTACACATGTGCTAACTACACTAATAAGGATCTGAAGGATTAACAGAGGGAGCTGGCTCAGAGGTGGGCCCAATGGCAGAAGGAGATGGCGATGGAGCGAACATTTCTTTTGGTAGATCCATAGCTGAATCAGGAGCTGCTAAAGATACATGAGGAGGTAGTATCGAACTGGTACTTGGAAGAAATTTTGGGTTCATCACTTCATGTATTGTTTCTTCCAAATATCCAGACCACCATTCATCATCCACTCCTTCACTCAGATTCCCCTTCCAGCCTGGAGGAAAGGGGAAGGATTGTTGAAGTTTCTTGCCCAAAGCAGGAAGGCTGAAACGGAGTTCGGAGTCAGGCAAAGCTTCTTTCAACTCCTCTTGACATAAGGAACCCCTTCTTTAAAATATGCTTCGGCCATGGGGCGGCTTTGGAAAGAAAGAGGACGGAGTTCCACAGTTGATGGATGAATCTTTCGCGAAACCCCTCCACTATAAGTCCCATTTCTGGACTCCGAACAAATTGATAAAAGCCTTCATTAAAGCCTTCACTCCTTTTGGCTTCACCATATTGAGCTCGGGAACTCTTTTCCCGCTCAAACTCCACCTTCCAGAAGATCACGTCCGTTTCCGCTGCCTTCAGAGCTTTTTGTTTTTCCACCGCTTCCCTTTCCTTGGTGAGCAATAATTCTTCTTTCCTCGCCAATTCAAATCTGGTATACCTCAGTTGCAATTTGCTTTCATCTAACATGCTAGGTAAAGTTTCGGCTTTACCGGCATTAGCATGGACATCTGCTATCAAAGTTGTTTTCTCCTCCTCCACTTCTTTCAGCTGATCGTGCTGCTTCCGAATTTGAGCTCGGCGGCGTAATGCTGTTTTGCCGAAGTTCTTCAGATAACTCACCAACTTCTCACCTCGAGAGATATTCAAGGTCAAATCCCTCTCTTCAATATCCAGCTCCTGTATAGTAGTTTTCCCCGCAGTGGCTTACGGAGGGTTTTCAACATCAGTTCGTGGCTCCTCCGTAGTGTGGCATTTTTTGCTGGGAGCCATATTTAAACTAGAAGATCCCCTTTTCTTTCTTGGGGGGAACGGTCGCTCCTGGAGTCCCCTCATCTGCCTCTTCAGTCGAGTTGACAGGTTTGGTTGATTGAGGCATGGGAATTGTTACTGTAAGGGGAAGTGATGCAGAGATGCTGACAAGAGGGATAGGAAAATCGGAACCTTCAGGAAGGTTGCTCCCTCCTTGTTGAACGATTTCTTCGGTAGGTCTCGGAGCTCGCCTGGCCAATTCAACGAGTCGCCTTTCCTCAGATGTTCGGAAGTCTGAAGCTCGCTCCTTGTCCACAGCATGTTCGGCAGGGATGATAGGGGTTCGCTCCACTTCAGTAACCTCACTCGAAAAATTAAAAAACATTGCCATGGTGCTATCTACAGGAAAATGAGAGATCAATTAAGGTACTACTCCACAATATATATATATATATATATATATAATTTTGGGATCTTTCTTTAACCTAGATCGAATCGGGAGGGGATCTGGCTGTTCGGATAAAACCCCCAGAAAGCGAGTAGAGATACACACGAGCTCAATTGTACGATGTCGAACCACCCCTTCTGGAATATTGAGTTCAAAAGCCGAATCTGGGAATCTCTCGGAGAAGCAGAACTTGTATGAAGGGGATGATCGACCCAAGAAAGTAAGTCAAAAGGTCGGTTCGCTGGAGCGCTAATAAAAAGATAGAATTTTTCCCAATTAGGGATTTTTTCATCTCCGGGGGACAAAAACCGAGCTCGTCTATCTCCACTACGAGGACTCAGATAAAATCGAAAAGGGTTAGTTGGTTTCAACATAAAACAAGATTGGAATCTATCAGCGGTTGGTTCAACCCCCATCCATTTACAAACCATATAGAAAGAGACTATATAGCTAATCGAATTAGGATGGAGTTGGTTCGGGCAAATCCCGAAGGCCGAACCAATGGTATAGAAAAAAGGGAAAATAAGGGACTAGACGTAGAGATATATGCTTCAAGAACTAGGTTTGATAACCATCCGGAGCCTGATGAGGTCGGTCTTCCGTATTGGGAATAATTACTGAGTAGCCGTCTACCAAGAACGAACTCAATAGAACATGGGTTTGAGTGGCTTTAGTAGCAGAAAAAACATCATCGACGGTTTTCTTTCTTGATTTTTTAGGAAGATTAGAGGGTTTTCGATGGGTTGAAGAGGATGATCTAGGGTTTTGCGAGAAAGAACGGAGAGGAACTTGATTGAATCCTTCCTCTGATTCACTCTCATCTCGCAGATGTATCAAAGAATTTGAAGAAGCCATGGAAATCAGAAATTAAGGAAAGAAGTTGGTACCTGGAAGAGAATGAAAAATCTCAGAAATTGTAGAGAATCTTGCTTGCTGAAGAATGAACAGTGAATTTGCAGAAGAGTGATTTTGGAAGAAGACGTGTTATATTTATAGAGTGAAGATGATATTGGAATTTGGGGGGGAAAAGTTGAAAAGTCGGGTGTTTCTAACCCTTGGATGTAAAAAGATTGAACGGCGAAAGACGAAAGGGTGTGCAAAGGGAAATGTGCCGTTGGACACGTGACATACAGAAATGACTAAAAGGACATTATTGCTTCTAGAAGGATCGTTTGATGTTCGGCATAAGTGATGTAGACTAGCGCATGTAAACATGCACTTCGAAGGGGGAGAGTACCTGATATGGTCGAACTTTGGTGAACCGGATTTTCTTAGTTAGCTCGGGTCAAGATTATGAACCGCTAGTGCGAACAACTTAAAGAGAAGCGAACAGAAATTGATTTATAATAAGCAAACTATGTTGTAACATGATTTGAGACGAACTGTTTTCTACTCGATAAGAGTTCGCAGTTAATATCTCGTTGAAATGCGAGCTTATTTGATTTTGGACTAAGATGGCGAACTCATTTCGGTTGAGTTAAGCGAACTGGTTTGAATGCATATAACCACCCATTACGTGAACCACTAAACCACTTCCCACCTTTCTCGGATGTTCCCAACTGACATTAATTCCAGGAAGTATATATATTCATGATATTCCTTCTTCTATTGTTTTTTTTGCACAATTATATTTGAAAACGCTTACACATATTCAATTTACTGACTTGAGCGTCGGAGTCCCTTCACCGGGAAAAACCTCCCGGTATTTTACGGTTTTGCAGGTTATTTCATCGGAGAAGAAGAAGATTGGGTTCGAGAAAAATCAGTATGTATCATGATATATAGTTATATTGATCAGTTTAGAGATGAAAATCTAGATGTAATGGTGATTGGCGGCAAAATTTATCTTCGAGGTTCTTCATCATTTATATGGCTCAGCCCAAAGTGATTCTCTAGACATTCTTTTCTTTTGGCTCAGGTGGAGGTGATTCTCTAGATCTTCTATTCTTTTGTTTCTTTGTTTTTTTAAGATGTGGTTTGTTGTTGATAAGTTCATCAGAGTGAATCCTTTGTTCATCGCTGTCGAAGTAGTTGTCACATGATATCCCTTTGCACTTAATTAAGAAGGTATGTTTTATCTTGGTCTTAATCGTCCATTTACATTTTTATGTGTTCTTTCTGGGTAGTGTAAGCAACCTTTGAGAACCCATTTCTTAGTGTTTTGCAGGTTATGCCCACTGAGAAGAGGTTAGTTTTTCGGTTTTATCTCCTTCCTTTCGAAGTATTTCGATTCAATTAGACTAGATTTAATCTATAGTTTCCTAATGATGTATTTTTCCGAGAGAGGGGGTGTTAATGTTTATGGATATGATTATCTTTCTGCTGAAAGATGGTGTGATCATATTGCCATTAATTTTATTTATTCACCATAGCATCGTTTGAGGCTGTCCTTGAATTCTCCTCGTGATTAAAGTAGACATTAACGTAATTTTAGGATTAATTCTCTAGCAGATTAAATGAGGATGGAACGTTGTTATCTTTATAATAAAACGTCTGAATCCATCACAAGACATTCGAGAATCTAATTTGAACAAAGTTGGTGGAGTCTCATTATTAGTTTCATTTTTAAATGTTGTAATGTATGTATTAAAATGTTTCTCATGTGATGCTTTCTTGGGATCGTTTGGTTCAGATGGGTATAACTGAGGCATTGTTAGAAAGGTTTTCTTTAAAATTTTCATTTTCCGTCACACCCATGATGGATTAAAGGTGAATTACTATTCCTTATTTTACCAACAAATTGCTAACATTTTTGTATAGGATCATTATGATGGTGTGAAAAACATAATTCAATTCCTGCAAACTGCAACAAATGACTCAACCTCGGTTAAAAGCTCAGCTGTGGCGGGGGGTGGACTTAGCATTTCTTACTAGCAATGGAGCTACAAACTACAAAACATATTGAAGATATATTATTTCAGTTTGTGCTTAGGAATGAGCTACATCTGTAGGAAGCTCTGTGACAACTGTCAATCAACATCGGCATATAGACTCAAAGGGTGAAACCCAAAGTACAAATTCAAGTTAGCAAATTTACTTTTGATTTTCAATTATTGCAATGACGGCTAATTGGGCTATTCTATTTGTTCTAGTGTAGGTCCAAATATATGTATTAAAAATAACATTAAAAAAAAACAAATCCATACTACCTTTATATTTGCCAATAAAATATAGGTTCTGGTGTTCCAAGTTTTGATACCTTGCTAATATTTTACTCAATACACATGTATAAATTGTAATAATAAAAAAAAATCTTACTAAATGAACAATTCTATAATCTAAAAACAATTTAACAAAATGAATGTTACTTAATAAGCTATTATATAGTCAATTTATATTAGGTAATAAAAATTAATCTCACTTAGTAATGATCAGTAGTTGTTGACATTGTTTCCTCATCTACAAGTAATGTGGTAGAATCAATTGAACCTGTCACGCCCCCTTTTCTTTTCATAAATATATCAGAATTTTTCATTGGGCGTGAAGAAAGAAGAGGAAAAGACTTGCATGAAATAAAACAGAAAGCCTTTGAAAATGATAACAAAAGATTTTATAACCAGAAGAAATAGATAAGAGTCGACAGAAGAATGAGGTAAGGGAACGATGTGAGTCAATCACATATCAACAAACGGCCTCAGCCGATAACAATCGGTCTCAATACCGATAATATTTGGTCTCAATACCGATATATACAACATAACAAAGCAGCGGAATAAACCATCAGGATCTCACATCCGAAACATATATCGAATATTATTACAAAACGTGATTTAAATAAAACATTGTTTTGAAACTGTTTGTGCAACATCTTAAAAACACAAATTCAGAAACAGCACCGCCTCTCTCCATCTAGGGTTCAACATGCTCATCAGCTCCTGTAGTGTGAGTACAGAATAGGGGGGTGAGTGCGTTGAATACACTCATGGGGATAAAGTCTGCATCTTATAACATGCAACAGTTATATCGTACAGAAAAGTAACATTCAATCACAGCAGGTAAAATGCATAGCAGATATTAGAAATGGTAAGAAGGATAGGTGCGGGAACAGCCCGTCTTACCCTATAAAATGGTCTCAATACCGCTGGTGCATTTCAAGAGGACCACCAAACCTCAACAGAATAGTAGAAATGGGGGAGACGGCTTTTTACAGTCCATTGGACTCTCCGAACATGCAATGTGAACCGAAGTTCTTTCACAGTATATAGTATGGCACATCACGTATATTCACAACATTTAGTATTCCTCAATCATGCTTCATAAATAGGGAAAGCTGTAAACAGATAAAGAATTAGAAATTACCCCCACCTTGTTCGGTGGTTACCACGTGAGTAGCAAGGTCCGATGATCTGACAACTTAGAGCTCGAGTAGCGAGTACCAAAGGTCAGATAACTCAACGTCAATCCAACAAGTAGCCTACATAAGTTTACGATATATCTTAGATCCTTAATATGTATAATTAAAGCTATAAACGTTTCTAGCAAAAATACGATCGTTAACTACACTCGCCCTGGCGTGCGCATCGTGCGCACCCGATCTCGGCAGCTTGGCATCACCTGCCGCGCACTCGCTCGCCCAGCGCGCCCCGGCGCCCTCGGAAGCTCGCGCAGCCACGTGCGCCCAGCGCGCACCACCACGCCCAGCTCGCCTGAGAATCAGCTGCTCGACCAGCCCACTTCCCGACGCCACCAGCTGCGGCGGCGCCACCCTGTATCGACGTCACCCGGTCCGCCGGCTACCACCTCCGGCCAACCCCGCCGGAATCCGGACATGAACAGTAACTTAATCTTTGCCGCAAAATCCTTCGAGATCACAAATCCAAAAATATACCCAGCTTTCCCAACTCCGGCACGACGACTTCCAGTCACCGGCGACCACCAACTCAGCCACCAACACACACCCAACAACCCATACTCACACACGCATATATGCACTTACACACACTAGCAAACCCCAACCAACTCAACCCTTGGCCGGCGACTTCCAATCGCCGGCGACCACCCTACCAGCCTTGCCGGCGCATCACCAGCGCCGGCCACCAGTTTCCCCACGGCGGCACCACCTGCACCGCCTCTCAACAACGGCAACACGCACACACGATATATACATACATACACAGCCTGTTACTCCGGCGCCGCCACCCACGGCGGCGCCGCCCTTCCTTTGTCATCCCCAGACCACTAGGCGTCGCTCCGGCAAAATCTCCGGTGAGAAAGCGTAAGAGAGAGAGGAATCAGATGAGAGAGGAAGGGTGGTGCAAAGTAAGGTTTAAGGTTTGAGTTTCTGTTATTCGTCGTTTTCTGGCGAACGGTAAATCGGAATTGAATTCCGGAAGATGTCTTAGACTCGTCTCGATGAGGGCTACGTTGTGTACGAAAATCGGCCAAAACCGAGAAGTTTGGAATTTTCCGGCGAACTCCGGCGGCGGCCCGCCGGAGACAGAATATAGAGGGGAGAGAGAGAGGGAGAATTTTGGTCAAAGGGTTGACTTTGACCGGGACCCCCGACTCCCGACGACTCAATGAAAACATCCGAAACGGAACGACGTGTGGAAACGCTTGCCGGTGCGCACACGGCGCGCACGGCGGCACCCGACGCGCGCACTGCGCCCCCGTCGCTCGCGCGCGCGCGCGCGTTCGCTCCCGTCACCCGGCGCCCGTGCGCCCAGCTCGCCCGGGAACAGCCGCTCGACCAGCCCCCTTCCCGGCGCCACCTGCTGCGGTGGCGCCGCCCTGTGCTCCGGCCACCTTCTCCGCCGAATATCCCGCACTGCCGGCTACTACCTCCGGCCATCCCTCGCCGGATTCCGGCATGAACAGTGCCGGAAAAACAGCCGCGAAAACCCTTCATCATCACGCATACAAAACCAACCCCAACCTTTTCAACTCCGGCCGGCACCTTTCCGGCGCCGGTCACCACCCCCAAACCGACCCAAAACCTTCCCCAACACCTCAACTTGCCCCAGAAAAAGAAAGGAACCAAAACCACCGGGAAACGAGAGAGAAACGGGAGAGAGAAAAAGTGGTCATGAACTAGGGTTTGGGCTTTGGGGACGGTTTTCGCCATTTCCCGGCGAACGAGACGTCGGATTGGAATTCCGAAACGTCGAGGGCTACAATCTGGGCCTAGGTTATATTTTCCGGCCACCGGCCACGGCGGCGCCGGCGACGGCACGGCGGTTCCGGTGGTGGCGGCGGCGGTCCGGCGGCGGCGCTCCGGCGACGGCGGAAATTAAAAACGTAAAGGAAAAGAAAATAAAGAGAACTTACGTGTTCGCGTTGCGAGCGTCGCTCGGGTCGTCGGCTTTGAAAAACGTATAAGTTTTGAAATAATGAGACCCTATTTATAGATTTTGGAAATTACCTTTTTACCGTTGAAAAGTTACTATTTACCAAAAATATCTCAATTTACCTTTCATTAAAATATTATTTTTATTTTTACCTTTTATCAAAATTTTACCCTTTCCTTCGTCAGTTGAACTACGGGTCTCCGATTGACCTCTAGTTTGTTTCTGTTTTCTCGTATTTCCGATATGAATCTCTTGGTAAAATCGTATTCTAGGTTCCATGTCACGAAAAATATACCCATCTAAAACCGGTGTTAACCATGTATCTGAAACGCACGTACTAAGTTAAACAGTCAAAATATACGCACATAATTATTAAGTCAGGGTTCAAATATTTAATTAATCAATTATGAACGTTTTGTTCCGGGGCGCTACAGTAGTTATTTTTTTACTATGTTGATTAAATAGAGTTTATGTCATTTTACCGAAAAATTCATTATATTGATTGTTTAGAAAGTTGTAATATATATTCTCATAAGTAATAGAAAAATATTGCATAATGAAAAAACATAATTATAACAAACTATATTAAAAGTAGAGGGTATAGAACATATAAATAAATGACGATGCGTTTGTGGTTAAGTTGATAAACAAATATTAAAGTACCAAGGAAAAGAAAGAACATCACAAATTTTGAAATATTTCAGGATATACAACATTTGTTGTTTTCTTTTCCTTAGTATTTTCGTCGTTGGTTATCAAGATTTTCAAACCCTTACGATTGGTAATTCTGGAAACCGCTACATATAATTGTCCATGACTGAAAACAGGTTTCTTTAGGAACAAACCGACATGAGCAAGTGATTGACCTTGACTTTTATTGATTGTCATTGCATATGAGACTATCAATGGAAATTGTCTTCGCTGGAACTTGAAAGGCAATCTCGGATCAGATGGAGTCAACGACATTCTGGGGATTAACACCTTTTGACCAACATTACTTCCTGAAAGGATCTTGGCTTCCAAAACATGAGTACCCAACTTTGTAATAATCAATCTTGTGCCATTGCATAGTCCAAGTGAATGATCTATATTCCTCAATAACATAACTAGAGTTCCGATTTTCAATTTTAACTCATGATTAGGCACTCCAGAACATCTTAATTCATTTAGAAATTCTGGTGTGTGTACATCAGCTAATACATCATCATTTGCATCTGATTTGCAGGCACTGTCCGAACTTAGATATGTCTTTACTTCATTGGATTCCAAAGAAATCATGTACTCATTAATATTGTCGACCATGTCAAGAGTTGGTGCTAATATAGCTCTCTTTTCCAAATATGTGGGATCATCGATTACATCCTGAGATGAATTGTACATGTTTTGCACAATTGCTGCAATCGGGTCATCATAATTTTTCAACAAAATATCATTCGGAATGTCAATGACTGCACAACCATCATTTGAATCGCCAATTGTACCATCACCTATGCTTGCTATCCAATCTGAATATTTTTTTAGCTCATCATTTTCTGGATTTGCATTCATGTTTTTTAGCCTCATGTTTTTAGTCAACCTTAATACAGTACAATTTCTCCACAAATAAGAGGAATTGATTGTCGCATTGATGATATCTTGTCTACTGCCTTTTGGTATCACTAGCAATATCTGTCTGAAATCCCCTCCAAATACAACTGTTATTCCTCCGAAAGGCATGTCATGACTCAATGTATTTTTGACTCGCAAAATATCTCTCAAACTCTTATCCAAAGCTTCGAAGCAATGTTTGTGCATCATTGGAGCTTCGTCCCAAATAATGAGTTTGCACATGACAATCAGTTTAGCAAGATGACTTCCTTGTTTGATATTGCAAGTTGAATCCTCATTCACATTGATTGGAATAGCAAATCGGGAATGAGCAGTTCTCCCACCAGGCAACAGAAGCGACGCAATACCACTTGAAGCAACATTTAGCACAATTTCACCCTTTGATCGCAACGCTGCAGAAAGAGTTTTCCATACAAATGTGTTTCCAGTACCTCCATATCCATATACAAAAAAACACCACCTTTGTGCAATTCTACTGAATTGATTATGGTGTCATAAACATATCGTTGCTCATTTGTCAAGTTTTTGAGTAGGTGATCATGTTCAGCACACAATTCTTGTCGATTGTACTGCAGTTCGTCATGAATCATTCTATTAAGAGAAAATATCGATGACGTCACATCCGGAATGGGCATTGGATGAAAATCTTTAAGACTTTTTCCATACTTATGCATCAACTTTTCAATTTCAAGCAAAGCGTGATTTTTTACCTCATCGTCACTGAGAACCAAATCTGAATTATAATTAGAAGAATTATTAATAAATTTAATGTCGTTTATTAATAATGTCATCAAAGAAATAATATTCTGAATGTTTAAATATAAAAGCAAACAATTTGTATGTTACCTTGATGTTATAGCATTGTGCGTTGTTTGTAGAGAATGTCATCTGATAAATAAGTCCAACATTTTTCCCAAATCATTTCTGGACGTCCCAGGCTGTTTGATACCAATAATGTTACGAACAAACTCCTCAAAGAATGTGTTGATGCCCAATGACTTGCCTCGATGATCCCGTTTATGTATTATTTATCATCCTCTAACAACCCTCTAGAATAACATGCATCATGATACGAATCATGTTGAACACCATTGTAAAACTTGAAATCATCATAGCATGTAGGCCGACGAACTACATTAATCAGACATCTCAAGTAGTAAATTTCGCCGCTTCCAAGTGGTACGTAACAAAGTCGTCCTAGTGAGAAGCCTTTTTTCCTAGGTACCCACTCTCTAGTGTTTTGTTTCCAAACAAATTTTTGAGGAAATTCCGCATAAGTGAGTTTTTTTGCATCGGGGTACTTTTTGTTAGCTTCAAACCAAGCAAGAAACATGCTTTCATTAACAGATGGACATTGAAGAACTTCTTCAATGTCATCAAAATCTGAAAATATGACATTTTGCTCATTTGGTAGATGAAAAGCAAGTCGTTCAACTGGAGGATTTCTGTACTGAATTTCAAATCCCAAAATTCTCCATGCTGCTTCACATGGTGAAATATACCTGCAATCATAGTACATTTTCACCTCATCAACACTTTTGCTTGATTCTTCATCATTTGCAGTTTCCTAAAATGATGTTGTGACGCGATCATATCCTTTGTTGACATATTTGAATAAATATTTGATAGATCGAGATTGGTTGCACCATTCAACATTCATGTGAGTTGCATACTTTAATAAAAGATAACGGTTATGTGGCACAATAAAACCATTGTTCAAATCAACTCCATTCTTTGTAACAACCCTTCCGTTATCTGTACGTTTGTACACAGGGTATCCATCTTCGTCGATAAATGTTTCCTCAATCAATTTTTTAGGAAATTTTTTTGTGCAACTACCATTTGACATACATGGAGAGTTTCTTCCAGTATTACCGCATGATCCATGTATCATAAATTCACATACCGAGTTATTTTATATGAATTTGATATCATCATTTATGGATAAAATAAACTAATAAATTACAATTATTAAATAAATTTATTAGAATATTACCTGCTTTGACACTTCCGAAGATACTATTCTTTCTAAGATCCTTTATTCGTTCATTTAATTTCATTTTGAATATTCAACAAACGATGTCTGGACGATCTTCAGGCTTTAATCCCCTTTGTTCAGTAAATCTAACAATCTCAGGCCATCTTGGGTTGCATGTAAATCTGGATAACCTGCCCATCTACATATGGCCATTGCATCTTGATAGTTTTGAATCATGTATCGTGCTCCTCCTGTAAAAGAAGGTGGTAATATGACACGCTTCCCTTGACTGCGTGAATCAGTCTCTCCTTGCAATAATGCATCTGCAAGACCTTTATACATTTCACATCGCAATTGTTTTTGATGTGTTCGAATGTATGTTAATCTTCCCGATTCAACCATTGTGTATGCATCAACCACAAATTGTTGTAGCAGCTTTCTCGAAACTAAAATAGTTGAACTTTCACTATCTCTTTCATGCATTCGATATGCAAAAAATTCTCTTGTACTGATCTTTTTTCTTCCTCCAGTTCCTTCTCTTTTGGATTCTGAGAAAAGAATATCTTCTTTGTAGCCATGTTCACCGTAAGGAAAAAGTAATGGATATTGTAGACAAAGATAAGCAGGATTCAATTCATTTATGCGTTGAAGTTCTCCAGATTGTGTTTCAACCAAAATGTCCCTATCTCCAAGGGATATATCAAAATCTCCAACGATTAATGCTGCAACTTCAGATGTAGATGGTAGACTGTATGTTCTTGCATCATTTCCCCTTATACCAATAAGCTTTAGTCTGACATCTGAATATTCTTGTTGCATTTTGTCTCTGGCCATTCTAAATGACTTGGCATACACATTATTCTGATCCAACATAAGCTTTAAATCTGAGACAATTTATGCGTGGAGGCTATTTAAGTTTTTTTTGCACCTAAAAATAATGCACATATAATTTTTTTAATTAATAAATTATTGTATAACTTATATTTATTTAGTAATGAATTAATTAATAAATAAAATTCATAACATACCTAACAAAATTTAATCTGTTCACCACTTCATTTGTCGTGTCATAAATATACAATTGCGCAAATTTTGGAGTTTCACCTTGCACTGGCAGAAGACTTCCCATTAAATGGTAATTTTGGCCGTGAAGTCTAAAAACTAGAGGAGAATTTCCTTGATTTAGGCTTCTATCAATCTTTCCTCCCATCGATGTGAAAGAAAACATACTATTGTATGATCTTATATTATGTAAGAAATGTTTGCTTCTGTCAAAATCTCCATATAATAAATTGTACAATACTTGTGGTGGTCGCGTCAATTTCGGAAGCTGAATTTTGCCTTGCATACAACATAAAGAATACTTCGGATTCTTCGCTTTAAAATATGATTGCAGCCGCTCTTCATACCAAAATAACGCTCCACAAAATTGACATTTGTATGTTGGATCTTCAATATCCCAATATTCTAAAGTTATAATTAAACAACACATTAGTGAGAAAATTATAAAATTGTTGTATATTTATAGTAGATTTTTTTTTAATTTTAACATTATCATGGTAAATAAATTATATATACTATACCAATGGATGGATTGTAGGCTTCCAAAGTTTCCTGAATAGATGTTGTGCCTAGAAAAATAATTATAAATCTTTATCATGATAAGCAAATATAACAAAATATATTCAACATTACACATACGTACCATTTAAGATATTGTTGTCAGATTGAGCATCGTCATCATTTTGAAGTACATTAATTAAGTTATCTTCACACCTATGTTGATTTATACCATCAGAATTTGCAACGTCATCTTCTGCAGGAAAAAAAGTGAATTAACCATTTAGATAAACTAAAAAAAATAAAGATTGGATTTAATTAATTTGAAAATGCAATTTCACGTTTAGTTTCATATTATTAAATTAATTTTGTTCTATTCCAACCAAAAGAGAGTATTTAGTTAAATATATACTAATATAATAAAGTAGGATGACTTTCTTAGTAGGTTCCACAAAACCCTAATTCTTCCACTGTCATTCTTAGCGTCCACTCTTACTCTCAGCCTCATCCCCCACCAAGAGTCCAAGACCGACCGAGAGACATCTTCATCTAAAAAGTTCTGATTTATTTCAGGGATAAATCTCAGGTAATAATCTTATTTATTCTTCAGCTAATATCATTAAACCAAATATTTTTGTTTTAGACTCTTTTAATTTGTTTAATTTGCCTGAGGTAGGATTGAAGATCTGTTTTCCTAAAGCAAATATTATCCATAGATAACCAGTACATGATTCAGATTTGCGGATTTGTTTTTTTACCTCGGATTTGTTTTTATTTTTTTCCCAGATCTGTTTGTATAAAATCACTCTCAGCCATAAAATTCTAGAGTGCAAGATCGTGGGAAATCTTCAGCTCCAAAGTTCAAACAATTTTAGTGATAAATCTAAGGTACTAATCATCTTTAATTTTCAACTGATAGCATGCTTCTTTTAGTCTTGTTCAATAATCGATTTTAACTCCGATTTATTTAATTTTGTTGTATAAAATCACTCTCAGCCATAAAATTAGAGAATCCAAGATTTGTTTATTGCAACTTATTATTTTTTACATACAATTTTAAAGCAGAAATCTAGCAAGTAATGTATGCATATCATATACAAAGCATGTTTAAAATAAAATACATAAACTGAAATGAAAGGTTTAAAGAATAAGAAATACCATCAAAATCATGTTTATTCTTTTGACGTTTGCATCGTGATGCAATAGTTGTTAGTCTCCTCATCTGCAAATCACAATGTTGTTAATTCAGTACGAAGGAGACGAAGAAAATAGGGGTAAAGAGGAAAGAAGGAATTCAAACAATAATACTGAGGGATTTATGGATGAGAATCGGTGGAAGGGATTCACTTACAGCAAAGCTATAATAAGAAAGGAAGTGGGAGGGTAATTCAGTATTGTGTCCACAGTATGAAATGTGCTCCGAAAAAACTTATCTTTATCTTCTGCACTTGAGAAATTTTGATACTTATGTAGATATGTTTGTTGAATTTTATCCTTTTATGAAGATCTTCATGTGCATTATAGACGTTGTTTGATGTATTTTTTTTCTCTTTCAGTTTATAATTTAGAATGACAAAAATTAGGATTTCATTAATATTAAATGATTTTTTTATTAGAAAAATTTCCTTTAAAAAGTTAACTGCATCATATAACCGCCCTTATAAACCACTAATCCACATAAATATGATGTTTTTTTAAAAAATAACTGAATTTAATATTCATGGCTTCCTCTTATTTGTAAGAAATAACTTTCTGAATAAAATAGATTTATATGTTTAGAATAATTCTTTGATAATATAATGAACACACTCATTCAACTCACTGAAAAACAAAAAGTTCATTGGCCTGTTGAACAATCTAATAATTATTAATGTAAATAATTTGATATTTGTGTTTATAAATTTTATTTCGCTACATGACACAATTTTTTTATATTATTTCTATTTTTAGGAACTGTGTATACTGTTGGAAAATCTTTTATTGAATCCATTAAAGCTGCAAGTTTGTTTTCATCTTAAACATATTAAATCTACATTGGAGTATGCCTTTATCAGTTTGCCGGGTATCTCTTCTAAAATATGTTCAATTGTATGCCTAAAATAATTTTTACAGTATTGATTATTATAATCAGACTTATTTTCCTTTTTACTTTATCATTGTGAATATAAATATATGATTTACCGGATGTTGGTTCAGAATATAAGGTTTATGGACTATATATACCTATTTTAAGATTTGTTTCAGTTTCTATTTGTTAGTTATCAATTAGCTAATCAATTATAAAATAAGTGACATTTCAGAAAAAAAATTTAACAGATACACATAAAAAGTTATTTCTAAGTATTTAGCTCAATCAAAACATTTATAATTTGATTTGAGACTAAAAAGAATTTTGGAAAGAGCTTTGTAAAAGAAAATTGTTTAACTTCAAACAATACAAATTACCTATTTAATTACTATTTATTCTATAAGACAAAAACTTAAATAGAAATATGTTGATAACAATCTTGTTATTCAATTCTTTCTAAATTAATTATTTCTAATAAAATATTCACATAATAATGATTACGTCTTAAAAATTAACAGACTTTTAAAAATAACAAACCAAATATGTTTGTAGTAGAAGCATTAAAAACAAAGTATTCCACAATGTTTGAACATAGAAATGAAAATATTGTAAAGTCATTAAATATTGTTATATCATAAGCATAGACCTTATAAAAACTGTTGTGATGCTTATACCTTCTTCATTTTTTTCCTTTTTAATCACCCTCTTAAGCTTTTTTCCAGGTCCAGAGCTTGAAAATTCATCATTTATTGATCTTTTACTTTGCACATCTTCTTCCATATCAACAGAGTCAATCATCTTTCCGTTGTTTTTGGTAGTAATGACTTCATCCTCCGATTCCTCAGCCTAAATGATAGAAACATAAATTAGTAAAAGTTGAAATAAATATATCATTTAGAAGTTGAAAAAATTATGAACTTTAATATTCCAAATGCACATTGTGAACTTCTTTTTCAGCATTTCCTAATTTGGACAGCATGTCTGATTCCTACAATAAAAATGATAAATATATCAGAAAATCTTCACAAAAAAATTTTAAGGCTTCAACACAAGATAATTTAGATGACATGATTTAATTTTCAAACCTGACTTTCAATGTTGTCATCAAAATACTTGTCTATTATATTTGAGTCAAGAGTAAGTTTGATTACTGTGTAACCATCCTTTTCATTACTCATCTTATCAGGTTTCACCATAATCTTAAATAGAACCTTTCGTTCTGTCAATGCATCAATTTCTTCTACGGAAGAATCCAAAATAGGAATCTGCAAGAAAATAAATTTGAAGTACTTATCAGTTATTTATAAATTAATTACGTAAGTAGAAAATACATTAATATGTTTGGAAAATTAATTAAAATAAGCATTATACATTATGTTCCTTCAATTCGTCTGCTGTTTTTCCAATAAGTTGAATGCATTCCCTATCCCATAGTAAAAATCTTGCATTCCCAGTCGAGTCAAGGATACGAATTCGAATCTTGTACCTTAATGTCAAACAATGCATTAAGTTATATTCTAAAACAGTCTATATGCTTAAACAAAATGACTTTGAAAAATTATGTACCTATATTTTCCATTGACATCATGTTTTTGACATTTAGAACAAATGAACTTATCTCCATCAACATCTAGTTTCTTAGAACATTTTGTACATCCCAAGTAGCAGCATTCTCCTTCTGTGTCGATGTCTGCAATTGTGCAGTATACCAAATATGGTCCAGCCTAACCATAATAATAGAAAAAAAATCAATTTAATTAGTGGCTATAAATATTATTTCAGAAAATTAATAAAAAGAAAAGGCTGGACAAAAATTTATATAAAACTTACCTCTTGCAATTCATTTAGTTGTTTAATTTTTTTCACATTTACATTCCCGTTGGAGAATTCCTCCAAGATGGAATTTGCTGAATAAGACCTTGTGCTTGTTGTTATAGGACCACCAAAATGTTCATTCATCCTAATTAATAAATATGTTTAAAATATAAGTCTAACTTTATAAAGAAATTATAAATTAATATCAGTAACTATGAAATGTAATAGACAAATATTAAAGTTATAAATACGTCTTTCTAAAATTATCAAAATTAGCATCCTCTCCATTTACAATCAATTTTGTTGCATTGTAAGTGTTTGAAACTTGCACCTCATCTGCATATTTAAAAAGTTAGTGTACAAATATATTTGATATCAAGTATTATATGTATAAATGTAAGCATATGCAAATTTGTACAATTATAAGCTTTGTGAAATAATAATCTTACATTCCATTTTTTTGGCCCTGCACATTTGGATAACAATAATTGTCTTTCCTTTTGAGATGTTCTCAAGATGCGGGAGTATTTCATCAGCATACTCCTCCCACAAAGTGCACCATATACGGTTTTCCTTTCAAATTTTAATTCATAGTGTTAGTACATATGATAGCTAATCTTTTAAATTTTGATTTTTGAGATCTTACTCAAGGTCCTCAAGCTGAATATCAACTCTTTTAACAACATCAATCAGTCCTTTTGTATTTGAATCTACTATTCTTCCAATCATATCTAAAAAATATTCAAAATCAGAATATCAATGATAGTTAAATGATAACAGTTTTTGAAAGCATATTAGTAACACATACCAAATAGTAGATTCTCATCTACATTTTCAGCTGCTAATATATCTTTGAATGGCCTAGGCTGGTAAAGAGTCGTTGGGAACGCATCATCAAAGTACTCAAAAACATTAGTTTTGTTGTAAAAGATTATCTTGTAGCTGTTATTGGTTGTCTTGTGCTTCATGTTGTTTGGAGCAACGAAAAAGTCTCTAACAGAAAATATATGACCCTCTTTTAGCAAACCATTGAACTTATCCATCAATGAACGTTTTATAGTTCCATGAATCATATCTCCCTGTTTTATTTATGACAAAATGAAATTAAAGTTAGAATATATATTATTTAAAACTAAAATAAGATCTGGTAGTCATTTTTTTTAAATTTTATTATTCTTTGATGATAGTATGAATGTGAAGTTTCATTATTCTAATATTCTTGATAAAATCTCATACAAAGGGTTGGTATCTATATTTTGGTGTGGTCATTCATTTAAACAGGAAGACTTAGTACAGGTAATGTATGTATTAAAAGAGTATGCCCTATGTTGTTTACATACTGTACAACTGCACGTCTGAGTTGTTAAAATTAAACAACATGCCATTGATGTAAACAGTTTCTATATGTGCTTAGAAATAAGTCTTACCTATTTAATTACTATTTATTCTGTGAGACAGAAACTTAAATAGGAATATGTTGATACAAATCTTGTTATAAATAAACAACAATATCATGATGGGCTCTTATGTTGTATAGCATATTTTTATGTGCATTAGAAAAATAATTACTTACTTCTTTGTCACGGAAAACAGCATCCAACCTGAATATTTCTTCTTTTTTCCAATAACAGGTACCTCGTACAGTTGCACTAATCTCAAACGCAAAGCCCATGTCGTTTTCTAAGGGTTGCTGTCCTTGATTAGATTGAAAACTCCCATTGTTGTGTTGCTTCTGCCAAAATTAACAAATTAGATGTTAGCAGATGCTAATAAGGAAATAAAGAATTAAATGAATTTGTAATTTCTTTTACACCCACCTACAAATAGATTATGCATATGATTCTGTGTTTAGTTGAATGTTTCAGGTTTATATGTTGGTGATGGGGACATGCATGAAACATGTATGAAGGCAGTTTTTTTTCAGTCTAGTAGCATAACTGCTGATTACAGTTTTTTTCATGGTGATAACTGCTTCTTACAACTACTGATATATTGCCTTTTTTTTATTAAAACATTTTTCATAACTATTGCACATATGCACGTACAGATAAGAATATGAATTAGTTTTGAAAGTTGAATTAGTAAAATTACAAAATTGTCCAATCTTTCTTCCAAATTACAAAATAGTCCAGACTTTCTTATTATTATATAAGTATAGATTTGGATTCAAAACATATCAACCAGATAAGATCAAATCCAAAACAAATCAAAAAAATAAGACCAAATCAAAAAGAAAACAACTCTCCCTAGAACAATGCAACTAAAAAGAAACAAACAGAGAAAACATGTAGACTCAAAACAAATATAACATGTTGCAGATATGATGAAATCTATAATATTCAGCCGATTTATACAAAAAATTAATTATAAGCTCTTATAAGAAAAGATAGCACACGAACAATTCCTCAATAAAACTTAGAAGAGATAGGTACAGACCGAAGTGAACACAACATGGTTGCGAGCCCTATGTGTTCTTGTTTTCTCATCATTTATTAAATAGCATAGATAGATACAATACACCTGAATACAACATGGTTGTGAGCCCCATGTATCCCAACTTCTCTATCTTTAAACATGAGTAATTCTTTTAGGATGAGTACGGTCACAACTGAATACAATGTGGTAACGAACCCCATGTACCCTAGGTTTCTCATCTTATCTCTTAAGCAAATATAGACAAGTCAGACACAACTAAGTGTATCGTGGTAGCGAACCCCGTACACCTCAACTTTCCCGTCTTTATGGACAAGTAGGTCACAACTAAATACAACGTGGTAGCGAACCCTGTGTACCTCAACTTCCTTGTCCTTAAAAAATAAAAGAGGAATAAAAGTGGCTTTTGAATGATTAAGAGCTGTCTAATTAACTTATAATATAATATAGCTGAAGAAGATAACAACACAATAGCACGTGTAAAAGCAAGAGAAAAAAGAACAGAAAGATGCAAAAAGAACAAATGCGGATGTTGCCCAGAATGTTCTTTTTGCAAAAAGAACACATGTGCCCAGAATGTTATCCAGAATGCAAAAAGAACAAATGCGGATAATGCAGATGCGGATGTTGCCCAGAATGCATTTGTAAAAAGAACACATTCTGGGCAACATCCGCATCTGCATTTGTTCTTTTTGCATCTTTCTGTTCTTTTCTCTCTTGATTTCACACGTGCTATTGTGTTGTTATCTTCTTCAACTATATTATACTATAAGTTAATTAGACATCTCTTAATCATTCAAAAGCCACTTTTATTCCTCTTTTATTTTTTAAGGACATGGAAGCTGAGGTACACGGGGTTCGCTACCACGTTGTATTTAGTTGTGACCTACTTGTCCATAAAGACGGGAAAGTTGAGGTGTACGGGGTTCGCTACCACGATACACTTAGTTGTGTCTAACTCGTCTATATTTGCTTAAAGAGATAAGATGAGAAAGCTGGGGTAGATGGGGTTCGTTACCACATTGTATTCAGTTGTGACTGTACTCATCCTAAAAGAATTACTCATGTTTAAAGATAGAGAAGCTGGGGTACACAGGGCTCAGAACCATGTTGTATTCAGGTGTGTTGTATCTATTTATGCTATTTAATAAAGGATGAGAAAGCTAGAACACACAGGGCTCGCAACCATGTTGTGTTCAGTTGTGTCTATACCTATCTCTTCTAAGTTTTATTGAGGAATTGTTCGTGTGTTATCTTTTCTTATAAGAGCTTATAATTAAATTTCTATATAAATTGGCTGAATATTATAGATTTCATCATATCTGCAACGTGTTATATTTGTTCTGAGTCTGCATGTTTTTTGTGTTTGTTTCTTTTTAGTTGCATTGTTCTAGGGGAGTTGTTTTCTTTCTGATTTGGTCTTATCTTTTTGATTTGTTTTGGATTTGATCTTATCTGGTTGATATGTTTTGAATCCAAATAAATCTTATATAAAAAAGGGCTCTATATATCTAGGTTTACAGCGTGCTACTCACCATTCTTCATTCTCAGTTTCTATTCCAAGCATCAAAATCCCCAAATTTCTGAAAAACCCTAACCCCCAATTACTATTCTGACCCATGAATTCAAAAAAGAAAGCCACCTCAAGTGTTCCCACATCTCCCGCAACATCCGATTCCAACCCATCTCCAGTGCCACCTTCGCTCTCTCTCTCTCTCTCTACAGATGTACAACCAGAGCCTCTTGAGATAATGTATCATGACGAGACAGAGAATCCTATCGAGCTCTACGAAGTGGTTGACATCTCCGCTCTAGCTAAACGACATGAAGCTTCTTCATCACATCGTTCATCCACCCATTTGTATCGGAAGAAGGTTTGGTCTAAAAAATCTTGTTCCACCTCTACTGTGTTGGGTGATGTTGTTGAGGAGGAGCAGACTGATTTCGATGATTCAAGTGATGAAGATTTTAAGGCAACAGAGGATGTTGAAGCTACATCTGAATCAGAAGAATCTTCACTTGAAGCTGAGTCACCCAAAAGTGAAAAGGTACAATCTGACACTCACAAGTCTTCTAGTTCTGATGATGAAACTTCGGCTCAATTTATTACTGAGAGGAAAGTCATGTTGAAACGAAAAAGAAAGGAGAAGGAGTCTGTTGAGAGGAAACTCCCGTTGAAACGAAAAAGAAAGGAGGAGGAGTCTGTTGAGGCTGTGGAAGAAGTAGGAAATAAGTCTACTCCCTGTGTTGATTCTGAGGCTCAAATTGATCAGATGTTCGATGATTTGTTCACCTATTCAATTGAGTCAATGCATGAGGAATCTGACCATGATGAACCTGCAACTGTACCTCCTGAAGCTTCACCAATCCTTGAGGAAACTATGCTAGACCATGAAGATGTCCCAATAGAAGAGGATGTTGAGCCAAATGATAAAGAAGATTGACTTATCTGAGGGCTCTGATTATGGGGTAAAACCTCTTTTCCAAATTCTTTACAAAGGATAACAAAACAATGTGGACACATGTTCTGAATAGGTACTGTAGAAATGAAAAAGGAATTGATGTGAAATTTTTGAAAGCTTATGGTATTTATCAGTTTTTAGAGGATAGAAACTTCCTAGGTACTGTGATTTCTGTGAATTCATTCTCTGCTGTTGTGGTGAAAGAATTTTATGCCAATTTGTCTAAGAAGGTGTTTGATCCTATGTCTAAGAAGTTTGGTAAAATATTTTTGAGGTCTAAGGTATATGATTTTAGTCCTTCCCTTATTAACACTGTGTTGAGCATGCCTGTTGAGATTGATGATGGTTGTTGTGTTGATAAACATGAGTTAGCCCGCTTCATTACTCAAGGAAAAATTAAGGAATGGCCTACTCACCCTCAGAAATTAGTTGCATATTCTTTGTCTTCACTATATGCTGTCTTGCATAAATTGGCTATTCATAACTAGCTGCCTACTAGAAATGAGAATGTTATAACTTTGGATCAGGCTGTGATGCTATATAAGCTCGGTTCTAAGTGCAAGATTAATTTTGGACAGTTGGTTTTTGGTCAAATTGAAAAAGTAGCTGAGAAAATTCACAAAGGATGTTTACCTTATCCTTCTCTGATATGTTTGGTTCTGAGGTATCAAGGCATCACTTTTACTAGGTCAGATCATACTAGTTCTGTTCCTGAACTCTTCACTGTGAACAAGAATCTGTTACTTGGTGATAGAGTGGTGGATCTACCTTGGGGTTCTGCTGCTTCTATGCCAGATGTTGCCCATCCTATTGGCAACATCTTGGGCAACACTCTCGATTCTGTTTTTACTCCTTCCTTTTTGAGATCACATGTCTAGAAGCTCAATGCTCAAATCAAGGAGCTGACCAACTTACGAGATGTCTTTCAGAATCTTCTTTCTTCACAAAAAGGGGGAGAAGATGATGATCAAAGTGATGCTGGTGATGATGAAGACGAAGAGGCTGCTGCAGGATTGACAGAGTTGAGGAAAAATGTTGCAAGCACATCTAGATGAAGGCATGATGTTGAAGAAGATTGATTTGTTGTTGCTTCTTAATTATCTTCTGATTTGCTATTTCTACTGAATCTTTTGTTGTTTTCAAACTAGATTATCTTTATGTCAAACTTTTGGTGTTGATCTCAAACTTGGTTTGAATATTTGTTTTACTTATTTTACATTTGATATTCTTTTTGGCATTTGATTTTAGTTTTGCAAATTTGTATAAGGGGTTTTTGTTTTATCTTAGTCCTTTTTTACTCATCTGCGTTTAAGTATATTCTTTGACTTACAAATGCTGATTTTCATAGGTTTTGTGAAGAAAGACAAAAAGGGGGAGATCTATTGGAAAGTGGGATCTGGTTTAATATAAAAGTAAGTAAATAGTGGCATATGATAATGAAAGTGTTGCCACAACAGTTGACACCACACTCACTTTAGAAAGAGTTTGCAGCGGAAATTAAAAGATACTCAAAGATGTAACTTTTCAAGATATATATAATTATATATCTTGAGGTGCTATAGGCAAAAAATTATTCACAAGAAAAAGTGAATACAAGTGAATTTCAAAAAATAGGAAAAACCTACACAAAACTAGAACTCACTAAAGATCGAAAAAGATCAAAAGAAAAAACTCTTTGAGTATACTATATCACTCAGCTCACTCAATTCACTCTTGAGAGGATTATTGGATACTTAGAATATTGCAAGATCGTTGGGATTTCAAGGATGAGTTACAAGACAAAGTAACTCTCCTATTTATAGACTCCTTCCAAGATAACAAACTAAACTACTTTCCTAAATTTTAGCCTCATAAAAACGTGTATCCTTGCTCAGCAAGGTCCTGTAACATGCACGAGCACTTTTCTCTAGGTTGTTACTTTATTGTTCAGGCTCATTTGACTTAGTCCATACACGCAACCCTTGAGCTTTTATCTCTAGTTAGTTACAAAGTTGTTGCTTGTTCTCTTGACTCAGTCCATACTTTTCGTTTACTTAGTCTATGACCTGCAAAATAGTATAAACGAGATACAAATGCAAAACACGTGGAGAATTGTGAAGGAAGGAAAAACGGTCAAGAATGTTGCAACGGATGTTGGGCAACATTCCAACCAACATTTGGTTTCTGGACAGTAATATAATTAACAAAATTGTTAATTAAAAATGTTGACTATTTAGTCAACTAAAGTCCATCTAACAGTATTCTTACATGCAACTGTCTTAGATACATCGGTTTCTGCTGCCAAAGATGCAGCAGCGCCAGAACCACCTTTATCCTTGTCATCTTTCTTCTTCACTAAGGGACTACGACTAGTTGTAGATAAAGAATTACATTTTCTGATCATTATCATCTTCTTTACTCAAGGTTGCTAAAACATCCGTGACTACGACATCCAACTTTTCATCTTTCTTTTGTTTATCTTCCTTCTTTTTTGTTATCATCAATTAGGGCTTTTCCAAATTTAATAGATGATGCTTCTGCTGAATCTTGTCCTCCACCTTTTACAAGTTGTTTGCAGAATTCCACAAAGAGATCTCATAGTGTATCCCCAAGTGGCTCAGAGGTTCAGAGGGGGTAAATGAACCTCTATTGATTTTTTAAATTTTTTCGAACTTGTAGCACTGTATCTTATACCAGAATACAACACAAATTGGAGAACAACTTACTGGGCTAGAATGCAACACAACTTGTTGCACCAGAGTTCTTATGCAACGGAAACTTAGAGTTTTGATAGAGTTTATTTGAAAATCTTTTCAGAAATATGTGTTTTATCAAAGCTTGAATGTAGTATGATACAATGTAAAATACCGCAAGATATATCAACAAAAATGCTAAAATAGAAAGATAAACACACAAAGACTTATAGTGGTTCGAAGGTGGTGTAATCTTTCTGCATCCACTCTACTCATTCATTGATGAGGAATTTCGTTAAGCAAGTTGTTTTACAGGACTTTGACCCTTACAACTATCAACCTAACAAGTTAACATGTACTAAGATTCATCTTCCACATAGATTGCTTGAATCCAAAAGGCTGACCCATACAGGATCTTACAACTCACACAAAGTTATTACCTTAAATGAAACAACTTTCCTATCAACTGAGAACACTACTAAAACAACCTAAGCACACACCACAAATGTTAAAAGTATATGGATTTCTTCAACTGATGCTTGAAGTAGCCTTGATGAATCTTGAGCTCAAATGCTTCTAAGGCTTGACTGCTTCTATTAGAGGTTGAGTAATTGAAAGCTTGAGAGTTGAATGCTTGAGAGTTAGATAGCTTGTTCTTGCTTGAGAGCGAGTGATCAGTCTTTTAGTTGTTGTTTTAGTCAATTCTTCTTCTATATATAGGTGAGGAAAAAATGCCCGTTGAAAGAAGACACATTTTCTTAACTTTGAATCATGTTCAAGTTGTTGAGCTCGCATTTAATATCTCTGAAAGATCGCATTAATTTTTTTTAATCTTGCACTCTAGGCTATTCAATGCGGTTGTACTAGGTTACAATCTTGTTGTAGTCTATCAAGCCACATGTCCGCAGATTATAGGTTCTTGGTATTGCTTGATCAGTTTATTTCTACTGGCTAATTTTGAAAAGACAATTTCTTGGACGACACTGATCTTCTTTGTACTGCATTGATGAGTGTGTTTGTCAACTCATTCTTTCTGTCTTTCTTTGACTACAACACTTACTTTATACACCATTTGCAGTAATGCAACTTTCTGTTAGGTTACGATATTCGCCCCGCTTGCTGTGCTACTGCATTATTCTGCTTATAGTATTCAAATATTGTTTTCTTCTGTTGCATTCAGTAACGACTTTTTTGCTGCTTGCAGTATCTTCTTCTTTGATTAATTGGCTACTGAATTACAAAGTCCTTCATTCTTCAACTTATCTTCTCGACTCATAACTAATCTAATGTTTCACTTAAATAATGTGAATATTGGGATACTCTACTTTCCTATTACAATGTTATTTTGTTTCATCAAAATCTAAACATAAATTTCCCAATACGCAGTTCTCCGACAATAACCTTCAGATTTCTCATTATGACATCTATACTCTGTGTTAAGTTTGGAGAATCCTTGCAGCATGGAATCTAAATCAAAAGAGTGGTTGCAAGAGTGTCATTAGCTGTCTTCAAGGATTTTTCAGTTTCATCAGCAGCCAATGTGGCATTTCTCTCAACACTTTTTCTATCCAATGCCTTAGTATTCCATTCATCTTGTAGCTAATTTTGAACCTTTTTAGAATTTTCTCCATGTTTTTTCTGAGCTTTTTTATGGTCTTCTTATGCAAAGATGGACTTTGACACATGTCATTTGCCAAATTGACTTCATGATCCCGTAAGGCTCGTATAAGAGCTTGCATTGCAGTGACAATATTCTTAATTGAAGCTTTATGTGATATGTATGAAATGGACTCAAAGCTTTTTTGATGAGGATTATCCTCAGGTAGCAATCCATATGATACCAAGGCCTGTTGTGACTCATGCTAAGATTGTTGTCAAGCAGCCTCAAGAATTTCATCTTCCTAAGCTTTTCGAACAGAGGAGGCTGTAGATTTTTCATACTTGGCTTTCCAAAGGGAATTTTGATACCGATCTAGGCTAAAGAACAAAACCGAAAATATTGTTAACATGACTTTGATGAAAGATGACCAACAGAAAAAAGTTTTAAGCTTAAAAGGTTCTACTAAGAACTGATTTCTCTTTGATACAAAAGAAAGCAAAATAGAAGAGTCTACAATCTCCAACAGAAGAAGAACAAGTTACATCACCAAAAAAAAATCAGCTGTATCGAAAAATAAGATAGTCGCAAAAGGAGAACCAAGCAAAATGAAATTAAAACAATGATCTAAAAAATCAGCATCCATCCCTGTGGACGACACTCCTATAGAAGAGCCTCTGACAATTGAAGGCCCAATGACTCTTCAAACTATCTCTTTTTTCTCTGATGAGGTAAGTGATCTTCTCCTCACAACAGAAGACGTCCTACCAAAACAGCCATCTTCCACACATGAAAAGAAATGAATGCGATAACAGTACAAGAAGAAAGTTTAGGCATTCCTGAACAAATAAAAGAAGAAGAAGAATAAAAAACATAATAAGATATAGAGGACCCAGACAGTCTTTTAGAAATACTTGATTATGAAGTTCTTAGAAAACACATCAGAAATGAAATGTCCCGAGCCCTAAGAACAAAGAGCTACAACAGACTCATGAACTTCAAGAAACTATATCAATGTATCGCGACTTCTATGTATGTTACAATTGGAGAACTATCTCCATTCTTGAGATGAAAGCTCTATTCTACAATGAAGGGTGGAGTCTATGGCACAAACTTGAAAAAGATACATTCACATAGTTGCAAATAGACTCTCTCTGAGAAGCACTAGATTTGGATTATTTTTACAAGAGGATTCACCAAAGGTTAGAGCATCTTAAGAAAAAGAACAACAAAAGCCTGGAATCCTCTTCTCGTCGCCATGATCAAGATCTACATAACAAAGTAGGAAGCTCACGAAAAAAGTTCAAAAAGACATCAAAGGTCACCAAAGACTGTCCTCCATCGATGATTGAGACAGGCACCTCTTGCGAAGTGCCTCTCACCAAAGAAAAAAAATCATGAGTTATCCTAAGAAGAAAACACAGAACAAATCATATTAGATGATGCTGCAAAAAAAATCACCTCTTTCCTCCACCATTTTCAAAGTGGCTCGAGAAGTCACAATTCAAATGTCAAATTGTGAAGGAGAACAAGTACCAGAAGATACTGTACAACAATCTACTTTTTTCCACATAAAGGTACCTATCTCAACATCTTATATTCCCTCTTTTAGACAATGCTCCACAGACAACCGCGTCCCCAAATGAAAAGGACACAATCAAAGAAACAAAACTCTTAGATGTAAATTGAAATAATGCGATAAGTGTTTCACCTGAGCTTGAACCATATGAGGACATCACATTTGGAGTACAATCTATTCTTGATGAAATCAAGAAAATAGACAGTTTTTAAGAAAATTGAGTCATCTTTAGCATCTTACGGCAATCTAGAGCAAAACCTGAAGGATCTCGCTGCTTAAAACAAGAAGATGCATGAATTTATCTAGCTGATGATGGAAGAAATTCAACGAGAAAGAAAAGCCTCTACTACATCTACCTGCATATCTTCTACTATATCTCTCAACAAAAAAATCAATGACTTAGCTTCTTCATCTCAATGAAAGAAGACCAGCAAAACAAGTCTGTCAAAGTTTTACAAATTGGAGACAATGGAATCCTTTACACAAGCTTTGCTTGATAAATTTTCCTTCCTTTTTGATGCTGCCAAAAAGGGGAAAAGAAAGTTGAAAAGAAAAAGGCCAAAGCGGAGAGACGAAAAACTGAAAAACTCGCATCTACTAAGAAGAAAACAGTCTCCTCAAATCTTCTTTCTGAAGGAACCTCAACAACTCTCCTCACATCTGCAGAAGAATCTGAAAAGCCAACATCTGCTAATACACTCTCAACAAGAGAAGACCTACCACAAGAGACACCCCAGACAAAGTTCAGAAATCTGTTCTCGCGAAAACAAAAGTAGAAGCAGCTCAATCAACTTCCATCCAAAAATAAAAAAACATTTGAATCAACTCTCAAAGAAGGCGAAGTAGAAGAATTCATCTCTTGTGACCTCATGGAAGAATAGAAAAAGACCAAACTAAATTTCATCAGTAAACACCACTGGTGGAAAAAATTTGGTAAAGATCCTCCCTAAGAAACCTTTGTTAAGATGATGTTTGACAAATTTCCAAATCTGTATCAAAAGTTAGTAAGCTTAGCAAAGATAAATAACTATTTTTCAAAATATCCAGAACCATTTTGCCTTAACACTCTTAAGAAGAAGAATGGAGGAATTGGTGATGAGTTTCTCAAAAATGAAATAAAAAAACAATCAAAGAGAACAAATTCGTCTTTGAAGCTGACAAGGAGTTTGCAAAACATGTTGTGGAACACAAGTATGGAATCTTTTGACCATCCCTTGCTAGATGATATTGCAAATGAGAATAGCTCCTCTTCTATTTTTCTTTGCCATAGTTGAGAATAGCTTAGGTAACCTTTTATCTTCTTCTGGTTTAATTTGTAAACTTGGAGAAAGTCAGCAACAGAATATTAATGAAAAATCTTTTGATCTTACTTTCTTTATAGGTGATATTATTTCTCCAAGTATTTTATTTGTGTTATGTCTTTGTTTTTCTTTTCAGAATAGTTTTGTCATCATAAAAAATGGGGAAATTGTTAGGAATTTTCATTGTAATTTTAATGATGACAAAACTCATATTTCTTTTAGGATGTTATCTAATGTATAGGTCGAGTCTTTTCTATAGTTATATGTCCTAGGATCATTTTTACAGTCTGCTAGAAGACCTCCTCTTAGTTAGAAGACCAGTTCCGTTCATAGAAACTGGAAAGCACACATCAAGGGGGAACATACGCCAGAAGACTATCTACTAGAAGACCTAGATCTATTGTTTATCAAGAAGACAGTTTCAGGTGAAAACAACTCAAGAGAAAACAGAAAACTAAAAAAAAGTCATCTTAAGGTCACATTCCTCACTAAAAGAAGATGAGTATTGAAGTAGACACATTTGAGAAAACACACATTCTCCATCAAGTCTGCTTACAGCTATCAAGTTAACTAAGAAAGATCAATATTGAATTGATCAAAAGCAAAACCTAATCTGAAGATAAGAAAAGAGACTCAAAGTTACCATTAGCATAAGGTCAAAACTCTCTGACAACCAATTACAACACCGTTAAATACTATAACACCTTTTCAGATTTCTGCTTGCCTCATCTGAAAAAGACGAACATACAAGTATGCCTAAAGACAATGAGTTTGTCCACCTTTTGAATTGCATCTCTCTAACGGCTGGAAATTCAATATCTCATATAAATAATGATCATCTCTTACTCATGAAGACTGGACTGATTCCTAACAAACTACACATCTTCCAGCAAGAGCTACAAGTTCAATCTCTCCAAGTTCTTCACTCTCAAAGACTTAGCCATTCTAAAAAACCTTTCATTGTTTCTGAGTGAGAAGATAGATTAGAAGAGAGAAATTTTTTTTTCATACATCTTGTAAATCATGATAATAGGATTGTTCCTCCTTGTGTTTAAGGGAGTATTTTCCCGCATGTTCGAGAAGACCATACCCCAGTATTTGGGATAAGTTGTTGTGTTGTCTTCCCCAAGATAATAGGAAGAAAAGTGTGTATTATTTACCTTTTAGGGAAGTAAGCTATAAAAGTCAGTTGACTTGCTTAGTGAATTCTCTTGTCTAGGGAATAGAGGACGTAGAAGGGTTACACCACCTTCTAACCTCTATAAGTCAGTTGACTTAGTGATATTTTGCATATCTATATTTGTCCTCTAAACATATTTGCACATCGCATCTATCTCTTATCTGTCATCTTATACTATATATCATCAATGCCATATTAATTATTATGTTAGAAGAGGAGTCGGATGCTCACATTTCTGCATAGAGCTTTACAGCCCGCTATCTGTCTTCAACCAAGTGTTATAACATCTGCTTAGTCGATCTCATCTATCCACTCTCTATCATCTATCTTGGTAGTGCACTCTTGTTAAGCTCTTTATTTTATTTATTAGTTGAAGAAGTGTTTTGATTTATAAGTTTATCCACCCCTCCAGACTTATTTGACTCTTATTGGGACTTACAATTTAGTCTCAATGGAGACCAACTTCCAGCTAAACCCCTAAGGGTTGATCAGTGACTCAAATATCTCTCATAAAAGAGAGGGGCATTTATACGATGGAACAATCCTATAGATGAACAATGTGTAGGTCTTAAAGTGTAGGTCTTACGTGAGAATGTCACATGATACCCCATATAAGACAAAGTTCATATGGATCAATAATGCAGGTCAACCCATTCAATATGGTCAAGTTCAGTCTCACATAAGACTATAAAAAGCTCAGTTTCATGTAAGGCCTTACATGAGACGGTTTCACGTGAGCTTTTGAGATAATTAAAAATTTAAAGAATGAAATTTCAATAAAAATGAATGAAACTATATAGTTAGTGAACTTACATATTGTCCATGATGCGGAGCTCCAACCTCCGACATGGTCTAATGTGATATTGGAGAGTCTGATGCAAGAACTCTTCATAGCTTTCTTATGCCATAAGTGCTAGGAATCCCGACTGATCCCCGAGTGGAAAAAGACAGGGGTGCTAGTATATAAATGGTACTGAAGGGGCTGACGAAGATGAGAACAATACCTCATTCTCATCCTGTGTATGTGAAGATCCACATCTACCTATACCTAGTCCATCAGTACCTTGTCCCAGTCATATAAAATATGTAACTACTATTAAATTTACCAATTCACTAATTTAGGAAATTTCACATAAAATAGCTACTAATTTATGATGATTTAAACCCTAATTTTTAATAAAATAAAACATAATCATGAATGTAAACTTAAAATCCAAAATTCTATCGAAATTTCGGCTACAGTTCCATGCATGCATTAATCTACCAAGTTTTCAACTCTCAATCTCTACAATAAATCAACATGCAATTCCCAACATGCAACTATTCTAACTACCACAATTAATCAACTAAATCACTAAAATTAAACTAAACCAAATCACTAATACACAAATAGATTACAACACCAATACATTTAAATCGAAAATGCATTATAAACTATTTAACAATTTATCATAATTTGTGGAATTTATCACCATTTATCACAATTTTTCACAAATGAAACTACACTAATTTGCATTATCTAATGACACTAATTTAAACTGATAATTTAACAATTGATCACATTTTTTCACAAATTAAACTAAACCAATTTGCATAATTTAACTACAAAAAGAAGAGAGGAGTTAAGAAGGGTTGTAAATACCTTTTCGACGGTGGTTGTGGCTGTGGCGGTGCCGATAGCCTAGGGGCTAGGAAAAGGGGGTGCGGCAGAGTGTGTGCAGGCATAAGGAAGAAGAAGAAGGTCCCACGATCTTTTTTAACACTTTTTTACCGAATAAATTTTCGGTAATTCTAGCATCAAAACAATATTTTTTTGAGGTTCTTATACAACAAACAATGTCATTTATTTTGAAAACTTCTTGACATAAAACAATTCTGTTAGAGCCGGTAATTTGGGTCCGACCCGATGGGCTGGCCCGATCGGCCCAAAAATATAGTTGGGCTGGGCTCTAAAAATAGTGGCCCGAAAAGTTTTGGCCCGGACCAATTGGCCTGATAGGCTGGATGGCCCGATAAATTATTTATTTATTATATTTTTATATGCAACTTGCAAATTCGATATGTAATTCTATTCCCATTCTCATGTTTTCATTTATCTTTTTATTTTTTCTTATTTATTCTCTTTTTCATCCATCATTAACTAACTTAAATTAGGATTTTAAATAATTAGAATTCTCTAGGAAGGATGTGAATTGAATTGAAATTTTCCTAAATGAAAAAAAAAATATTTGACTTTGCCACAATTAATAATTTGATTATATTAAATAATTTATTTTCAATTAGATAAATAGAATACTATAATTTAAATTGTACATGTTAAATTATCTTATATGAAGTTATTTTACATGTAGGTTGGTTTAAGAATTTAATTATTTAATATTTTTTTAAGTTTACAAAAATTAGGAATTTGGGTCAATTTGTACGGTTAGTCTAATGGCCCAAACGTGGTTGGGTTGGACTCCAATTTTATAGGCTGATCAGATGATGGGCCAGCCTGTCCCGTCCCGACTTTATCGTCTGGCTCGATGGGTTAGGTTGGACCGAATTGCTAGCTCTATATAATTCAATCGTTATATTTCGAACGCTTTAAAAAAATAAACTGAAATAATTACTAATGGAAATTTTGTCAGTAATGTCGAATAAAATTATTAAAAAATAAGGTTAACAAAATGAAAAATTATATCGATGGAGAGTTCTTTGGTAAAACATAATGCACCGTTGTTTTATAAGTTTATCGACAGAAAACTTCTCGATCAATTTAACTCCTTTTTTGTGATGTTTGATATCCGAACTTTGTTCCAATAACACATTTTAAGTTTTAATTACAATATCATATGATGAATTTAATTTTATAAGTTAAATTGAATTAACATAATGAACTTAAAAAATCTATTAGTAATATTTTTTTAAAATGGAAAACAAATATGTAATTATATTTGAGTCACATAAACAATAAGTCGATAAAAATTTCATCTACTAATCGTGGAACCATCTAAATTTCCTCTTTATATATGATCAATAAGTTTTGTATTAATTACGAATAAGATAAACCTAGCTAGATGAATGTCGACTGAAATATTATATATGGCAAAAACTTCTGTGCACCAATTGCACCGTGCAATCCGCACCTTTATGTTATAAATATAGTACCTTTATGATATAAATGTAACACCTTTATGCATGTTCATTTTAAAAGGTACAAATATTTGTACATAAAGGTACTACATTTATAACATAAAGGTCTTCCGTGCAACTCTGTGCACCAGTTGCACGAAAGTGTTACTCATTATATATATGTATGTATATATATACACATCAATTATGTAATTAGTTTAATATACAACATTATGCAAATGTTATGTTAAGCTTATTATTATAATATAACAATCTTTGATTTTAGAATATTATCATTGGTAATATTCGATCAAAATGACGTCGTCCTAAAGCATTTTTCAATGCAGGAGAAAATGACATCATTTTGATCACTTTTGCCGATGAAATTGTCCGTTGGTAAATTACTGATGAAATTCCATCAGCAATTTGATATTGCCGATGGAAAAATTATCGTCAGGTATATACCGTTGTAAATTTTCATTTTAAAATTTAATCAATGCACGAATAGATTATCATCGATAATTACCGACAGGAATTGTCCATTGGTAGATTCCATCGAAATATTGCCTGTTTTTTTTAGAAGATGAAATTGATATCCACTTGTTTGTTTATATTGATAACGATCCACGGAATTTGACTGATACAAATGGAGGAATTAAAGAAACTAAAAATCAAGGGGATGATACTATCGAAAATGTGTTATTATTGGAAGATTACCAACCACACGAAGAAGATTTCGATTCAGAAGAATGTGAATATGTACCTAGTAGTGATGATTGAAACAATATATTTTGAATTTGTTCAGTTTTTGTAAACTAACATTAATCTAGTATTTTCTTCCAGTAGATTTTAATTTTATTATAATGTTCTTTATTTGGGTAATAATGATAATAATAATAATAATAATGTTGTTAGGGTTTTGTGGGTTTTTCTTGTAAGTCTGAACAATGATTTCAGTCTCTCTTTGCTGTGTAAAAGAGCCTGTTTGAATAAATTAAATATGTTTGTATCTGGGTCTAAAATGGTATCAGAGCCATGGAAGTAGTGTAATATTTAGAATACAGTCAAGATCTAACACAAATCTTTTTTGATGAATATTTTTGGTATGAAAAATACTGTTAAAAACAGTATGATTGAAGACTACGATATTCTAGAAAATCTGGATTTACTTAATAAATGGACTATTCCTAAAATTGAACCAAAATTGGTTTATAAGGCAGGAACATTTGAAAATTTTGGATTTAGACAAACTGTTAAAACTATTGAATCTTCTATTCCTCTACATGATGAAGAGATGGTTATAAGACTTCTTAATAAAAGTGATCTTATTCCTTTTAAATTTCATAAATTCATACATATAGGATGTGTTCAAATTGCCTTCAGACCTTTAACTCTTGAAGGATTACCTGAAAGTTTCCTTGCCACACTTAAAGATGGTAGAAATCTAAATTGGAAACAATCCCTTATGGGAATCATTCAATCCAGTTTGGCCCATGGTCCAGTATATTTTGATGTTTATCCTAACCTTTCTTTATCTCTATCTGATGTTAACATTCTTGATGCTTTAACTTTAAATGTTAAAACACATGGTTATAACTATATTTCAGGAACAGAAGTTATATGTATCTGTTATAGAATTTATGACAAACCTCTTTTTACTCTTAACCCTATGTGTAAAAGAGTTGATAAAAATTCTAATGAAACTATTCTTATAGAAACAAATTTCAATAAATCTAAAATCACAACTAGGAGAGCTATTAAATGAGAAGAAATTGTTTTTCCTGAAAATTGGATAATTGAACATGCTGTTCCAAGAAATCCCATTACAAATGATAGATTTTAAAATATTATTCAAACGAATGAAGGATCTGTACATATACAGTTTGAAAATCAACAAAAGAAGAATTTCCCTTCTTTATATAGATTTAATTCAAACCACTCTTTTATATCTCCTATTGATTATAACATTGATAATCCACAAATTTCTAGAGCTTCTACTTCTTATTATAGAGAAGATATAAGATCTCAATCCTCTAGAAAAGATGAAGAAAAAGATCGTGTTGATAATATAATAATAAATAAAAATAACATTGTTCATAACATTAAAGAAACTGATACATTATCAGAAATGAACTTTACAATTTAATTTATGGATATAAAACCCAAAATAGATTTTTCTAAAGGATCTAGTGCTAGAGCACATATAAATGAAGAATTTTATCAATCCAAATGGGATATGTTTAGAGAATGGTATTTTAAAACCTTTTCTAAAGAAGAATTTGACTTCTTTGTCAAAAGTTTTTACGAATTCTGTGAAAATCATAACAAAATTATATATTTTGTTCCTTGGTTCTTTAATACTTTTGTTAAAGAATATATCTCTGTCATAGAAAGAGATTATAAACTCTCTACAGGACAAATACAGAAATCTGTTTTTCCTCCTCAAACAACTTTTCAAATTGAAAAGAATGATAAACAAATAAATTTTACTGCTTTTTCAAAAATATTTGAAAATGCTATGCTTCAAATTACCACTAAACATATTAACCAACTTCTTGAAAATCAAAATTATACAAACCTTTATCTTACTATCCTTGGAGAAGAGATTATATCTCTTAAAGATAGAGTAGAGAAAATCATTTCTCATATTAATCAGATAAAACCAGATGTTCATATACAACTTGAAAAATCAACTGATATTGCTTCTATTGCATCCTCTTCCATTCAACCTCCTCCCGATATAAATAATTTTAAATTTAAAAATTCTATTTCTCAATTAGAAAAATGTTATTTTTTGAAATGACAAGACCATTTTGTATAACAATTTTCTTAAACAATTCTAAATGTTTAAAATGACTTTCTATGTCTTTAGAAAAAACAAGAATATCATCAATATAAACAATAATGAAATCACTATATGGAGTGAAAATATCATTCATTATTTGTTGAAATTCAGAAGGGGCATTTTTTAAGCCAAAAGGCATAACATTCCACTCATAATGTCCAATAGGAACATTAAAAGTTGTCTTATATCTATCAGATTTGTTTATTTGGATTTACCAAAATCCTGATTTTAAATCAAATTTTGAAAAGATAAGAGCATGAATTAATCTATCAAGGAGATCTTTTTTATTTGGAATAGGATGTCTAATCCATTTTAAAACCTTATTAAGGGGTTTGTAGTTTATAACAAGTCTGGGTATACCTCTTTCTTGTTCAGAATGTTTATTAACATAGAAAGCTGTACAAGACCAAGGAGATTGGGAAGGAGCAATGAGTTTTTTATCAAGAAGAGATTGAATCTCTTTTTTACATAACTCTAAATATTCAGAGTTCATCTGGCAAGGTCTTGCCTTAGTAGGAATATTTTCCTCTTTAAACTCATCTTCATAAGGAAGAGAAACAATATGTTTCTTTCTTTCCCAAAAAGCATTAGGAATATCATTGCAAATTTCTATAGAGAAATTATTATGAATGATTTTAATTTTATCCTGTAATTTAGGATTTTTGAGCTTTTCATCTATAGATAAAAAGTTAATTTCTTCTTTTAAAGAATTTATATGGAAAGTTTTTCTATCTATTTGTTCTTGTAATTCATTAAGAACTCTGTGAATAGGTTTTGTAATAAAATCAAATTGTATAGGTTTTCCTTCAAAAGTACCTATAAGGCCTTTAGTATTGACAGAAGTCAAAGGATAAATTTGATGTAGGAAAGGAAGACCAAGAATTAATTGACTAGATATATCTTTAGCCAAAAGAAAACTAGTAGAAATACATTTCTTATTTTTACAAATATAAACTTTAGGAAGTTTATAGTTTATATTTAGTGGTTTACCACCAGCATGTGAAAGAGAATGAGAAGTCTTATGAAAGTATTTTGTAGGTATAAGACCTTCTTGTATAACATTTAAATCAGCACCACTATCAATCATGGCTATAAACTCCTTTTTATATGAGTTATCTATGAGAAGAGTAATTTTTGTATACCATTTTTGAGATATAATCATGGTAATAGTAGAAAGATGATTTCTTTCAAAGGGTATTTCCTCAATTTGTTCTTCAATGGATATTGATTTTCCTTTTTCAATTTTGGAAATACGATGATGAAGATCATAATTATCATTTTTAAGAATCTTAATATCATTTTTGAGGTTATTAACTTCAATGAGTAAATCTTGTATGGTAATAGGATTTTGATTACTATATTTATTTTTAAGAATTCTATTAACTTCAACCATAGAATAATCATTGTTTGAAGAAATAATTTTTTCTTCTTTTTTAGAAGTAGACGGAGTATCTTCCATTTGATTAATAATTTGATCTCTTAAATTAGAATCTTCTATTCTTTTAAGAAATTCAAGAATATTATTATTAGTAAGAGTATTAATATTTAAATCTTTAAATTGAGACATGAGTTTATAAAACTCTTCATCTTTTTCATATATATTTTCATTAATTTTTTCATCAGTATGAGTGTCACTTATATGGTTTATACAAGGCATTCCTTGTTTACAATTATTACATTCTTCATCTGATAGAAAAGAATCATTATCTGAATTAATATAACTATCATATTCTGTTTCAGAATTATCAGTTTCTGGATTCTTATTAAAAATTATATTATAAATAATTTCTTTTGTCTCATCATTAATATCAAGATTTTTAATCTTTTCTTTTGCCCAACATTGGTTAGCATAATGACCTGGTTTTCCACATTTTCTGCAAATAATAGGAGAATCTCTCCTTTTATATTTATTCTTTTTGAAAGAATTTCTTTCTTTTTCCTTAGATCTATCTTGATCTTTATGTCTTTTTCTTTTCCTATGATAGGATTTTTGTTTATTATCATAACTTCTATCTTTTTGTGAATAATATTTTTTATCTTTAGGTATATCCATACCAAATTGATCACAAAATTGACCAAGTTGTCTTTTTTCAAGACGATTTTGCTTTTTAATTTGTTGGTTTAACCTTATATCATTACATAAAGATAATCCTTCTTGAATGCATATGCTAATAAGATTACCATAAGTATAATTTTCATAATTAATAGAGATATTATCCTTTTTAAGAATTTTCTTAATTCTCTCAGCAAAAAGACTTGGAAGACCGTCTATAAACTTAGCTTTCCAATGTGCAAAACTACATTCTGGTAATTCAAAAATTCTAGATAAGAAAATATCTTTATACCATCTAAATTCAGTTAAGGTTTTACACCTATGATTATTGAGAAGAGTTCTAATAGTATCACTATTATCAGTATATCTACCTGTGAAATGTTCAATTAAAGTAGTAACAAGAGAATAAACAGCATTCTCAACAAGATTACCATTTTCTGATTTAATAGACCCAAGAATTTCAATTCTTTGGTTAGGTTTTAGATAATTATCCCACCAACCTTTTAATTGACCAGTAAATCCTGCAACAATTAGCTTAGCAATTTTCTTATCAGTATTACCAGTATTTTTGCATATGGTGCTAAACATAAGAATTCTATGAACAAGAGTATAGATATGTGTATTAGTATTACCATTAAGATTCCATTCATAAATCTCTTTACCATTATAACTGTTTGAAATAGTAAATTCCTGTTCTTCATTAAGAACATCCATAGGAGTTGGCCTATGATAATAATATTTATTAAGAGTAGGTTTATCAGCCCATTTTATTTTATTGAGAATTTCTTCATATTCTTCATTATCAAGAGCAGATATATTAAAAGCTTTAAATTTTTCTTCAATTAAATTTTCTAATTGAGAAATAGAATTTTTAAATTTAAAATTCTTTATATCGGGAGGAGGTTGAATGGAAGAGGATGCAATAGAAGCAATATCAGTTGATTTTTCAAGTTGTATATGAACATCTGGTTTTATATGATTAATATGAGAAATGATTTTCTCTACTCTATCTTTAAGAGATATAATCTCTTCTCCAAGGATAGTAAGATAAAGGTTTGTATAATTTTGTTTTTCAAGAAGTTGGTTAATATGTTTAGTGGTAATTTGAAGCATATCATTTTCAAATATTTTTGAAAAAGCAGTAAAATTTATTTGTTTATCATTCTTTTCAATTTGAAAAGCTGTTTGAGGAGGAAAAACAGATTTCTGTATTTGTCCTGTACAGAGTTTATAATCTCTTTCTATGACAGAGATATATTCTTTAACAAAAGTATTAAAGAACCAAGGAACAAAATATATAATTTTGTTATGATTTTCACAGAATTCGTAAAAACTTTTGACAAAGAAGTCAAATTCTTCTTTAGAAAAGGTTTTAAAATACCATTCTCTAAACATATCCCATTTGGATTGATAAAATTCTTCATTTATATGTGCTCTAGCACTAGATCCTTTAGAAAAATCTATTTTGGGTTTTATATCCATAAATTAAATTGTAAAGTTCATTTCTGATAATGTATCAGTTTCTTTAATGTTATGAACAATGTTATTTTTATTTATTATTATATTATCAACACGATCTTTTTCTTCATCTTTTCTAGAGGATTGAGATCTTATATCTTCTCTATAATAAGAAGTAGAAGCTCTAGAAATTTGTGGATTATCAATGTTATAATCAAAAGGAGATATAAAAGAGTGGTTTGAATTAAATCTATATAAAGAAGGGAAATTCTTCTTTTGTTGATTTTCAAACTGTATATGTACAGATCCTTCATTCGTTTGAATAATATTTTGAAATCTATCATTTGTAATGGGATTTCTTGGAACAGCATGTTCAATTATCCAATTTTCAGGAAAAACAATTTCTTCCCATTTAATAGCTCTCCTAGTTGTGATTTTAGATTTATTGAAATTTGTTTCTATAAGAATAGTTTCATTAGAATTTTTATCAACTCTTTTACACATAGGGTTAAGAGTAAAAAGAGGTTTGTAATAAATTCTATAACAGATACATATAACTTCTGTTCCTGAAATATAGTTATAACCATGTGTTTTAACATTTAAAGTTAAAGCATCAAGAATGTTAACATCAGATAGAGATAAAGAAAGGTTAGGATAAACATCAAAATATACTGGACCATGGGCCAAACTGGATTGAATGATTCCCATAAGGGATTGTTTCCAATTTAGATTTCTACCATCTCTAAGTGTGGCAAGGAAACTTTCAGGTAATCCTTCAAGAGTTAAAGGTCTGAAGGCAATTTGAACACATCCTATATGTAGGAATTTATGAAATTTAAAAGGAATAAGATCACTTTTATTAAGAAGTCTTATAACCATCTCTTCATCATGTAGAGGAATAGAGGATTCAGTAGTTTTAACAGTTTGTCTAAATCCAAAATTTTCAAATGTTCCTGTCTTATAAACCAATTTTGGTTCAATTTTAGGAATAGTCCATTTATTAAGTAAATCCAGATTTTCTGGAATATCGTAGTCTTCAATCATACTGTTTTTAACAGTATTTTTCATACCAAAAATATTCATCAAAAAAGATTTGTGTTAGATCTTGACTGTATTCTAAATATTACACTACTTCCATGGCTCTGATACCATTTTAGACCCAGATACAAACATATTTAATTTAATATATTTATATTAATTTTAGTATTTTAGAAAAATACCAAATAATTTCAATATTACTGATGGATTTTAATCTATTGGTAAATTATTATTTTCATTTTCTTAATTTTTATTTTTTCATATTACAGATGGATTATAATCTGTTGGTACACTATTATTTTCTTTTTTCTTTTTTTCCACACTACCGACGGATTGGTCGTAGATAATTTATTAATGATTTTTTTCAAAAAACATATCTTTTGTCGGTGAATACCGATGGCTATTATTGCGGAGGCAAAAACTTCTGTGCAACTGGTGCACCAGTTGTACGGAAGACCTTTATGTTATAAATGTAGTACCTTTATGTATAAATATTTGTACCTTTGAAAATGAACATGATAAAGGTATTACATTTATAACATAAAAGTACTACATTTATAACATAAAGATCCGTGCAACTCTGTGCACCAATTGCACAAAAGTGTTACTCTATTGCGGATTGTTTTGTGAAAAAATTTCGATGATTCATTTTTTTTTTTCCATAAATCGTGACAAATATTTCTATCGGCAAGCTAGCAACAGAACTTTAACGACTAGAAAATTAATGATGGAAAATTCGGTTGATGATTCTATCGGTAGAGAATTACCGATGAAAATATTAGGATTACCAACGGTATATTCCGTAATGCATATGATTTTTGTAGTGTTGGCCAGGAAAATTTTCGTTCTATGTCTTAATTTATATAATAGAATATATTAATATGTATACATAATAGATATTATTAAAGAATACTTGATACTTGGATATAATTATACTTTAAAAACACTGATGTGTCCAAGTAGGTGGACTAAGGTCTCTTACAATTACATTTATGTTTTTTATATCGTTAATATTTGTGTTAACCAACAGCCAAGGGGTCACTGAGCTCTCCAAAATAATAAAAAAAATATTAGAAATATTTTTGTCATTTCATTTTATTTAACAGAAAATAAAAATATGTATATTGATTGAGAGGGATATGTATAAAGACTAAACTTTATACTTACACAATTTAGTTAATCGTGATTTTACACTTTGCGTGATTCATTGAGCCATATACATGCGATTTTTCTTTCAATATCATTTTTTAGAGTAGCTTTCCTGTGAATTAGGTGCACGGACCTAAATTTGTGCAACTAGGTGCAAATGGGTCGAATTCGATCAGGTCAGGATCTGTGCCCAAATTATATATATATTTTTTTTTAAATTTATACGGTAATCTTTATGTTATATGAGTATATAACATTTATATGTTATATTAGTCTAACATTTATGTACATATATCATAATCTTTAAGTAAATAACTTAGACTTTTTTCAGTATAAAAATTCATGTAGTATAGTTGAACCTTTTATGTTATAATAATTTAAATTTTATGTTATATTAATATAACTTTTATATATAAATATCATAACATTTATATACCTTAAAAATAAAATAAAAGTTATATTATTATAACATAAAAGTTTAAAAGGTATTATATGTCTATAATACACTGTAAATGGTTAAACTAGCATAAAATATAAAGGTTATACGAGCATAACATAAAAATTATGCAAACATAACTAAGAGGTTAGGTGACCATAACTAAAAATTAGGTGCGCGGGACTAGGGTTTGAGCTCGGACCTGTAGCGCATGGGCGGAAACAAGAGCCTAGGCAGATGCAGTGTGGAGTTGTGCAGGAAATAAGAGCCCATGCCCTGATGGTTTCACATTTAACTTCACCAAGAGCATGTGGTCCATGTTGAAAAAAGACATCGTGAAATTCATGCTTGAGTTTCATCGTCATGGTAAAATTGTGAAAGGAGGTAATTCATGTTTTGTTACTCTTATTCCCAAGAAAGACAATTCTATGTCAATTAAAGATTTTTGCCCAATTTCCCTTATTGGATGGATGCACATATAAGATACTCACGAAAGTTCTTGCGAACAGGTTGGCTAAAGTTGTTGGCAAAGTGGTATCAAACAATCAAAGTGCTTTTGTTGGGGAGAAACAAATTCTTGATAGCATTCTGGTTTTAAATGAATCTGCTGACTATTTAAAAAGAGAAGGCATGGAGAGCTTCATTTTTAAAGTGGATTTTGAAAAGGCATACGTTATTGTGTTATGGGAATTAAGAGTTGCCAAATGGAGATCGTGGATTAAGAGTTGTCTTAACCGCTACTATGTCAGTTCTTGTTAATGGAAGTCCCTCAGGACTCTTCTCACTTCAGAAAGGATTAAGACAGGGGATCCTTTTTTCCTCTTTCTTTTCCCTATTGTTGCTGAAGGTTTCAGTGCCCTTATGTATAAAACTGAAAGCTTCTCTCTCTTTGAAGAGGCTGAAATTGGATGGGATAAAGCTATCAAAGGTGTTCTTAGACTCTAAGATTTCCTCAGGCCTCAAACTCAATTACGCAAAGAGCTTGTTGTATGACATCCATGTTAGTCAACAAGTGCTCTCTTCTTATGCAAAATATCATCAGATGTGATTGCAGGTCATTCCCTTTCTCGTATTAGGGTTTGCCCATTGGTGTGAATCTTCGGAAAAAAGAAAGTTGGAAACCTTTAATGGATAGGTTTCAAAAGAAATTGTTTGGTTGGGAAAAGAGGAACCTTTCGCTTGGAGGCTGCAGGATTATTATACTCAATTCAATGCTCTCTGCTTCGCCCCAAAATGTGTTTTGCGATCCATCATTCAAATCTAAAGAATCTTTTTATGGGGGGAAGTGAAAATTGCTCTAAAATTCCTTGGGTGAAAGGAATAATATCTGTCTTAGGAAAAGTGATGGGGGTTTGGGGGTGAAGGATATTAGGCCTTCTCCTGATATGGACGAACTGAGTCGAACCGAGTTCTTCTTTTGCAAACCGAACTGAGATCAAAAGTCAACATATTCGAAGACTGAAGAAACAAGCTGTTCGGCCGCCTTCGGATCGAACTAAGGAAACGCGAGCCAATGAAATTGTGAAGTACGATGACAAACTCAATTAGTTATGAGACGATGATAAACTGATATGCGATGAAGCTAACCGAACTTTTTTATGACCTTATGATCGAACTGAGGAAAGGAGAGCTGATTCAGCTCGGAGTTATAGCAACGAACTGATTAACAGGGAAAAGTGACGAACAAATTTTGGACCTAACTAACCGCTATTTTGGCGGAACCGTTAGTCCATATCCCATATTTTGTGGGATGAATCTCAACCAACTCGCATTCCAGGGAGTATATATACCTCTTGTGTTCATTCTTTATTTTTTCCTATGCACACATATTCAAAATACACACACGCACAACTGCAAAAAGAACACACAAATCTTCTCTTCCTTTCTCTGACTTGAGCGTCTGAATCCCATTACCGGGAATCCCTCCCGATGTTTGTTTTGCAGGTCTTCGAGTTCAAGATCTCGAGTTTTTGGGTTGAAGAACCGGAGCTTTGGATCGGAGCAAAAGAACCGGAGATTTGGATCGAAGCAAGATCAATTGGCGCGTCTGAGGGAAATATCTGAGTTTTTAAGACGTTGAGATAACAGACATGGTGAATACCAGAGGATCAAGGAGAAGGATGGAAATCGGTGATTCATCTAGAAGACATGAAAATCGAGAGGGTGACCGGAGTCCTACCCCAGTGGATCCCCCTCGTACCATCACTTTAACGTCGGAGGAACTGGCAGATTTGATGGAGGCAGCTGTTCAGAAGGCTTTGGGGAAACAAAGAGTTGAGTCACAGCAGGATAACGTGGATACCCATCGGGAGAAAGAAGCAAGCAATTATAGGTCACGAACGGATGAGAGGGAAAGCCAATTTGATCACTCTCGGGGACAGAAATGAGGCCACGATGAATTATCGGAAAGGGTTGACGAGCTGAAAAGAGAATTGAAAGAAGTTCAGCGTAATATCCGACGAGTTCCGAAGGGTTCAAGGGGGAATCCCTTTTCGGAGGAAGTGATGGAAGACGAATTACCGGCATCTTTTCGGCTGGTGAATTTTGATTATGATGGTACTGCTGATCCGTGGGATCATTTGTGTCGATTTGAAAATACCGCTCTCTTACACCGGTATTCAGATGGCATCAAGTGCAGGGTGTTCGCTACTACCCTCACCAAGGCTGCTCAGACCTGGTTCAGCCAACTGACTGATGGAACTATTCATGACTTCGAACAATTATTAGAGTTATTCTTACATCAGTTCGACAGTGCCAGAAGACAGCGGCGATCTACTCAAACTCTGTTCGGTGTAAAACAGAAAGGGGATGAGATGTTGAGAGAGTACATTAAAAGGTTTACAGATGCGACTTTGGAAGCTCCTGAGGCTTCAGATGACTTAATAGTCAACGCCTTTATACAAGGCTTGAAAGAGGGTGACCTTCATACCTCTCTAGTTAAGAAGATGCCAAAGAATTTTGATGATTTATTGTAGAGATCTAACAAGTATATCAACCTGGAAGAGGCAGTTCGGATTAAGAAAGGTGAGGACTCCAGTCGAGCTAATTAATCACAGGAACAAGAGTCCACAAGGAGGAAGGAGATGGGAGAATCTCGAGCAAGGTTCGCGCCCCCGCCGTTGCGGGATAACAAGGTTGGTAGGAGGTATGACCAATATACTCCACTGACTATTTCTCCCGGACAAGTATTGATGGAGATCTAGAATCTACCTCAATTGAAATGGCCAGCGACCTGGAGCCCAACTCCCAAGAAGCCATCCACCTTTGGGAATGGCAAACTTTGTCGGTTTCATAACGAGTATGGACACGGTACTGATGAATGCTTACACCTAAGAGACGAACTGGAAAGATTAGTTTGGGAGAATAGACTGGCTCGGTATGTTCGTCCACGCCGGCAGGACAACATAGAACAGATGAATGCTCGTGAGGAGCCTAGAAGGGAAAGAGGGTAAGAACGACCTAAACTACCTCCCCCTCCGTCATTTCCACCGCGAAACAGGCCTGAGAGGGTAGAAAGACCCACCATACATATGATCATAGGGGGACCAACAGATGGGGATTCGAACAGAGCTCGCAAGGCGAGACTGAATTCAGTTCGACAGAAAGGGGACGAGGTTCAGACGATTTTCGACGAAGTAGTAGTGCAGTTTGGGGCTCAGGACAAAGTAGCTCTCCAGAGTCCGCAGTTCGATGCTATGGTGATTGCGGCTGAGATTGGGGGTTTTAACGTCGAAAGGATATTCGTTGAATAGGCAGTTCGGTGGACATTATGTTCATGGACTGTTTTAGAAAGATGAGATCGACAGTCGAAGTGAAGTCGGTGGAAACCTCTCTTTATGGGTTTTCGGGAGAGGCTGTGACAGTGTTTGGCAAGGTACAGTTGCCCATGGTTTTAGGAGAAAGAGAATGGAGGCAGAATAAGACAATAACTTTTCTATTGGTGGACGCACCTTCGTAGTACAACGTGATTTTAGGACATCCTTTGTTGAGCACTTATGCAGCTGTTATCTCACCTGCTCATTTGATGATGAAATTCCCAGTAGAAAATGAGAAAGGACGAACTGTGGGAGTGGGAGTAGTCCATGGCAATCAGCAGACAGCTCGGCGTTGTTACGTCGCTGCTGTTCGCCAGTCCGAATCCCAAAAACGAAAGGCCGAACAGAAAACTGAGATTGATAGAGAAAGAGATCACAGTGGAAAGAAAGGGCGAGAGGCGAACACAGCGGAGTTTGAAGAAGGGGAATTGATGAGTATCGAGTTGATTTCAGAACAACCTGGACATGTAGTTCGCATCGGCAGTCATTTGGCCGAACCAAACCGCAATGAGATAGTGCAGGTATTGAAAGAGAACGTGGATTTGTTCGCATGGAAGCCGGAAGATATGAAAGGTATAAACCCAGATATAGCAGTTCATTAACTGGATACTAAGCCCGAGGCTCGACCCATCAAATAAAAGTTGAGGCACTTTGGTGACGAGCAAAACGAGATAATAGAAAAGGAGGTTCAAAAGTTGCTGGAAATAGGGCATATTAAAAAGATCCAGTACCCTCAATGGCTGGCTAATGTGGTGTTGGTGCCTAAACATGGAAACAAATGGCGGATGTGTATCGATTTCCGAGATCTAAACAATGCTTGCCCAAAGGATCATTACCCGCTCCCTCGAATTGATAAATTGGTGGACTCAACTGCTGGTTGCGAACTGCTTAGCATGATGGATGCCGCACAAGGATATCATCAGATCCTGTTACATCCGAAAGATAAGCCCGAAGTTGCTTTCATCACCTCGTCAGGAACGCAATGTTACACAGTGATGTCGTTTGGATTAAAGAACGCGGGAGCTACTTATCAAAGGATGGTGGATAAGATGTTCAAGCACCAGTTAGGTCGTAATATGGAAGCTTATGTGGATGACATGTTGGTGAAAAGTGTTCAGGCGAACATTCATGCGGCAGACTTGAGAGAAACAATGACGACTATCCGAAGGTAGGGGATGCGGTTGAATCCATCAAAGTGCTCGTTCGAAGTAAAAGCAGGGAAATTTCTGGGATATATGGTTACTGAGAGGGGGATCAAAGTTAATCCAAGAAAGATTCAAGCTATCCAAGACATGGCTCCTCCGCGAACCATGAAAGAGGTACATGTTTTAACTGGTCGAGTAGTTGCTCTAAGCAGGTTTATATCAAGGTTGACGGATAAAGGGTTGCCCTTCTTCAAAGTCCTTAGAAAGAGTAGTCAGTTCGGCTGGAACGAACAGTGTCACAAGGCGTTTGATGATTTAAAAGTTTTCCTTTCTTCGCTTCCGCTATTGAAGCAGCCAATTCAAGGAGGACCACTGCTAGTATACTTGGCGACAGATGAAGAATCTGTCAGTTCAGTTCTTGTACGAGAAGAAGGAAAAGACCAATTCCCTGTCTACTTCGTCAGTAAATTTCTTCAAGGGGCCGAAGTACGGTATACTGAGATCGAAAAGGTGGCCTATGCATTAGTTACTGCTGTTAGGAGATTGCGGCCATACTTTTTGGGTTATGCGATAACGGTGCGAACTGATCATCCGTTGAGCATCGTTCTGGGAAAGCCTGAGGTATTAGAGAGATTAGTCAAATGGGCAGTTGAACTAGGTCAATTTGACATCAAGTATGAGCCTCGAACAACTATTAAAGGTTAGGCCTTAGCGGATTTTATTCAAGAGACAACCAGAGCACAAGAAGAGAAGGAATGGGAGTTGTTCGTAGACGGATCCTCATCTCGTCAAGGAGCCGGAGCTGGAATATTGCTAATCAGTCCTGAAAAAGATGAGTTACAATTTGCCATAAAATTCCTGTTCAAAGCATCTAACAATGAAGCAGAATATGAAGCCTTTTTGCAGGGTTTGAAGATAGCCGAACAGGCTGGAGCACACCACTTAACAGTGAAATCAGATTCACAGTTGGTAACACAACAACTTCGAAATGAATGTGAAGTCAAAGAAGATAGGATGATCTCCTATGTGGACAAAATCAGGGATATGGAGAACAAGTTTGAGAAGCTGCAAATCGAACAGATTCCTAGAAGTGAAAATGAGAAGGTGGATTTTTTATCGAAAATAGGCAGTTCGTTGCAAGACTGTTCACAGAGAAGTATAACTGTGATGGGCGTTGGGAGAGAAAATGAGGTTATGAATATTGACAAGGCAGAGTCCAATTAGAGAACTCCTTTTTTGCATTTTCTGGAAGGCAAAAGAGAAGGAACGGCAAAGGAACTGGAAAGGTTAGAGAGACAAGTTCGATTCTATTATGTCATTGACGGACTGTTATATAGGAAAACCTTTTTACCAACGGATGCAAGATGCTTATCTCAAGAAGAAGGGGTTAAGGTGTTGAAAGAAGCTCATGAAGGAGGATGTGCCGAACATTCAGGGGCAAGAGTCTTAGTTCGGAAGGTGGTACGAGCTAGTTTTTATTGGCCTACATTGAAGAATGATGCTGAGGAGCTAGTTAGAAAGTTGAATCTTGTCAGAAACACGGATGGCGGATCCACACGCCAGCCACAAATATGCTAACTACTTGTTCGCCTTGTCCCTTCGCTAGATGGGGAATCGACATAGTTGGTCCGTTTGTGAAAACCAGGGGAAGCAAACAATTTTTGGTAGTAGCAGTAGATTACTTCACTTAATGGGTTGAAGTCGAACCTTTAGTTAAAATTACAGAAGCTGACATGATCCACTTCGTTTGGAAGAATATTTGTTGCAGATTTGGTCTACCAAGAATTTTGGTGTCGGACAATGGAGCTCAGTTTCGAGGAAAGAAAATCATGGGATGGTGCGATGAGATGAAAATTGTGCAAGTGTTTACTACCGTTGCACACCCACAAGCAAATGGCCAAGTTGAAGTGGTGAACCGGATCATAGTAGATGGGCTCAAAAAGCGGCTCGAGTCTGAGAAGTCGAACTGGGTAGATGAACTACCATCAGTGTTGTGGGCTTATCGAACAACAGCTAGGTCGACGACGGGGGAGAGTCCTTTCAGTTTGGCGTTTGGAATGGAAGTAGTAGTTCTAACAGAAATTCAAGGAGAAGCTTTGCGGATCACCAATTTCAAACCACAAGAAAACGAGAAATTGATCAGAACCGATCTAATGTTTTTGGACGAACTGAGGGATGAAGCCCGAATTCGACACGAAGTTTATAAAAGATGCATTCAAGCAGCGTTTCACAAGAAAGTTTGGAAAAGGGAAATCCAGGTAGGAGATATGGTGTTAAGACAATCAGACGTCTTAGTCGAAATTGGAAAGTTGGATGCTACTTGGGAAGGGCCGTATATTGTTTCCAGGATTCTTTCGGGAGGATCTTACGAACTGACAGATGAAGATGGTAAAAGGTTGCCAAGACCATGGCATGTGAGTCATTTGAAGAAGTTTTATGCTTGAAGTATCATCTTTCTGTAGGTTATTTATTACTTTTTCAATTTCTGCTGCTCAATAAAATGAGAAACATTTACTCTCCGTCAATTCGACCGAACCACGTTATATCGTTGTGTCGCTCTTTTTCTGTTTTGTTTTATAATTGTTATACTTGATGATTGAGCGAAGTAACACATTCCCTCGGAATGTCCCGATTAAGCGAAGCGAAGTAACACATTCTCTCAGAATGTCCTGATTAAGCGAACTAACACGTTCCCTCGGAATGTCCCGATTAAGCGAACTAACACATTCCCTCGGAATGTCCCGATTAAGCGAACTAGCTCATTCCCTCGGAATGTCTTGATCAAGCGAAGTGAAGTAACACATTCTCTCGGAATGTCGTGATAAAGCGAAGAAACACATTCCCTCGGAATGTCTTGATTAAGCGAAGAAACACATTCCCTTGGAATGTCCTAATTACGCGAACCAACATATTCCCTCGGAATGTTCTGATTAAGCGAAGAAACACATTCCCTCGGAATGTGCTGATTAGGTGAACTGATATGTATATGTCCATTAGCTTGATTGATAAAATTTTAATGATTTACATTCCTTATAGTTACAATCAAACAGATTAAAGATCGATAGATTGTTCGCAAAAGATAACAAAGTATTTCTAGACAAGAAAAATATATATAAGGAAATTTTACAAAGTATCAACAGATGGTTCCTCGGAAGGAGCCGAGAGAACTGATGGATCAATAGTGGAGGTCGGCAGTACAGGAAGATCGAACATCTCCTCGGGCAGATTCGTGGTACCTTCGATTTGAAGAGTATTCGAGCTGGAACTTTGACGCTCAGGAAAAATCTCCGAGATAGCTTGCTCTAAATATCCTTCCCACCATACCGCGTCAACCGACTCGTTCGGATTCCCCTGCCAATCGGGAGGAGTAGAGAATGACTGCATTAACTTTTGACGTAGTTCGGAGAGGCGAAACTGAAATTGAGATTCCGGCAGCACCTGACCAATCTCTTGTTGGTATTGCTGCAAGACTCTCGTCACCTACTCCTGGCATAAGTGAACCGCCTCTTGGAAATAGACTTCGGCCATCGGAGCAGCTTTGGAGAGAAAAAGGACAGAGTTCCAAATCTGATGGAAGATCCTGTCGCGATAGCCTACGGCAATTAGCTTCATCTCCGGGCTCCGAGTGAATCGGTGATAACCTTCGATTGATCCAGCTTGATAACCTTGCATTCTCATCTCCTCACCGAATTGAGCCTTCAAGTTCTTTTCCTGCTCTAGTTCTCTCGAAGCCTCCGGTTCTCCGCCTCCACCGCAAGTAGAGCTATTTGCTTCTCTATGGCAAATTTCTCTTTTTGCAGCAATAGCTCCTCCTTCTTCAAACCATCTGATCGAGCTACTGCTAGATTAACCTCGCATTGTTCCAGCAGAGTAGATAGTTTATCGGTCTTCTCAGCTTGAATGGATAGATCGTTTTCCAGTGTCTTTTTCTCATCTATGACTTCCTTTAATTTAGCATAGCTTTTCCGAGTCTCAGTCCGCCGGTGAAGGGTTTTCTTAGCATAGTCCTCGAAAAAAATTTTGGCATGGGCAAGGCGGATTAAATTCTTTTCACGTCTTTCTTCTCGGGATCGAGCTCATCCTCGCCACTTTCCGCTGCGCCTTCTTCCGTCATTGCCAGCTCGCTCGTAGTTACTTCTTCAGTTCGCTGTTTCTTTCGCCTCAAACTCTGGGAGGAAGAAACACCCCTTTTCTTAGTAGGGGTTACTACAACCTGATCCTCGTGAACCTCTAGGGTTAAATCAATGGGTTCAAAAGGCGCGCTCGTAGCAGGAAGCGGGTTAGGTTGGATTTTTGAAGAAGATTGAATGGCAGTTGTGGGAGAGGCAGGTCCCAAACTCTCTAGGAGAACCCCCGCCTCCTCCTGCAGGATGTTTTCCGTTGAGCCAGGCGTCTTGCTAGCCAATTCGGCAAGACGAGCTTCCTCTGTCTGTTTATAGGTCGCAACCAAGCCAGGATCTACGCCATGCTGTGAGGGAAAGAAAGGAGTTCGCTCCTCAGCAGGAACCTCGGCAACAAAACTGAAGAATTGATGTATCATCTTGTCTACAGAAAAGAATAATATAGTCAAGTCACAGTTCGATACAATAATAGGAATTACTGTGAGAAAGTACAAGAATTAAAGAATTACCTAAATTGAATCCGGTGGGTGTTTTGTTGTTTGGGTAAAACCCCCCAAAAAGACAGCAAGGCCTCACAGGAACTTAACCTCACTATGTCGAACCATCCCTTCTCAAAAAATTTATTTAGATGAGAAATTTGAAGATCGGTGGGAGGAGGAGGATCTAATTGGGCGGCGGTCTGAGCCCATGGAAGCGAACGAAAAGGTTCATTCGCTGGTTCACGAATAAAACAATAGTATCTCTCCCAGGAACTGACTTTCTCATCCCTGGGAGACAGAAAAGAAGCTCGCCTCCCGCCCCTACGGGGACTTAAATAAAAGCGGAATGGGTTGGTATGTTTTAACACAAAGCAAGATCTAAACCGATCAAAAGTTGGTTCGACCCCCATCCATTTGCAAACCCTATAAAAGGAAACTATATAGCTTATTGAATTCAGGTGTAATTGGTTCGGACATAAACCGAAAGCCGAACCAATCTCAAGAAAAAACGGATGAATAGGAGGAACTAGCCCTAGAGTTACATGCTTCAAAAACCAAGTTTGGTGGCCAGTGGGAGCTCTATGGGGCCTATCATCAGAGCTAGGAATTATAACCGAATAACCACCCACCAGGAACGAACTAAGTAAAATGGTATGAGTATGAGTAGCCTTAGTGGAAGAAAACACGGTATCTACAGACTTCTTCCGGGATTTTTTGGGAAAATTGGATGTTCTTCTCTGTGACGAAGATGGCGGGCTAGGGTTCATAGATCCAGAATCAGAACGTAGAGGGAATTGGTCAAAACCCTCTTCTGAGTCACTTTCATCCCTAAGACGAATTAAACGATCGGGAGATACCATTGAAATATAAGGATTAAGAAAAAGAAGATTAGTACCTGGGATGATTGAAGAAACCTAGAACTCGGATAAGGAGACCCTTGATTGATGAAAGAAAAACTGAAGAAAAGAAGCTACAGCGATTTGTGGCAAAAAGGTTTTTGACTAAATGAAGGGCATATATATAAGAAGGATTTCTCGGTTTTGGGGGGGAAAAAGGTGAAAGGCCGCGAACCCCCAGCCGTTGGATGTGATGAAATCCAACGGTGGAAGACAAAAAGACATTGGGTAGGAATTCTAACCTGCCACGCGTCGATTGGATGAGACAGAAGTGCCTGAAAAGACATTTCGCCTCGAAAAGGTACGTAAAGTGTTCGGCTAATATATTAGAGAACCGCTTTAGTGCATGTGAACACGCACTTCAAAGGGGGGGAGTATTTGATATGGACGAACTGAGTCGAACCGAGTTCTTCTCTTACAAACCGAACTGAGATCAAAAGTCAACATATTCAAACACTGAAGAAACAAGCTGTTCGGCCGCCTTCAAATCGAACTAAGGAAACGCGAGCCAATGCAATTGTGAAGTAAGATGACGAACTCAATTAGTTATGAGACGATGATAAACTGATATGCGATGAAGCTAACCGATCTTTTTTATGACCTTATGATCGAACTGAGGAAAAGAGAGCTGATTCAGCTCGGAGTTATAACAACGAACTGATTAACAGGGAAAAGTGACGAACAGATTTTGGACCTAACTAACCCTTTTTTTAGCGGAACCGTTAGTTCATATCTCATATTTTGTGGGATGAATCTCAACCAACCTGCATTCTAGGGAGTCTATATATACCTCTTGTGTTCATTCTTTATTTTTTCCTATGCACACATATTCAAAATACACACACGCACAACTGTAAAAAGAACACACAAATCTTCTCTTCCTTTCTCTGACTTGAGCGTCGGAATCCCATCGCCGGGAATCCCTCCCGGTGTTTGTTTTACAGGTCTTCGGGTTCAAGATCTCGAGTTTTTGGGTTGAAGAACCGGAGCTTTGGATCGGAGCAAGATCATCTCCAACCCTACGTTAGGTGTTATTCTAGCATTCTAGCGCAGGGTTTTCTTCTCCAACCCTTTGCTATCCGCTTTGCTAAGGTAGCGTAGAACCGTCATATAATCTGTTGTGCGTTACTAGAAGCGCAGGGTTAATCCAGCGCTACTCATTTTCTTTTCTTTTTTTTTTATTCAAATTTTATATAGATTTGGGCTTGGGCTTTTTATTATGCTTGAGCTTTCCCTTTTTTTCCTTCTTTTTGTTTAATTTTTTATGGATTGGGCTTGGGCTTGGGCTTTTAATTAAATTTATTGTATTAAAATTTTAATTAATTCAATTAATTAATTAAATTCAATTTAAATTGTATTAATGTGTTATTTAATTCAATTAATTAAAATTTAATTAAGTTAAATTTATTCAATGAAAATTTAAATTAATTGAATAATGAAAAATATAATAAACATAGAGTAATATTGAAGAATAATGAAAAATATATAAAGTTACATAAAACATAAAATTACATTAATGAAAAACATAGAAATACATAAAAGCAATAAAACCAAATATAAATCCTAATAATCTGAAAGACCACCTCCGGACCCTGACCCTCCGATATTTGTAAAATATTCTCCAAACATATTAAAATTAGGTGGTGTTGATTTATTCTCGTCTGCCCTCTTCTGCATAATTCTTTGTTGTTCTAATCGTATGAACTCACGTTGTTGAAGATTCTCGATGCTAGACAAATTGACTGTTAATGTCTTGTTTCCCTTTGCTCGTAGAATATCTTGTTGCAGTTGAAGTTCACGAGCTCTCAACTTGTGACCAACTGATAATATTTGAAGTTCACGAGCTTTCATCTCGTGACTATTCTTTAATATTGGACTCAAGTGTTCATTTTGGTCATATATAGCTCGAAACTTACTATGGTCGGCATCGTTTTGTTTCTTTTTCATTTTAGATTTTTTCACACCCATGGATCTTCTTGATGTAGTACCATTACTACCATTACCGCTACCAGCCCCGCTACCAGCATCGCTATTGTTGTTGTTCACTGTCCAAATTGATAGAAAATGAAGATAAAGAAGGTTCAGGAGAAAGAAGTGGTGTTGTGCGAAAACTAACACCACGCAAGTGCACATATCGTGACAAGTAATATAGTAGACTTGAAAAGTCCAGATATCGAACCCACGGGGAAAATAATAACTACCTATCCTAAGTACTAGATTCTCGCAACTTATGATCTTATCCAGCGAATCCAAATTTAAGAGTGATTGTTAACCTACGAAAAGCAATAAAATAGTGATTGCAATTAAGCAAGAAGAATCAATTTAAGATTTATCAAAATAAACAAACCTAGGATTTTATCTCCCCCTACGTGTTTCAATCCCCATTTATTCTCTTCTCATGCAAGATTCAATTCCCGATTCCTAACCTGAGATGCTAACATAATCATACCCCGTTTCTACGTGATGCATGAATCTAGTGTTATGAACAATTTACTGTATCCCTACGCAATTAAATTCATAAGAAAGCATTAAGCATAAATCTCAAATATGGCTTCCTAAGGCGAAATCTATATTCCTACGACTTCACATGCAATTAAACATTATCCTATTCAATTAACTTGAAGGATCTTCTACCACAATTCTAATTATCAAACCAATCTTCCGATTTAAATTTGACAATAATATAAAGATACACAAATTGGCCAAATTCATGCACTTGATCAAGAACAAGAAGAAGAAGGAATCGCGAAATCAAATTAACTTTAGAATCGAAATAAAGGGTTCAATAGTCAACACATAGGGTTCGAATAAAACCCTATAGAGGAAAGATTCTAGCTACTCATTGTTTTATCAACAACGGAATTCATAAAAACAACGAAGAGTAATAAACTCTGGGATTGATGCCGATCTTCACTTCTTCGTTTGATCGTCTTGCTTTTGTCCTCTTTCTTTTGCTTGGGTTCCAAGGTTATCTTTCTCTAGGTCTTTGATATGGTTTTGATAGACACCAAAAGGAAAAGGAGTCCTCAACTCGTTGGAAGCATGAAAATCATGTTTTTCTAACAACTGTGCAGCAGGTACCGCGGTACTGAGACAACGTATTGATCTTACTGGAGTCGGGTACCGCGGGTACCGAGATATACGTACTGTGGTACTGAGGTGCAGAACTCCGAGCTTCAAAACTTCACTTCGGGTATCGCGGTACTCAGTATGGATACCGCGGTATTGATCCTATTTCTTCCATTTTTCACACGCTTTGTCTCTTTTACGCCGTTTTCACTTCTTGTACCTATATCAACAAATATCTCATAGTTATGATTCAATTAAGACCAAGATAGCACGATAATCACCCTTACGACCATGAATATTAAGTGTATTTCACACACTTAACACACCCCCAAACTTAAACATTTATGCGTCCTCGCACAAAGACAATCTTACGACATCAACGACACAACCAACCATCAATCCGAAAACACATACCAACTCTAAATTCCTAAAGCTATATACAAATCAAGTCTCAATCTTTTAAAACACTTAGCAAAAACTGCATTCAACACAAATATCTCCCTTTCGACTCACTAAAAGACTCAACATCAAATTCTATATCGCTAGCACATCCCGAATTCTCAAACATCAAAGGCATTACCCAAATCATTACACCGTGGGATTTTTCAAACATCACCATAACTAATATATCATCCTAACCATCATAAGCACATTAGCATATTTGGCACTTATTTTTTCTCTCATTTTTCTTTTCATATGGCTTTCTCGTTTGTTGAATCTAATGCAATCCACTGGGCTTTCTAATTGGTCCGTGTACGAACTTTCAACCAATGGCTCCCAAACCGGGTGGCTTTAGGGCATTAGGTGTAAAACACCTCAAGGGTTTACTTGTTCGAACCAAAAAGGCTTCGAATCACACTTCCTCAACTTGGAGATTTTTCACAAATCAACATTCTTATCATTACCGTTTAACGTTACTTAAGTGACCCATGTACCGAACATTCAATCAACAATCCCAAGCCAGTTGACTTTAGGTTGCTAGGCATAAAGATACCCCTACGGATTTACTTATTCAAGTCACCCAAACAACAAAAATGTGTCTTTAGTCATAGCCAAACTTTATACAGTACAACACAAAACATATATTTAGTTTGCAATAACTCAACGTGCTAAGTTTTTGATCAATTCACCCACAAGTGCAACATCTAGTTTCAACCCTCAATGCTCAATAATCGAAATAGCCCACAACATAAAATCCAATGCATAAATCGTAGAGTAAAGCAAAAAGGATTAAGTTCATTGAATCATGCAATCAAACTAAGCATTTCACATCACGACTCTCAACGTATATAACAATGGGAACTTGAAACAATAGACTCAACGAAAAAACAATAAGACTCGATAACCAAAAATAAGAAAAAACAAAACAAGAAACTCCCACCCCCAAACTTAAATGTGATATTGCCCTCAATGTCAGTAAAATGAAGTTTAGAGGGTCGAATACACCTGATCAAGACGAGGAGTCTCCCGTCTCATCGCTCCGCTGCCCTTCCTTATTTGGGCCCTCTAGTGGCGAGGGTAAGCGATCTCACCTAGGACGACATTCTGGAAAGAATTCTGGGGGCTCAAGTTCTGGTGGAATTGATTGACAACCACATGCGGTTGCTGCGACTTTGAGTGCCTTCAGGATCCAAGTGAAGAAAGCCTTCATCGCCCCACGCATATCAGACTGTGTTTCTCGTAGCTCGCTGATCTCTTGTGAAAGCTGTGTCAAGGTGGGTGCTTTCCCAGGTCGTCGCCCCCTTGCGGACGTGCACTAGCTACTCCACCGTCCATTTACTGGATCACGGCGGCGTTGAGTGGATTCTTAATTGGGACGATCGTATCAGACTCCAGGGTTGGAACATTCTTGCTAGCGCATAGTCCCGTGATAAGCGTCGGGAACATGTTCGACTTGTGAGTGTCCCTGATGGATTGTACAAGTCGTGACCAAATGATCTGTGCAACGGGGATGCGATCTCCTTTCATAATATAGTAAATGAGAGCGCATCTCTCGAATGTCGCATTCGTCATGGCCAAGGTCGGTATGAGATGGTAGCATACAACGTAGAGCTATATTTTCACCTCAAGCTTGAATTCCGACTTGGGGATTGTCCATTGGGGCACTTCATCTTTCGTCTTCCACACCGGCTTGTTCCGGCATAAGAATTCGCCGACTTCTTCTAGGGTCACTGCCTTTTTTATATCGTCCCAATTTGGTTGGTGAGCTTGGTCTCCCAGGAGCTCGTAGAATTGGTGAATGTCCTCATCATCGAAACCGACCATCACTCCTCGGACGATCGACATCGGGGGCCTTCGGAAGCCCTGTGGAGTGTACTTGGCCGTCGGGATGTTGTGGTTTGCATAGAATTCGAGCACAACAGAGAGATTGTACTCGGTTGGCTTCTCACAAAGAGCAAACCATTGGTGACGTTGGATTTGTGCGGTGATGTCGTCGTACTCACCGGGAAGGAGATCGAATCCTTGCTCCGAGAGGACCGTTTTTACCTTCCGTTTGTTGAATTCTTCTTCGGCAATGTCGGTGAAGAAGATTGTAGTGCCGCTAGGGAGTCGTGGATTTACCCTTACCCTTACCACCGGCACCCTTGGACGATTCGGGGCCCTCAGAACGTGGTTTCTTTCTTGGAGCCATGAAAATTTTATCGAAAAATTGGTTGAGACAATTTATCGAATACCTTGTGGGCAGGGATAAGAACTAGGTGTCGTGGAATGTTTGGCTTTGAAACTCGTCCCCAATCCTAACAAAAAAACACAAGAGGGTGAAAAGATGAGAAAATAAGATGGAAGAGTAGATTCATTGGGGAGATTGGAGTGGTGGTGTGGGGGGAGGTTATTCGTGAGAGAGGAGGGTGATGGGGAGGATTTAGGTATGTTTGAATTGTGAGTTGGGTGTGTTGGAGGGATTTCCCGATTTTGGGATATAAGTTGTTCAATACCGCGGTAATGAAAAGTGGATACCGCGGTACTGGGCTCCAGTCGATTCGCTATTGGAATAGTTGTGATCGGGTATCGCGGTACTGGCCTCCAGGTAAAACACCCTTTATTCTCTGCACCTGGATACCGCGGTACCGAGATATGGGTACCGCGGTATCGACAACCAGTCCAAAATCCTCTGACTATCTGTCAAAATTACATCACTTGGTCAATTATAAGCATGTGAGTACTCGGAAACCTGTAAAAACTTCCCAAAAGAAATAAAAATTTTGAAAGGAACAAATGAAATAAGCGAAAAAAAAAAACTTGGGTTGCCTCCGAAGAAGCGCTAAGTTTATATTCTTCAGCCAGACTTGTTGTCGACTCATCTAAGTCAGAGCGATCGAAGTTGGGTGGCGCTCCACTTTGCTACCGTAGTAATGTTTCAATCGTTGCCCATTGACTTTGAAAGTCCTTCCAGATTCGTTATCCATTATCTCAACAGCGCCGTGTGGATACACCTCTACAACCGTAAAGGGTCCCGACCATCGAGATTTCAATTTTCCGAGGAAAAGTTTCAGTCTCGAATTGAAAAGCAGAACGAGTTCCCCCTTTTAAAACTCACGGTGGAGGATCTTGTTATCATGCCATCTCTTGGTCTTTTCCTTATAGATGCAGTTGTTCTCATACGCGTTTAAGCGTAGTTCATCGAGTTCAAGGAGTTGAGTAATTCGCTTCTCCTTGCATGCACCGAGATCAAAGTTCAACTTCTTGATCGTCCAATATGCATTATGTTCCAATTCTACTGGTAAATGACACGTTTTTCCATAAACAAGACGAAAATGAGTCATTCCAAGTAGAGTCTTGTATGCGGTCCGATACGCCCATAATGCATCATCTAACTTCCTAGACCAATCCTTTCGAGTTGGGCTCACTACCTTTTCCAAAATGTTCTTGATCTCTCGATTCGAAACTTCGACTTGGCCATTCGTTTGAGGATGATAGGCAAGAGCGACCTTGTGCTTGACTCCGTACTTGGCTAGTAAGGTCTCAAATTTCTTGTTGCAAAAGTGTGTTCCTCTGTCGCTAATAATTGCTCTTGGTGTGCCAAAACGTGTGAAAATCTGTCTTTTAAAAACGGCACAAACTATAGAAGAATCGTTAGTAGGGAATGCGGCCGCTTCCACCCACTTTGATACGTAATCTACTACCACCAAGATATATAAGTTATTAAAGGATGGGACAAAGGGTCCCATAAACTAAATTCCCCATACATCGAAGGGCTCGACTTCGATCATAGTGTTTAGTGGGAGCTCGTGGCGCTTTGAGATGTTGCCAACCGTTGACAACGATCGCACTTTGCAACAAAAATGTAAGAATCACGAAAGAGGGATGGCCAAAAGAAACCTGACTGTAGAACTTTTCGAGCCATCCTCTCACCTCCGTAATGTCCTCTATAATCTGAGGCATGACAATGTTGCAGAATGTTGTCTTACTCACTTTCCGGGACACATCGCCTGATAACCTGATCACTGCATTGTCTAAACAGAAATGGCTCTTCCCAAAAGTAAAACTTAACATCATGTACAAATTTTTTCTTTTGATGAAACGAAAACTCTGGTGGGAGTACCCGGCTAACTACATAGTTCACATAATCAGCATCCCAAGGAACTTCGTTATCAATAGCGAGCAGTTGTTCATCAGGAAAATTTTCATTAATGTTAAGTTTGTTTTTCACTACTAACTCATTCTCAAGCCTAGATAAGTGATCTGTTACTTGATTTTTCATGCCCTTCTTATCACGAATTTCTAAATCAAATTCTTACAACAACAAAACCCATCTAATTAACCTAGGCTTAGCATCTTTCTTAGCAGTAAAATATTTCATTGCAGAGTGATCAGTGTAGACGATGACTTTCGTGCCAATTAAGTAAGATCGAAAATTTTCAAAGGCAATACCACAGCAAGCAACTCATTTTCTGTAGTGGTGTAATTCCATTGTGCATCATTAAGGGTCTTACTTGTGTAGTAGATAGAATGAAAAATTTTATTCTTTCATTGGCCCAAAACGGCGCCCACAGCATAATCACTTGCATCACACATAAGCTCAAACGGTTCACCCCACTGTGGTGCAATAATAATTGGAGCAGTGACTAACCTTTTCTTAAGCTTGTCGAAAGCTTTAAGACACTCACCATTGAACTTGAATTTGGTGTCCTTTTCAAGCAAGTTGCACAGAGGCTTGGCAATCTTGGAGAAATCCTTGATGAACCGCCTATAAAATCCAGCGGGCCCTAAAAAACTTCTGATTCCTATCACTGAGATCGGTGGTGGGAGACGCTCAATTGTCTCAATCTTTGCTCGATCAACTTCAAGTCCCATCTTTGAAACCTTGTGTCCGAGCACAATCCCTTCTCGTACCATGAAGTGTCACTTTTCCCAATTGAGCACCAAATTTGTCTCTTCACACCTGCGAAGAACCTTAGCTAGCATATGGAGACAAATGTCAAACGTATCACCAAAAAAAAACATCCATAAAACCTCTAATCCACATTCAACCATGTCCGTGAAAATAGCCATCATACACCTTTGGAAAGTAGCAGGAGCATTACATAAACCAAAAGGCATACGTCTAAAAGAAAATGTACCATAAGGACAAGTAAAAGTGGTTTTGTGTTGATCTTTCGGTGCAATAGCAATCTGATTATACCCCGAATATCCGTCAAGAAAGCAGTAAAATTCTTTCCCGACTAACCTATCAAGCATTTGATCAATAAAAGGCAAAGGGAAGTGATCTTTCCTAGTGACTTTATTTAACTTCATATAATCCATGCATATTCGCCAACTCGTAACTGTTCTAGAGGGAATTAATTCATTCTTTGCATTTTTTTATCACAGTCATTCCCCATTTCTTAGGCACACATTGAACGGGACTTACCCATGCACTATCGGAAATAGGATAGATAATACCTACATCGAGCCACTTGATGACCTCTTTTTTTCCTACCTCTTTCATGATGTGATTTAATCTTCTTTGCTGTTTAATTGATGAATTGTGCCCTTCTTCCAAGATGATCTTGTGCATGCAAAATGTTGGACTAATACCTCGAATGTCTGAAATAGTCCATCCTATTGCAAGCTTTTATGCTCACGAAGTACCTCCAATAATTGTTGTTCCTGCAAAGAATCCAAAAAAGTAAAAATTATTACCGGAAGAGTGTCGTTAACACCAAGATAGACATATTTCAAGTGAGAAGGAAGCTCTTTGAGCTCAAGTTTTGGCGGCTCCTCCATTGATGGTTTGAATGCACTTTTGGACTTTAGAGGTGCTTCCAAGCTTTCAAATTTCAACCGAGGCCTTGACTTCGTTGAATCTAGGTATGTTGCTTGCTCGTCGATCCTCTCATCCAAAAATTCTTCACCTGCAAAAAGAGATGCTACCAAGGGGTCTACTAACAGAGTATCATCAAATAAAGAGTCAATAACATCAACAGAAAATACTTCATGCGAATCACTTTGTTGCTTAAGGCTTTGATACACATTAAAAGTAAGTTTCTGATCTCCTACAGACATGGTTAATTCCCCTTTTGTAACATCTATTAGAGTTCCCCCCGTAGCTAAGAATGGTCTTCCTAAAATGAGAGGAACTTCTCTATCCTCTTCCATATCAAGCACCACAAAATCTGCAGGAAATATAAATTCATCAACCTTCACAAGAACATCTTCTACAATACCCTTAGGATAAGAAAGAGATCTATCCGTGAGCTGAAGGGTCGCAGAAGTATACTTAATTTTTCCTAAACCTAAACTTTTATAGACAGACAAAGGCATGAGATTTATTGGTCGTGCTGTCGAGGCACGCAAAATTAAATGAACCTTCTTACCCTCAACTAATTTGTAGAAGTGGCAAATAAGGGTCGATCCCACAGAGAACAGAGAATCAATCAAATTCACTGGTGTTAACTACTCAACAAATAAACAAGATAAATGGGGGGAATTGGTTGGGAAATTATCAAATTAAGCTAAAAGCCTAACAGATCGAATGAATAAGAATCAATTAATAAACAAGCACTAGTTCTCAGTTCAGTATCCCCATTTATTCTTGATCGAGTGGATTAATTAATAACGTTTCTCTCAATCTATCTCTCAAACCCCCGTCCCTAGATTAGCAACAAGCTCTGCTAACCCGAATCGTCTCTTAAGTTTAGTCTACTAAAACAAGCTCTTTAATAAACCCTGTTCAATCAGACAACCTAATAGGTACGACCTCTAGATTTAGTGTGATGAACGCATTAAACCCTAAGACGATAGGACGAACTAGACTCCAAATTCACAAGCTCGATTCGGATAATCTAGAGATGTGTTGCCCCTAACGATTCCAACGTTTCTTGCTACTAAGGAATATAAATTCGTAACAATTATGGATTACGGTTCATATTCTAGCAATAAATATCACAACAATTTAATCTAACGGGCCCTGCTAAATCAAATCATGCAATATCATAAACAATTAACCAAGCAACACAAATCATTCAAGAGATAGAAATTAAGAAAACGTTACTAATCATCCGGAGTAAATCAAGAATAAAGGTTCAACATCCCTTTGAACTAGCGTAAGGAAATTAGCCACGCATCACAAAATTCACAATCATGTCTTTTCTCTAAAATTTCTCTCTGATCTCTTCTCTGCCGCTCTCCAATCTGTTCATTCTCTTCAGTCTGCGGCTCTCCAATATAATATATGTGTTATGGGCCAGGGCTTCTTCTTTCCAGCAACAGGGCATTCTTTTGGGCTTTCGCTGGGCTTAATTCTCGCACATTGGATCATCTAATGTGTAGACAGTGTACCAATATCCATCTTCTTGCAGCTTTCAATAATCTGCCTTCATTTCTCCTCTCTATTTTTTTTAAAAAACGTAGCCTGAATCAAAAGAATCGAAGATTGGGGTTCTCTGAACACATAATGAAAATGTGTAGAAAAATAGCAAGTGCAAACACACAAAATGCATTAGAACTATAGATCAAACCAATCAAATTATGCACATTTTTCTACACATCATTTATACTAGCCCCCAAATCGATAAGTGCCATCTAAAAATGTTTATCCCCTATAGTGACGAGAATAGTGAACTTTCCAGGATCCCTAAGCTTAGGTGGAAGTGGACAAGTCAGAATAGAGCTGCACTGTTCAATTAATGCAACCATTTCAAATTCACATAGTCTTCTTCTTTTGGATAAAATATCTTTCAAGAATTTAACCCAACTAGGCATTTGTTCTAAAGCTTGGGTAAAAGGGATATTAATATGCAGTTCATTCAACTTTTTCAGAAAATTTTGGTATGAAGCATCAAGTTTAGCATTTTTTAAACGTTGGGGAAAAGGTACTTGTGGGGAAAGCTTAGGCACAACTTTCTTTTTATCGGTAGGGTCACTCATCAAGTTTGACAATTCTGCTTGCACTTCTTTCTCAGCTTCCTCTACTTGCATTTTATCCTTACACTTGCTTGTGTCACCTCTCCGAAGAACTTCCTCTAACTGTTTCCCACTCCTCAGGTTAATGGCTTGACATTGCTCATTCTTCCTAGGATCTTCTGTGTTAGATGGTAGAGATCCCGGTGGCCTGTTGTTTCTTTCAGTAGCGATCTGGCCTATTTGGTTTTCCAAATCTCTGAAAGAGGCTTGTGTCGTCGCGATGAACTACGCTAACACCGAACCTAAATCTTCAACTAGAATCGGTGCCACTAAATTCGATGGCCGAGAACCTTGTTGCTGCTGAAATCCCTGTTGAGGACGTGGATGATACTGCCCTCGTTGTGGGCATGGCTGAAACTGACCTGGTGGCCTATGTAATTCTGGCCCTGCTAGTTCCCTGTGAATCTCTGTTGGAATTGACGATTTCCATTGTTCACATAATTCACTGTTGTCTGCTCAGCGACGCATTCGTTGGTGTAGTGATTTCCAGCATAAATCTCGCAGCACACTATAGTGGCTGCTAGAGTGTATACAGCTTGAACATGTTGTGTTCAAGATCCCTCCTCCAACTTTTGCAAAATCATCTTGTTCTGTTCTGCAAATTGCTTCGCGAGGAGTTGATTTTGCAGATTTAGTTATGCCATCTGCGCTTGCACAATTGTCATCTGATCGACCTCGAACATCCCAGGAACATTTGTTGTGCCGCTTGTGTTTCGGCTAGGAAGCTTTGCATGTCGGTTATTTGAGAGATTATCCAGCAAAACTGTAGCATCCGGAATACTGAGTCCCAAAAAATTTCCATATGCAGCAGCATCGAGCACAGTTTGAGCATTCTCTTTCAGCCCCGTGTAGAACAATTGTATCTGACTCCATTTATCTACTCCGTGATTGGGCATCTTCTCAACAGCACCTTGTATCGTTCCCATGCCTCATATAACTCTTCTTCATCTTCCTGTAGGAATGTGTGAATTTGATTTCGAATTTTCTCTTCCTTTGCAGGTGAACTGAAGGTGGTCATAAAGAGCTGCGCAAGCTAATTCCATGTAGTGATGGAATGGGGCTCCAATGATGTAAGCCAAAGACGAGCTTGGCCTTGTAGAGAATGCTAGAACAAACGAAGTTGGAGTGCTTTAGGAGAGACTCTGTTTTGCTTGTGAGAGTTGTAGATTTCCAGAAAATTCACCAAGTGAATGTATGGATCTTCTCCAGCTAAACCACTGAATAACCCGTTGTTTGCCAGCATCGTTAGTAACCCTGCCTTGATTTCAAAATTGTTGGCATCGATGGATGGGTAAAGGATGCTTAGCCGAAATCCATCCATAGTCGGGACATAAAAATCCTGGATGGGTCGGGTGTTGTTATCCACTGGTGGGGCAGCTGGACGAGGTGGAACTGGCGGAGGCGAAACATTATTCACCTCGTTCAGCTCATTGTTATTTGCTTGCTGGTCTATTGCTTGATTCTCAACTTGATTCCTTCTGACTCGCCTGAGTGTTCGCTCAATCTCGGGATCAAATGACACTAGATTTTGTACGTCTCTTCTTCGCATACACTGTATCTCCTACCTGAAATACAAATAAACAATAGCTAGATTAAGAAAAGTTGGTTAAATCTAATATTAAGAAAAACTAGACAGTTAATTATAGTCCCCGGCAACGGTGCCAAAAACTTGTTGTGTGAAAACTAACACCATGCAAGTGCACGTATCGTGACAAGTAATATAGTAGACTTGAAAAGTCCGGATATCGAATCCATAGGGAAAATAATAACTACCTATCCTAAGTACTAGATTCTCGCAACTTATGATCCTATCCAGCGAATCCAAATTTAAGAGTGATTGTTGACCTACGAAAAGCAATAAATAGTGACAACAATTAAGCAAGAAGAATCAATTTAAGATTTATCAAAATAAACAAAGCTAGGATTTTATCTCCCCCTACGTGTTTCAATCCCCCTTTATTCTCTTCTCATGTAAGATTCAATTCCCGATTCCTAACCTGAGATGCTAACATAATCATACCCCGTTTCCACGTGATGCATGAATCTAGTGTTATGAACAATTTATTGTATCCCTACGCAATTAAATTCATAAGAAAGCATTAAGCATAAATCTCAAATATGGCTTCCTAAGGCGAAATCTATATTCCTACGACTTCACATGCAATTAAACATTATCCTGTTCAATTAACTCGAAGGATCTTCTACCACAATTCTAATTATCAAACCAATCTTCCGATTTAAATTTGACAATAATATAAAGATAAACAAATTGGCCAAATTCATGCACTTGATTAAGAACAAGAAGAAGAAGGAATCGCGAAATCAAACTAGCTTTAGAATCGAAATAAAGGGTTCAATAGTCAACACATAGGGTTCGAATAAAACCCTAAAGAGAAAAGATTCTAGCTACTCATTATTTTATCAACAACGTAATTCATAAAAACAACGAATGGAAATAAACTCTGGGATTGATGCCGATCTTCACTTCTTCGTTTGATCGTCTTGCTACTGTCCTCTTTCTTTCGCTTGGGTTCCAAGGTTATTGTGACACCCTATACCCCTCTGACGTATATTTAACAATAAAATATTCATCATGTAGACAGGTCATACTGACATTTCGTTTATCCATATAAGTATAAAAATATTATTATATGACTGATATCATATAAGATTAAAACACACAACCAATATCTCAGCATAGGTCATATTAAATACAAATCATGATACATGTATTCCAAAATGCAAAATGAGGAGGAGGAGAAGGTTGCACGAGGCATCAGCCGGCCGACCTGGTATAGTGTGGCGTCTATATATACAAACCACCTCAAAAGAGCTATTGAACCTAAAATAATGTATATATGCGATTTTTATGAGTCGCAACTCAATAAATATAGACCGTTAATTTAATTACACAATAAGCCAATAACAATCATTAACATTGATCATAAACATATGCAAATGCCACTATGTCCGGTTTATTATTCTGTGAACTGCTCAAACTTGGATCTGTCCCGGGATTTCCAATATGCCATTGTGTATATAGACCCGTAGGTCTCCAATATGAATTTGACCCGTAGGTCTCCAATATGATTTAAACCCGTAGGTCTCCACTGTGTATAGACTCGTAGGTCTCCATTATGAATTTAACCCGAAGGTCTCCACTGTGTATACAGATCCATAGCAAGACAGTCGCAGGCCTTTTTAATTTCATGCAATTGTAATGCAACACAACAATCATCTGAACATATGATCACGTATACATTTACCAATATATCATTTGATCCAATGATAAATTCATATAAATACACATTTCTTATATAACACATATAACAAACGTCACATATATATCACATATACATTGCGTATAAATCACATATACGGTTTATACTCACCTGGCTATGATAAGTAATATGTTTGTCACTTTGGTTCCTCCTCTCGTTCTACAGCTCGTGCTCCTATATGATTCAATGCAATTTAGCCTAATCATCCCCTTAATATTTATTTCCATTATGCAATGAAATGCAATGCTTGTATGCTTAATTAACCATGTTCATTATTTTCCCTATAACTTGAGTTATAAAATTCCGAGTCAAGTAGGGTAAAATTATGTAGAAACTTAACATATAGCTCTACAACTTTCATGTTTAGCATTTTTCAAAATTCAGTCTTCAACCTGCTTAAAATTAAGCCACAATCACATTATACATATATAATACTAAATTCTAGCAACCTTTATTCTTTTGATATTATCTCACTCAACATTTAACCGAGTCATTTACGGTTTGCTTCTGAGTTTAGCTAAGAGATAGGGCTATAATTTTCATGTTTTAAGTTTTTCCTAATTCGGCATATAAAACTACCAAAACATCAATAAATTACGATAACTTGAGATATATCTAATTCACTAATTTCTTTGTACCTTTTAGGAAAAATCTTGAAAATTCACTCCGATCAAATCGAAGAGCATATCACCACGAGCTTCCCGTCAAAATCTGAAGAACAACGGTGAAGAAACGAATTCAAAATCACAAACCCTCATCTCTTATTTCCTTTCTTCTTTCCTATGTTTTTCTTTCTTTCTTTCTCTCTGTTTCTGTACACGCTGCTCTTTCTTTTTCTTTATTTACTTTCTCCCCACCACCTCACTGCCATTTCAATTCTGCTGTAAGACTTTTATTATTATTATTATTATTATTATTATTATTAACTTACCTTTATATTAACTTATATGCATGCGTGACACCCATATATATATTATTAGTTAACTTACCTTTATATATGCATGCACTGTCACACCATATATATATATAAATATTATAATATTTTGTTAATTTCATACTTACACACAACACTTACGTATATATAACATCAATTAAGCCCCTTTTATATATATCACACATGCACACTTGCACTTTTATATATGTATATATATATCAATTCATACCAAGTATTATTCTAAATTCTTTACGAATGCCAATATGATATGTTTTTAATGCATTATAAAATGAATGCATGAAATGAATGTCAAATCATATATGTTTTGGGTCGAGGATGTTACAATTCTCCCCTTCCATAAGAATTTTGTCCTCAAAATTTGTAATTCCTCTATGCAATGTATCAATAAGAAGATCAGTTACCAGTGAATAAATGCGGATATAACTTTTTCATCTTGTTCTTCAGTCTCCCAGGTTGCTTCCTCTATACCATGGTTTCTCCAAATAACTTTAACCATTGGAATTTCTCTGTTCCGCAATTGTTTGATTTTGACATCTGCTATCGAGACTGGTTCTTCTATGTAACTTAAGTTTTCTGCAATCTGTGACTCTGAATCCCGCAATACATGTGAAGGATCAGATCGATATCGTCGCAACATGCTAACATGAAAAACATTATGGATCTGAGTCAATTCTGGAGGTAAAGCTAACTCATATGCCAATGGTCCGACTTTTCCAATGATATCATATGGCCCGATATATCAAGGGCTTAACTTTCCTTTATTACCGAATCTCGTAACCCCTTTTCCAAGGAGAAACCCATAAAAATACTTTATCACCAACCTGGTATTCCATCTCTTTTCTATGTTGATCAAAGTAGCTCTTTTGTCGGTCTTATGCAGCCTTCAATTTGCTTTTAATGACATCGACTTTGTCAATTGTGTTCTGAACAATTTCTGGCCCTTCTAAAATTTCTATACCCTCTTTATCCCAATATAGTGGACTTCTGCACTTTCTTCCATATAACGGTAATGCTACTGTGAAACTGGTTATTATACGCAAATTCCATTAGTGGAATATATCTATCCCACGAACCTTGAAACTCAATAACGCAAGCGCGTAGCATTTCTTTTAACGTCTGTATAGTTCTTTCTGATTGGCCGTCTGTTTGAGGGTGAAAAGTTGTACTGAAGTGTAATTTCGTCCCCATAGTTGTTTGAAAACTCTCCCAAAATCGAGAAGTAAATCTCGGATCTCTATCTGAAACAATGGACACTGGTATACCATGGAGTCGTATAATCTCTCTGACGTACTTCTCTGCCAATTGATCTAATGAACAACCCCAACGTAAAGGTAAGAAATGTGCTGATTTAGTCAATCTATCCACGATTACCCAAATAGCATTATTCCCTTATTACGTTCTTGGTAATCCTAAAACAAAATCCATCGTAATCCACTCCAATTTCCAAATCGGAATAGATAGGGGTTTTAGCATACCTGCGGGTGCTTGATGTTCTGCTTTAACTTGCTGGCAAGTAAGACATCTAGAAATAAATTCAGCAACATCTTTCTTCATTTTCGGCCACCGGTAATGTTGCCTCAATGTGTGGTACATCTTTGTTGTACCTGGATGCATAGCATACGGTGCATTGTGTGCCTCATCTAAAATCTCTCGTCGTAAATCATCAACATCTGGTACACACAACCTGGTGCCAAACATTATGTTTCATCTTGTAACTCAAATGATGTGTCTTTGCCGTGTCGCACCTGTTCAATAATTTCTGTCAATTTTTCATCTCTATTTTGTGCATCTTGTATTCGCTGTCTCAATACTGGATGAATCTCCAAGGTAGCAATCAAGACTCCATCTGCATCTAATCGTAGTCTCGTGTTCAAACTTCGTAGAGCAATCAAATCTGAAAATGGAGTCATATGCATATGTGCCACTGTAACTTAACGCATCAGCTACAACGTTAGCCTTTCCCGGATGATACTCTATTGTGCAATCATAATCCTCTAATAGTTCCATCCAACATCTCTGTCGCATATTCAATTCTCTCTGACTCATCAAATACTTCAAACTTTTATGATCGGTAAATATCTGGAATGTCTCCATAAAGATAATGCCGCCAAATTTTCAAAACAAATACCACTACTGCCAACTCTAAATCATGAACATGATAGGAAACTTCGTGTGGTCGTAATTGTCGTGACGCATAAGCAATTACTTTCCCATTCTGTATTAGAACACAACCAAGTCCTTGATGTGAAGCATCACTGTAAACGATAAACCCCCCAGTGCCTGTAGGAATTGTGAGTATCGGTGCTGTAGTCAACCGATGCTTTAACTCATCAAAGCTCTGTTGGCATCTATCATTCCAACAAAATGAAACATTTTTTTCGTAGCAGTTTCGTGAGTGGCGCTGCTATAATGGAAAATCCTTCGACAAACCGTCTGTAGTATCCAGCCATACTAAGAAAGCTTCGAACTTCCGAAACTGTCGTTGGCACCTCCCAATTTACCACTGCCTCAATCTTTCTAGAATCAACCTCTATGCCTCGTCCAGATACTATGTGTCCCAAAAATACCACATGGTCCAACCAAAACTCACATTTACTCAACTTTGCGTATAGTTGTTTTTCTCGCAAGATTTGTAACACTATCCGTAAATGATCCGCGTGCTCTTCTGTATTCTGTGAATATACCAGTATATCATCAATGAAGACAATGACAAATCTATCAAGGAAAAGTTGGAACACTTTATTCATTAAAGCCATGAATGTTGCTGGTGCATTGGTCAAACCGAATGGCATCACAAAAAATTCATAATGCCCATATCGAGTTCTAAATGCTGTTTTCAGAATATCATCTTTGGCTATCTTTAACTGATGGTACCCAGATCGAAGATCTATCTTGGAAAATACTTGTGCACCCTGTAGCTGATCAAACAAATCATCTATCTGTGGTAATGGGTATTTGTTCTTTACTGTCACTTGATTCAGCTTTCGGTAATCTATGCACAGTCGTCATGTACCATCTTTCTTTTTCACGAAAAGTACTGGCGCACCCCAAGGTGATACACTAGCCTGTATATACCCTTTGTCTAACAGCTCCTGCAATTGTTTCTTTAATTCTTGTAACTCCAATGGGGTCATCCGATATGGAGGAATAGAGATTGGTGCGGTACCCGGTATCAATTCTATGGTGAACTCTGTCTCTCTATTTGGTGATAATCCTGGTAAATCCTTTGGGAAAACATCAGAAAAATCTAACAATTCGAATATCTCTAATCTCATCATATATAGTTGTACGATCTATAACATGTGCCAGATATGCCTCGCATCCGTCTCTAATCATACGGAAAGTTGTTGTTGCTGAAATCAAACATATTGGTACAATCCGTCGATCATCATAGAAAATCACTTTAGTCTGTCCAGGAGAATCTATCACTACTTTTTTAGTATAACAATCCACTTTAGCACGATGTCTCGATAACCAGTCCATACCCAATATAACATCAAACTCATGCAGAAATAACAGGATCAAATCAGCTGGTAACGCTACTGTATCAACCCGCATTATACAATTTTGATATACCGTATGTACCATTACAACCTCACCCAATGGAGTATGTACTCCTAAGTTGTAATCTAGTGGTTCGGGTTCTTTATGCAAATGAGATACTATGGTAGATGATATGAATGAATGAGTGGATCCTGGATCTATCAATACATGTATTTCAAAATCATTCAAATAGAGTTTACCAGTAATGACCTCAGGTGCTGTAGCTGCCTCCCGCTGTGCCATAGCAAAAACTCGTGCCTGACCTTGTGATCGTGTTCCCGGTGTCTCTGATCTTCCTCTACTAGCAGTAGAACTCAAACTCTGACCTCTACCACGACCTCTACCAACATTCGCCACTGATGTTGTTGGCCGAATATTTTGCACCGTCGATTCTGATGCCGCTCTGCCAGTGTTTGATCTATCAGATCTAGCTGGACATTCCCTATAAAAATGTCTTTGTTGTCCACAGTAATAACAACCTCCAGTAAATGTCTTTGTTGTCCACAGTGTTGACACATAGGTCGTGTCTGTATTGTCGGGCTAGGTCTTTGGCCACTTCCACGACCAAAAGATTGTACACGTCCACCTCTCCGACTGAATGGACCACCTCTACTAAATGTCTGTGCTGGAGAGGAAAAACTCTGACGTTTAGTTGGCTTCTCACTTGACTTACCAATATGAGTCATTGACTCTCTCTTTGGCTTTTGAAAATATATTTGTCGTTCTTTTAACAAAGTCTCGGCCCTAACTGCTCCATTACGCAAATCTGTGTAAGTAGGAGAAGATGTAGACGTTTCATATTATATGAAAGTCCCTCTTCAAAACGTCTGCATCTATCTCGCTTAGTAGCAACCGTCGCAGCCGCATAAGGTGATAATTGAGTAAATTTAACTTTATACTCGGCAACTGACATATTTCCCTATTTAAGAGATAGAAATTCCCTTTGTGTGTTATCTCGGTATACCTCTGGCATATACCTATCTCTGAACACAGTGAGAAAATCATCCCAAGTAAGGATTGGCGGTTGTACTATAGCACGTGGAACTGTCTCCCACCAATCATATGTATCCCCTTATAACAGTGACACTGCAAAGTCAAATCGTTCCTCTACAGTGCATCTCATCATGCCAAAAACTCTTTCTATTCTTTTGAGCCATGTCTCAGCTTCAGCAGGATCAGTAGTCCCATAAAAATCAATTGCTCCTAATTTACGGAGCTCCTTGAAATTTTTACTTCTGGAACCTATACCCAGCCCCTATACCACTTGTTCTGCACGTCTAGGTTAATGTTGTGCAAGCTCATGTGATGCATGTAATGTATGAGATGCCTCTATCGATTAATGTGGCACAGCTGAACCTTCTCACCTCAATGATTCATGCTCATGAATGTCCATATTCCTATTTATATAATCTCAATGTCAATTACATATGATGTGTAATGCTTATGAATGCATAATGACACCGAGGAATCATATCCCCGCTCTGATACCAACCTAAACTGTGACACCCTATACCCCTCTTACGTATATTTAACAATAAAATATTCATCATGTAGACAGGTCATACTGACATTTCATTTATCCATATAAGTATAAAAATATTATTATATGACTGATATCATATAAGATTAAAACACACAACCAATATCTCAGCATAGGTCATATTAAATACAAATCATGATACATGTGTTCTAAAATACAAAATGAGGAGGAGGAGAAGATTGCACGAGGCATCAGCCGGCCGACCTGGTATAGCGTGGCGTCTATATATACAAACCACCTCAAAAGAGCTATTGAACCTAAAACAATGTATATATGTGATTTTTATGAGTCGCAACTCAATAAATATAGACCGTTAATTTAATTACACAATAAGACAATAACAATCATTAACATTGATCATAAACATATGCAAATGCCACTATGTCTGGTTTATTATTATGTGAACTGCTCAAGCTTGGATCTGTCCCGGGATTTCCAATATACCATTGTGTATATAGACCTGTAGGTCTCCAATATGAATTTGACCTGAGGTCTCCAATATGATTTAGACCCGTAGGTCTCCATTATGAATTTGACTCGAAGGTCTCCACTGTGTATACAGATCCATAGCAAGACAGTCATAGGCCTTTTTAATTTCATGCAATTGTAATGCAACACAACAATCATCTGAACATATGATCACATATACATTTACCAATATATCATTTGATCCAATGATAAATTCATATAAATACACATTTCTTATGTAACACATATAACAAACGTCACATATAAATCACATATACATTGCGTATAAATCACATATACAGTTTATACTCACCTGGCTATAATAAGTAATCTGTTTGTCACTTTGGTTCCTCCTCTCGTTCTATAGCTCGTGCTCCTATATGATTCAATGCAATTTAGCCTAATCATCCCCTTAATATTTATTTCCATTATACAATGAAATGCAATGCATGTATGCTTAATTAACCATGTTCATTATTTTGCCTATAACTTGAGTTATAAAATTCCAAGTCAAGCAGGGTAACATTCTGTAGAAACTTAACATATAGCTCTACAACTTTCATGTTTAGCATTTTCCAAAATTCAGTCTCCAACCTGCTTAAAATTAAGCCACAATCACAGCATACATATATAATACTAAATTCTAGCAATCTTTATTCTTTTGACATTATCTCACTGAACATTTAACCGAGTCATTTACGATTTGCTTCTGAGTTTAGCTAAGAGATAGGGCTATAACTTTCATGTTTTAAGTTTTTCCTAATTCGGCATATAAAACTACCAAAACATCAATAAATTACGATAACTTGAGATGTATCTAATTCACTAATTTCTTTGTACCTTTTGGGAAAAATCTTGAAAATTCACTCCGATCAAATCGAAGAGCATGTCACCACGAGCTTCCCGTCAAAATCTGAAGAACAACGGTGAAGAAACGAATTCAAAATCACAAACCCTCCTCTCTTCTTTCCTTTCTTTTTTCCTATGTTTTTCTTTCTTTCTTTCTCTCTGTTTCTGTACTCGCTGCTCTTTCTTTTTCTTTATTTACTTTCTCCACCGCCTCACCGCTATTTCAATTATGTTGTAAGACTTTTATTATTATTATTATTATTATTATTATTATTAACTTACCTTTATATTAACTTATATGCATGCATGCGTGACACCCATATATATATTATTAGTTAACTTACCTTTATATATGCATGCACTGTCACGCCATATATATATATATATATAAATATTATAATATTTTGTTAATTCCATACTTACACACAACACTTCCGTATATATATAATATTAATTAAGCCCCTTTTATATATATCACACATGCACACTTGCACTTTTATATATATATATATATCAATTCATACCAAGTATTATTCTAAATTCTTTACGATGCCAATTTGATATGTTTTTAATGCATTATAAAATGAATGTCAAATGACATGTATGTTTTGGGTCGAGGATGTTACAGTTATCTTTCTCTAGGTCTTTGATATGGTTTTGATAGACACCAAAAGGAAAATGAGTCATCAACTCGTTGGAAGCATGAAAATCACACTTTTCTAACAAACTACACAGCATGTATCGCGGTACTGAGACAACGTGTTGATCTTACTGGAGTTGGGTACCACGGTACTGAGGTGCAGAACTCCGAGTTTCGAAACTTCACTTCGGGTACCACGGTACTCAGTATGGATACCGCGGTATTGACCCTATTTTTTCCATTTTTCACATGCTTTGTCTCCTTTACGGCGTTTTCGCCTATTGTACCTATATCAACAAATATCTCGTAGTTATGATTCATTTAAGACCAAGATAGCACGATAATCGCCTTTACGACCATGAATATTAAGTGTATTTCACACACTTAACAAGTGGTTCATTTGATTTAGCCAACATTTCGGCTTGTAGAGTCGGTTGTATAGCAGACGACACATGATCAAAGTTGAATCCACCGTCATATCCTCGCTCTCCTTTCATGAATTCTTCTGCATATTTTAAATAATATTGTTAAAATCAATATTTAAAATTTCAAAAAAAAGTACTCTTAAAACTTACAATTGTTTCCCAATTTGCACCACTTGAATTTGTCATTTCTATTTAGTGCACACATCTGTTGAATTTTCTACAAAACTTGAGAATGTTTTTCAATGACAATATAGCGATCTTGAATTACGATCTGGCATTCTAGAGCTTGGTTTCTCTGCGTTGTATTTTGTAACAATACGGTCCCAAAAAGTTGATTGAGTCTGATTGATACTCACAATTAGATCTTGTGAAATTTCAAGATAAACACTCACAAGGTGTAAATCTTCAGTAGGGGTGGAATTAGTTGTGCGTTTAGGAGGCATTTTCAAAGGAAATATGTAGGCAAAATAGGATATATAGAAAATGAGGATTTATCGTAGAAGTGTGAAATTAGTGAAGTAAGGAGTCATATATTTATAGCAGATTTGAAGGCTCAGATTGAAAGTTGCTATCAACGGCTCATATTGAAAGCACTCGGATTGTGCTTTCTTTAGCTTTACACGTGTAAGGCTCAGATTGAAAGTTGCTATCAACGGCTCATATTAAAAGCACAAGGATTATGCTTTTCTAACACTCTATATAATGAGTATATGTTCCAACCATATCTTCACATCAATCAACCTTTCACATATTACATTTTGATATCCCTTTTTCAACACCCATAACTCTCATGTCAGCTTCTCCTGTTTCTTCTGGTTCTTCAAGTTCATCTGAAGATGAACTTCAAAAATTATTACGCAGCGGTACTCTCGATCCAGAGGACCAAGCTGTTGTGTCTCAATTGTATGCTAACAATTGTTGGATGGTTGAATATTTAAGGCGTCAAAATGATGAACCCACCCATGGAGGCTCAGTTTTGGGTCATCGTACAATATTTCGTGATCGAGCCACAAGAGTTGTAAATCTTTTCAGAGACTACTTTTTTGAAAATCCAACCTTTAATGAAGATCAATTTCGTCGGCGTTATCGAATATCCCATAGTTTATTTCTTCATTGTGTTGATGTTGTACAAAATCATGATTCATACTTTCGTCAAAGTCGAGATGAAACTGGGAGACTTGGATTGTCTACATTACAAAAAATCACTACTACATTTCGGATGCTGGCGTATGCAATGCCCGCAGATGCAACTGATGAGTATATTAGAATTGGAGAATCTACTGCAATTGAGTGTGTCAAAAGATTCAGTCGTGCTGTTGTGGAGATATTTCAAGAAGAATATCTAAGAACACCAAATGCCAATGATGTAGCAAGATTACTTCATATTGGTAAGCAATGTGGCTTTCCAGGGATGTTGGGAAGTTTGGATTGTGCATTGGAAGTGGAAAATTTGTCCTACCGGATGGGTAGGACGATATGCTGGTCGAAGTAGATCTCCAACAATAATTCTTGAAGATGTGGCTGATTATGATTCGTGGATATGGCATGCTTATTTTGGGATGCCAGGATCAAACAATGATATTAATGTATTGGAAACATCTCCCCTTTTCTCTAACCTTGCTAGAGGTATTGCCCCTCCGGCAAATTATTTCATTCAAGGAACAGAGTTTAATATGGGGTATTATTTGGCTGATGGTATATACCCCAAATGGTCAACTCTTGTGCAATCGATTCATACACCAAGTGGTCCAAAAAAGAAATATTTTGCAATGAAACAAGAAGCGTGTGGGAAGGATGTAGAACGTGCATTTGGAGTCTTACAAAGTCGATTTGCAATTATGGTAAATCCAGCACGTCTATGGAATAAACATCATTTGAAAGATATTATGACTGCGTGCATAATAATGCATAACATGATAGTTGATGATGAATGAGAACTGGATGCTTCAATTCAAAATGTAAGAGAAGTGTAGCCTCTAGATGTCGAATTAGCTGAAAATAAAAATGCATGTTTGCAAAATTTTATAGCTCGATTTACGCAAATTTGATGTTCAAAAGGTGATTTCACACTACGAAATGCACTAATTGAGCATTTGTGGGCAAAGTATTCTAATTCGGGCGACTAATCATGTTTATTTATTTTTATTGCACTTTTATTAATCATGTAATATGTATTTTTATTGTATTTTTATTTCATGTAATATGTATTTTTATTGCACTTTTATTTCATGTAATATGTATTTTAATTACATTTTTAGTATTAATAAATTTAAAAAATGATGTTCAAAATAAAGTAATGCTGAAAGTAGTGCGGACTGTTGGAGAAAAGATGTTGATTCTGCATTAGAGTAGTGCAAAACCTGCACTAGTGCACTCTAATGCAGGTTGTTGGAGATGGTTAGTTGTTGAAGATACACTTTTGGTCAAAATTCTTAAATCAAGATATAGATCTCTAGGTAGTAGTGAGTCGGACAATAGATTCTCTGTGGTGGAGAAATATGCTCTATTGTGGGAGGGCATGTGGGTAGATTGTTTTGCAAAAATGTGGTGTTCTCTTAGGGAGAGGGAATTTGTGTCGTTTTTATTAGATCCTTGGGCTGGTGGGTTTGTTTGTTATAAGGATAAATATAGTAGATTGTTCTCTATTTCGAGTCAATAAAGTTGTAGGGTGGAGGAAATAAGTTTTTTATGTGACGGGTCTTGGAAGTGGGTGTTTAGGTGGGTTAGGCCTTTTAATGCTCACAAGTTTGATGCTTTTCTTAATCTATGGTTTGATATTGGCAGGATTAAAGTGAAGGAATTCTTATCCGATTCACTTGCTTGGAAGTAGTCCAAGGACATAACTTTCTCTACGGAGTCATTCTATCATGTTCTTTATAATGCTTCTCGTTCTGAGATGAAGTCCGATCCAATTTTCTAAATAAATTGGTCCAAGTTCATTCCAAGCAAAGATTCAGCGTTTTTATATAGAGCAATCATAATCATCTACCTACAAGAGACAATCTCATTTTCTTTTTGTTATTCTGTTAACGATTGGTTTACCAATCCGATAGATTGTTTCCCATCATCTCTATTGTAAGATTGATGCTCCAAACTTTGTTTTTGTATGAGTTGAGTACCCCTTTACTCATTTTATTATATTATCTACCTTTAAAAAAAAAATGGTTTGCAAGTTGCAAGTAATAATTAACTTGGGTTGTTTCTTAAATGATATTATATAAAAAATATTATAAGTATATATAAAAAATATTATAAATTTTATATTTTAACTAAGGTATGTTATTATAAGAAATTATGTTCTTATGCTTTTTTTTCAAAATATTATTTAATTTAATAGAGTTCATCCAAATCACAATTGTAAATAACATAATTAGATTAAAATTAGTCTTATATTAATATATATTTAGAGAGCTTTCAATAATATATTATAATCATATTCAAACTCTTCTTGAATTTACATAAAGACTTAGAAGATGTACGGAATTATGTGAAGTATAGGTAGAAATATTAAACTAATGAGTCATACAATGATATTGTGAAAACAAATCAAAATATTTAGATACGTAACTAAATATATTGGATAAACAATTTGATTTGATTTCATGGAGGTATCCAATGAAAGCTATACATTTAAGAAAAAAATTATATATAGCATTTATAGTCTTTGAAAAATATAGAACGGAGCTGATGGATAATAATGTGAAGACAATAAGAATATAATAAAAATAGCTAATAATTTATTTTCAAAGAGATATATAAAAATACGACATGTATATGGATATAAAAAGTATGTTATATAGAAAGTTGTGCATTGGAGAATCATGAATATATATATATATATATATATATATATATATATATATATATATTTATTTATTTATTTATTTAACTAAGTGTGTATATATTTAAATTATTAATTATTCTCTATAATATAAATTAATTATTCATTTTCAATATATTCTTTAGAATAAAGTATAATGGTTAATTTATTGGTATTTTTCTTAATATATTATTGTTGTTAAGATTCCTCTAATAATTTAAAAAAAAAACTTAAAACAATAAAATGTTAAATAATTTAAATACACTTCAATAAAATATTAAAGATCAATAAATGAAGGAAAAAAACAACTTCGAAATCAACAAAAACAATCTAAAAAATTCGTATAATCTCAAATATTTTGTCGACATAATATCATTTTGATATATTGTCGATATATGCTCAATATGTTTAACAATTAACATTAGTTTTCATTCACATAATCAATCATATATAAGGTATTCTAACCATGTCTTTTAAGATATTACTTTGATATATCATCAATATTTCTAACAATTACGAATTTCAATAAATGTGTACGCTTAGAATTATTATGTTTTAAAGGCAACCCAATTATTATGTTATAAATTCAACTCATATTCTTAACTACACTGTGTAAATTCGACAAAATTTATCTTCCAACACATGATTGATATATATTTTTTCTTTGATAATCTTTAGATAAGAGTATAAATGTCTTAAATTATTATGAAGTAATAAAATATGGATGAACTTAATTATGGAATAAATATCCTTAAAATCTTTTAGGAAAAGTATTATATTTGGTCACCAAAATAGTACCATCAAGGAATAAAAGTGACTTGAAGAAATTGAGATTAAATGGACTGCCAAAATGATAACATGTCCACCGTGGGCAACTCTTAATATGTCAACTTGTGACGTGTAATAATCACATCCCTTGATTATATGGAAAGTGAAATTAATAGATATATTGGATATCCGACACATCAGCGGTGGACACATCTTAATAGGCACATAGTGGGTAGGGTAACATGACTGTAAATGACTATCTAATCTAATTTAATAAAAACTAACAAATGTGACCAATTGTTAAAAAATTCATTGATATATTTACATAAAGACTTAGAAGATGTACTGAGTTATGTTAAGTATAGGTAGAAATATTAAACTAATGAGTAATACAATGATATGGTGAAAAAAAAAATCAAAATGTTTAGATAAGTAACTAAATATATTTGATAAACAATTTGGTTTGATGTCATGAAGGTATCCAATGAAAGCTATACATTTAAGCTATATATGAGATATCACTTGTCTTCTGTTTATTCATAGCAGTTGTGTGAACATGTTGTGATTTTGATCGAATTTTATTTCTCTTTTACAGTCTTTTTTTTATATTTTAGGTCAATTGCAACAATCAGACATAATATTTCTTTTAGGTCTTTATAATGTAACATGTGTTCTGATTTCTATAGTTTCATGCTTACATGAAATATTTTTTATTTTTTATTTTAGGTTGTGAATCTTCTCTACGGTGTTGGATTCTTACAATTGCCAACTGTCCATCTGTCTCTTTTATACTAACTTTAATGATAACCTTTTTTAGATGTAGATCAGTAGATGTATGTACATAATACTACTTCACACATAATACAAATTTACTAATGTTGAACTTTTGTCATTGTTACATGAAGATGCAGGTTCAGTTGGTTTTTTTAATTAGTAATTTTTTTATTTTATCTTCATTTATTATTGTTTAACTTTCTTTGATTTTAATTGTAGATCAAACATGTTTTGGTTACTTGTAGTTAGTTACATTTCATATTATATTTAATTCTTTTTTGAATTGTTGAGTTTTTGATTAGCGAACATCAAATATAAATTGCAACAATGGAAACTTGTTAGACAAAAAAAATGCAAATCTAAAATTGATACCGATCCTTAAATTTGTAACTAGCTTAAGCCCTATTTTCATTCTTTGTTTATATTTAATTTTTTTAATTTTTTTATTTTATCTTCGTTTACTATTGTTTAACTTTCTTTGATTTTAATTGTAGATCAAACATGTTTTGGTTACTTTTAGCTAGTTAGAATTATAATCTTTCGTTTTAGAAATTCGATACTTTTTTTTAATATTTTAAGTTATAGGAATAGAGGAATTAGAATTTATAATCGAATACAATAGTATTTTTTTAATATTTTTTTGACGACTCCCAAAACAATATTTTCGGTATATTTGGATTTCACATTGAATTATATTCATACTTAACCACACACAATTTCGAGGATCTCATGATATTTTTCTTAGTAAATTATCGTTGTTATGATACCTATTTTAAATTGAAAAAATATTAATTTATAATAATCAAATGTTAAGTAATTTATATACACTTCAACAAAATATTAAAGAACAAGTGAAGGGAAAAAAACCACAAATTCAACCAAATAATAGGTCTCAAAAGTTTGTCTCTCCACGTGCAACGCACATGTTCTCAACTATTATATATATATATATATATATATATATATTCAACAACATAACATCATCTCATATCCAATAATACATACTTTGTTCACATTCATATAAAAAGAAATTTCAACAAATCAACAACCCATGGAAATAGGTCGTCACCCTACTTACTTGGAAATTAAATAAATTATAATTACTTTCTAATATACAGTGGAAGACTTAAAAGCGAAGACACAAGAATTATTAAATTTTATTTTTTAAATATAACATATATATAATTATATATCGACTATTAATCAAGTCTAGTCGTGTCTCACCCACATTTTTAGGAAAAATGTTTGAACCAAAGACTTACATGAATTACACAACAAAACATATATATATATATATAATAGGATACGAGTCTAGGCCCATAGTTTTTCATATAATACATGTTTAAACAACATATTGCTTTTTAAAGAAAAAGAAACATAGTTCTTGCATATCTATTTAAAAGTGACAGTGAGAGTCCGCCCAGCCGGCTACACAACCTCATCATCATCTGCCAAGACTGAAAATATAAAAAGTAGCATCATGAGACACCTCCGAAGAGGGATCCCAGTGGGATAACCTTACAGTCTAATATATTGAATCAATTAAATCGTTAAGCAAGTACTACATGTCATCATCAAGGAATGTGGGAATCGCTCGCCCACTAAACCTTGCATTATCATCATCATAAAGGAATGTGAGAATCGCTCGCCCACTAAATCTCGCATAGACCAGGCATTTAAGCAGGGTCGCTTTCATAGACCAGGCATTTTATTGCCCTTATGGTCGTCGCCGAGTATGGAAGTTACATACTGGTTATAGCTACAGACTTCAGTCGTAGATTTTCATACATAACTTATCAATTCAATTAACAACACATAGTAGAGAGTAGAAGTTACCCACTTGTATGCTAATTGTGCAAGGATTGCCTCCGGATTCACCAATCGTCTCGACTGCGCTCGACACACTTAACTGATTAGCATCTTTATATCGTATAACACAATCTTTTGCATTTATATTAGGTTACATTAACCTAATACACATTCATACTTATAACTTAATTGTTAAGCTTTTAAACTAGTAATTTTTGACCTAAAATGACATATAAAGATGTCATAATTTTAATAATTCCCATATAATTCCTAAAATCACATAATTACTCATATAATCACATATTAGTTTCAATTATCATATTCTGAAAATTCATAATTTTTCGCAGTCTATATAAATAAATAAAAATAGAATCCTAAACAAGACTTTCACTTTAATTTCAGCTCAAAATCAGTCTATATTGCAAACCCTATCAAATATTATAGGATTAAGTAAATACTCTAATATTTTTACAGAAGTCAGAAAACATATCTAAGTATAACATATAAAAATATCAATTGAAAATAACATTTACATAATTAGTTATGAATTTTCTAAGTTGGTAGAAAACAGGGTATCATCTAGACCGAAAACAGAACATATTGTAAAATTAATTATAATTTGTACAAGACTCTAAAAATATCATAGTAAATTTCTACATACTCATAAGAACATGTACTACAATATAGTAAAACATGGTTTATAAATACGATTTCAATAAATAGTTATGGCTTTTAGAACAAGACTGAAAACAGGACATCATCTACGCAGAAAACAGGTTATATTGTAAAATCTGGCATAAATCGTAGAAAACTCAAACAAATGCATACTAAGTTCCTACACGTACCTAAGAACAAGTTATTAAACATAGTAGAATATCATATATAAATTCGAAGTATACTGTTCCAGAAAAATACATGATTCCGACCTAAAAACAGGACAAAAACTGTCTCTGATTGGCTTATCTTAGAAAAATCATATAAAATCGAGTCTAACTCCAAACCTTCTGAAATTTTACAGACATACTCTTGATTTCATATATTTCAATCTGGCAAAAGGATTTAGCTTCAAACAATTCCTAAAATTTTAGAACACATCCAAAACAGAAGCAAAATAAGGCATATCGTTTAGTCTATTCTAGGAACAACTTATTTTTTCATTCAAACAACATATAATCCCAACAAATTTGCCAAAGAACATCTTTGGACTTTCTAACCTAAGGTATTTATCATAAATAATAAGATTTAATGAAGGTATTAAGAGAGTTTTAGCCAAAAATACCTTTAGGGTTTGAGGAAAGACTTGATGTATGCTTGATCTTTCTTTCCTTTGTTTCTTCTCTCTTTCCTTGCTTCTTATGTTAAACTATATATGGCTGATTTTTGGGTTCTCTTTGTATGGCTGGATCGAGAGAAAGAGAGAGAGAGATGTATATCCTCAAGTAAAGGATGTGTTGTATGTTGCAAGTTGATGGATATTTAGCATGTTGCAATTAGGGTGGTGAGGTGGCTAGGCTAGGTTTAGATTGCTTAGTCATAACTTAGCAATGACTTATCATGGAAGATATGGTTTAAATAAAAAGTTAAATTAATTTATTTATCTTGATATTTTGATATTTCATATTACACATATTTATAAGTACATGTATACCTTATTGAAGGAACTAACAATAATAATGTAATGTATAATTCACATAAATGTGAAAATTACTTAGCATAAAATTAAGTATTAAATTTCCATATGTACTTAAATTAATAAGCATTGCGGTTATTTAATATTCACTATAATGCATGCTCGTTGAAGGTAAACGTCTAATTTCATAAAAAGAAAGTATTCAAAAACGGTAACGAATAAGATTAGCATAAAACCTAAATTCATTTATCCATGTAATTAACATCTTATCTTTTTACTTCCATTCATATGTGTCGAGTGAGTGGAGATCGAGCTCGGTTTCCTCCATAAGCTATCCTGCAAAATTCCTTAAAATCTCGAAAGAAAAACATGTCATAAAATCTTTAAAAATAAATAAGCACAACGAAAAATACATAAATCATAACTTAATGTAATATAAGATCTCGCACTTAAATCATTTATATTTGAACGATAAAAGAAATTTTATAAAATATGCAATGCAGCGTGTTTTCTTAAAATGGGGTTTTACAAGGTCGTCCTTATTTCTAATCAATCACGGGTATTTATAACATCTTGACGGTCTCCTAAGTTGACATGACCACACTTACTCAACCGAATATAGAACAAATTTTAAATATAACACAACCTGAAAACCTGCCATATATTTATATATATATATATAGACAGCATAACATCATCTCATATCCAAAAATATGTACCCTATTCACATTCATATAAAAAAAAGTTTCAACAAGTCAGCAACTCACGAACAAGCTTCATGTTAATCCACTAGTACACATCATGTTATATAATACAAAACATATCCAAAAGAGACTTAATATCCCAAAGCAAAAGCAATATAAACCACAATCATGCCCAACAGGTCGTCATCTATGTACACGAGTGCTCAAAACCCTACAAGAGCTCCACAGCTTATCGAGTACGTCTATAACGTTACACCTCATCAAAGTTACCCACAAAACATAAATTACGTGAGATAAATCTTAGTAAGCACAAATTATGTATGATAATATGGTTTTTTACAACTCCTTCCCATGAATCCTCTCCTCGAATCACCTATTTCATTTCTAATCTCCCACTCAAACACTCACCTAGTTCATTTTTAACACTCAAACACTCATCTAATTCATTTCTAAAATATTATGTGCGCACATCACCACATGGCTAGTAAATTTACTGTTTTACCACGGCATAAATTTTATGCACAAAGTACCATGTGACCAACATAAATATGACCCAAAATTACAATTTCATGCTTTTGTTGCCAAAACACATTATTTGATATAACTCACAACTTCAACTCACAATAATCATTCAACTCACAAGTTCATGCATTCCATAACAATTATTTCATAAAATATTAATTTATACTTTATAATTGTAATAAATTTTCATTACCTAAATTTCCAAGGATTTTGATCTCTTAATCTGATAGTTCACGTTCGATTACGCAGTCAGAGACAAACACAAATATTTCTATTTTTTTTCAACTCAATGAACCCGTCTTCAACATGGGAGGTGTTCTGTATCCTACCATCCGGGAAGGAAAATATGTATATGTATTTTATTTTAATCCACCGCCTCAGTTTGCTTCCGTGCTAAGCTTTTACTTTTATATTTATTTTTATCATCATTATAATTATTATATTATTAGTTGTTGGCTACTCATTTGCCATGCATATTCATGCAAGATATACATATTTGTAAATATATAAATGTTAATGAACTTTCTCATATATATCTGTATTTGCGGGTACTATTTATTTTGACACATGCATGCATTGCATACGTGTAATATATATAATAAATTTTAAATTTATTTTCTTTCTATAATTTATACTATTATTAATCAAAGTATTATTTCCCCGTCATATTTAGATTTTAACCATTTCAATAAAAACTTTATATCTTCCTTCTCAAATAATTTAAACTTTATTTGTAATTTTATTTATTATCATTTTATTTTGTATTTATAAATTTATATTATATTTCTTTTACTTAAAACACATATTTTTAATGCCTATATTTTAGTTTACTATTATAACCAAAACTCAAATGCACCAAAATTTAAATAATTTAGCTTTGATATTTTGTCTTTATTTATGCAATCAACACATTAAAAATTATAAGAATGATAAATTTGATATATCATGCATTGAAAACTGTTAGGAAATTACTGTTTAGATTTTGATGAGACAAAACACCCTTGTAATAGGAAAGTAGAGTATCCTATTTTTCACAATGTTTAAGTGAAATCAGATTAGATTTTGAGTCAAAGTCTTAAGGTTGAAGAATGAAGAAGTTTAAGATTCAGTAACTAAGGAAAAGAAATACTGCAAGCAGTAAGAAGTCAAATTCCACTAAAATTGGAAGAAAGTTACTGAAGACAGCAGAATTCTGTCAGAGCAGTAAGCTTAGGTACTGCATGCAGCAGTCTATAACAGAAGATCAATAAATTGCAATACTACTAGAGCAAAAAGTTCAATAGTAGAAAGAAAGTGTTGCCAAACAAGGGGACATGAAGAATGAATTAACCCTCACACCGATGTAGTACGAGGAAGATCAATGTTATCTGAGGAAAAGTCATTTCAAAACTAGCCAGTAGAAACAAATAAAATGAAGTAGTACCACGAGCCAGTAAGCAGCGAACATGTGGTCTAACACACTGCACATCTCTTCAACCTAGTACAACCACATTTAATATCCTCGAGTGCAAGAAAAGAAACATTTAATACAAAGCTGAGAGACATTAAATGCGAGCTCAACAACATTTGAAGAGGATTCAAATTAAAAGAAGTGTGTCTCTCTTCAACGGGCATATTTCTTCACCTATAAATAGAGGAAGAATTGATTGAAACAACTACTAAAACTCTCAACACTCAAGCTCATAAGCAAGAAAGCACTCAAGTTCCAAAACGCTTACAAGCTCTCAAGTTTTAGTCACTCAATCTTGAAGGAAGCAGTCAAGCTTAAGATCTAGCAAACTCAAGATTCTCAAGGTTGCTTCAAGCACTAGTTGAAGAACCCCATATACTTTTAACCTCAGTGTTGTGTGCTTAAGTTGTAAGGTCTAAAGTTGTTTTAAATGTTCTCAGTTGACAGGATTTTGCTCCTTGCTGAGTGACTCAGCCCTAGGAGAAATGGCATTAACTTTGTGTGAGTTTTTAGGATCCTGTGTGGGTTAACCTTTAGGATTCAAGCAACCTGTGTGGAAGCTGAATTTAGGTCTAACTTGTTAGGTAGATAGTTGTAAGGTCTAAAGTCCTATAAAACAACTTACCTAACGAAGTTCCTCGGAGGAGGAGTAGTGTGGACGTAGAAGGATTAAACCACCTTCGAACCACTATAAGCCTTTGTGTGTTTATCTTTCTGTTTTAGCTTTTTGTTACTTTATCTTGCTACATCTATCTTGCTTATCAGACTGCATTTAAAGCTTTGCTAAAACTCATATTTCTTTAAAGGTTTTCAAAAGAAACTCTATCAAAATTTTAAGTTTCCACTACAAAGAATTTTAGATTTCTGCAAGCAGTGTTGTATCCTAGCGCTGTAAGCTGAAACTGTAACATGTGCTGTAAGTTTTTAAGGTTACAGTGCAGTAAGTTTGAAAAAAAATTCAAAATCGATAGAGGTTCATTAACCCTCCAAACCTCTGTGCCACTTGGGATCAACAAAAACAAATTTCAAATGAATTAGTTTTAATTTGAGATTATGATTTGTTATAGAAATATTATCACCCCTTAAAATTTCAAATACGAAATAATAATGAAATAATGATAACAAATAAAATCACAAATAAGAATGATAAATTTGATACATCAAACATTAAAAATATACTTTAAATTAGTTACGTAATTTAATTTTAAATCTTATCCAACTTATAAATATAATTACAAAAAATAATGATAATTTTGATATATCATACATGCATTAAAATTGAATTTTAAATTACGTGAATATTGTATTATTATTTTATATTAAAGAAAATGGAAAAAAATCATACATTTATTAAGAAAAATCAGCTTTTTGCTTGGAAGAAATAAATGTATTTCTTTCTAATATTTTTTTTATTATCTAACTTTTTTTATTTCCATCTATAGTAATTATTTTTAGGCGGCAAAATTAGTTATGATATTTTTTCTTGTGGTCTTATTATTATTATTATTATAGATAATTCACATTGTGCACTCAAACATTACTAAGGTCTCAACCAATTAAGATAGAGTTTTCTCAACATCAACTATATAAGAGCATAATAAAAACAAAATAAAATAATGCAAGATAACAAGTAGCAAATAAATAATAAGAGATGTATATAATGTATGAAGTGTATTGGTCAATAAGTACTCAGAAGCTCGGTTATCACATAAGTCAAGTAGAAGCTAAAATATAACATCTTGAAGAACTCCTAAATTGATTAAAAGTGTAGAATACATCAAAAGTCAAGTTTTCACGTGATTTTGAGTCATTTGGGCACGGTCGTGCCATGTAGCACGACCAACCGTAACCCACCACAAAAGTTTTCTGCACGATTAGCACGGTTGTGCATGATAAAAATGTCTGAATTTGGCTTCATGATCTACATAAAAGTTAAACTTCTTTAAGTTAGCTTTCCATTGCCACAAATTTTGGCTCAATATCAAGTTTTTAGAGGAAGTTATGGCTAAAATACTAAAGTCATGTCTAGACAAAAAAAATGAATGTTCAACATTCATCTTCTCTGAATATTCTGCTTTCTTTGAGAGAGAATTGGGAAAGTGTTCAACATGAAAGTTGTATATCTCTTCCTTATCTTTCCACCCAAATCAAGATCTTTCAATTTGGAATTTTAAATCAAAATATATGTCATTTCTCCCATAGTTGCACGTCTAAGCTGAAACTCGCAGTTTTTCCACTAAAAACATTAAACTACCTACAAAAATCATCAAATGCGCTTATACATGATAATCATATAAATTACTATGAAAACGTACATAAATTTACTTAAATGAATATAAAAATATACGCAAAAACATATAAAAGCGACACTTATTGATGACCCGACCTCCAAACTGACTTATGAATGGATGAATTTCTTTTATCCAAGTGTTCCTTTTTTTGTTTGCATGTGAGAAATGACTTTCTCTAGTTCAGCTCAGATTTCATACTCGAGGTCTTGGAAAATAATTCCTAGATGTGACTCAAATCACTTAAGGCTTTTGCTCAAGGGAGCTTAGATATATAGGATCGAGGCTTGAGGAAATAACTCCTACAAGTGACGAAGACATCCTGATTAACTCATATAGGGATGTCCTGCCTTGGGAAATTAGTTCTTAATTGAACTTGCTCAGCTCGATTAATGGACCATGACCTTGGGTACTCAGCCCGATTTCAAATCTTGGTAATCGTCTTGAGGTTGCAACCCCGAGCCTCATGTAGGATCTGGTCGGCCCGAGGAGTCATCTTCGTTTCCTGAAGCCTTAATGATGGGTCGGCAACCTAGTGCCCCAAGGTCTGGTCCTAAGGACCTTTCATCATCACATTGGGAATCCTCTCTGTGAAAGTCAATTACAAGCGGCCGAAACAGAGCTTGTCTTAAGCCGATCAAAAGATTTTCACTGGATCGGCCTCTCTTGCCCCAATAAGGGATTGTCAATCACATGTGGCCAGCTCGAACACGGTGACAAAATCTGTTTAATGACTTCTCTAGGTGTGTGAAGTCCAAAGCCCCTACCCGATTAAATGGGCTCAAGTGATCCTAGCCAATCGATTCTGACTGGTCGGATCAAGATATTTTACTACTGAGAAATATAATATGCTTAAAATAATGAATTTCGGATCCCTTTTTCCCGTAAAATGAGGCACATGCTAGACTAGAAATTAGATCATCTTGGAAAGTATATCTCCTAGCATGATTTTAAGAATTTGAACTAATTTGGATAAGTGGATTTGATTCTATCTTGATATGATTCCTTATCCGGATATTTTGGGTTTTGAACTGAGAGAACTCGAGTGTACCGGTCCGATCCTGGCCAATACAATCAATTCTGGCAAGCCTTCAAATTTACGTCATAAAGTCTCCTGGACCATGGAAGAAACTATCATGATATTTCAGCGAAATATCGTTAAAATATCGCGAAAATGAAGGTACCAAAATAATAATAGATTGCAAATTTATTTCGGTCAAAATATTGCGATATATCATCGAAATATCGTGAATATATCGATTTTGGTCAAAATATCGCGATATATGGAACATTGTTGCTGATGCACGCGCTGATATTTTTTTTTCTTTTTTTTTTCATTTTTTGTTCCTAATGCAGTGCACATGCTGATATATCTGTCTTTTTCTATTTTTTTCACTTTTTTCCCTTCCTAAAATAATGCTGATTTCTTTTTTTTTTTCTCCTTTTTATTATTAATTTAGTTTAAATGAATTTATTTTTTCTTTTTTATTATGAATCTTTTTATAGTATATTTGAAGGATATTTATTAAAATTGAGTTATTTATCTTTCTCTTTTTATATATCTATATTTTTGTCTATGAGGGGACAAACAATTACTTTATATAAATTTAGTTAAATTGTTTAAACTAAATTTGTACTCTAGAATTTAGGTTAATTAATTAATTTTAATTAATTTTTTGAAATTTAAAAGGATTATGATGAATATAATATTAGTATATCTCTATATTTATTGTAAATATATCATTATTTGTAATTTTAAGTTCAATATTTGTATTAATGTTAGTTATAATATTTTGTATATAACACATATTTTCAATTTTTTTACAAAGTTTCCATATTTTTGAAAAAAAATGTCCAATATTTCCACAAAAATCGATATATCCGTCGATATTTCCGTAAAATTAAGGTACCAATATTTTCGTCCTTGTCCTGGACACACCGGTCTTTTGGTTGGTCCTACATGGACACAATTTTCTTTATATTTTCCTAGTTGGGTTGACCAATTCGGATGAGGTCTGTCAGGCTCAACCAAGGTCTCCTTCTTTTGACTAACTTCAGCCCGATTGGGTTTCAACACAAACTTCTAATATTAATTTTGTGATATATATAGCATGCAAGCATAAGCCACAATACAAGCCAAATACATGGGGAAGAAGAAGTTCAGAAATTTGGCTAAGACAAGGGAAAAATGTGAGTCACTTAAAGAATCGCATTTGGCAAATGCGATTTCAAGGTAGGTAAAACGGTTATGCTATTTCTCTTTGTTTTGCATTGTTCAGTTTTTCTATTTTGACGGGCGGTTTTGCGGGGCTGATATCTCACTCATTTCTCAACCAAATTGAGCGCGGTTTGTTGTTGTGCACTCTATATAATATGAAGTTCAGTTCGTATTTTGGGCATGATTGCATTCAAGCATTGTACAGAGAGTTATCATACTGTAGAGTGTATAGAGTTATTTAGGGTTTACAATTTTTTTAGTGTTCTTGTAAAACTCTTATTGATGGTTTGAGAAATTAGTGAATTGATCTCTGAAGTGGATGTAGGCATATTCAAGCCGAACCACTATAATTCTCTTGTGTTGATTGTTGGTTTTTCGATTCATTCATTTTCTTTCTTGTCTTCTACATCAAATTGTGTTTCTTGTTTGCATGCGATCTTTCATGTGATTGAAGAGATATTCTTGATCAATATTCGACAAGTGGCACCGTCTGTGGGAATTCGGGTGATCAAGAAATGGGGTCTACACATTTTGATGTTGAGAAGTTCAATGGATCGGGTGACTTCGGGCTGTAGAGAGTGAAGATGAGAGCCTTACTGGTTTAACAGGGTGTGGCCCTGGCCTTGAAAGGTGAGGAAGCTCTCCCTGAGTCCATGAAGATTGAGGACAAGGTTGTGCTTCTGGAGAAGGCGCATAGCACGATCATTCTGAGCCTAGAGAACAAAGTTCTTCGAGTGGTTGCCAAGATCGACACTGCTAAGGGAGTTTGGGAGAAACTTGAGAGTTTATACATGGTAAAGACAATGGCCAATAGACTCTATATGAAGAAAATATTTTATGCGTTTAGGATAGGAGAGGATAGACCAATTCTTGAACAGATTGAGGATTTTAACAAACTCTTGGATGATCTAGAAAATGTTGAGATCAAGCTGGAAGAAGAAGACCAAGCTCTTATGCTTCTCAGTGCATTGCTAAAGTCTTTTGAAAATTTTTGTGATTCAATTCTCTATGGAAGAGAACACTATCACATTGGAAGAGGTTGTGATTGCTCTTAAAACCAAAGAGATATCAAAGGCTTCAGAGTCTAAACCTGGAAGCACAGGAGAAAGTTTGATGGCTAGGCAAACTGGAGGAAAGAATAATCAGTTCAAGAAGAATTTCAACAATACAAACAAGAAAACCCCTCAATTAAATCAAGAGTCTAAGGAAGATATTGAGGGAAACATGTGTTTCCACTACCATAAACCAGGTCATCATAAGAAGGATTGTTTCAAGTTGAAAGGGATCAAGAAGGGACAACCAAATCCATCTGGAAGACAAGCCAATCCCACAACTGAAGCATCAAGCTCTAATTCAGGGTATGAATCTGTAAAGGTTCTAGCCATCACTTCAAATGACACTAATGAAGAATGGATCTTAGATTCAAGGTGCTCATTTCACATGAGTCCTCATAAGGATTGGTTTAAAGATCTGATCATAAAGGAAGAATGAGTTGTAATGCTTGGAAATATCAAGACCTGCTGAATCAAATGAGTGGGCTCAATACCATTGAAGATGAAAGATGGATCTGTTAAGGTTCTATCAAATGTGAGATTTGTGCAAGAGCTAAGGAGAAATCTAATCTCTCTTGGCGTGTTAGACTCCCAATGATACAAGCTATCAGCTGAAGGTGGAGAGATGCAAGTTTTGAAAGGGTCTAGAGTAGTCATGGAAGGTTCCAAGAAACATGATCTATACTACTTGAATGGTAGCACTGCAATTGAGGGTTCTTACTCAGTGAAAGAGATGGATAGAACTCTCATATGGCACAGAAGATTGGCTCATATTAGTCTAAGAGGTCTGCAAGAACTTCACAATCAACAAGCTTTTGGTAGAGACAAGATCACTAGTCTTGACTTTTGTGAGTATTGTGTTTTGGGAAAAGCTAAGAAACTAAGGTTCACTTTTGGTTATCATACTACTCAAGGAAGACTTGATTATGTGCATTCAGATCTGTGGGGCCAGCTAGAACTCAAACCAAGAATGGTGGAAAGTATTTTTTATCTATAATAAATGATTACTCTAGAAAGGTTTGGGTGTTTGTGCTTAAGAGCAAGGATGAAGTTTTTCAGAGATTTAAAGAATGGCTTGCTGAGGTAGAAAACTTAATAGGAAAGAAGCTTAAGTACTTGAGAATAGGCAATAGCCTAGAATTTGTGTCAAGTGAATTCAATTCATTCTGCAAAGAGAAATGAATAGCTAGACATAAGACAACACCCTACACTCTACAATAGAATGGCCTTGCAGAGAGGATGAATCAAACACTTCTTGAAAGAGTAAGATGTATGCTTCTAAACTCTGGATTAAATAAGAATTTCTGGGGTGAAGCTGTCACCACAGCTGCATACCTCATCAACAGGTCACCATCTTCTGCAATAGATTTTAAAACCCAGAAGAGATGTGGAGTGGAAGATTGGCTGACTACTCAAAGCTTAGAGTGTTTGGATGTTTGGCATATGTTCATGTCAAGCAAGATAAACTGGAATCAAGGGCCCTCAAGTGTGTGTTTCTTGGATATCCAGTGGGAGTTAAAGGCTACAAGCTATGGTGTTTGGAGAAAGACAATCAGAAGTGCATCATATCAAGGGATGTATCCTTAGATGAAACGTGTATGCCTCTAAATAAAGAGGAGATCAGAGAACAATCTAGTACTGAAAATGAGAGATCTCAGCTTGAGGTGGAGCCAATACAAACCAATCTAAATGATCAGTATCATCAAGATGAAAATGATAGAGAAGATCATGGAGAAACTGGTCAAAAGGATCAACTTCTATCCAACTATCAGCTTGTCAGAGACAGGACAAGGAGGTTAGTTAAACCACCTATCAGATTTGATCAAACTAACTCAATTTTTTTTTTTGCTTTCCTTGCAGCTGAAGACATAGAGTATCAAGAACCAAGGGATTATAAAGAAGTTATGACTTGCAGAGAGAAAGAAAGATGGAAGACAGTTATTCAAGAAGAACTTGATTCTTTAGAAAGAAATGCAACATGGATAACTGTTGACAAACTTAAAATCAGAAGTTAGTAGGATGCAAATGGATTTTCAAGAAGAAAATTAAAGCTTCTGAAAATGACAATATAAGGTTCAAAGCTAGATTGGTTGCTAGAGGATTCACACAAAAGGAAGTGATTGATTACACAGAGATTTTCTCTCCAGTGGTTAAGCATTGCTCAATCAGGATATTACTTGGTATGGTTGCTTAGTTCAACTTAGAGCTACATCAAATGGATGTCACTACAACCTTCTTGCAGGGGGAATTGAAAGAGCAAATATACGTGGAAGTTCCAGAAGGTTTGCTTGTTACAAACAGTGATAAGAAGGCTTGCTTACTCAAGAAATCACTATATGGACTAAAGCAATCTCCAATGCAATGGTATCTCAGGTTTGATGAGTATATGAAAAGAATTAGTTTTATAAAAAGCATGTATGATAGTTGTGTTTATTTCAAGCATGATTCTGACACATCTCTCATTTATCTTTTATTGTATGTTGATGATATGTTAATAGCAAGTGATTCTATTGCTAGCTTAAATAAGATCAAGAGCTTACTTAATTTTGAGTTTGAAATGAAAGATTTAGGTGAAGCTAAGAGGATCTTGGGTATGAATATTGTAAGAGACTGATCAGAGGATAAAGTATTGCTTGAACTTAGCACTTATTTAAAGAAAGTGTTGTTGAGATATCAGATGAATCAGAGCAAGAGCACTTTAGTTCCTATTGGACAGCATTTGAAACTTTCAAAGGATCAATGTCCAAGATCAAGAGAAGAAGAGTATAAAATGAGTAAAATTCCTTATTCAAGTGCAGTTGGTAGCATAATGTATGTTATAGTATGCAGGCCTGACTTGGCTCATGCTATGAGTTTGGTAAGCAGATATATGTCTGATCCAGGGTTATCTCATTGGGAAGCTGTGAAGTACATATTAAGATATGTAAATGGATTAGTGAATATGGGATTAAGGTTCAAGAAAACTACAGATTCAAGTACACCGATTATTGGTTTTGTGGATGTTGATTATGCAGGAAACCTGGATAATAAAAAGTCATTGACTGGTATGTTTTCACACTCTTTGGAACTGCAATAAGTTGGAAGTCCACATAACAATCTATAGTAGCTCTTTCTACCACTGAGTCTGAATTTATAGCATTAACTGAAGTTATAAAAAAAGCACTATGGCTAAAAGGGATTCTATCAGAATTTGGAATAGCTCAAAGTTGTGTTACAGTTTACTGTGACAATAATAGTGCTATACACTTATCAAAGCACCAAGGTTTTCATGAGAGGACTAAGCACATAGATGTCAAACTCTATTATGTAAGAGACATCATTGAGAAGGAAGAAATCAAGGTGTGTAAAGTTGCAAGTGAAAAGAATCCATCAGATGCACTAACTAAAGCTTTGCCTGTTGCTAAGTTTCATTTATGCATTGAACTTATTTGCTTAAGAGGAAAATCGTCTACAGATGTAACTTGAAGAATGAATGATGATTACTGAGTATGTTTCATGCTATAAGGTGGAGTTTTGTGGTGTATATAGCATGCAAGCATAAGCCACAATACAAGCCAAATACATGGGGAAGAAGAAATTCAGAAAATTGGCTAAGGCAAGGGAAAAACGTGAGTCACTTAAAGAATCGCATTTGGCAAATGCGATTTCAAGGTAAGTAAAACAGTTATGCTATTTCTCTTTGTTTTGCATTGTTCAGTTTTTCTATTTTGACAGGTGGTTTTGCGGGGCTGATATCCCACTCATTTCTTAACCAAATTGAGCGCGGTTTGTTGTTATGCACTCTATATAAGATGAAGTTCAGTTCGTATTTTGGGCGCGATTGCATTCAAGTATTGTACATAGAGTTATCATACTGCAGTGTATAGAGCTGTTTAGGGTTTACAGCTTTTGAGTGTTCTTGAAAACTCTTATTGATGGTTTGAGAAATTATTAGATTGATCTCTGAAGTGGATGTAGGCATATTCAAGGCGAACCACTATAATTCTCTTGTGTTGATTGTTGGTTTTTCGATTCATTCGTTTTCTTTCTTGTCTTCTACATCAAATTGTGTTTCTTGTTTGCATGCAATCTTGCATGTGATTGAAGAGATATTATTGATCAATATTCGACAAATTTATTAGACCTCTAATAAATTATGAGTTCGATCTAAAACATTAATCTACATATTAATTGAATTCAATATGATACCTTGCAATATGAGTAGGATTATTACGAGTCTTTGTGTTGCAATATTAACACAATATTATGCTAAGAGACCATTTTCAGAACACGCAACAAATGGAAAAGCAAAAGGCTTCAATTACAACACAACTAATTAATGATAGATTAAAATCATTGAACATAATTTAGAATTAACTTCTCTTTTAATAATTGTTGAGGTATAACAACTCACATTAATTGGCATTGTAACATTAAATAACAACTATTTTGAATTAGACTTGGTCAATTATATGATCCATGTGCTAGGGACCAAACAGGAGACACGCATTAGTTACCTAATAAAAAGACGAGTAAAGAGTTGACACAATGCAAAATATCTGTTTTTATTTCTTATTTAATTTTTTCAGAAAATAAAATTTAATTATTATAATTTTAAGAAATTAATAAATAGGAGGTGACGTAACACGCACCGACCAAAATTAAATATCCTTCAACTACGATTGACGTAGTTTCCTAAGTAGATCTTTAAAAATATCGAGCTTATGCAAGTTGATGGTTTATTTTGATTAATAATTCCTACAATTCTTGATAAGTTATTTTACTGTCCCATCTAAATTTTGTAATTTAAATCTTGGAAAACGAATTATATTATTTATTAAAACCTACCAATCTCGACCAGCTTTTTTTTTTTTTTTCTTTTTTCAATTTAATTTTTCTTTATGAATGGACAATATATGTGTGAGTTTTGTCAAATTTTTGTTTGACTTCTTCAAGTAAAAGTAAAATCTAAACGCATACGGACCGAAGGATCGATATAGAAATTCATTTGAGACAGTAACTAATAATGATAAAAATAAAATAATATATATATTTATAATTATTAAAAGCTTTCACAGAGAGTTGTTAATTCTTTAATTAGTTACACTAAAATTAATATGAGACGGTCTTACATATAGTTATAGTGAGACGGAACATCATAACCCATAAACAACACATGTATTATAGGGTGTGGATTGTGAGTTAACATGTCTCACTTAATAAGATCCATAAGACGGTTTTACAAAAGACTCACTTCACTAACTATATGTTAATGTTAGAAGGAACAAAAAACTAAAAAAATTTATTTAAAAACAAATTCGTTAAATCATTTTTCGGAATTGTTTCTAATAGCTTCAACGTTCATGAGTAAAAAAATTTCAATATATATTATGAAACAATCATGTAATATTTTCTAATAATTATGAAACTAGTAATGTATCCCCATAAAATTTTCAATTTTCAAGAGATCCGGAACCCCTTAAATCCAATGTACTCTACACACCGATTTATGCTGGTGTCTGAAAACGACACAGATTTTATATAAAACACAAAATTGAATTAAGTATAATAAAATGAGTAGTGCTAAATGTATCAATTTGATTAGGATCAATTGTATTTAACACCATTCACATTATTATAAAAAGATTTTTATATCCTCTTGTATTTTTTATTCCAAGAAACTACATTAACTAATATGAGATTTAGGAAATCCAAGTTTTACCAAAATGCATTAATTATATATTTTCGGTACATAATATTAATCCAAAATGCATTAAATTTGGAACGTAATATTTTTCCAAAATGCATTAAAAATAAGTTTTACCAAATTTTAGCCAAGTTACTCCATGTCATATATTAATCCATTAATTCTGGTACATAATAATTAATCAATTCACATTGTTAACCAAATTTTCCATTAAGAAATATTAATCCATTAATTCTGGACGTTTATCGAAAGAATAAATTAATATTTATAATTTTTCAAAACCTAAAAAAAAAATTAAATAAATATATATAAATGTTTTTTGCACCAGGTGCATGGATCCTAAATCCGTGCAACCGGATTGACTAGATCCGAAGATGGTCAAGTTCGTGATTCTCAAAGCACGAATGACAAGATAAACAATATAGAATTATTTTTTGGAGAGATGAGAACAATCTAGCATCGTGCGTTCCCATAGTTCGCTCCTACTGAGCAAGAATCAGCATCTCTCAAACTTACCCTAGCTGATAATGACAAAAAAGGGGAAAGTAATAAAATATCAGAAGAAAAAGAGATGGATGCTACAGTAGAAGATGTCATGAAGGACTTGGAAAAAGATGATGAAGATGAGGAGCCCCTGGCCAGCAAAAAGCGAAGGAGATCAGATGTTGGACATGGTAAGAGCCCTCAATATAAGAAGAGGAAGGATAACAAAGATGAAGGAGGTGCAAGTGTTAGGACTGTTGCATCCAAAGCAGTAAGCAGTACTGCATCTAAGATATCAGAAAGAAAATAAGTTGCACCATCTCAAAGGAGAAATAGCAAACAGCAGCAACAACCACCTCAAAAGGAGCAAACTTTTAAGTGTTGTTGCAGCCAGAAGGTTGAATGAAGAAAAATGGAGACAGCTGAAAGAAGGTGAAGAGAAAAGAAGAATGGATAGAGAAGAATGGATGTCTAGGCTTGGTGTGATAGGAGAGAAGATGACAGATCTTGCAAAGAAAGTTGATGAAGCTTTGTACAAATATCCTCCTCAAGAGATTCCCTGCTTTGATCCAGACTACATTTATGCTGAAGTATGTATGATGCTGGATCAAAGGACCCCTCAAAGAAAGCCATGTTTGGGATCTGAAAATCTTCGACAAAGTGATCCTTTCAAAGCACAGAAATCCTACCTTTGAAGAGATAACCTTTTATAAAAGATCAAAATATCTGAGGTACTTCAAGCATCTCTGCCAGCTAAACAGCTTCGAAAGATATGCTACATGCCTTGTTGTATTGGAAAGGTATAAGCAGTTACCAAGAGATGGAGAGCTTGAAAATAAAAAAGAACTGATTTAGAAGATCAAACAATGAGCGCAAATATCATTTTGTAAAGACTTCTGCCTCAGATGGATTCAAATTCCAGATATCAAGAAAAAACTTGAAGAATCCTATCAAGAATCGATCATTAATTGGTAGAAAGGGACCAAGTACAAGAAAAGAAAGCCACCAGAAGATGATACAGTAAAAAGGAAGCTATTCGGATGTCAGCAATCTTGAAGAAGTCTAAACGAGATAGACAACTTACTGCATTTATCTGTAAAATTATTATGTAAGCTCCTTTTATAACTTGTAAACTCTACTTTCTGATATATTCAAGTTACTCCTGATGGAACAAGTTCACACTCTATGAACTTCGTGCATTTTACTGTCTGATGTAGGAAAGCATGCTAGAAATAGCTACTTGAGCATATATGTTGTTAGTTTATAAGATAGGATGCTAGCTCAATTAAATCGATGCATGAAGAATTCATGTACTATGTAATCATCTCCATATAATGTATGGAAATTTTATATTGCATGCCACTCCAAATTCTCGTAATGAACTACATAATGTAAAGGTTTTGTCATCATCAAAAAGAGGGAAATTGTTAGGAAATTTATGTTTAGATTTTGATGAGACAAAACAGTATTGTAATAGGAAATTAGATTACCCCATTTTTCACAATGTTTAAATGGAAACTTAGAATAGTTTTGAGTCTTAAAAGTCGAAGCTGAAGAAAGGAGATTCTTGAAAATTAAGTAGAGGAAAGTTTCTGTTGGCAGTTAGATACAACAAGAAAGCCACTACTGAAAACAACAGTGTATTACAATATTTGCATACTGTAAGTTGTCCAATGCAGCAAGCAACAAGCACAATGAATGCAACAAAGTGAACATAAAGCTACATTACAATTGCAGGTTACATTAAATCAGGACAATATTCTAAAACTGAAAGAAGACTTGAAGTAAGAATAAACATTCACACACAACAATACAGTATGAGGAAAACCACTGCTTTCTGAGAATACGATCTTGTCAAAAATAACCAGTAGAGACAAAGTGATCGAGCAATACCAAAAACTAGTGTTCTGTTGATACATGGATCGACAGACTGTAACAACCCTGCAGTTTAGTACAATCGTATTAAATGATCTGAAGAACAAGACAAGAAAATTATTCTCAGAATTTCAGATACATTTAATGCAAGTTCAAGGACAATCGAATACCATTCAAATTCAAATGAAATTTGTCTCTCTTCAACAGACATTTCTTACATCTATAAATAGAGGAAGAGTCAACTGAAGCAAGTACTGGAAAACTAATACTCTGAATTCATACACTCTCGCAAGAACAAGTTCTCAAGCTTCCTACTCTCTAAATTTTTAGTCACTCAACCTCCAAGTGAAGCAGTCAAGTCTTCGAATAATCAAGCTCAAGAGTCATCAAGGCTGCTTCAAGCACCAGTTGAAGAAAAATCTATATACATTTAACCTTTTATGCTGTGTGCGTAGGTTGTTTTAGTGATATCTTTAGTTGATAGGATTTACATCCTTGCTGAGTGTTTTTGTCTTAAGTTGTTAAGACAATAACTCTGTGTGAGTTAGTAGGATCATGTGTGGGTCTGCCTGTTTGATTCAAGTAGATGAAAAACTTATTAGGTTGATAGACTGTAAGGTCGAGTCCTGTAAATCAATCTTGCTTAACAAAGTTCCTCCTCAAACTAGGAGTAGAGTGGACATAGAAGGATTACACCACCTTCGAACTACTATAAGCCTTGTGTGTTTCTCTTTAGCTCTTAGCATTTTTGTGATTATTCTGTGTTGCATTTTATATCATATCATTCTGCTTTCAAAGCCTTATAAAACCATATTTTAGAAAACATTTTCAAAAGAAACTATCTTAAAGATTTTAGTTTCCGCTACATAAAGAACCCCAATACAGAAAGTTGAGCTGCAAATTCTTGGCCAGCTCGTTGTACTCCATTCTGTGTTGTATCTTGTGCTAAAATACAGTGCTGAAAATTTGGACAGATTTTTTAAAATCGACAGAGGTTCATTCACCCCATCTGAACCTCTGAACCACATGGGACCAACACTTTTGCAGTGTATGATAGACTTATAATATCTTTCAAAACCTTTCAAAACCTTTATGTTGTAATAATATAATCATTATGCATAATAATTCAACATTTTCGTTATAATAATATAACATTATGTTATTCTTTTTAAGTAAATAAAGATTATGATATTTGTACATAAACATTATACAAATATAACATAAATGTTAAATTATTATAACATAAAAATTAAGCCATACTATATGAATTTTTATAGTGAAAAAAGTCTAAGTAATATCACTTAAAGATTATACTAATATAACATAAATGTTATACTCAGTTAACATAAATATTACATAACTTTTAATTATATTTTTTATACTGAAAAAAATCTAAGTAATTTTACTTAAAAGTTATGATATTTGTACGTAAATGTTATACTCGATAAACATAAAGGTTATATTCCGTAAACATAAAGGTTATGTCATAAATTAAAAAAAAAAAACCAAAAAACCAGGGCACGGATCCCCGCCAGACTCGACCTGACCCCCGCACCCAATTGCATGGATCATGATCCATACACTTGTTGCACACAAACACTACTCACACACACACACACACACATATATATATATATATATATATATATATATAAAGAAATAAAGAACTTGTAAAAGAAAGAAAAAATATATATTGTAATAGAGTAGATTTATTTTGTTTGAAGTTTTACCAAACATGAATGATATGAATTCAGCAACAATATCAAATTAGTTTAGGAGTGATTTTTTTTTACGAACATGTGTTTTTAAAATTGAAGATATGGGTTTGACTTTAACTTTATATATTTTCTATATAATTATTAAAAAATAATTACAAATATTAATGATCAAATAAACAAGTTATAAATACGTATGTAAACGAGCTTGTTCATAAACAGTAATCAAGCTTCTATGTGAATATAAACGAGTCGAGCATAGTCTTATTTGTATTTGGTTCATTTAATAAATGAACACAGAATTCAGACTTATTTATTATTCATTTAATAAACAAACCAAACACAAACGTAACTTATCAAACTCATTCACAAATAATTTGCAAACAATGTGTTCATTTGCAACAGAAGCATAAGTTTAGATGGCATAATTAATTTTATAAATAGCAGCCGCAAGTTGGACTTTACAGGAGTACTAAGCCGCAACTTGCTTTATTACTTAAGTTAAATCCTTTTTTTCATATCAAAAAGAAAATTCTATAATGTATAGATTTTGCAAATAAAATTATGATTAATAATTTAAAGAATATCAATAATTAAATAAAAAGATATAGATCATTAATTCCAAATTTAAAAAAAAAATGATATATTTTGACATAACACGTTGAATTTTATTAATATGAATCTTAAATCAATGTATCCGGGTTGGGTCGGGCTGGATCCGTGTATTTTTCTTTTTTTTTTTTCCTTGATCTTTATATTATGTTAGTTATACATTTATGTTATATTAGTCATACATTTATGTCCAAATTTCATAACCTTAGTGCAATACTTTAACTTTAAGAAAAAAATTAGTAACTTTTCTACTATGTTAGTCATACCTTTATATACAAATATCATACATTTATGTAATATTTTAACTCCAAAAAAAACCTAATTTCGACACAAGTTGTACATGTTTACCTTTATGTAATATTACTCATAGATTTTTGTTATATTATTTCTATATTTATATCAATATAAACATACATTTATGTAATATATAAAGATACATCTAACATAACTAAAATGTATGACTAACATAATTAAAATATATGATTAATATTACTAAAATGTATTAAATGTATTAATAGCTGTCTGAAAATATGTTAAGATACGGGTAAAAATTTAAAAGGCATGTTCAACACTACATAAATGTATGCTTAACACTATATAAATATATGATATTTAGGATCGAATTTGGACGAATTTATTCACGATTTTGTGACGTGTGCGGGACATGAATGGACGTGGGACGAGTGAAAGCCAACAAAATCATAGGATCAACCAAAAGTTATTCTCGAGACAAACTAATGAGACTTTCCCTTTATTAGTACATAGTCCATTTTGATGAGCGATAATCAAATAAACGCGTAAATTATAGGAATTGACTTTATCGCCATTAATATTATTTATATTCACATCTGTTTATTTTATTGTTTAGTTCTATAAAATCTATGAATTGACAATAATTCACCGTCTAGTTAAAAATAAGAAAAGGCAAAGATTTGACAATTGATCTTTCATAAATATTATTTATAAGCCATTGATGTGTGAACCCTAAATCCATGTAATGTGGGTAGATCAGATTCGAAACCACTTTCTACGCATTCTCATGTGCCCTATGTATCCAAGTGTCTGCGCTCACATTTTCTTCTATGTGTTCATATTTTGACAAATATATTATATCTTTTAGTTATGTTAGTGAGATCTTTTAATTATGTTAGTGAGAATTTTATGTATATTAGTTGTACTTTTACATTATATTATAGAGACAAGTAATATATTTTTTAAACTTTTATGTTATATTAGCCGAACCTTTATGTTATAATAATAATTTTTATATTGATATAAATGTATAAATGATATTAAATTAAGGTATCACACGTTGATATAAAAGTATAAGTAATATCATATAAATGTACAAGTAATATCACGTAAAGATATGTTGATACAAATTGTGCCGATTTTTTTAAGATACAATATTACATAAATGTCATATTAATATAATATAAATGTTAGCACATGAAGTTAAAAAAAAATCAATATAAAATTCCAGAAAATGTGGATCGATCCAGTTATATGGATCCTAGATACATGCAACAGATTCGTATGAGTATTACTCTTGATCTTTTCTTATTTTGAAATGAACCTTTGACCTTCAAACTCATGTATGGTCAATTTTGAGTAGGATTATTGTGAATTCATTTTACGATTCTTATTTTATAATGTCAATTCACAATCAAATATTTGAAAAACCTCTATTTGAAAGAGTTTGCATCTATAAAATAACATATATAAAAATTAATAATCATAGTTTAATAAAGTTAAAAAGATAATATTTATAAAACTAACATTCTATATGGATCAACTTCCTTGTCATTGTAGAGAACATATTAGTGAGTTTTCTTATACAATGCAGAAGATAATTAATGATTTTATTGTCTACCTACCACTCTTGTTGTGAGAAAACACTTAATTTTAAAAATAAAAAAAACCGACTGAATAAGATCTTTATTTCATTATGGTCTCATAAATCTTGTCACAATTTCACTTATATTGAGTGATGAAAAAGTTAATGCTTCATTTATAACATATCCCTCGACAATAGACCCTTCTGATCTCACCTTATTTCAAACATATATATTGAGTGTTCCAAGAATCCGTTCAAATGAGTACATCCATCGTGAAGAAATGGATACGTCTAATTTGGCCTAACAAAATAAATGAACTGTCAAATGAACCACTACATCAAAGAAGGCCAGAGGAAATATTTGTTCCTTATCTTGCACAAAATTAAGACTATATCTTCATCCATCTTATTAAAGTCGCAACATGCAATGTTTTGGTAGTGAGTTTTTTGAAGAAGTTACATAACTCAACTATAGTATATGTGTCTTGGTAGAAATTTCCGACGAGCAATAGTCAGTAACTTTTGCAAAATAACATGACAATTATGCGTCTTTAGTCCATATAACTTCCCATCATTTACATTGATATTTTTTGAAATACTATTTGCATAGCCATCTGAAAATTTCACATAGATTTTAAGAATCAACAAAACTCACGTCTTTCTCCCAGCCACCCTGCTTATTGAATTAAAGTAATCAAATTGATGTCACCAGGGCTCAAATCTTAGTGTCACCAAGACTACCTTTGTGGTATATAAAAGACTATTATTCATTTATTATGAGTTGTAACTAGATATTTTATTCACCAAAAATGTATATATAGATGTATAAAATATTTCAAAATCTCTAAAAATTTGTAAAATATTTTGGGCCTGAATCGATATACTCTTAGGCCTCGTGAAAGTTTCTACGGCCTTGATCCGCACTCAAACCAACATAACTAATTAGTAGATATTTTCAAACTAGCATGAATGCATGAAGCATAAGTTTCTGTGTTTTTTTTTTTTTGATTTCATAATTTGTGATTAGACAGGTTGTATGAGAAGCTCCAAAATAGACCAAAGTCTTTTTGTGAGCCTCATATTTATGGGTCTCTCTTATAGCCTTACGTTTGTTCTTTGCATGCAGAAAAGGGAAGTTACTACTTTCTATATCCACGGAGTCAACACGTTATTGGTCAAATTTGGTTGAGTCTTTGTTGATTTCTCAAAAATTAAAAAAAATTTCCGAATAACGTGTGTTGTGTATAGTTTTATTTCAACCATTCGCATAATGTGTTTTAATTAATAGTGAAATTGCAAATTGCATTCAACTATGTTTTAATCTTGGAGATCAAATTAAAGTGAATGAAACCGAGGTTATAAATCCTGTTGTGGTATCATTTAGGTGGAGCTAGTCAATTAGCTTTGGAGGCCGATTAATTTGTTTTGAGAGTTAAATCATCTAAATTTTAATTTCTAAACACTAAAAGTCAATATTTACATTAAATAATATAAATTAAGTTAATGGAATCGGGGGTATCCCCCCTTATGTCAAAGGAGGAACCGCCCTTATACAATTTTTCCAAATTTTCCGTTCAAAAAAAAAAAAAATGTATATATATATATATATTCCTATTTGCTGATTCCAAGTTTCCGTCAATAATCGATAAGTAATGTTGGAAATCGATGGAACAACATAATGAATATGTAGTCGGTATTTCTGAAAAATATGGTAATGTTATAAAATCTTTGAAAAACATTCATTATGAAGTTTCAGTTGAAACTATCGGAATACTATATATCACAATTGAGTTTAAAGAGATAAATAAATAGAGTCTTATGAAATAAACAAATTAAACACGTATAATGCAGTCTTTATTAAACACGTATAATCCTAAGTTTTCAAAATAAATGTGAATTGTTAAAATATATGCTTGTTACGGTAAATGTCAAATCAATGTTGGAAAAAATGTAAATTGTGTAATATTATATTATTAGTTGATATAATAATAATGATTGGATGATTGTAATAATAGAATTTTAAATGTATATTGAAATTTGTGTATTAATAATTTGTAGAGTAGAGTTAATTATAATGTTATTTTTTTTATTGTAATATATGATAGTATTTCAATGAATATCATAATCCTAAGGAATATATATTTTTAAATTTTAAATCCTAACTCATAAAAGCCCAAACAAACATAGTCTGAATGATAAAAAAAAACAAATCATATCTTAAGGAGAAACATATTTTTGTACTGTCCCAAACATACATAATCTGAATGATTCAAATTTTATAAGAAAATATGAAACCACATCTTAAGGAGAAACATATTTTTATATTGCTCTTCTTTTTTGTTTTTTAATGAGTGAGAAAGTAGAGGAGAAAATAAAAAATATTTTAGGTTTTAACTTGATAATTACAATCTACATATTTATAAAAATTGATATACTACTTAAACTACAGGTTTATAGTACATATTTTTTTATTGCTAATTATATTATATTAGATAGAAAATTTATGTCATTCACATTTTAACTTGATAATTACAATTTACATATTTATAAGGGACCCCAACCCAATATACCACAAAAAATATAATGTATGATAAAAAATACCACCAAAAATAAATGAAGACATTTTTTTACCATAAAAAATAAAAGTGGGATAGTTTATACCATCAAATTTAAATTTGAGTCAAAAAATACCACATTTTTTCATTGACTTGATGACCACAATTATTACTCAATAATAACCTTTTTGGTCAAAGGGAATCTATTGAAAGCACTCTCTCACCTCCATGTCATACAACCAAACCCAAACCCTACCATTCTAAGGAGTCCGCCGATTTTTTCCCCAATTTTCCCAAAGTAAAAAACTGAAAAATTCACCTCCTAATCCACGGTTAAATTTTTTATTTTTTGCTGAAAATTCACGTTTCACACGAAGATGTCGAACCAAGAAGGAGAGGTTAGTGATTTACTTGGTTTATTTTTCAGAAATTTATTGCTTTAAGCTTCGAATTTCTTGAAATTTCTTGAGAATATGTTGCAATTTGGTTGAATTTGTTGGCCAACTGTTGAATGTGCAATTTTGTAGAGTGTTAGTTGAACAAATGGAGGGTTAAACGTGGATTTGAAATCACGTTTAACCCTAAATTATTCACATAGTATTAGGGTTACTTTGTTTTAATAGAATTCATGTTTTGAATGGTTTTAGGGGTTTAATTTTGAATTTAATAGGGTTAATTTGATTGAATATTTGCTTGAATTAATGTTTTGAAGGATTAAACGGGCATATCGACCTTTAAGACTGTAAATTTCGAATTTGACATTGCTAAACTTGATTTTTGGAAAAATCTGGTTTGATAGAACAATTTCGTGGGCGTTAAACGTGATTTTTCCAGAAAATTCACGTTTAACAGTTAAATTTTTAAATTTTTTGGGTGTTAAACGTGATTTTTCCAGAAAAATCACGTTTAAAACTGTAAATTTCGAAATTACAGTGTTAAACGTGATTTTTCTGGAAAAATCGCGTTTAACACCCAAAAAATTTGTTCACGTTTAGCGGCCAAAATTTATTCACGTTTACCGCCCCGCGCGCGCACCGTGCCCCGTCATTCGTGTTGCGCGCGCAGTGTTCTTCCCGGCACCCGTCGGGCGGGTACGCGCGCAGTCTTTTTCCCGGCACCCGTCTGGCGCGCGCGCAGTGTGTTCCCGGCACCCGTCGGGAGCGCGCGCGCAGTGTGTTCCCGGCACCCGTCGTGCATCGACCTTTAAGACTGTAAATTTCGAATTTGACATTGCTAAACTTGATTTTTGGAAAAATCTGGTTTGATAGAACAATTTCGTGGGCGTTAAACGTGATTTTTCCAGAAAATTCACGTTTAACAGTTAAATTTTTAAATTTTTTGGGTGTTAAACGTGATTTTTCCAGAAAAATCACGTTTAAAACTGTAAATTTCGAAATTACAGTGTTAAACGTGATTTTTCTGGAAAAATCGCGTTGAACACCCAAAAAATTTGTTCACGTTTAGCGGCCAAAATTTATTCACGTTTACCGCCCCGCGCGCGCACCGTGCCCCGTCATTCGTGTTGCGCGCGCAGTGTTCTTCCCGGCACCCGTCGGGCGGGTACGCGCGCAGTCTTTTTCCCGGCACCCGTCTGGCGCGCGCGCAGTGTGTTCCCGACACCCGTCGTGCGCGCGCCCAGTGTGTTCCCGGCACCCGTCGTATTTGCTCGCCGTGCGCCCACGGCACCCGTCGGGAGCGCGCGCGCAGTGTGTTCCCGGCACCCGTCGTGCGCGCTCGCCGTGCGCCCACGGCACCCGTCGGGAGCGCGCGCACGCAGTGTGTTCCCGGCACCCGTCGTGCGCGCGCCCAGTGTGTTCCCGGCACCCGTCGTATTTCCTCGCCGTGCGCCCACGGCACCCGTCAGGTGCGCGTGCCGTGTTGTTCACGGCACCCGTCTCGCGCGCGCCGTGCTGTCCCCGGCACCCGTCGCGCGCACGCTGGGCTGTCCCCGGCACCCGTCGCGTGCGCGACGGATGCCTGATAATCCTGTTTAAAAAATTTATTAATCCTAGTTTAATAATTAAAACTTAATTTTTAAATAATACTCTTCTAATAAATTTTATAATCGCGGTTTAATAATCAACAATTAATGTCAAATAATTTCACGATCCTTATTAAATAAATAATAGATTACTTAATTTCAATAATCCACTTTAATAACCCTAATTTTATAATTAAGGCAACATAATAATATCCTAATCCCCGTTAAATATGTATTATAATTTTTGGAATCTCCGTTTAATAATAAACAATTATTACCAAATTATAGATAGATTATTCAAAAATTGTGAGTAGATTATAGAAATAAGAACTACCCGTTTCGTCATTATACCAACATAATATGTCAACTCCCGTTAAATAATTTAATTAAATTTTTATAATCGCGTTTTAATAATCAACAATTAACGTCGAATGATTTTGTGATCCGTTTTATATAAACAATAGATTACCTAATTTTTACCAAATCCACTTTAATAACCCTAATTTCATAATTAAGGCAACATAATAATACCCTTATCCCTGTTAAAATCTGTAATATAATTTTTGCCATCTGCATTTCATGATCACATATTACAATCAAATAATTTCCTAATCCATCTTAAATAATAGGTAGATTATCAAGAAAAGATCAACCCGTAATTTTGCGTATACCAACATTTTTTCTCAACTCCCGTTAAATATTTTTATTCAATTTTTATAATCGCGTTTTAATAATCAACAATCAACGTCGAAAGATTTCGTGATCCGTATTACATAAATAATAGATTACATTGCGGTGAATTTTCCACTTTAATAAGTACAACAACATGGATCCTTGTTTACTAATTTTTGAGATAGGGTCCAACTTGATGGCATTTGAATAACTAAAATAGGTTGATTGAAACTGCTCACCCATATATTCATTTATTTTTGGCCTTTAATATAATACAATAATTCAGATATCTACTTTCAATCTGTATATTATTGTGTTTTTTAATTTTAACAATTTTTGTTCCTTTTTCAGGTTGCTTGGGTACGTCTAGAATTTCAGACACAACAGGCGTACATTAATTCATACACTCGTGTTAGAGTACTCGGCTATCTAAAGAAAACCTTACTGAGAACCGGATCTGATTGTGTGGCTGATTTTGAGCGGACTTGTTTCGGCCATTTTTTGCGTTGGGAGACCGAGCCGGACAGTTCTAAGAGCTTTCTGCATGCACTTATGTCCCGTGAGGTGCGTGGGCCCCATACCCCTTGGGACGAGGTGTGGTTTCATATTGGTGGAGATCGTCGGCTCTGTCGGTTCTCACGTTGGGAGTTTGCCCTGGTGACAGGTCTAGGGTTTGGCGACTCTGATTTCAGGCCCACTGCGCGCAAGGATCCACAGAATGTGGATGGAGTGTTTTACCGAGTATGTCGGGGGGAGCCTCGGATTACTGTTGCATCTCTTCTCAAGAGATTTAGAGCAGATGAGTTCAAAGCTTCTCGGGACGACACTATGAAGATTTCTAAGATTATCTTGCTGTATAGCATTTTGCTTGGAGTTGACCCACTCACCACTTCAGTTGACCCTTGGGTTTGGGACCTGGTGGAGGATGAGGAGCTATGGGAGACATTTCCATGGGGTAAGATTTCTTATCTCCACCTTCTGAACAAGATCAAGCAGCTTCCATGCCAGTTGCCGGGTCCATCCGGAAGTAGGCCCCCGGCGTACCACTTTTACGGATTCTCACTAGCCGTAATGGTTAGTATTAACTGACGTCTCGAAGTACAATTTCGTTTTTTGATCATATTATTCAATGTATTTATGTCCTTAATTTTTATTGACAATTTATAGATATGGGCGTTCGAGGCGATTCCATACACCGGTGAGTATGCTGGAAGACGTCTTTCGAAGTCTCACAATGTGTTACCAAGGCTTTTGAGGTGGTCGACTAAGACTCCACTGGACGACGTATCTAGGGAGCTAGATCATGAGGTATGTTGAGAAATCATTGGTTAATAAGACTAATAGTAACTTATTCATTGCACGTACTTACATAATGTGGTTACATGTACACCATCTCAAAGGTAACTATGTCAACTGCAGGGTCTTGTGTGTCACGAGTCTCTCAGGGTCGAGCGTCGGGAAGCGCAACAGCCCTACATGCAGTTCATCGATCAGGACCTTGGAGATGGGGTTCAGCTTCCTGGGACTCGTCGAGGACGTCCTAGGAGGTCGACAGCCGTTGTTGCGGTATCAGGGGCCCGACCTGTTGATACGCTTGTTACAGACGAGGGAGTCAGTGATCGTCCAGTACATACTATGAGGACTAGGCGATCGAGGAGATCGACAGTTGAGACAGGGGAACACCAGTATTTTGATGTTCCTGTATCGGATATGCATGACATTCAACGTACCGGGGAGTGTGAGCAGCCGACCGACCGTACTGACGAGTTTCCAGCATACCCGGGGCCCCATCATGATTACGGTGTTCCTCCACCGCCAGTGTATCCCCCACACGAGCCCGGACCCTCGACGGCGAGACATGGAGATGCCGATGGTTTTGGACGTATGTATGACGAGATGAAGAACATGATCAACACGGGATTCGAAGAGATGAATGCAAGTCTGATGGGCATGAGAGGTTTTGTTACAAACCAGTTCGCTGATATGCGTAGATACGTCGATGAAAGGCTCAGGGACATTGAGGATAGGGGACGCGATGACCTAGCACGTTTGGAGTTGGAGATTCCAAACTTGATCCACTCCGGCATTGCGGACTACTACAGTCGGGTACCCTCGTACCATGAGCAGTTCTACCCACCGGGTGAGCAGGATTATCCGCAGTATGGCGATAGTCAGTATCAGTCATTCTATCCCCCACACCCGCAGGGCTTTGAGGACGATTTTGCTCACAGCATGAGGTGGCACCTGATTTTACTCCGGTTGTCCCCACTGCCACTACTGACGCTCATGGTCACTTATCAGCTATACCTTTTGACCTGGGGACTTCTACAGCTGGTGGTGTGATAGTGGTTCATATTGACGGAGATGTTGGAGGTGGTGGAGCATGTGAGAGCTCTTCATCTCATATCCCTCAGACGAGTGCCGGCATCCGACATGTGCGCACGAGAATGCCGAGCAAATATGTTCGCAGCCCGTTCATACCTCATGAAGCCCGAGCTAGAGTGCAGGTGAAGGACGAGGAGTTCGAGAGATATATGGCCGCCGGACCGAATGCCGAACAGTTAGTCCACTTTCTCAAATTCGAACTTAATAACAGATTATGCTAACTAAAATCGAAACTAATTTACTCGAGTATTTGACAGGGTGAACGTAGGGAGCGGCTACCTAGTGGGGCCTGACTTTTTCACTCTGTTCGTCCGGGTGTCGACGTCTACTCTGAGGTACGTATTTGAATTCATGGATTTTTTTTCTTTTATCAGTACATTTTATCATTTCTGAGATATAGTGTGGGTATATTTATTATTGGTGTATTACTGTAGCCGATCGATGCATATCTCGGCATTCTTCAGACGTCAGCAAAGTTCGTCGGTGTTAAACGGGATCCCAGGACAGCTGGAAAGATGCTGATAGTTGACACACATTTTTTTGTGAGAATCTCGTACACTACTGTATTTTAATTCTATATTTGCTCGATCACTATGAATTAAGGATATGTTGTGTTTCATGCAGGAGAGGTGCAAGATAATTTGGGACGAGGTGCATGTCGGCGAGGACGATGCCATTAAATACGACATTGGCATAAGAAGGGAGCATTTTCCAGCTGACTCTCTCGAGAGGTTGATGCCCTATGTCAGAGGTACACAACCAAGATGGCATCGCATTAGACCATGGTGGGAGGATGTTGAAAGCGTAAGTAAATCATCCATTATTGACCCTGTTGTGATAGTTTGATTATTAAAATCTCCCTACATCTTGCATGATTTGTATGACATGGATAATAATAACCCTCATATTTGATGCAGATTTTGACGGTGATTAACATCAATCAACATTGGGTGGCTACTGAGATTCAACTCCGTCAGGGACGTGTTGCTCTTTTTGATAGCATGTTGCACACCTACAAAGTTGAGGGGAAGGAACAATTGCGCTTGCAACAGACACTGCCTATCCGACGAGTCCTCCCAGCACTATTCGAGTATGCCTCCTTGAACGACAAGAGACGAGAGGCTGGGCTTGACACTTTTCCTTTACTAGATGAGTATCAGTTAGTCACAGGAGAGATGGCCAAATGTTACAGGCAAGACGACACGAGTTCTTGTGCTATATTTGCCTTGATGTCCATCGAGAGCTGTTTGACTCGCACTTGGCCTAGACCCTATTTGGCGGATGGTATTGACAGGATTAGGCGACGGATGGGTTTGGACATTTACAGATGGAGTACTGATCATGACACTGTTGCCCCTGATTTTTTTGATAGTTAGTGTTGTATCTATGGATTTGTGTGTTCGGCTTGAGACAATTTTTGGAATATAAAATTCTCAACACGTGTGTTTATTCACACTCAGATTGTACTTTGTTATTGATCCATTGACATTTGAGGATATTTTTGTTATTATCCCTTGTGCTATATTTTCATCCAGCTTTTTATGTAGGAAAATCGTCATATGGTTTAACATCTTATTTTCAGTAGTATAACAAACCATCACCCGATAAAAGTTGAAAACGCGTTAATAATCAATTGAAGGTAACGTAAACAAAACACAATTACAAAGTATCTTACAAATAAATACTTGCGATGTCACTGGAGCTACTAAGATAATACTTTCAAACATCCCCGTTTCAAACTACAGATTGATTCGATAGAGCGGACATTTTCTTTTGGTATGTTCTTCTGATTGGCACAGACTGCATTTTTTATGTCTTCTCGTCCTCGATTGTGGTTGCCCTGTTGCTGGATTTTCCTCAACGGGTCCCCCTTCGGCTTGAGTATTTGATATGATGTTGACGTTTGCGGGACATGTGGATATGTAGTGACCGGAGTCTCCACAAAGACCACATTGTTTTGTTCCCTTTCTTCGTCCTGAAAACTCACCTGTTGATGGAATTCGTTTACCTTTGGGCCGACCAGCTTGTTTTGGCTTACTAGGGGCAAGACAGCATTCCGTACGAACATCATCCGACACATTCCAATCTTGTGCTTCGGGCACAGGGTTAACATCACCACCCCACATGCCCCTCAAACAGATCGTCGTGTAGTAAGCAGCAACGTAGTCAGTCACATCTCCCTTCGTGAAACTATATGCAAATGTTTTTTTATATAATGTGTTAGGCAAAACAATTTGAGTGAGAACTGAGCATATTTGTTAATGAAGTACAAACCTGATGGCGGCACATGCATGCGAGCAAGGTATCAAGTCCATCTGGAAGACCGAACAGGTGCACTCACGTGAGTCCAGGTCAACGATGGAAATCCTCCAACGGTCAGTTACCTTGAATTTGTGGCGGCCAAGATTATCCACATTCATAAGTCGGCCAAGCTTGATGCATCCGATAACACGATCATGTACCGCTTTTGTAAGCATTTCTTCCCTATCTTCAGCAGCCGTTCTTCTTTCATAAAACCACTTTTCACATATCTTTCTAGCCCCTTCAAGAAACGAGCAAACAGGAAGCCTCCGCACCCAAAGAAGACGAGCATTCCACGTCTCGGCAGCATTCGACGTCATGAAGTTGAATCTTCGAACTGGGCAATGCACGCGGGACCATCTGCTCTTCCTTGCTTTGTTTAATGAATTGAGTGCACCTTGAAGTTGTAACGCATTTAAATTGTTCATGTACCTGAAAAAAACAGGACAAAAGATTTGGTGAAAAATACTAGGGTATTTTTTAACGACAGCATATTAAATCATTAAAAATGAATTGATCTATAACTTACCTCTCGAACTCGTCACGATCGTAACAATAAGCGGCCCTCTTGAAAAGTTGCACCAAATGTGCTCCATACTTCGCTAAATTTTGTTGAAGATGAAAACAACACAGCCCTTGTGATGCTTCTGGGTAAGCCTCCTTTATGGCATTTTCAATGCTAAGGTGTTGATCTGACACAATTAGCAGCCTATTTGGGCATCCAAAAGCTTCACGGAGATTTTTCATAAACCATGTCCAAGATTCGTCATTCTCGACGTTTCCTACGCCAATTGCGAGAGGAAATATTTGATCGTTTCCATCTTGAGTAACAGCAACAAATCCAATTCCCTTGTACAACCCCTTCAAGTGACACCCATCCACCACAATTACCGGACGTGAATATGTTACAAATCCCATAATTGAGGCGGCTAAGGCGTAAAACACGTATTTGAATTTTCCATTCGAATCCGTAGACAAGGCTGTATATGTACCAGGATTGGTGTCCTTCAACACCTGCAAGTAAGATGGAAGATTCCAAAATGATTTCTTCGGGTCACCGTAAGCGAGGAACATTGCATGACGTTTTGCCTTTAGTGCAGACTTATAACTGAGGATCAAACCATGACGCCGATGCATTTCGTCAATGATCCCCTTTGGACCGATAGATGATTTCTCCTTTCGAAGTGAGTCCGCGTAATACTCCCCGATGAAAGTGTTAGGCAGTCGGCGTTGAGAAGTACGGTTCAGTTGTGAAGTACAACTGTGTTGTAGTACACTCTTTGAGATCGTCCAAACTCCATATTTTTCCGTTGAATGGAGCGTGAAAGGACAGTTGCCGTGCCTACATCTGACAAACCATCTGTGTTTGTCAGAATGGTCCACCCGATACTCTACCTGATTTTCCAAATGGTGAAGTCCAACTGCATTCTTCAATTCATCCTTGCTACAAAAGGTGGATCCTTTTTGCAGAATGTGTGTGACTTGCTCACCCCCCGCTAATTGTCCTGCATTGGGTTCATCGATTTCCCACATATCGGGAATAGACCATTCCGGTCTCAATATGTATGTACAGAATTCGTCATACTCCTCTCGTTGTTCGGCATCCAAAGCACTCTCCTGGTCAGTATTTAATTCGAAGTCATCGCGCTCTTTCGCATCGTCTACATATAGGTAGATATAACCAATCAAATAATTTAATCTCGAATGCACTGTTATCAAATTGAAAAGAAATAATCAAAAGTACAGGATTACCAATTGGTTCCTCATCTTCATGGTCAGTGCTTCCTCTAGAATTCGTCTCCGCAAAGTCTCCACGTGGTTGCACCTCTATTCGACCGTACCCTGAAGGAGTACTGTTTAAGTCGAGTCTGCCACCGAAGTCATTTCGATCATGCTCTGGAGGTGAAGGATCCCACTCTTTTCCCGAAGAACTCGCAAAACGAGTACTGTCATTTTGATTGGGTATTCCCCATCTTGCTTGAAATCCCTCGTCGGAGTGGAGGCCAAGGGGAACAGAACTGAAAAAGTATGGATTTTGGTCGGTGAAAACACATGAGTTTGGATCCGTATAGCTATCTGAAAACAGAACACTACTTTCATAAGCGCGATCACTTTCCACATCCGTAGTGAAATTATGTTCCGGATGTTGGGGATAAGATGTTCCAACTCCAGGGGGTGTATTTTCAGGCTCTTGAGCCCCGACTACATCGGATACTCCAACGGTCATCCTCTTCAAAGTAACAAAAACAACAAGAGCGTCATCAATCATTGACAATATTTGTTGCAAAACTGTTGTACTCTTAATTTTAATCTTCCTGACCCTTCCTTCACTTTCAATTATTGAGTGAATCACATATTCCCACTGTATCAAGTCCTTGCCCAAAACTTCGTGAATTTTGTAAGTTAAATCAAATAGGGTTCTTTCACGAAGGTGAATGACCTCTTGAAATCCGTCGGTGTATTCTAAACCTTCCCAATAGCCTCCATACCATACAATAACTTCGAGAGTCATTTTTCAGTGGATACTGCAAAAATAATACATATTCTGAGTATTATGAAACACATAATAAATAACAAATAAAATAAAAAAAAACATATAAACTTGATTTTCCACTAATAAAAGAATAAATTATTTAAATAATAAATCTAAAATCAATTATTAAAAAAAAAAAGATCGGTGCAATGATAAAATATAAGATTTGATTTTAACGTGAATTTTTAAACAATAATATGGTTACGGGTGCCCGGCGCGCGTCACGGGTGGCCTTCGCGCGCGCGCGCCCGACGGGTGACGGGTGCCCGGCGCGCGTCACGGGTGGCCTTCGCGCGCGCGCGCCCGACGGGTGACGGGTGCCCGGCGCGCGTCACGGGTGGCCTTCGCGCGCGCGCGCCCGACGGGTGACGGGTCCCCGCGCGCGCGCGCCCGACGAGTGACGGGTGCCAGCCGCGCGCGCGCGCGCGCCCGACGGGTGACGGGTTGCCGCCGTGCGCGCGCGCCCGACGGGTGACGGGTCCCCGCGCGCGCGCGCGCCCGACGGGTGACGGGTGCCCGCCGCGCGCGCGCGCCCGACGGGCCGTGCGTTTGCCCCTAAACGTGAATTTTCTAAAATTCACGTTTAACCCTATAAATATCGAATTTTATAGGGTTAAACGTGGATGCAAGAAAATTCACGTTTAACCCTATAAATATCGAATTTTATAGGGCTAAACGTGAATTTTAGAAAATTCACGTTTAGGGGCAAACGCACGGCCCGTCGGGCGCGCGCGCGCGGCTGGCACCCGTCACCCGTCGGGCGCGCGCGCGCCGGGCACCCGTCACACGTCGTTGGCGCGCAAACGTGAATTTTAGAAAATTCACGTTTAACCCAGAAATTTTTTCAAAATTCACGTTTAACCCTATAAAATTCGAAATTTAGAGTGTCAATTGTCCATGATTCCCGTTTCACCATTTCAAACATGAATTCAAACACATATTCAAAAAAATTAATCCTATCAAATGCAATATTAAACACGTTTAACCATGACAAACATGAATTCAAGCATATATTAAAACAAATTAACCCGAATCCGTAATAATCTAAGTTTAATGAATTGAGTACAATGACATTAACCCTCCGTTTGTTCAACTAATACTCAAAAAAATGGGTTAGAAACATACCTTTTCTTAGTTCAACGATAATTGTTCCAATCTTCCAAGTGCCAAAATGTCGAAATTTTTTTTAAGTGTATCTTTCGAGAAAATTTTGTTTTATCTCTGTCTGAATTATCAACATATATATACACGGAATTCACAGGAAAATTACATGTGAATTCACAGTATAAAGTGAATTCACAGTCAATAATGAGAAGAAAAAAACAAAAACATAACTGTGTCCACCATGAACTTAATACACTGCATGGACAAATGCAATGAACAAAATAATAAATAATGAGAACAAAAAAAACAAAAAATTTGGTGTAATAGTGGCATGACTCAATTAATACTTGCAGCCCTTATAATATACGTGCCACCCTCAATTCATTGTTTGGAACCAATTAATTAAATACTATTAAAATGTCAAATCTAAGAACTATTCTCCATTGACTTGGACTAAAAAAGTGGTAGAAAGTGTATCAAAATTATATTTTGTGGTAGAAAGTGTCCTAAAACTAAATTTGATGGTATAACATGTATAACATTATACTTTTCATGGTATAATGGATACTTTTCTCTATTTATAAAGTTGATATACTACAGGCTTATAGTACATATTTTTTTTATTGTTAATTATATTCTATTAGTTGTTTATTTGTGGCCTAACACCCTAACTCCAAGCCCTTCCACGTGAGAGCAAATCAGGTCACAATCAAAGTTAACGTGTGTGGCTAGGATCCGTTCACACGTTACTCTCTCAACACTTGGAAGAATCCGAGAAAGATCAACGGTCACGATCGCGACAACGGCTATTTCTGTAAATAGCATAATCCAACGGCTACTATGAGATTGGCGGCTGCCGCCCTAATCGGGAATCGCAAATCTTGCATCAGCCGACCGTCTACTATTGTCGCTAATTTAGGATCAATAAAATTTTATTAATAATAATTAATAATTAAAATATAATTAAATAAAGTAGCCGTTAGAGTATTCTTCTTCTATATAAGCCACCTAACTGGAAGCTTCATGAAAGTTGCTCTTTAGAAATATGCATATATAGACATATGAATCTTACCTCTTATTCTGTGTAATAATTATTATATGATATAGTTTTAGTTTTCTTTCGATTAACTCGAAGATAATAACTATCTTTATACTTTTTTGTATATTCTTGCATATACATATATAGATTAATTTCTTCTAATTTATTTAGTTCAGACAAAAGGCTGTTGATGATCCGTGTTTATTTGAGATCATTGCCTTAATTCTCCTTTTAAGATTATCTTTCTTGATTTTTAGTTAAAAAAAAAAAAAAAAACCAGAATTTCTTCTATGGATGCAGTTGTGATGTTGCATGGATCTTTGGATCAATATTCTCTCCCCCCATACAAATCCAATCTCAGAAGCCCCATGAGAATCCGTTATCCCTTCTTTTCACTGCCATCGGAAAATTTCTTGCCATCACATTTTCCGACCACCGGCCTTCTTCAAGCTCCGCCGCCGTTTCTCTCTCAATCCTTCCCACCGCCGTACTCCTCCCACCAACAACCACCTCTACTCCCTCTTCCGGCGGCCACTCCGCGGCGGAGCGCCGCCACATACTCTTCTCCCGGTAAGAAAAACGGCAACGGCAACAGAACGAGAGTCTCTTCTCCCACTCCAAAGAAATCAAAATCTGCCAAAAAAGAAGAGAGGAATTCGCCTAAAAGACCCATTATCACCTCAAATAATCCTACAGGGCCCGATCCAAAGGATGTTGCTAAGGTTCTGCCTTTGAGCTCTTCATCATCTGGTAATATACATAACAATGCTAAATATTGTATTGATAGTAATAAGAGCTTTAGCAAAGCAGTGGAAGAAGAGGTGGAAATGTTTTCAGGCTCCGCCGTGTTTTCAATCTCTCCGCCACCAAGCAGCTTGCCTTTGCCTACTTTTTCATTGAGGCCAAAGCTCAGCTGCAGGGCGGAGGCCGCCGCCGGGATAGATTCCGGCGCCACCGATGATCTCCGGCGACTTCTTCGACTCCGGTGATGAAGGTAGCTAGGCTAGCATCAGTTTGTTGTAAATAACGCACACGTGGAAGAGTGGTGTGTGGGTTTGGTAACGAATGGGGTGCGTTTAATCCATTAATCTTTGTTTTATTGTGCTACTATTATATTGTCTTCATGTTTTTTTGTGTTGAGAAGAGTTGTTGTGCACACCTCATGCGTTTTTGAAATGGGGGTGGTGCACACTAGTTCTTCTTCTTCTTTTTTTTTTATTTTTATTTTCTTTTTTCTTTTCTTTAGCTATGTTTTTCGTTTCTAGCTCCAACAATGTAATTTCAAATCTACAAAATGATGTTTTATGATGTAGTTTTTGCTTCTCTTAATTTTATAGATGTTTTGTTCTTCATGTGGGAATAATTTACTTGTTTCACTGGGGTGAGAAAAATTATCAATTTCTCTTTTATTATTGAACAAGTATACTTGAGACTCATTTATATCATTTACTTATGAGAGAAGTTTCTTCTACTCATTTCATAAGAAAAATATGTTTTAATTCAACGCATTTTAAGAGTTTTGAAATTTATGAGTATAGAGATTTGATTAGTTTTGAAGCTCGAGACCAATTCTTGATTTGAGCTTTGAGATGATTAATTTTGAAGTTCATGAGTTTTGAGATTGGTTGAGACCAATTTATGAGGATGGTCTTATCTTAAAGTTGGAGACAAGTTTAAGGTTTGAAGTTTCTAAATTAATCATTATGAAGCTCTAAAATTGTTAGACTAATTGAAAAAAATTTATAAATTAGTTATCATTTCAGATAGTAAGTAAAAATTATGATATTTGTGTATAAATTATATTTTTATGCATTAGCTTAGCATGTTTTTCTTGGGAATCATTGTGACTCACCTATAAGCTGAATTAATTATGTCTCTTTCCTTCATTGACAAGTAAATATCCTCATAAAAGATAGAACTTTTACATTTCTACCATAAAAAAGAGGAAATCCCCACTATACACTATTTTTAATATGATAGAAAAAAAATACTGTACACTATTTTTAATATGATAGAAAAAAAATACATCAAAATATAGGATAGTTTGAAAAGTACACTTAAATATAGACAATGTTACCAAAATACCACAAATATTGACCGGTCTTCCTTTGAATAGTAAAAAATGTACGTTATAGTCAAATCATGTTTTTGTGTTTGAAGCTATCATTTATTATTTTATTACTCCAGAAAGCACATATTTTATTACTCCAGAAAACAATGAATATCCGTGGAATTCATGACTAAACGAAATTAATTGCACTAATTTTTGCATTGACAATTAATGTTTACCCTAAATGAAATTAATTTTATTACTTTAATGTTTACCCTAAACGAAATTAATTTTATTACTTTAAATTTTGAGCTATTAAAAGGAATTTATTGCCTTATTTTACTGAAGCAAAACCCTAAAACCTTGAAAGAAGTTGAAATACATTAATAAACGAATTTTTTTTACTAATAAACGAAATAATTGAACTACTAAACGAAAGATAATGAACTGTTACACGAAATTTTTTGACCTGATGAATGAATTTCTTGGCTACGAAAATATGCACTATTAAACGAAAATGTTGTACTATTAAACGAAATATTTGAATTATTAAACGAAATTTGTTAACTATGACACGAAAATATTTGACTTTTAACAATTGAGCTGTGAATACCAATTAAATATCAACTATTATAACACGATATTTCAACAATGTCTAGTTTTTGAATATAAAACCTATTAAACCAATTTGTAAAAATTATTTGTTAAATTTGGACAATTTAAGAATATTTGTAACAATTAAAAAAAAATTACAATTGACTTTTAAAATTAGTAAATTTACTTTTTAAAAAAAATTACAATTTACTTTCCAAAAAATTACAATTTATTATTTGTTCAATAATTTTATTAAACAAATTATTAATAAAATTAGTGTACAATATTAACTTGTAATTTTGTTTAACAAATCTTATAAGATTTTCTTTACAATAAATGAGCCTCAACTAACATATCAATTCTAACTTTAATGAAATATGATTTATAATCTTTAAAAATTCTCAAATAAAGACAAAAAACACAAAAGTGCCCTACTCCTTCTTTTCATCCTCCGAATTCACCCCCCCTCCATCTTTCACCTTCTTCCTTCTACCAAGTTTCAGTTTTACCCTCCATCAGTGAAATTTTTTTTCGTGGGGCAGATTCGTGGAGACCACTTGGAGAAAAATTTGGGCAAATTCGTGGAAAGACACCTACACTTCATTAAATCCATGGCTTCTCAATCAATCAACCAGGTTAGTTTCTCTTTTTTTCGTTGAAGGTGCCTGAATTTTGTTGAAGCACTTCTATTTTTGATGAATTTCGTTGAAGCCAATGTTGTATTGAAGGATGTTTATGAATGTTGAATTTCATTTATGAAGTATTTGTCGAAGCATATGTGGAATGTTGATTGAATGTCGAAGCATATGTAGGTACCCAAAAAGTGTGGGATTTATGTACTGTTAAACATGTTTTTTTAGGCTATTACACGAAATTTATGTGATGTTAAACGATTAATTCAGTGAAATTTGTATAGTTAAACGATTATTTGTGGTTTTATGTGTTGTGGACTTGTTACACGAAAATTGAAACTGTTAATGGAAATTTTTGAACTATTAAACGAAAAATGACACTGTTAATGTAAAAATTTGTACTATTAAATGAAAAAATTGTTAAGTTAAGCGAAAACTTTGAATAGTTACACGAAAATTCTGTACATTCGACTTATGTATGTATTAATCCAACGTAATATGGATGTATGTATTAATTTACCTTGTGGTACGTATTGTAGTCCGATCGTGTGTTCATTCGAAGGGATCTTGTGGGTACACAAGCGTATATTAATGGATATTGTCGACTTAGTATATTGGATGACATTAGGCTTGAGTTGAATGAAGTTGGTATAGAGGGATTGTGGAGATTTAGGAAATCATGTTTCGGGCATTTCCTCTTGTGGTTCACTGATCACGAGTCATGCAAGGCGTTTCTCCACATCCTCATGACTCGTGAGGTGTCTAGGACTAGTGTAGACGAGGAGTATGAGAGATGGTTTTGCATTGGGCGAGATCGTCTTTGTCGGTTCTCTAGGAGGGAGTTTGCTCTTTGTACCGGCCTTCGTTTTGGTGACTCAAACTTCGATCCGTCTGGCTGGCATACACCCCCTAACAGTGGATTGCACGATAGAGTGTGTGCCGGACATCACCGTGTGACTATTTTGGATATATGTCAGCGCTTTGTCAATGGCGAATTCCGGGGTAGTGTCGATGATAGCATTAAAGTGGCTAAGATACTTGTTCTGTACTGTATCGTACTAGGTGTCGACATTGGAAAGTCGAAGGTTGATAAGTGGGTTTGGGTTTTGGTGGAGGATGAGGAGTTGTGGGATAGCTTTCCATGGGGGAAGTTTTCTTTTCTTAACCTGTTGAGACATATGGACAATATCCCCACGGCTTGTCCAGCTCAGGGTAGACGACCCTTTACCCACCACTTCTACGGATTCTCGGCTGCTCTATTGGTGAGTACTTTTTAAATAAATTGTCTCAAGTTTTTCTCTCATCAATTTATTTTCTGGAATCAAAAGTAACATAGTTTCGGTATTTTGCAGATATGGGCTTACGAGGCTATTCCGGTGACCGGCACACTCGTCGGTAAGATTATTGATCGGCACACACAGGGCATACCGAAGTGTTTGAGATGGTCAACAAAGAGGGCGCTGACTGATATCTCAGACATTCTTAGTAACGAGGTTCGACAATTTATTTATAGTTTAAGTGCATAACAAGTTAAAAAGGACCTTGAATGTAATAATGTTTAATGAAACAAATATAATTCTATTTTTGTGTAGGTTGAGTATTATCCTACCCTGGAGCCGACTCCAACGGAGATGAGAAAATTGTTTTGGGCTCACATAGATCAGGACCTCTCGTCCGGTGTTCAGCCATCTGGGACTCGTCGTGCCAGGGCTCCGGCAGCACAGGAGACGTCAAGACGTGCTTCCACTTCTCAGTCGGCTAAGGGAAAATCTAAACGAGTGCCGGTTCGTCACGTATCGGCGGATGAGGACTTCGCGGACACTCATGTGGATGACGAGCCTGTTCGTCCTGATACATCTGGATATCAGCATGAGGATTCACCTGCTGCGGTGCCGAGGAGGCCGCCAGAAGGCCCTGATCAGTAGGATCGTCTCTTCACTCGTTTTGAGCACGTCGTGGACAGTCGGTTCGATGAGATGCATATATATTTCGACAGTCGTTTTAATCAGATACAGTCAGACTGGATCGGTAGATTTGACGAGATGTCGCAGAATGTTAGGGATGAGTCTGAGCGTTTGGAGCGACAGATCCCCTCAATGATTCGGGACCAGTTGAGGGCATATTTTGGGCATCAGGAACCGCAGCAGTCTTACGAGCCTTGGGGCACTTGGCCTGAAGATGAGCAGCAACACACGAGCTATCAGGCATATGATCAGCAGCCATCCCCCAACATTATTACACACCTCGTTCTCTGGAGCAGCAGTCACCTCATTTGGTGGACGATCCATTCACAGCGATCATTCCGTATTTGCCGGCCGAGAGGGGTTATGACCATTCAGCTTATTCCGATTTTGGAGGTCGATGCATACACCGGATGTTGGATCGTCTGGAAAGGAGGCAGGTGATGCAGGGTTGGTCGATGAGGATGAGTATCCCGATACGAGTGCCGGGATCCGTGAAGTCCGAAGGAGAAAGCCGTCCCAGTTTCTGGAAAGTCCATTCGCCCCCCCGAACCGAAATTGGAATCGTGCGACGGAGCAACGTTGGGAGGATTTTTGTCAATGGAGGTCGTTGGGTAGAGCAGCCGAGCTGTAAGTGTTAACTTTTTGTTATGTGTTTTTGTTATCTAAATTTTGTTGAAAAGTTAGATGAATTTTGCGTTTTAAATGTGTACACTCACAGGCGAAACGTTGGTCTCATCTTTGATGTTGGTCCTGAATGGTTCAGTTGGGTGGATGATTTGATTGCGGATCTCGAACACACGGTATCAGAATCGTCACTGATATTTTTATAATTTTCATTTAATCGTAATGATTTTGTGTTACTAACGACATATTCAATTTTTTATGCTAGGTTCTCGACGCGTATCTCCAGCTTCTACAGAGTCGTCCTGAAGTTTTAAATGTGGTTGTCCCGGCTAATTTGCAGCCTTTTATACAGATTGTCGACTGCAGCTTTCACGTAAGTTGATTGCTTTAGTGCATTAAATAGTATTGAATTGACTGTTTTTGATACGATGTTTTCTAATTATTTACATTTCAGGAGACCGTTAAGTCTATCTGGAACGCGCTAAACACGTCAACGACAGACCAGATGCAATTTATTTGGAAGAACAGGGTGAGAATTTCGACCCTCAGCAGCTCGATCGACTTGTACCTTATATCCGCGGTGAGCGTCCGGGGTGGAAGAATATCAAGCCGTGGTGGGATGACATCCAAAGGGTATGAATCTTTTCGATTAGTTGGCTTAAAAACTTATGTTTTCTACTGATTCGTTTAAATTTTGATCTCAGGTCTTCTTGATCTTGAATTTGGATTATCATTGGATGGCTGCTGAGCTTCACATCGGTTATATGACGCTCACACTGGTTGACTCCAACAGGCATAAATACGGAGAACTTCTCAAGCCGATCAAAATGCGACAAACACTACCCATCAGGAGATTGATTCCTCGTCTGTTAGAGCACGTAGGGCATTACGAAAGGTTGGACCATCATCAGTTCAACCCCTCGATGCTGACACTGAAGTTCGCAGATCCACGAGTTTGCTACAGGCAGGAGGATTCCCACCAATGTGGGATTTTTGCACTGTTGACGATCGAGAGCATGATGACTCGACAGTTTCCCCGGGATACTCTACAGAGATTAGGTATTTTGGGACTCAGAAAACAGATGGCTTTGGATCTGTACAGGTTCTCCTCCCTCGCTTCGTCTACGAGCTAGATGGTAGAGACTGTTGGATTATTTGATGATCGAGAAATTTTGTAATACTGTCCTATTCGGGAACTTTTGGTTTATTTAAGAATATTTTGTTTTTGTGAGCTACTTAAAAAAATTTTGACATGTTTTTAAGCATATGATTAGTGGAATTTTCAAAAAAATATACATGCACACGAAATTAGTGTACTATTAAACCATATATTTCAAGAATGTTGGTCAAAAAAGTACTAAGGCGTTAAAAGGAGACTTGAAAAATCTCAAAAATTGATAAAACCTGAACCCTACTGACCTCCACCAAATTTGAGAACTATTACATGAAATTCTCTTGAAGTTGTTCTATTAAACGAAAACATGATACTATTAAACGAAAACGTCTTAAACGAAAAGTTGAAAAATCTCAAAAATTGATAAAATCGAGCTACCTACTGACCTCCATTGAATTTATGAACTATTACACGAAATTCTGTTAAAGTTGTGCTATTAAACGAAAAAATGCTACTATTAAACGAAAACTTGTTAAACGAAAAGTTGAAAAATCTCAAAAATTGATAAAATCGAGCTACCTACTGACCTCCATTGAATTTATGAACTATTACATGAAATTCTGTTAAAGTTGTGCTATTAAACGAAAACTTGTTAAACGAAAAGTTGCAAAATCTCATGTGTTGATAAAATCGAGCTACCTACTAACCTCCATTGAAAATGCTACTATTAAACGAAAAGTTGCAACATCTCATGTGTTGATAAAATCGAGCTACCTACTAACCTCCATTGAGATTTATGAACCATTACACGAAATTCTCTTAAAGTTGTGCTATTAAATGAAAAAATGCTACTATTAAACGAGAACGTTTAAACGAAAAGTATAAAAATCTTAAAATTTGATAAAATCGAGCTACCTACTGGCCTCCACAAAATTTATGAACTATTACATGAAATTCTCTTGAAGTTGTACTATTAAACGAAATATTTCTACTATTACAGGAATATTTTATGCTAATAAACGAATTTTTTAAGGCGCCCGGAATTTTTCCGATAACGCGTCTACGATCAGTTTCCCGCGTACGAAGCCAAATAAACCGGACATTTCCTTCTTGTATGTTCTGATGACCCACACACAAAGCAATGTTTTTTCTTCCTTCCACTTAGATGACCCTCACCCTCATCTACGACGGCTTGATACTCCAATGCCACTGATTCGGTACATCTAGATTTATTATGCCCTGGTTTACCACAACGACTACAGGACGCGACTTTTCGTGAAGTTCCGACATTCTCACCGGTAGAGGGTATTCGTTTTCCTTTTAGCTAACCTGTCTGTTTAGGTTTGTCCGGCGGAATACATTTTTCTACTCCTGCAGATTCTCCCACAATCCAATCCTGCGGATCTGGCACAGGGTTGACGTCTCCTCCCCACATACCTCTCAATGATTCTGTTGTGTAATACTGATTGACGAATGAAGTAACATCTGCCTTTGCAAAGTTGCACGCGTATCAGAAAACATTATTGTTACGGTAAATCAATCAAGTTGAAAAATTCTGTATTTCGTCAACAATAAATTAAAATTTCGACAAACATGCTGACCTTATTGATGCACATGCGTGTGGGCACGATATCAGATCCATTTGGAACACTGAACAGGAGCACTCGAATCAAGATAGTTTGACAATGTAAATCTTATTCCTGTCTATCACCTTGTATTTGTATCGGGCGAGTGGCTCAACGGTCATTCGTCGAGAAAGCTTCATTACTTCGACCAATTTGTCATGTGATGCGTTAGTCAAAATATTTTGTCTCTGTAGGGCGGCTGTCCTCCGTTCGTAAAACCATCTTTCAGTAATCCGTCTAGTAGATTCCAAGAAAGAACATACAGGTAGCTTTCTGGCCCATCTAAGTCGAGCATTCCAGCTTTCGGCGGCATTTGATGTCATGAAATTATATCTACGAACGGGACATTTTACTTGCGTCCATCTACTCGTTCCAACCGTGGTCAAGGTATCAATTGCACCTTTTACACCAGATTCTCCGATGGAGGTCATGTATCTATAATATTTACACCGTAATGTAGTTAAAACAATCAACAACAATAATAACAATTCAGAAATATGATTTTCAAACACTAACCTCTCGAATTCGTTGAACTCATATGCATATGCTGTTTTGTGAAATAGATCGACGAAACGTGATCCATATTTTGCTAAGTTCTGTTGTAAATGAAAGCAACAGAGTCCATGAGTTGCTTGTGGATACATGTTTTTGACAGCATTAGCAATGCTTTTGTGTTGGTCGGAAACAAAAAGCAATTGCTCCGGACATCCAAACGCTTCATTCACACGTGTCAAAAACCACGTCCACGACATGTCGTTTTCCACGTCACCTATACCAATTGCCAGAGGGAAAATCTGATCATTTTCATCTTCCGTTACAGTGACAAACCCGATCTCTTTATATTGGCCTTTCAGGTGACAACCATCTATCACTATAACTGGTCTTGAATATTTTCGAAATCCTTCGATAGATGCAGCTAAGGCGAAGAACACATATTTAAATTTTCCACTCTCATGTGTCTCCAAAGCTGTCTTCGTACCGGGATTTGCCAACTTCAATTGTTCCAAGTATAGGGGGAGCATAATGAATGATTGATTCGGATCTCCGTATGCAATTCTCATCGCATGACACCTCGCGCTCAAAGCAACCCTATAACTCAGCCTCAAGCCATGGTGTTCGTTAATCTCTTCAATGATTGTCCTAGGGACGAGACTTGAACCTTCTTTTCGAACAGATTCAGCAAAATATTTCCTATCAACCGTGAAGGAAGTCGTCGTTCTGCACTGCTATTCAATTCGTTCGAGCATTGATGTGGAAGCACACACTTCGTTACTTTCCAAATTTCATATTTCTCGTGTGAATGTAGGATGAATGGACATGACGACATTCTGCATCGGACATGCCATCTGTGTTTGTCAGAGTGGACAACACAATAGTCGACCTGGTTCTCCAAGTGGTAAAAACCAACTGCGTTCTTCAGCTCACTTTTGCTTGAAAAAGTGGCTCCTCTATACAGATTGTTTGTAGAGTTCAGCAATCGGTTTGAATCTGTACTTCGGGGATCTTCGAACAATGGGATTTCTGGAATAAACCAATTACGTCTCTCAATGTATGTCTCAAATTCCTCAAGAGCGGCCAGTTGGTCTAGATCCAAAGTCGTCATGTCCTCCTCATTCAATTCAAAGTCATCTTGCACCTCGTTTGTGTCCGATCCAGGTCCATCCTTCTCATGGTTCGAATCTACAAAACCAGGTACACATAGTTAATTCAAACGAATAATCGATAAAAAGAATTTGATACAATTTAACAACTTTACTGGATTATTACCACGTTTACAGCCATGTATCTATTCACACCTCCCAGAGTCTGGGCCTATTGGTTGCTGACGCACAGCGTAATGTGTTTCTTCTGGCTCCGTCCACACTCCTGGAGATCTATTCAAGTCAAACATGTCAAGACCCGAAGACAGACTATGGTAATCTACATGACCAAATGACGATGGCAAATTCTCCGGATGTGCACTCGACCCTGATGTCCCAGTTTGTCTAATTCTATCCTCGAACGAGCCGATCCCATATTTTGCATAAAAGGTTTCATCGTGTTGTAGCCCTATCGGAACATCAGGCATAACCAAATTGTTATCAAAATAAGTACTCCAGCTTGTGTAATCTGTAGCACACGAAGAAGGATTAACATTTTGCATATCCGAGTAAAAGCTAACTCCAACAGCCATCCTTTTTAGTGAAACAAAAACCACCCGACTATTACTGTCCATGGACAATAATCGCATGACATCAGAATCATCCTTTATCTTTATCTTTTTCAAAAATCCTTTGGTCTCAAATAACGTGTGGATCACATATCGCCAATCATTTTGATCAGCACGCACAACTCTATGGACTACGTCCTTGAGATCGTCATATCTGATTGTTTCAAGTTGAAGCACCCCTCGGAGACCACTTTTGTATTCTAACCCCTCCTAAAAACCATGATACCAGACCACTACAGAGATACATTCCATTTGTTCGTTCTCCTTCTCTGGAAAAAGAATAATTGTCATTTAATCGTTAAAGCATAATTAAATGAAGGCTCATTCATGTAAAAACAATCTGGAAAATATTTAAATTCGTTTAATAATTACAAAAATTCATTTAATAGGTATTAAATTTCGTTTAATAAATAATGGTATAAATTCGTTTAATAATGGTAAATATTCGTTTAATAAGTATAAAAACTCATTTAATAGTTAGTAAAATTCGTTTAACAATGTTAACATTCGTTTAATATGTATTAACTCGTCTAACAATTACAAAAATACGTTTAATAATGACTCATTTAATCATTAGTAAATTTCATCTAATAATGTCTTAACATGCTGTCGTTTAACAAGTTCATTTCACTAATTAATAGTAAGCTATGAATACAAATGCATGAATTAAATTACTAAAAAAAAATCAGATTTTAGCAAAAAATTAACACTACATAACATACATCATATATAATGTACATTTATAGATGAAAAAGTTGCATTCCTTCTAGTAATAATATACATACCTGATTGCAAGGAATGAATCGCCCCAAGATCTCCCTTTCTTTCTTTTATCAAGTGTAAAAATGATAAGGAATGTGGGGATATTCTTGTATTGTATTGGTGTCTTTAAAGAGGAGGGAAATGTATTGGTGTAAAGTTGTCATAAATTATCACATGTGAATAGCATTGTTAAATGAATCAATGACACCAATGAATCATGTATTACTGAATCAATGTCATAAATCATGTATTACTGAATCAATGACATGTATCAGCGATTGTTAAATTTTTCACTATTCACACTTTATTGAATACTATTCACATGAAGACCATTGTTAAATGAATGGTTAGACAATGTTTATTTAATGAAACCCAAATGCCCAACAATTGAACAAATATTAAATGATTTCTTCAAACAAAAATAACAACTATTAAACGATTTGATTGTGTATATTGTGTATTGTGTATTTGTGTATTAATTATTTTATTTCATTCGAATAACAATTGTTATTTCTTCAAAATGCAAAACCCATATTTTATCTTTTAAGTATTCGTTTATTAAATGTTGTAACAAATTCGTTTAATATTGTTTAAAAAGAAGCCAAAACTTTCGTTGAAAAAAAAATCCTGTAATAGTTCTTCAACGAATTCGTTTAATAGTACAAAATATTCGTTTAATAATACATTATTTTCGTTTAATAGTATATTGATTTTCGTTTAATAGTATAGTGATTTTCGTTTAACAGTTCAAAAAATTTCATTTAATACTACACGAATCATTTGGCCGTTTAATAGTTCATAAGTTCTTGTACTATTATGCATGCAAATATTTGAGGATATGACTCATTGCCATGATTTGAAACCACTAACCAAACAATCACATCTCTACACTATTCACGTGAAGACTAGTAAAAAAATGTGGTATTTTGGTAACATTCATTATATTTAAGTGTACTTTTTAAACTTAACTATATTTTAGTGTATTTTTTTCCAAATAATTTAAAAAGGGTGTACAGTGGGCCGGGGACCCCCATAAAAAATACACAAAAATCAAAATAATTGAAGTTGTCACATGCAAATATTTACATGATTTGACTTATGGACAAGGTTGTCAGGGTCACGTCACTTACATACTACACAAGTCTCCCGCTAAACAAGGAAATTTCATCGATAAACTTATTACCAACGAAAGTTTTGTCGATAAATGTTGTTGCTGATTTGCTCGTCGGTATTTATTTTGTTTTGGAAAAATACTTTCGTCGGTGTATTACCATCAATCTAACGTTGTTGTTGGGAGCAAATATATCATCAATCTTTTTTTTAGTGCAAATATACATTCAATGTTTGAATTTAAGAGAAAATTAACTATATTCTTCTTTCCATTGATATTTTATTCACATTCTTCTAGTGCAAATTTATTATATTTTTTATTATGTATTATTTTATGTGAATAGTTAATCATTTGAATTTTAATATTCTACATTAATTTTAAATTATATTAATGGATGAATTTTACTACAAAAAGAAATTTGAGAATTAAATAGATCTACATTTTATAATAATGACAAAACAAGTATGACATTTTCCTTAAAAAAAAGACACTATGTTTTTTAAAGTTGTATATAGTATAGAAAAAAAAAGATAGCATACATGAAACACAACCATAATATTTTATTGTAAAATCTAAACAATTTTCCTTTATAAGCATAATAACATATGAAATTTTGATTTTCAAAATTAATAAGTTTAGTATAAAGTCCTATAAACATCATTTAAGAAAAATAAATATAATTTCTTATTAAAATAAAAATTATTTATAAATCTGAAATTGATTTAGATTAAAAATGTTTCAACACCAATAATTTATTATTTAATAAAATATAAAGAAAAAATATGTAAGAAGGATGTAAAAATAACAAATAAAAGAGAAGAATTAAAATTGCAACATATATCAATATTAGGGCATATCTGCACCACAACTTAAAAGGATAAGATTGTATTTGCTCTAAAAAAAGAGGTTAAGAGTGTATTTGCACCTCCTTATGTTTATTAATGGTGTATTTGCACCTTTGCCCAATTTCATATTACCATTAATTCCATCGAGAATATGAAATATTTTTAAAACATTATAAAAAAATAATCCAAACTTTACCAACGAACTATTATATTTATGTAATGTTGTTTCTTTAGAAATGGGAATTCAAATGTATAATAAATAACAATTAAAATGAAATGCAAATTTAAAAAATTAAAATTCGAGAAATAAAATTAAAAATTAAATAATATATAAATTTAATTACAAATGAAAATAAAATTGTTTAAAACAATAAAATTATTCTTAAATGTTCATCACTCATCATCTTCATCCTCAAGCTTCCGAACTCACAAATCAACGTCGGTCGGAGCTGTGCCACCGATTGATGCGCCAACTCCCATGTGGATAGCCACTACTGTATGATCGTTTACTAGGAGTGGATTATGTTCCGTAAGTCATCTTGCTGGTTGTGAATCTCAACCATGTCATTCTCATGCCGGAGATGTGCTCGCTCTTTGACTGCTTCCACCATCCTCTAAATATCATTCTCTCTATAGGTGGCAGCTGAGGTGGCGCAACTTGTCATCGATCGTCTCTTGTCGACCGATCCTATCCCAAACACCCGCCTCTTGTGCACACCGACTATCTCAATATACAATCGATCTAAGTCCATGAGACGGGACTCCGATGACCCATCCTTAGGCTGACTGAGTTGGGTTCTCCTCTCCTTAAAAGCATTGTGAAACATATCTACAAATTAAAAAAAATCAGAAGATAAACAATTTTAATAAATTTTGAAGTCAAATTAGAAGTAAAAAAGATATTTATAAAAATTTTCTTGGACTTGCCATCGATGTACGACCTATCTTCATCAGGACTGTGGAATTTAAGAAAGATGTCAGTATGGTAGGTAGGGGCACCCTTCTTCCAGGAGTGTGAAAAAAACAAGACAAGTAAACATAAGAAATGAACTTAATTATTGATTATATAAGTTGTTGGGATATATCTGACTAGGTTTTGATAAGACAATGTAATATTAGATGATTTTTTAGAGTATTCTTTTTCCACGTTTTATAAGTGGAGTTTAGAGTGTTTATCTCATCTTTCTAAGTTGAGTTTCTAAGATGTTGCATATAGTAGAAAGATAGAGATATTGATGATAGCAGGATTCTGGACTTAAAGAGACCCCGAAGACTTATTTTCAGCATGAAAAGTCAGTAAGCTGGAGTTGAAGTCAGAATCAAGAAGCTAGATCAGCAAGCATAAAACAGATAGTTGTTCAGGATCAAGAAGTTGTCCGCAGGATCCTGGAACAGGAAGCTGCTTAGTGTCAGGAAGCTGAAGCAAATCAGAAGGAGACGCAGGTCAGGAAGCTGGCTGCAGGTTTCAGGAACAGGAAGCTGTTCTGAAATAGAATCCTGGCGCAAAACAGAAAGAGGCTATTGCTATCAGAACATCAAGAAGTAAGTTTCTCTAGCCTATTTAATGCAGTACGAGATATATACTGGTTAAAGTACGAGGATTGGTTCTTGTCAATATTACCAGTAGATAGAAGTATGTGACGAGCCAATGAGGTGTTGCCACCTGGAAAGCGGCTCTGCAAAGTACTGTAGCTAGAAGTATGGCGCCATTAATGCAGATCAGAGTAGGGCATGCTCCAAGACTCTGATTTTCCACGATGCATTAAATACGAAGATATGAAGATCATTTGGATTGCAACTGGACCATGCCTCTCTTCAACGGGCATTTTCCAAAAGCTATATATATAGAAGGATTGAGTGACCTTGAAGACTACTGAATAACCAAGCTTTTTATCTCTCTAAGTTATCTTGTTTCCAAGCTATTTTCTCAAGCCTTCAAGTTCAGTCACTCAACCTTCAGAGCAGTCAAGCCAAGCACTCGAACTTTCTTGTTCAAGGCTGTCTTCAAGCTGCACCAGTTGAAGAAACCATCATATACTTTTAACCATTTGCTGTGTGCTAGGTTGTTTTAGTTTGGTGTACTTAGTTGATATGATTTGATCCTTACTAAGCTTTGTAGTCTTGTGTAGGCTATTTGCCATGTGTGGGATTTGTACCCTGTGTGAGATTTGGCCTAGGAGTCGTGTGACTCTTGTAGGTGATAACTTGCTAGGAAGAGGTTTGTAAAGTTAAGACTTGTAATTCAAATTGACCTAACGTAGTTCCTCCTCAGTGAAAGAGTAGAGTGGACGTAGAAGGATTACACCACCTTCGAACCACTATAAGCCATAAGTGTTTATTTGTTTTTGTCTATTTGCATTGCATTGTTGCATATTTATCTTGTTGCATTTGTCATAAGCATACTGGTCAAAATATTGTGATAAAATCATCTTTGAAAAGTAAACTGGTTTTCATAAAGAAACTCTATCTTTGTTTATTCCGCTGCATATTGTGATTCCGAGACAGGAACCTGATCAGCATTCTGTCAGGTTTCTGAATCGAGTCAAGTTACTGTTTCTCTGTAGAACCAGGAACCTGTTCACTAAAAGTTTTAAAAAGTTCAAAATCGATAGAGGCTCATTCACCCCCTTGAACCTCTTACCACTTGGGACCAACATAAGTAATAATAAATAGGAAGATGGAAGGAGAATACTTACGATCTCATTCAGGTGCTCAACAGTCGATCTCGAGCCTTCTTTATGTATGGAGCTCCTATATCCGATTCGAGTGGCTCGCTCAAAAGGTTCTTTGAAGCCTGCTCGAACTTCGTCTTGACCTTGGGATGTCCAGTAGTCCAGGAACCCCTTCAGGTGACCTCCTCCACACACTCTGGTTACTTCTCCTTTGCAATCCACTTTCGATTCCAGTCGTTTATCATATTACAGTAGCAAGTAGCAGTAGCAGACTTTTCCGGACATACATTTGGTTTCATCGTCGAACAATGAATCTCAAATGCACCGTTTCTGCAAAAAAAACTCATTAATTATGAATAATAACTTAAACACAATAAATTAATACTAAAATATAGAAATTTACAATAAAAATTTTCCTCGAGCTCCTCCCGGTACATCGTTTTAGTCTCGGGCAAACAAGCTTCCAGTTGAAGCCCTTCACATCGAGGTACCTCTCGAATATGTCCTTAAGAAAGACGAAGCACTGATGAGACGACATTATGTTGCACAATTGAATTTTAGTTATAAATTAAGTTTATTAACTAAGTTAAAGAAATATTCAAAAATAAGAACACTAACGCTCTGGCCTCGACCGTTAGTGCTATCCGACAAGAGGTAGTAGGCATTTGTCACACCTATTGTGATGAGCTCGAGTTTAATGCAAGGACCCGAGTGCTCGTCGAGGTTCCCCCTTACCTCATAAGTAGAGCAAACTTCGTTGTCGAACCGCTAATAGAGGCTATCGGTGTTGTAGAGTCTGGTGATGAATGATCAGGTGTTGTAGAGGCTATCGGTTTTGTAGAGTCTCGGCCGACACCTCGTCCACAGGAATTTGTTGCTAAGATGATGGAATTTCTTTTGGTAAATTTGACAAAAATGACAATGTTTTCGAGTGAAATTTGATGTAATGGAAAATGCCATCGTTTTGCCTCTTGTTAGAAATTTTCATTGTAATTTAAATGATGACAAAACTCCTCTTTTCTAGGATGTTTTTCTTATGTATTGATTGAGTCTTCTGTATAATTGTTTTTCCTAGGTTCATCTATATGGTTTGTTGGAAGACCAAATGATTAGTTAGAAGACCAGCTACAAGAATATGTTTTGGAAAGCTTATTTCAAGGGGTAATACATGTCAGAAGACTCACTCACATAAGACTCAAAGTAATACTCATCTAGAAGACCATCCATCTAGCGTGATCTCAGAACGAGATAAAAGGCTAAAATATATTAGATTTAAAGACACACATCCCTAACAAGAAGTGAAAGACTCATCTAAGGGAAGAAAAGATTTCAGAAGAGTCCCCTCTGGAACAGAGATTAGAAGACTTCAACAATCATTAGAACATATTTATTGAAGTCTCAATCATTGAAGTAGACATATTTAATGAATCATACACTCCCTATCAAGTCTCCTATAAGCCGTCAAGTAAACAAAAGGAGATCAACTTTGAATTGATAAAAAACAGCACCTGATTTGAAGACAAGAGAAGAGACTCAAGTTACCGCTAACATAAGGACAAAATTCTCTGACAACCAAATATAACAACCTTAAATGCTACCTCCTCTGAAAAAGATGGACTAACAAGTACATCTGAAGCCTAAAGACAAAGAGCATGTTCACCTTTCAAATTGACTCTCTCTAACGGCTCAAATTTCATTATGTCCTATAAATAGAGATCAACTTTTATTCATGAAGAATACCAAGACCGAAAATCAAGTTCAAACTCTCTAAGCTCATCAAGCTCTTCATCTTCAAGCTCAACATTCCTCAAATATTTGTCATAATTTCTAAGCGGAAGTTAGATTAGAAAAAAGAAACCTACCCATTTCATACATTCTTATAAATCCTTGAAACATATAGTATTGGTCTTTCTTGGAATTAAAGAGTATTCCCCCTAGTGTGTTTGGGAAGAGCATTCCCAGTTTTTTGGGAAGAAGTTGATGTTGTGTTCCTAGGAAATTGGGAAGAAACGTGTGTATACCCCTTGTAAGGGAAAAAGTTGTAATCGTCAGAAGATGCACTTAATGGATTCCCCTACTTTAGGAAGAGATGACGTAGAAAGATTACACCACCTTCAAACCTCTATAAATTGTTATCTCTTTTACTTATTTTCATATCTTCTATCTCTTCTCTTATGTCATTTATATTCACTTCAAAAACCAAGCGATATACCGACACAACGGATAGCTTCCATCGGTAATTACTGATGGAATACTGACTGATTATCATCGGTAAAAACAAAATATATCATTTTTAAAAATCGATGGTTTACCGATGGAATACTGATGGACTGCCGTCGGTAATTTCCGACGGTGGAGTATCCGTTAGGAAACAAACTTTTCCGATGAAATTCCCGATGGATATCCATCGTTAATCTACCGATGGAAAGATCCGTCGATATATAGAGGTGAAACGAAGTCATTTTTATAGCCATTAATTTTCATGTGGAAACGACATCATTTTTGTCACAATTACCGATGAAATTTCCATCGGTAGAAAACGACATCATTTTTTTGACGTATAGCGATGAAATTTCCGTCAGTAATTTGGAAATTATCTATCCGTCGCTATTTTATTGGTAAATCCGTCAAAAGACCCTAAATTTAGGGTATTTTTTCATAAACCACTTTTTTATGATTTATCTCCAATCATCTTAATTTAATTATTGTTTCTAATGTATTAATAATCATAATATACTTTTATTATTTATGTTATTCAAACGATAGATTGAACATGTACATATATCATCGACCGATTTAGCAAGTTCGTTGTTTTTGATTTAATTGAACTCATTTATAAAATTTAATTATCCATATAAGATTGTAAATATAACTCAAACTATGGTTTTCGAACAAAAGTCGGGGCAAAAAGTCACAAAAAATATGTCGAGAGTGGAACGAGACACTTACCAACGGAATTCCATCGGTAATTCCATTACAAGAAAAGTAAAATGTCACTGTTTTGATTATCTACCGATGGAGATTTCGTCGATAATTATTTATCTAGATATTTATTTCAAAATATTTTAATATATACCGATGGAATTTGCTGTCAGTAATAATATTAATAGTACAACGCCGTTTTTCCCTCCAAAAAATTTTTAGTAAGGTAAAACGGTGTCACCAACTTCGGATCAACAGACGTCGTATTCTACAGAAATACCGACGGAAATCACCAACTAAAGTTTAGTTGGTATATTTGAACAGTACGTCGTCGTTTTTTCCCCAAAATTTTTTGTGTAAGTTAAAACAACACCGTTTTAATCAACTTTGGATAAAAACGACGCCATATTTGCAAGAAACACCGATGGAAAAGACTGACGGAATTTCTGTCGGTAAATCTGCGTTAAATTGCTATGTCTTTTTTCTTCTCCATCGCTTCCCTCTCTCTTTTTCCATCTTCGTCTCCCCCCAAGCCCCTACCGCCGCCATTTAGTACCGCTGTCCACCACCGTCCCACCCCCACCAGTGCCCCCTCTGCCCGTTGCTGCTCATCCACCCCTCTTTTAATCTCTCTCATTCTCTCATCTCCCTCCCCCTCTCTCTCTTTGCCGCCCAACCCCTCTTCTGTCTCTGCCTCCGCCACCGGTCGGCGACGCAACCACCCCCAACTCCTTCCCCAACGCCTAACAACCCCCTCCCAACCCTCACCCCTCTCCTTAACAGCTCTCTCCCAACCCCCACCCCCACCCTTAACAGCCCCCTCCCAACCCCCAACCCCAACAGACCCCCTCCAACACAAACTCGGGATCTCCTTCAACAGGTAAAATTTTCATAAAATCATGCGACCGACGTCCTTTGTGCCGGTCGTTTTATCAGTATAAGGTACACACAATATAAATATTAATTAATTCATCAGATTATTGTATTTTGCATGTGAGTTATATTTTGATTAGATTAGTACAAAAAATATAGCTATGATATGAATGTATAAGTTGAAAATTCTATTAGAAGCAGGGATTGTTGGATGTTTCTATTGGTGTTGAATTGGACATTGTTGGATGTTGATAGATAGTTGAAGTGTTGAATATTGATAGATTGTTGATAATGTTGGAATTATCATTGAATGTTGAGAATTGCATGTTGATCTTATGTAGAGGGGAAGCGAGCGAAAACTTAGGATTTTATGTATGTCGAATTACTGCTGAAATTTCTTTAGAATTTCCTGTATTTACTATTGTTATTGTTTTTTATAATTTCTTTAATTTATTTTTTTTAGTTCTTTAATTTACTTATCATAAATATTGCCCGTCTTTGTGTGTAATTAATAAGTATTTTTCTTCTTGATGAAGAACTGAGTACAGAAGTAACGATTATTGTATTGATATATGAGTATGATTTGGAGTTTACTTAAACTATAGATATGCTTATATATGTCTTATATAATTTTTACTTAAACACTTATTATACATATAGAGAATTTAGTTAAACCCTTATTTTTATGTGTTTGTGAACAATTGCATGTCAAGAATATGTAAATGTTGTCGGGGTGGAGCATTGTAGGAAGACTAGTTTATCCACACTGTATGGACAAGAGTGATGCATTTACACTTCCCAAGAGTAGAAAACAATCATGGTTCGACAATCACCGAAAGTTCTTACCGGACGACCACCATTTTCATCGCAATACAACTGTATTAATAAAGAACGGAGTTGTTACACAACAACGTTGCACTATCAGAAGGAGTATGAAATTTTTGAAGAGATACAGGAATTGGGATTACTGAAAGTGATTGACGAAGATGCAGATTTAATGAACAATAGAATATCTAGTGGTTGGAAGAAAAAAAGCATATTTTGGAGATGATGGTTACATTTCTAATATGAGAAGATTTGTAGACAAGCAAAAACTAAAGATGTTTGGAATGAAGTCGTATGATTGCCACGTATTTATGTAGAGATTACTTCTAATTTGTTTTCAGGATATGCTCCAAGATCATGTGTGGAATCCTATCACTGAGTTCATTTTGTTCTTCAAAGATTTGACTTCTACATCCATTCAAACCGAAGACATGGCCCATCTTAATAGAGAAATTCCAATCATATTGTGCAAACTTGAATGTGTGGTTCCACTGAGTTTTTTTGACTCTATAGAACATTTGTCGGCATATGAAGTAAAGATTGCTAGACCGGTTCAATATAGGTGGATGTATCCATTTGAACATTATCTCTGTAAGTTGAAAAAAAAGTTAGAAATAAAGCAAGAGTGGAAGGATCAATATGTAATGCATATTTGGTATAAGAAGCCACCACCTTCTGCTCTTACTACTTTCCAGATCATGTTCTGACTAGACATACCAATGTGCCTTGAAATGATGATGCTTGAGATGATTGTTCGGATGATCTTCCTGGTAATTTATCTATATTCAAGTATCTAGGTCGAGCACTTAAAAGATGAGAAAGAAGATTTCTAACCGAACAAGAGCAGCTAGCGGCACATTCATATGTGTTGTTCAATTGTGACGAAATACAACCGTACATTGCGTAAGTCATCACATTATATTTATTATCATTTCATTTCATTTATGATATAATTTTATATATATATATATATATATGATAACAATTTTTTTCATATAAAGTATATTCTTCGATGAGATGAGAAAACGATCTTCCTGGTAATTTATCTATATTCAAGTATCCAAGTTGAGCACTTGGAAGAGGAGAAAGAAGATTGTTAACTGAACAAGAGCAGTTAGAGGAACATTCATATGTGTTGTTCAATTGTGACGAAATACAACAATACATTGCGTAAGTGATCACATTGTCACGCCCCTTTTTACAATGTTATAAAATAAAAGAGTTTAATAAATTTTCATTGGGCTTCTAGCAACTCGTTAAAATATAGGTTTCAAAGGTAAACTTAAATTTTCAAGAAAAGAAAAGACATCTCTACTGTCATGTAATATAAAATGTATATTGTAAACAGCGGAAGAAATACTTTTGATTCGTTGTTACAGAGCTAAAACTATACATACTTTATGAACTAAGTTTTCCCAAAGATTTCAAATAACTTCTTCTATACAATCAAAACAAAACGACATCTCTTTCATTCCCTTTCCGAATGGCTGCAACCAGTAAACTTCAAGGGGTCAGTGCATAAGGACACTCAGTGGGGTTGGACTTGTGAGCAGATAGAATGTAAAAGAAACATAAACATATAAGTCATCAGGCACAGGGTTGCGGGTCTTAACCGCCATGTAAATATTTTGTGGGTCTTAGCCGCCCTAGACATTTTGCGAGTCTTAGCCACCATGTAAATATTTTATGGGTCATAGCCATCCTGGACATTTTGCGGGTCTTAGCCGCCCTGGATATTTTGTTAACATAAACACATTCCATTCACTTTGCAAATACCACACATTCCATTGCATCACATAGTAAAGCCTATAATACTACGCTCATAGAGTAAAACACATATTTTTCACATAGGCACATAACTTCATGTCAAAATCATTTGGAAATGTAAACGTGGAAGTAAGTAAATTACCCCCACCTTAGCCAACAAAAGTGTCTCGGGAAAGTTGTTACGTGTTCAGGGAAATTAGTTGGGTCCTTCGCATGTGTCTCCTACAAAACACACAAAACTTGTCTTAGAAATCGGGTGAGTCATTCATAATTTACGATAAATTCTTAAATGAAACCCTCAGTCGGGTACAGAGTGTCTAGGAAAGGCTGACGATTGACTTTTGGACGATAGAAATGAATGATCAAAGGTTTGGGAAGTGAAATATTTAAGGTGGGTGAAGAATGGAGAGTGACGTATCGATGTGATACGAAAGGTTTGAGTCGAACGTATGTAAGTTCGATTTGAACTTAAGGTTTATGTGGTTAAAAGCCTTGAAATTAGGGTTTCGTGCCTGTATTTGGTCGTAGAAGGTGCAAAAGATATATTCTTTTGGAGTCATAGCGATTCTTGGGTTTCAATTTCAACATATATCTCATTTCGGGTTCATAATGTCTTTTTCTCAAAATCCGGGGTGTAAACTACAATTTTAGCAAGTTCTAGGGTTCAATTACTAAATTAGAAAGTCATGGGGATGTACATGCAATTCTTTAAAAATGCAGGGACTTATATGCAAAATTCAGCCAACCTTGTGGAAGTGCAATTTCATTAATTACTTGGGGTTTGCACTCAAGTCCTTGTACTATATCTAATTTACAAAGAGGCCCTCTTCCCCCAACCCCCCCAGTCGTCGCCCTCATCCTTACACCGCCGTCGTCTCCGCTACCGACAACGACACGTCGCTGGTGACTCAAACTCAACACTACAACCCACACACACATAACACCCACACACACCAGAATACGGCGCACCCTCCCGGAGCGTGCACACGGACCCGACACCCACAAGGCGTGCCCTCCCACCGCGCGTACTCAGACCCGACGCCCGCACGAGGCTACTGCACACACGCACACACACACTATACACACACACACTGCCCGGCGTACCCCGGTGCCGGGTCCAGCACGCTTACGCCGCCGCTCATGGCGGTGGCACGCACCCACACCCCACTCGCCGGTGCAATCTTGCGCCAACAACCCGTGGATGGCGACAAAATAGGGGCGGTAAAGGTGGTGGGCAGGAGGGAAGGAGAGAGAGAGAGAGAGAAGGCCGTCGTGCCTTTCTGGCGGCCTACGTGGCGGTGGCGGTTGGGAAAACTGAGCCTGTACCCATGACGGGCTCGTCGAATTCTACCTTTTGGTCCGAACCTCTTGCCAAAAAAGGGTGATCGGCGGCGGCGAGGTGGTGGCCAGAGGTGGAGAGGATGAGAGAGGGAGGGAGAGAGAGAAAGCAAATGTGTGTTGACCCCCTTTCTTTTCCTTTTTCCCATTTTGCAAAAGTGAGCAATAGGTGTAGGCTAGGTGTGTTGTTCAATTCTTGTGAGGAGAGAGAGTATTAGGTGACATGTAAGTAATATCTCATACTTGTGCCCTCCACCTCATGTCTCTTCATCAATTCAATTTAGTGAGTTGGCAAGAGGAGAGAAATTTCCTTGGCAAAAAAAAAAAGATTCACTACACTATCTCCAATTCATTATTTTGGTTATAATAAAAATAAATAAAGAAAACATTAAATCCTAATTACTATTAGTTAGGGTGTTATATCCTTCACTCCTTCAAAGAAATTTCATCCTCGAAATTTAGATACGTACCAAAATAGGACATATTTGGGTATTTCACCAAAATCTCTTCTTATTTTTCCCTAGTCACTTCCTTGATGTCGTGACGGCTCCAAAGAATTTTGATTAAGATGACCTCTCGATTCCTTAGCTTGTGAATTCTTTTGTCCAGGATAGCCACTAGAATCTCCTCATACGACAAGTCTTTCTCAAGTCCGATATCTTGCCGATCGATTACGTGACTCGAGTCTAACATATATTTTCGTAGCATGGACACGTGGAAGACGTTATGTATACCTGCGAAATCCGACGGTAAGGCAAGTCTATATAAGCTACTTCACCAATTTGTTTGAGAATTTCAAATGGTCCAATATATCTTGGTTTCAGTTTTCCTCTTTTACCAAAGCGGTAAACTCCTTTAGTGGGCGATACTTTCAAAAAGACTTTATCTCCCACCTCCAATTTTAGTTCTCTTCACCTTTTTATCCGCATAAGACTTTTGTCAATCCTGAGCAGTTTTAATTCTCTCTCGAACTTTCTTTATTACTTCCACTGTCCGCTCAACTAACTCTGGTCCCTACACCCTTTTCTCACCCACCTCATCCTAATAAAGAGGCGAGTGATATTTTTTTCCATATAGGGCCTCATATGGTGCCTCCCGATTATTGATTGATAGTTGTTGTTTTAAGCGAATTCTACTAAGTACAAGTGGTCTTCCCAGCTTCCATGTAGATCCAGGGCACTGGCTCACAGGAGGTTCTCCAAAATTTGTATTATCCGCTCTGTTTGCCCATCTGTCTAAAGGTGAAACGCAGTACTGAAAGTTAACTTGGTACCTAATTCTCTTTGTAGGCTCTGCCAGAACCTGGATATAAAGCAAGGGTCTCTATCTGACACAATAGAGACTGGTACCCCATGAAGTCTGACAATTTCTTTTATATAGATCTGGGCCAGTCTGTTTAATTCAAATGTCATCTTAATCGGCAGAAAATGAGCGGACTTGGTCAATCTGTCAATAATGACCCCTATGGCGTGGTTTCCATGATTAGTTTTGGGTAACCCTACTACGAAGTCCATTGGTTTCTAGTGGCGTTAGAATTCCTGCCAACTGTTGATGCTCTGCTTTTACTTGTTGGCACACTAAGCACTTCTTGACAAATTATCTAATGCTCCCCTTTATATCCCTCCACCAAAAGGTATTCTTCAAATCTCTATACATCTTTGTACCTCCAGGATGTGCTGTATACGGCGTGTTGTGTGCTTCTTCTAGGATTCTTCTTCTTAACATGTCATTCCTTAGTACGCAGAGCCTTCCTCTAAAAGTCAGGGCCCCATCCGTTGATATCATGAATCCTTCTACTACTCATTTCTCTATACGTATCTTTATCTTCTGTAAAAATTTATCCTTCTTCTGAGCTCTGATTATCTGTTCTTGGAGCATGGGCTTAACAACCAAAGCCGCGATTCAAGCCTTAATATTTCTCGAAGGTGTAACCACTTCCAGATTTAACTCGGACATTTCTTTTATCAGTTGGTGCTGACTGGTAAGCATGCTAGCTACCTCATCTTTGTTCTTTCGACTAAGAGCGTCGGCGACCACGTTTGGCTTTCTTGGGTGGTAAAGAATTGTATAATCGTAGTCCTTTACTAACTCCAACCACATTCTCTGGCGCATGTTGATTTCTTTCTATCTGTTCGAAGAAATACTTTAGACTTTTATGTTAGGATGTATACTATAAGCCTAGCTTTTGTATGGACATCTTTATGATATGAGATTCATTATGATCAAATGTTTGCATTTTATATTTGTTAATAAAGATGGATTCATTATGATCAAATGTTTGCATTCATTCATTATGAGGTGGATTTAATCCGACATGATAATAAAGATGAGTGGTACTACTCTTGGAATTAGATGTAAATTAATTAAGTTGTCAGTAACTTATTTAATTTACGGACATTCGATATCTTAAACATGGGGAAATAAACATGCACATAATAAAGGAGCCCATATTGTAATATGGGATTAGGGTGGTAGTTTAATTATAATTCTTTAGTGGACAGAGTTATAATTGATGGGCTTAAGCTGGGTGTTCGGGCTGAACACAGGACACCTAAGCCCATCAGGAGGCCCAACCCTAATTCCTCCTCTAGGTCCCTATTGTAGCCTATAAATAACCCCTAATTCACGCCTCCTAGAATCACTAGAAACTCACGTGTACATCAAATACACAGAATCACGAGAGAGAGTGATAAGAGGCAAGATAGTTGAGACTTTGGAAGATCGCGCCCACACGACGTCTAATGGAAAGGGATAGAAATACGGCAGAAGATCGAGAGGTCTAAATTTCGATCAGTTTGTCTTCGAGAAAGGTATGATTTCTTCCGTTGCGCATATCTTTTTGGAACCCAATTCCGATTGTATAGAGTCGGCGATCCATCAGTTCCAACATTTTGTGTCTTACGATGGTATCAAACAGGATATTGTGGAAATCATCTCCATTTTCATTGATTTTTTTTTGTGTACAAGGCTGATCTAATATAGTATATTAGGAGGCTAATTAAGGAAAAGATGATACAATAATATATATTAATTTACTGCTGATCCTACTCCTGATTACTCTCCTGGTCTTTCTCCTTGATTGTGGTATAGAATCTTCTAACACTCCCCCTCAAGTTGAGTAGTGGGATCACCAATGCTTAACTTGATCAAGACTTCAGTAAAGATTCGAGCTGTAACAGCTTTGGTGAGAATGTTTGCCAATTGATCCTCTGACCTCACAAATGGAAGTTCAATCATACCATCCTCGATCTTCTCTTTTATAAAGTGCCGATCAACTTCCACATGTTTGGTTCTATCATGTTGTACGGGATTTTCCGAGATACTAATTGCTGCTTAATTGTCACACCTTAGTTGACTTGGAAGATGTGGTGGAAAACCAACCTCAGTCGTCAATTTCTTGATCCACAAGACCTCGGTTACCCCTTTGACAATTCCCTGGAATTCCGCTTCAGCGCTTGAAAGTGCCACCACTTTCTGCTTCTTGCTTCTCCATGTCACCAAGTTTCCTCCCACTAGCGTAAAGTATCCTGACGTAGACCTCCGATCATTTGGGTTGCCAGCCCAATCTGCATCAGTGTACGCTTCGATATCCAAATGCCCGTTCTTTCTAAACATGATTCCATTCCCTGGCGTTCCTTTTAATTATCGAACTATCCTCATAACTGCCTCCATATGATCCTCTTGTGGTTGGTGCATAAACTGACTTACTACCCCGACTGCATAAGCTATATCTGGTCGAGTATGTGCCAAGTAAATCAGTTTTCCAACTAGCCGCTGATACCTTTCTTTATCTGCCAAATCAACACCTTCCACCATTTTGAGCCCATGATTGACCTGCATTAGAGTATCTGCTGGTTTACAGTCAACCATTCTCATTTCTGCAAGCAAGACCAGAACGTACTTTCGTTGGGAAATAAAGATTCCTCTGCTGGATCGTAGAACCTCTATTCCCAAGAAGTATTTCAATCCCCCTAAATCCTCAGCCTTGCAATTTCTTCAGTGTCACTTCCTGTTATGATCATATCATCCACGTATATTATCAAACATGTAATCAAGCATCCTCTTTTTTTTAGGAACAGAGTATGATCAGAGTTACTTTGCTTGTATCCGTATCCCTTCATAGCCACGGTAAACCTCCCAAACCATGCTCGTGGAGATTGTTTGAGCCCATATAGTGCCTTCCGGAGCCGACACACCTCACCGTTTCGAAACCCATTGGAGAAACCTGGCGGAGCTTCCATATACACTTCTTCCTTCAAATCCCCATGTAGAAATGCATGTTTTACATCAAATTGGTGAAGTGGCCAGTCTCTATTTGCTGCTATGGAGAACAAAACTCGGATTGTGTCTATTTTCGCCATTGGAGAAAAGGTCTCAGAGTAATCGATTCCATAAGTCTGTGTATACCCTTTTGCCACAAGTCGAGCTTTGTATCGTTCTATGGACCCATCGACCTTGTGTTTGATAGTGAAGACCCACTTGCATCTGACCGCTCTTTTTCCTATTGGAAGTTTGCATTTCTCCCAAGTGCCATTTTTTTCCAGTGCCTCCATTTCTGCATTCATGGCCAACCACCATTCCTTCTTCTGTTTTGCCTCTTGTGCAGTTCTGGGAATTTCTTCGGTGTATAGAATTATAGTAAACGTCTTTGCTGCTTCCGACATACTCCCCCTTACCAAGTTCCCCATTGGATATCTACTGGCTCGGGAAATATGTTCTGGTGAGTATCGTGTTGGTGGCACTCCACGAGTACTCCTGCGAGGCAAAACATAACGACTTCCTTCGGGTATTTCTGGATTAGTCTCAACAACATTTACATCATCACCATCATCATTAATTACAGGGGAAACAACTGGACTGAGTGTTGCACTTATCTCTTGTCGGACACCATCCGAAGATTGATCATTGGTAGGTACAAGAACATCGGTCTGCTTCGAGTTGATGGGTAGCTCTGTGGGAATAATGTTTGGAAGAATCGGAGTACTTAACCAACCTAGTGAGTCACTGAAACTCTCCCCCTGACTACGAGGTTGGGTAAGATAGTAGAAATCGGATTCAAGAAAATTGCAATCCATGGTAACATAGATGCGACGATTGATTGGATTGTAACACCTGTACCCTTTCTGATGAAGAGCATATCCCACAAACACACACTTAATAGCACATGGATCAAGTTTGGAACGATCAGTTTTCGGAACATGAACAAACATAGAACAACCAAAAATACGTGGTGGGAGAGTCAATGTGGGTGGTATGGTTGTTTGCTTTTCCAAGATTTGAAGTGGGGTTTTATGGTCAAGGATTTTTGTGGGTAGCCAGTTAAGAAGATATGCAGATGTTGCAATAGCTTCAGGCCAAAAGTGTTTGGGAACATTTGATTCGATCATCATGGCTCTGGTCATTTCGAGGAGACTACGGTTCTTACGCTCCGCAACTCCATTTTGCTGTGGTGTATTTGGGCAAGAGGTTTGGTGTATAAGGCCATTTTCCTGGAAAAACATTTTCATATCATGGTTCACATATTCCCCCCATTATCAGACCGTAAGATTTGGATTTTGTGGTTAAATTGGGTCTGGATCATGCGGAAAAAATCAACAAATTTCCCATACACTTCAGATTTATGCTTCATAAAATACACCCAAGTCATACGAGAAAAATCATCAACAAATAGCACAAAATATTGAAAACCATTAGTATTAGAGTACGGTGTGGGCCCCCATACATCTGAATGTATCAAAGAAAACATAGTCTTAACCCGAGTATTACTTGGGTTAAAAGAAGTTCGATGGGTTTTTGCCAACAAACAAGTCTCACATGACAAATGAGTATCATTATTTGTAAAAAGTGAAGGAAATAAGAAACGGAGATAACTAAGGGATGGATGACCTAGGCGCCGGTGCCATAACCATATTTGTCTGTTGGATGTTCCATGAGCAAGTAAGACAGTTCCCCGGTGAGCCACTTCATCGACGTAGTAGAGACCTCCGCGCTCAGTACCACGCCCAATGATCTCCTTCGTATGAATGTCCTGCAAAAGGCAAAACCGAGGATACATCAATACCACACAATTCAACTCTTGTGTTACATGACTCAAAGACAAGAGTTTGCAAGATAATGACGGAACATAGAGGCAATTTTTTAATTTCAACTTTGGAAAAATAGCAATGGATCCTTCTCCTCTAACTTCAGCTAAACTCCCATTTGCAATTTGAATGTGAGTTTTTGAGGGCATTATCGGGTTAATAATATCAGATATATTGTGGGTCATAGTATCCGTTGCCCCACAGTCGAAAATCCATCCTGTTATTTTTTCAAGTTTGGATTGAGTTTGGTAAGCTTGTGTATGTAATGTAAGGGTTTGGATATATCCAAACCCTTTACCTCTTTTCTCCCCATTTCGATCACCGTCACTTCCAAAGCCTAGAGCAACAAACCCTTGTTGCCCCATGCCGCCGCCCTTGATTTCTGCCTCTTGTCCACCACCGTTGGTCGTGGTGACCTCCGGGATGCCGACCGCGGCGTTTGTCTTGCCCTTCTTGTGGTTATCTTCCCACCATTCCGGGTATCCCACCAATTCAAAGCAATTTTCTTTGGTGTGTTTATGCATTCCACAGTGAGTGCAATAGAGCTTGGATTTATCCTCTTTTGATGATGATCTCCATTGTTTTCCAGTGGAATCTGATCGGCCTCCACGCCCCCTTCCACCGGACTCCGTTCTGGGTCTGTTGTCGGTTGCCTTGGCTACCAAGCCCGCTCCGATTTCCCACGATGATGGAACAACTTCGTGGTTGGTTGTCGGCTTCAAGATTTGTAGCCTAGCGGCCTCCCGTCTTACCCTTGCATAGGCTGATTCGACTGAGGGGAGAGGATCCTCCTTGAGGATGTCCCTTCGAATTGCATCGTACCTGTCATCAATGACGGTCAAGAACTGATACAGTCTCTGTTCAGCCACCAATTTATTGTATATGGCTATATCCTCCGGATCCCGCATGGGATTTGGTGATCTCCGATCAATACTCATCCAAATATTCTGTAGGATGTTCCACAGACCCTCAAGAGTCTCGTTTCCCTGCTTGATTGTGCTCGCCCTTCTGTGTAATTCGTAAGTTTGGAACAAATCACGACCACTGCTGTACGTTACAGCCAACCCGTTCCACAGAGTTCGGGCTGTTGGGTACTGGGCAACGTTATTGATCAACGTTGGTTCCATGTTTTGGACAATCCATGTGAAAACTGCTTGGTCCGATTGCTCCCATCTCTCGTATGTCGGATCTGTCGCCTCTGGTGCCACACTAGTGAGGTGTTGTGCCTTGCCTCTCCCCCCAATTGCCTTTTTCATAAGGCATGCCCACAATGGGTAGTTTTCATTGTTGAGTTTAAAGCCAATTGAAAGGCTTTCAGCACTGATTTCAGTTAGTACCATGGTTGATTGTTGGCTGCCCAAACCATTCTTGAGCAGACTTGCTATTTGCAATGTCAATTCATCGGGGATATTTTGATTGTTGTTTCCTGAGATGCCTGAATTTGCTTCTGACATTGTGGTTTATGTTTCGAATTTACAGATTGACTAGTTTGGCTGTTTACTACTTTGGTTTAGGTCGAAAGATATTAGACAATGATGATGACTTTTCTAAGTCTCACGGATCATAACACTGCTCTGATACCATCTTACGATGGTATCAAACAGGATATTGTGGAAATCATCTCCATTTTCATTGATTTTTTTGTGTGTACAAGGCTGATCTAATATAGTACATTAGGATGCTAATTAAGGAAAAGATGATACAATAATATATATTAATTTATTGCTGATCCTACTCCTGATTACGCTCCTGGTCTTTCTCCTTGATTGTGGTATAGAATCTTCTAACATTGTGGTCGATGTAGATTTCACACTTCTCACCATACGGATAGTGTCGCCAGATCTTGAGCGCGTACATTACGGCAGCTAGCTCTAAATCGTGAGTTGGGTAGTTTTGTTTGTGCGTCCTTAGTTGTCTTGACGCATAGGCTACTACCCTTCCTTGTTGCATCAGCACACATCCCAAACTCTGCTTGGACACATCGCTATAGACAACGAATCCCTTTATCCCATCTGGGATGACTAGAATTGGTGTAGCTGTTAACCTTTTCTTCAATTCTTGAAAACTCCTTTCGGACTGATCCATCCACTAAAATGTTATCTCCTTGCGAGTCAGTCGAGTCATAGGGGTGATAATCTTTGAAAATCCCTCAATGAATCTTCTATAGTACCCAGCTAGACCCAGAAAATTTCACACTTTGTTCATGTTGGTTGGCGTCTTCCCATTACTGACCGTCTCCACTTTTGCTGGATCCACCTCGATTCCCTTTGAAGAAACGATGTAGCCAAGAAAGGCAACTCTATCCATCCAGAACTCACACTTTTTAAACTTTACATATAGTTTCTCTTTTCGCAAAGTATCCAACGTAATTCTCAAGTGTTCTTTATGTTGGGTCTTGTCAAGTGAATACACCAAAATATCATCGATGAACACTATTACGAAACAGTTAAGATACGGATGGAATACGAGATTCATCATGTCCATAAAAACTGTCGGTGCATTACGCAGTCCAAAAGGCATTACTACAAACTCGTAATGACCATACCTTGTTCTGAATGTCGTCTTGGATACATCTTCCTTCTTAATCTTCACTTGATGATATCCAGATCTCAAATCGATTTTTGAGAATACACTTCCACCTCTTAATTGATCAAAAAAAACCTCAATTCGTGGTAGTGATACTTGTTCTTAATGGTTCTCTTGTTTAACTCACGATAATCTATGCACATCCGGAAAGTTTCATCATTCTTCTTCACGAACAATACTAGAGCTCCACAGGGTGATATACTAGGACGGATGAAACCCCTTTCCATAAGTTCCTGTAGCTGAACTTTTAGTTCTTGCAATTCTTTTGGTGTCATACGATATGGTGCTTTCAACATTGGTGCTGATCCAGGTACAAAGTCGATGTAGAATTCAACTTGTGTACCGGGCGGAAGGCCTGGCAGTTCCTCTAGAAAGACGTCCTTATATTCTCTTACTATCGGCACCCTGTTAATAGGGTCTGATCCTTGCTTAAGATTTACTATATTCACCAGCAATGCTTCGTAATTTCTCTTCTTCAGTATTTTGGTCGCTTGCAAAGCCGATATTACTCTTTGGTTCACACCAATTCACGTTCCAAAGAAGGTGTATTCTTCGTGTCCAGGTGATTGAAAGAGAATCTCCCTCTCACGACATTTAATTATTGCATAGTTGGCTTTAAGCCAATCCATTCCTAGAATTACATCAAAGTCATTCATCTCCAAAATATGTAAATCAGCCAAAAAGATTTTCTTTTCAAAAGAAATTCGTATGTCTCGACACATATGCTAGGTTGTTATGGTTCTTCCTGAGGGTATAGTAACCTCTAAAGTTTCCGCATCTATTTTATCATCTTCATATCTCAAAAGCCTGTAGAATTAAACCAACATAAATGAGTGGGTTGCCCCAGTATCGAATAAAACAAGCGTAAGTATATTGCATACTAATAACATACCTGTCATGGTCTCTGGTCCTTTAGCGGCCTCAGCTCGGGTGAGGGCAAAAGTATGAGCTTTTCCTATCTCGGGTCTCGGTGTGGAACTTGAATCTGTATTTGGATATTTAGGGCAGAAGCTTGCGGTATGGCCTGGTTCCTTGCACCGAAAACAATATCCAATTCCCCATAAACATTATCCGATATGGGTCCTCCCACACCTAGGACAAGGAACACGATCTCGGGGAGTGGAGACATTCGGAGTCCCACTCATCATTTATTTTCTAGGTTGGTTAAAATTCGAATTTTGATTTACACTCGAACCCTCCCACTTTCTCTTTTCTGGTAGGCCCGACATCTTTTTGGGAACTACGGAGTCCAGGCGCATGTGTGAGGTAACCTATTGGGCCCTCTCGACGACTTCCAAATAGGTCATCTCTCCTTGTCCTGCTAGGATGACATCAATTTCCTGGCGTAAGCCCCTACTGAATCGTCTTGCTTTCTTCACATCGGTATCTACCAAATGTGTTGCGTATTGGCTTAACTGGTTGAATTTTCTTTCATACTCGCCAACTGTCATCTGTCTCTGACGGAGATGTAAGAATTCTGTCTCTTTCCTGTCCCGATAGGACTGGGACAGATAGTTTTGCATAACTATTACTTTGAAGTCCGTCCAGGTCATCGCATCCCTCATTTCTACTGTTAGGGTCCTCTCGTACGATTCCCACAAAAAACTCGCTTCTTACGTAAATTGAAAAACAGCACACGAAATCTTTCTTCCAATTGAGAAGTGTATAGTTTGTACAATTTCTCAGGAACTTTTGAAGCTGCAAGTTTAACTTTTCCATTATTACAACAAAATGTGGGAGGCTCATACTCAAATCTTGTTGCTCCACAATGAATGCAACTTGGCATTTTTTTAGTTTATGTTCCCATAACATTAAAATTCATAATTAGATAAATATATTAATATATAATTTTTAATTTTATATGAGAAATGTACTTCAATACAAAGTTTAAAGAATATTAAAAATATATACCTTTAGAGTTATTTAGATTTGCTTGAACCTTTAAATTACATGTTGCTTGTCTCTTTTCACAATTCTGTAAAACATGTTCTACATAATTTTCTTTCTTAGCATCATTAAGATTTGCATATGTTCTCTTTTGTCCAGCAAGTTTCCTTTGATGCCATATATATTTGGTGTCGACTGTTCAAACATACAATCATGCAAAAAAATATTAAATCCAAGAAGGTTCAAATATACAATCATGCAAATATTAAATGAAGATAAAATAAAAAGATCATACGAATGTCACCAATTTTAGGATCGGTATCAATTACACTCGTCTCAAACATTGCCACTTTTCTTTGACTATATTTCAAAAAAAAGGAATTAAGAAATACGTTTTCGTTATGTTTATAAATCATTTTAAAAATTATATATACATATATATAGCATGATATGTTTATGAACTGTCGATTCAAGACAAAGTTCATGCATATCTAAGTTATATTATAGCCAAAATTGAAAATTTTCAACTTTATACCACAGAGAAATTGGGAGCTTGGTCAAAATAATTTCAAGCTATGATCTTTTCAAGTGTTTTACTTAGAAATTTATCATGATTAAGCTGCGCCCTGACGATAATACTTAATTTCAAGTATTTTTAATATCTAAACTTTTTCTTTATTAAAACATTAAATAAATTTGAAGAAAAACCACTATCACCAATGATGAAAACCTTGATGAGATAATCGTAATATGATCGTGCTCTTGCCAATGGTACTTGTTATGTTGTTGTATAAGTAATAAAAATATGTCATATATAAAATGTGTTCATATTAAATTAGAATCCTAGTAAACTTCTAATGCAATTAGATATAGAGTTTTCCTTCATTAGGACTCTAAATTAAAGTCCTAATGAAATTCTAATTAAATTAGATATGGATAAGTTTTTTTAATGAGGACTTTAATTTACTAAGCATTAGTTAGAATTTTAAATTAGAGTTATATTAAATTGGTTTTATAATTAAGTAAAAATTTTGTTAATGGAAGTTTTGATTACAACTCCATTATTTATCTCCACCATCCAATATTTAAAAAAACGACCTCCTTGCAAAAATGAAATTTTTTATTTACAACCTACAAATTCCATTCATACAATTACTCTCTAAAATAATCATACAACCTATAAAAAGAATTCATCTACTTTATCGATTTTTCTTTCCTTTGATCATTGCTCAATCTCACTCCCTCTTTTAAAATGTTTTTTTATTTGATTTTATCTTTGGTGGCACTCTGATTCATACACTCATGTAAATAGCTGAAAAAAAATATCTTCTGATACATCATTTTACTTGGTTTGATTATAAATGGCAACATTAAGATTAGACACATATATATACTTTCTGAATATCATAAAAAATGGTCTTAATATTAATCATGTGATCAATTATAACCAACATAGAAAACAATCACCACTGTTGTTGTCACGCGTAGATACAATTATTTTAAATAAATAAATAAAAATCGATTTCAACCTAATTGTTTATATGAAATATAAAAGAGACAGTTTTTTTAATATCACTTTCTGTAATCGATAAGAATTTCCTATGTCTTCAATTTCATATATAAACTAAATCTTTTTTTTCTTTTAATAATCCATTATCTCTTCCAATTCAATATTTCAATTCTCAACTAAATCCTTTCAATTATTGATGTCACCTTGATATTAAATCAAATTAAATTAAATTTGTCATTGAATTTTAAAGAATTGGATGTATATTAATTTTCATATAAATTGATATTATTCAAAAATATGCTTATAATATATCATTGAAAAGCTCTTTAAATATATATTAATATAAGACTAATTTTAGTTTAAGATTCAAAATGTTCAAGATTACAAAATAAAAATAATCAAAACATGTAATATTTTAAGAAGAATTTGAAATATAAAGGACTCTTATTTTTTATAATCAAATAGAAAAATAAAATAAATATTAAATTATGTTACTATCCCTAATAAAGAGTTTTCTTTTATTATGACTCTAATTTAATTTGATTTGATTTAATTATGTAGGAGGGTTAAAATTGGCATTATGAAAAATGGACGTAACATTCATACTTATAGTGTAATATATATATATATATATATATATATATATTAATTCTTAAAATATAATATTAATATAATATTTTCATAAAATAATCAATAACTAAATCATAAAACATAATTTTGTTAAAGAAAAATAAATTTAAAAAAATTAAATTAATTAATTTTCTGTCGGTGAAAAAAACAGCAATTTTTTTTTAATTTATTTTCAAATGCCAATGGACACAACTTATGTCGGAAAATTTTTTTTTTTTTTTTTTTTAATTTAACGACGGAATTTTACCGACGGAACAAAAAATATCCATCAGAAAATAATAATTATTTTGTGGAATTTCCACCTTTTTTCCGCGGAAATTCCACATTTTTTTCAGTATCCGTCGGTACAGTTGTCGGTAATTTACCGATGGAAAACTTTATTTGTCGGTAAAATATTACCGACGAGCATAATTACGATGGAATTTGGCGACGGTTTTTTCCTCAGTGAATATTTTAGCGACTAAAGTTTCTAGTTTACCGATGAAATTTCGTTGTAAATCGCGTGATTTTTGTAGTGATTCATACATATATTTTTGTCATCTTGATTCATCTTCGTGTCATCTGAAGAGTGCTTATTTCCTTGCTTGTCTTTTAAGTGTTTTCATACATGTTATATTTGATGTTGTGATAGAAGAGAAGAGTAAGGACATCATATTTCCGCATAGAGCTCTATAGCTTACCACTCTACTCTTAGCCAAGTGTTTAACGTTTGCTTAGCCTGTCTAATCTTTCCCTGTTTTGTCTTCTATATTCTTAGTAAACATATTGCTAAGCCCCTATGCTATCTTGGTTGAAAAAGTTTTGAAGTCTATTCACCCCTCTCTAGACTTATTTGACTCTTATTGGGACCTACAATTGGTATCAGAGTGGTTAAGTGGAAAAATCATTATTTGAAGACGAAGCTCTTCTTTGTTTTATGGCAAAATAAGATCAGGTTTCATCTATCCCAAACACTCTTAAGCATGCATGAAGCATCATCTGAGCATGAACCTAGCAGATCATCTAATAACATAGCATTAGTAGAACTAGTCAATCAATTGAAATGTGATTACACAAAATTGAAAGAAGCATATGATTTACGAGAAACAACTATAGAAATCTTAGAAGATGAAAATGGGTATTTGTATGAAAGGATAAGCTGGGATAAAGAAGAGTATGATAAACTTATGTGTGAAAATCTGACATTGAAAGATGTAAATGAATTCCTCACTAGTGAAATAAGTTTGCTAAAAGAGAAAGCTAATAAGTATGATGATTTGAATTTGAAGTATGATACCATTCATAATACTTAGTAGAAAGAAAATTATATGAAACAAAGCATAACATGTTATTTGTTGTATATGTAACACCCCATTTTCAAGAAAACCTACATTGCATATTTTATAAAATTTCTTTTATCATTCAAGTATAAATGATTTAAGTGTGAGTTCTTATATTACTTAAAGTTATGATTTACAAAGTACATTATATTTGATGATCTTAAAGATTTTATGATAAATATTTTCTTCGAGATTTTAAGGGCTTTTACAATATTGCTCACGGAGAAAACCGAGCTCACTCCCAACTCACTTGATGCATGTGAATAAAAGTAAAAAGATAAGTTTAAATGGATTAAAACGGTAATAGGTTTAGATGCTAGACATATTTGTTGTGTTATGAATGCTCTTGTTTAATGAATTTTTACGTATGATTTTTATATGACTTTATGTGATAAAATATTTTGCTTAAACATGCATTCCTAATTCATTATGTGTATCAAAATATCTTCTCATTACACAAGTAAAATCATATGATAATTTGTCTTCTTGGTAATGTAATTCATCTAGTAAATATAATTTGTATAAACTTTGTTATGTAGTATAAATTTTACTCTCTTTTATAATCATAAACACACAGATATATGTATGTATAAAATTTACATATGTAAGATCAAATAAGAAGAAAAAGAGAAAAATGAAAGAAAAGAAAAGGGAGTAATATAACATAAGTACAAACATTATATTTAAACAATGGTTATACTTAAAAGCATGCCACCTCCTACTAAACCTCCTACACCTCCTACTATAATTTATTCTAGCTATTGATGCATCAAATTTTAAAAAAAATAATAGAAAAAAAAACGTTTAGCAAGCTTAGAAGAAAAAAAAACAGCAACTAAAAAAAGCACACTTTTCTCCCTTGCAACCTTGAAGGTATTTTAGCTTTAACCTTCTAATTTCTTATTTAAATTTTGATATTTTCTGACTTGTAGCATATAATAGAAGTTCCAAAGATGTTCTTTGGAATTTGGTTGGGAATTTTCAGCTTATAATGTTCACTTGAATGTATAAAATGTTTGTTTCTATATTGGAATTCAACTCTATGTCCTGCTTCTCTGTTCTGTAACTCTCTGAAACATTTAGAAATCAAATTAGGCTAAATATTTTTAACACATTGTAATATATGAATTCAAGAACATCTATGTTAATTTACTATTATTTTTCAAACATAGCCCTGTTTTGTACATATTTACCTTGTTTTTAGGTCTAATTAAAACCCTTTTTTAGAATTTTGTACTTCGATTTCAAAACTGATATTTTACAATGTTGTAATACAGATTCTTATAGACAGTTAGAAATTTACCATGTAATTTTTACAGTCTTGTACGATTTATGATGATTTTTACAAAAAAGTCTGTTTTCAGCATACACTATGTCCTGTTTTCTACCAACTTAGAAAGTTCATAAATAATTATGTAAATCTTATTTTTAGTTGATATTTTTATATGTTATACTTGAATATATTGTCTGATTTCTGTAAAAATATAAAAGTATTTCATTAATCCTATAAGGTTTTTAGGGTTTGCAATATAGACTGATTTTGAGCTAAAATTCAAGTGAAAAACATGTTTAGTATTTCATTTTTAATTATTTATATATATATATATATATATACTTTAAAACATGTGTATTTTCAGAATATGATAGTTGAGCCTAATATGTGGTTATTTAAATATTCTTGTGATTTTAGGAGTTATCTATAAATTATTAAAATTGTTGTGACTTTGTGTCATTTTATGCATAAAATTGCTAGTTTAAGTGCTTAACAATTTTATAATAAGTATGATGATGTATTCTATATTCTAAATCTCACTTCAATGAATTTATGTATGATCTGATCATCTTTATAATTTCATATAGGAATACAATCTATATTAAATGAAGTATGTTTAATATATATAATTGAATGAAGGTTATGAAATTTAGTTGATATATGCTTTTAGAGTGATTTATTTTCCTTAAGTGATTACATGGCTATGCTTTAGGTTAAGATAACCTAGATATAAGATACTCATGAGCATGTTATATGAGTTAATAGACTAAACAGTTAAATGTATCAAGCGTAGTTTGAGACGATCGGTGACTCCGGAAGCTATCCTCGCACAATTAATTTGCAAGTGGGTAACTTATACTCTCTATTATGTATTGATAATTGAATTAATAAGTTATGTATGAAATCTACGGCTGAAGCCCGTAGTTATAACCGGTAGGTACTTCCCTACTCGGCGACGACCAAAAGGCCGAGAGTGTCTGGTTTATGAAAGCAAGGTTTAGTGGGCGAGCGACACCCACATTCTTTTATGTTATTGTATGGTCCAAGGTGAGCATACCCGAATGACATGTAGTACTTGCTTAATTGTTCAATCACTTCAATGTATTAGACAATAAAGTTATCCCACTGGGATCCCTCTTCGGAGGTGTCTCATGATGCTGTTTTTTATATTTTTTTCAGGTTTGGGAGACGATGACGTGAACGTGTAGCAGGCTGGGCTGACCTCTCACTATCCCTTTAGAGTTGTTATACTAGAATAATGTTTCCTTTTGAGAACAATATGTTGTTGAAATATGTATAGTATGATAAACAATGGGCCTAAACGTATATCCTATAATATATATATATATATATATATATATATATATATATATGTATAGTATGTTTTGTTGTGTTAATTCATGTAGGTTTTTGGTTCAAACATTTTACCTAGATATGTGGGTGAGGCACGAGTAGACACGGTTTATAGTTGGATATATATGTATACATGTTAAGTTTTTAATAAAAAAAAATATAACTCTCATATCTTCATTTTAGTCTTCCGATATATATTAGAAAGTAATTATGATATCTTTAGTTTCTCAATAAGGGTGACGACCTATTTCCAATTAAAGGGGATTGGGCCGTCACTATATATCTTCTAAAACCCGTGAAAAGATGCAAGAACAATTAAGACCTCTAAAGTTTAAAGATGGTATAGGACAAACTGAATATACAAATGATAATAAAACAAAAGAGAAAGAAGTTAAATTTGTTAAAAGCAATATATCTTTCTCGAAGAAAGACCAGGGAATTAGCATAAAAAGAAAAAAAAAAGTCATGCATGATGTATCATCTCATCTAAGTAAAGAAGATAAACAATCTGATGATAAGAAAAAAAACATGTAAAACTTCTCCTAAGGATAAAAAGAAGACCAAACATGTCCATAAAGTAAAATTTGCATCTAAACATGTGTCTAAAGAAAAATATGGAGTAAGACAAGATTACTTTAAATCAATTGGAGTAAAATAAATCTTGGTTCCAAAAGGCTCGACTGTTAAGCCCTATAGACCCAAAATTCAAAAAGGTAACTAAACTATAATCTGTTTTGCAGACTTCGAGCTCAACTGAAAAAAGAAGCTCATCCGATGAAGAAGTCTGGTATATTGATAGCGGGTGCAGTTGACACATGATTGGAAGAAGAGATCTGCTCTTCGAATATAAAGAAATAGATAGACCTCTTGTGACATTTAGAGATAAAACCAACGGTGAAATCAAAGGAATTGGCACTATCTACAAAGGAAAAAGGAAGATCTAAGATGTTTTCTACTTCAAATGATTAAAGTTTAATCTACTCAACAAAAGCCAATTCTGTGACAGGATTTGAAGTAGCGTTCTATATTCACAAGAAGAAGACCAAGTAGATCGACTAACTAGAATTAGACAAAATATTATCTACATTACTGACTGGAAGACTGGATATCCTAACACATGTTTTGTAGCCAAAGGAACAAGTGAAACAAGCTGGCTATGACACAAAAGGTAGAATCATGATCTCAACTTCAAGACCATCAACAAGATTGCCAGAAGTTGAAGGAAAACAAGTGAAGTCATTCGGCAAAGCCAAAAGTCAACTTGGAACCAGCAGTGTCTTGCAACTCTTACTCATGGATCTATTTGGACTAGTAACCCCTCTAAGTGTGAGCGGAAAAAATGCACTCTAATTGTTGTCGATGACTACCCAAAATATACATGGGTCATATTTCTACTAAAGAAGAGTAAACCCTAATCAAAGCTGCCAGAGCTTCTCAGAAGAATTCAGAATGAAAAGGATATGAAAATTTTGAAGATTCCATCAGATTGAGGAACGGAGTTCATAAATCACATTATATTAAAATTTTGCGATGACTCCTGTATTACACATGAGCTATCTGCAGTCAGAACACCTAAAAATATGAAGTTACTGAGAGAAACAACAGAACTCTTGAAGAAACTGCGAGGACCATGATAGCAAAGACAAGTCTATATAAGAGATTTTGGGCTAAAGCTATTAACACAGTTTGCTATACTCAAATAGAAGCATGATCAACAAATACCATGATAAGACACTCTATCAAGTTTGGAAAGGAAGAAGAAGACCTGGCATTTCTTACTTCCACGGTTTTGGATTGAAATGCTTCATCCTAAACAATGAAAAGGAACATCTGAAGACGTTCGACACAAAATTAGATGAAGGAATATTCCTTGGTTACTTTTCTGAAAGCAAAGCCTACAGAGTAATATTGATCCATACATTTTATGTTCGATGAATCATCATATGTTAACAAAGCTATTGAATTGAAAGAAACATGGTATACAAAAGAAGACTTGCAATTTGAAGGAAGATCCAAAATGCCAACATACATTGAAGTCCTTAATCCATGGATCAACTTCAATTTAGAATGAGAAGATGATCAACCCTCGACAACAGTTCAAGAAACTCAATCAAGAGAGCAAACAACTCAAACGCCTGTTCAAACACCTATTGATGAAGAAAATAGTGCAGAGAGATCCAGAATAGTGGGAACGTATTATTGGTGAAATAACTCACATACCATGTGATCTATATCAACGATCAGCTGAAGTAACTCCCCATACTCAAGGTGAAACCTCTGAAAGAAGATATCAAGCATCTCAAGCTGAAACATCAGAACGAATAGATCAACCAATGTCTTCTGAGCAAAGAGAAAGCCATCCAAATCAACTATGGTTAAGGGCACACCTTTTAAGTCAAATCATGGTAGATCTGAGTCAAGGTATCAGAACTCGACTTGGACTTCAAATAGAAGAAACCATATTCTCTTGCTTTCTCTTTCAAGTTGAACCAACAAACATTGAAGAAGCCCTAAAAGACTCAAACTTGATAGCCGCAATGCAAGAAGAGCTCAACCAATTTGAAAGAAATCAAGTTTGGGAACTTTGTCAGTAGACTGATGCATAAAAAAGTCATCGGAAAAAGATGGGTCTACTAATATAAGTTAGATGAGTCTACGTCGATGACATTATCTTTGGATAGACTAACAAAACTATTTGCGAAAAATTCTCTCAACTGATGCAAGGAAAGTTCGAGATGAGCATGAAGGGAGAAATGAATTTCTTCCTTGACCTACAAGTTCGTCAACTTGAAGATGGAATTTTCATTAATGAATCTAAATACGGCAAAAAGCTGATTTACAAAATTGGTTTACAATCAAGCAAAACTATGAAGATATATCTTAATACTTCACTAAAGCTAGATCTTGATGGATAAGGCACAAGTGTTGATCCAACATTATACATAGGAATCATAGACTCTCTACTCTACTTAACAGCTAGTAGACCTGATATCACCTTTGCGGTTAGAGTATGTAAGATTTCAATCCAATCCTAAGAAGAGTCATTTAGTAGTCGCGAAAAAGATATTAAGATATCTCAACGGAACAACAAACATTATGTTGAAGAATAAATCTTTTTATTCTTAATGCAATATTTGTACATAATTAGTTGCATGGCAAACTTGGTAACTAGTTGTCAGTTCCAATTTGTTAGGAGTGTTTGTTTGGTAAGTTAAGGAAAATCAGGAGTGATTGATACGCTCATTTCTTGTATATATACAGATGTACACCACACCAATTGTATAAGGAAAATTATTCTCCCAATACTCATACGCAGTCTCTCTTTTTTTTGTTCAAGTTCTGGAGTTTATATTTTCAACCTTAAATGGCTTTCATCTTATTTTTCAGCACATTAGTCTATAGTATCCTCGAGAAGAAAATCTCAATTTAAAAGGTACTCAAATGCTGACTTTGGTGGAGTTGAGTGGGTAGAAAAAGCACAAGCAAAACTTGTCAATTTTTTGGAAATAAGTTAATCTCTTGGTTTAGCAAGAAGCAGGACTCTATTGCTACCTCGACCACCGAAGCTGAATACATTGCTGCTAGAAGTTGTTGTGGACAAATTCTATGGATCAGACAACAACTAAGAGATTACAACATCATTCTTAAATAAGTTCCTATCTTCTGTGACAAAATTAATGCTATCACGATCACTCCAAATCCAGTTCACCACTCAAGAACAAAGCAACATCGATATCAGACACCATTTCATCATAGACCATGTTGAAAAGAAGGACATCAAGTTTGAGAGAGTATGCACTGAAAAGCAAACAACTGATGGGTAAAATGCGTCGGCCCCTTTGTGATTTGGAAATGTTATGTTGGTTCCCCCTCTGTTAAAAGAATGTCAACATTTATACCTGTGATATGAATATGTCTGTGCGAAATCCCCTATTCCGTCAAACTTAACGAGAGTGTGCATCACTCACCTCATGTGCGAATTGTGCTTGATTTTGCACATTTTTTGACTTGCTTATTGACTTTAATACCCCTTACTTGCATATAAGATGATATCTATTGATTTCTTTCACTAGATAACATAGAATCACCCTTTTCACTTCAAGTTTTCTACTTTTTTTAATTATTTTTGTTATTTTGTTTATTATTACTATTTATGTGTAATATTTTATTTCACATTGTAAATTTTTAATTTATTTATTCCACATTGTAAATTTTGATATTTTGATCATGTGTATTATTTAGTTCACACACTTTTTTTTAATATTTTGCAACCTTAATTTAAAAATAAATTTATACTCAAAATATACTAACATCGATTTATTTTTTAAAAAAATTATATACGTATAAGTTATTTCTCAATAAATTTCAAAAATAATAAAATAAATCTTGGAAACAATAACATAAAAATATAGAATTTAAATTATTTACAAAAATCAAAATTCAAAGATTGTTCAATTCTCGAAAAAAACAAAGCAAATCTTACATTGTGAAAACTATCAAAGAAAATATTATAAAATTACAAATAAAATAGAAAAATTTACAAGCTATGAGTATATATATATATATATAATATATATATATATTTCATGAATTAAAATAATTTTAATAAATTTGAAAATTTGAAATTAGATTGAATTATGAAGATTATTAATGCATTCAAAAGAAGCCAATTAACATTGAAAAAATATATAAAACATTCCCACGATTAATAAATAAAATACAAAAATACAAATACTGAAATTAAAAAAAAAATCTAGATTAAAGAATAACTCTGAAAACTTCAAAATAAAAATAGAACTATTCAGATTTTTAAAATGTAATAATAATAATAATAATAATAATAATAATAATAATAATAATAATAATAATAATAATAATAATAATAATAATACAACGTAAATCTCAAAATTAAAAAAAATCTTAAAATAAAAAAATAAATACAAAATTACAAGACATATATTGAAAATAAACAAATAAAAGAAATTACATAATATTTAAATATTTATCTGAAAATTCAAAATAAAAAAAATTAATCTCAAAATTCACAATAATATAAAAATAATTTAATTAGAAAATTCAAAATAATAATCTAAAAATTCAAAATAATTCTTTGAATGTTTTATTTTATCAAAATTAATCTGAAAATTCAAAATTAAAATTAAAATATTAATATTGGTAATATAATTAAAAAAACAACTAACTAAATCTCAACTTATTTGGAAAATTATTTTAAAAGTTAATTCTCATATTTCTGTAAATGTTTATGTTTATCAAAATCAATTTTTAGATCCTTTTTAAATGTTTGGATTTATTATAATCAAATTTCAGAATTTAATTAGAAAATTCTACAATTATTTTTGAAAGTTTTTAATTATTACTTTGGTAAATTTAAATATTTATGATGATTAAATAATATTTTATTGTCCATATTTATGAAAAGATAAAAAGTATAAAGAAAATATTTAAAATGAAAGCAATAGAGTTAAATAGATATGAATTATTTAATGTACAAGGGTAAATTTGGAAAGTTAGTACAAAAATTAACACCATTAACACTTATTTGTTGGAAAGGGAGAGTGTGCGATATTTATTAAATCACACATGTAAATGTTGTCATTCTAATAACAGAGGAGCAACCAATGCAAAATTTCCAAAACACAAGGAGATAAGATATATTTTACCCAACGGCTGACATTCTGACAGAGGAGCTACATGAAAGCAGATTTATTGAGCTAAGTATGGAACTAGGTCTTCTGGATGCTAAGAAAGAGTAGAAGAGCCTGAGAAGAGACGACCAATAAAGTCAAAAGAGAGTGGAAGACCTACATCAAAAGGCTCAGTCTTCTTTATCAAACTCTTCACATTACACCCACGTCTCATGATCTCAACCTTCTCCTCAAAAAGTGGGAACACTTTTCTCAACCACTCACAATCAAAGATTTGAATTTTGTCACCTCTATAAAACTCTTTGGGCTCGTTTGGTTTGGAGGTTGGGTTTGACCTAGTTTGTTAAAAAATGTGATTATTTACTATTCATCGAAGACAAAAAAAAGGTGTTAATTTAGGTGTTTGGTTTGTTGGTTTAGGTTAGGTTTGAGTTAAATTTTGTGTTTGGTTTGAATGGTTAGATATTTTTTAGATTTGGTTAGCTTATAATCCTTTGTTTGGTTTTTAGGTTAGTTAAGTAAAAAATGTGAAATGCCCAAAATACCCCTCATTAGAGTTTCCTTTCTTTTCTCAATTCAAATTTAATATATATAATTTAATATCCCAAAATTTAATTATATATATTAAAAAAATAAAAAATTATTATATATATATAATTTAATATCCCGATATGAAATTATATATATATATATATATATATATATTAAAAGATTAAAAAATAATTTTATATATATATATATATAATTTAATATCCCAAAATTTAATTATATATATATATATATATTAAGAGATGAAAAAATAATTTAATATATATAAAAAATAATTTAATGTATATATAATTTAATTATTAATTTAACAATTATATATATATATATATAATTAAAAAAGCAAGGACATTTTGGTAAATAAATGAGGGGTACTGTTGGGCTTGTTTTAAACCCACCCAAATTGGTGGGTTTGTAAACCTGGGTTGTGGCCACCCTAATCAACCAGGTATTATTAAACTATCCAATCCTCCAGGCCCAATTTATAAACCAATCTTGTAACCCCCAAACCTAACGAGCCTTTCGTCTTATCATGTCAGAAATGTATCTCTACGGATTTGATAGAAATCAGAGCATTAAAATTTCTCAACTCTCTCTCTCTCACGCATGTTGCAAAAGATGAGAATCGATTGATCACTTTAGTCTCATCACAACTGTTAATCAAAGCCATCTATAATCTCTCATATATATCTTGATCAAGTGATCAGTTTTCTCCTTCACGCCATCTTGAAACTCCAAAGTCTTTCTTCCTCAAGCAAAGAACAGAGCGTACATCCCCCTGTCAAATCTCGAAGATCTGTCCAAGCAAATCATCTCAGAACCAATGTTGGATTTCGACACCCTCCTATCTAGAGATCCAGTTGAAGATATGGCAAAGTCTGTGTCAAACTTGAAGAAAATGTATCTAGAGAAGATGCTCACCGCACAACCGTCATTTCTACACAATGAAAAGGTTGTGGAATTCTATCAAAATGCTGTTGTGGATGATGTTAAAACATGCATAGTAAGTTGAGTAAGAGGGAAACCAGTTTCCATTAATGTTGATACTCTTGAAAGTAATTGGGGAAGAAGAAAAATATGCAAAGTTAATGTTTGCAGACAAAGAAAAGGATGTGACCTTTTCGTTTCTTATGATCTTACCCTGGGATATCATCACCTCCTGAAGATATGTCAAAAACCAATCATGGATAGGATTGGTGGTGATTGGTTTTGAAAATCCTGTTAACTTGGCTCAAAGATCTTGCTGCGAACTGACTTCTCTAAAATACTGAAGCAGTCTAAGTAGAAGAGACTACAATCTATCACAGAAAAGAAAATGGATATGTTATCCAAGAAGAAGAAATCAACTATACTAAAAAGAAAACAGCTGCAAAAGGAGAATCAAGCAAGAGAAAATCAAAGCAGTCAACTAAGAAACCCTCAACCACACCCACAGTTGACAAACCTATGGAAGAATAACTTATGATTAAAGAACAAAGGACATATATTATTGATGAAACGACTGAAGTTATCAGAATCATTTGTCAAATGATTGAAACCGCTCAAAGTCGACAGAAAAGTGATGCAGAGTGAGAGTAGAGTTGATTTGTATTTGGCGCGCTAGAGAGAGAGAGAGGAAGACGGAGATATGAAATAAGTGTGTGTATATATTGAACAAGATTATATATATATATATATATATATATGTATGTATATATTGAATTATACTTTTTCTTTGGAATATTGAAATAAAAAAAATTAGTAAAACATATAAGATCTAAAAGCAACGTAGCAATTTGGCAGGAAAAGTATATATTGCAATCGCTCTACATTTGTTATTCTAATGCCAATTTATATGTAGTTGGTAACACTACATATTTTTAGATACATTATAATCATCATTTATCAAATATAGTAAAATATTAATTTGGAAGGTGGAAGAAACAAAAAAAAAAAAAAAAAGTAAAAACCTAAGAGATAAACCTATCAATCAAAAAGTAACAAAAATAATATTTTGTTTGACATATTTTCTCCAATATTTAAAAATAATTTTAGAATGATAACTTCAAAATATAATTGATAAACTTCACATGTGTGGAAAAAAAAAACTAAAATTTGGAAATACCAAACATGACCTCAATTTTATGGATTTTAAGGGTTAATATTTTTTTTTTTTTATTCTTCTGAACGTGTATGTAGATATTGTTATATCGGTGGGTCAGTCGAGATACAAGATAAATACAGCAAGAATTAAAAGATTTTAATAGAATACTGGTTCTTGGTAGTTTATCTTCAATTAATAATTAATAATTCAGTGTTATGATGTTAAATATCACTGATGTAAAATGATATAAATACATACATCATATTTCTCACATTTATATACTATGCTACCTCCATTATAAAAAAATAAAAAAGAGTTTAGTTCCTGAATTTATTTGTTTCTGTCCCAAAAAATAAAAATAAAAAGTTATATTTTAAAAGTTGATTTTAGATTTAATTGCAACATATATAATACCCTTAAACATGCATTTTTTAACAATTGGAGAGGTATACGTTAAATGAAAAACTAGAGAGTCTTGACCAATTTAAAAGATCATTTAATGTAATTGAAATAACTGAAATTTCGGCTGTTCGATTAAGTAAAGGAAACTCAATGGAATTCGATATAGTTTTTAACAATTATTGCTAAATAATTGGAGAGGTATACATTAAATGAAGAGAGATCATGGATATAGTTTTTATAACTTTTTTTTTAAACGATCCAACCATATTGTATCTTTGTGTTCACTCTCTCTTCAAAAATAAAAAATAAAAAATTCGCATAAAAAATTTGAGTAAATTTACATAACAAAAAATCCTATTTACAATTGTTTAATTTTATTAACCTTTAAATCTTTTATTTATCTTCGAACATTTTTCCTACATATTAATGATCACAAAATTTTCAGAATAACGCTATAAATCAACAATCGTAATTCTTTTTATTTATTTATAATATGTATTATAATGAATGATAAACTAAATAACATTTAAAACACACCCAAATAGATATTCACTATTTTTGGGTAAAAAAACACATTTACATTTGTACTTTTATGTGGGGGGAGAATGTCGAAAACGTAACTTTACAAATGGATTCACAGATTTATGATTTATCGTAGCCAAAATCGCAGGGTAGTCAAAGCAACTAATGAGCAAAATGCAAAGATCATAACTGGAGTTTAAGAATGAATGAATGAGCAAAAAAAGAGATCACATTATTATACTTGTTTGCTATTGATGAAGTGCCCATGATTCCTCATCTTCTTAGCTTCTCTTTGCTGCAAATGTTTCAACGAAACGATGCTTAGATTTTGCAACAACTTTAGTCATTCATCCATCAAACCCAAACAGTAAATTTTTAGGTTTCAAAGATAAAATCACATAAACTTCACTCATGTGATTCTAGCACTTGTTTTTGATCTATTCATCTTCAATGCCTCTTTGTGGACATAGACTTAGAAAACCCAACATCTCTTACTTTCTCCTCTCAATATATCAATCCAGGTTATCAAACTACTCTACTGCAATATTGACAATCAAGATAACTAATTTGTCAACACCTTATTCAAGAACTTGCAATATCGACAAAGCCCAATACATTCTTGCCTGTCTAACGAAGAACTTTGCTATTGATTGAATATTGCCTTTTCATATAGATATAAAGGGAAATATAGGCAGAGAGAGAGAGAGGGGGGATAAACTTACTCAAATGTCTTGTGGAAAAGAACCTCGTGGAGCAAACTGCAAATGTGGTGACAAGGGGGAAACAAGGAAAACATTAGTTTGTAAGAGATTTGATAGTAGCAAACATATTGATTCAGAAGCTACATGTGCATGAGTTGGAATATTAAGGTTTTTGTGCAGATTCATCAGCATCCTTGAAGATGGAAGATTGCATCTGCAAGATAGAGTCCAACCAACCACACAATTGATCAATCATACAACAAAATCATGTAGGATTTGTGTGAGAGCATTTAGTGGATTTAACTCTAAAAGATGGATCAACCCATTATAAAAATAAATTTGAATTGTGGGTGGTGTTTAGGGGTGTGTGCATAAATTGGTTAACCGTCAGAACTGAACCAAAATTTTGTTCAAACTGAAAACCGAATCAAAATTTTGTGTGGTATGTATGTCTATCTAGGTATTAAATTTTTAAAAAAAATATATTCTTCCATTTTTCAGGTCAAAAAAAAAAAAAAAAAAAATGGATAAAAAAACCGAAGCCAAACCAAAATTTTGGGTTTAAACTGAAACCAAACCGACACAGTTCAATTAGGTATTCGGTTAACTGAAAATTCAGTTTGGTTCAGTTTAAACCATCTCAACAAAAATTATATCCGTAAAAGATCATTATATTATATAGTTATCTGATGAGTATTTGCTTGGTCAAAATAATAATGGGACATCCAACCCTTAATAACTTTTGCATTTTTTCAAATTTCTTGAATAAACATACAAATGTGTCTGTTATATAGATAAAATCATATATACATATATTATTCTTTATTTTAAGAAAAATAAAATACAACATTAATAGTTTTGAATATGAAATTAAATTCATACCTATAAGTTTTTATAGTCTTTCCACCTAAATTCATACTTCAAAAAAACAAAAAAGAGAGCTAGACTTTGCCACCTAAATTCTTGGGAGCTGTCGAGACAACCACCTCATCATCTCGACACCTCCACGTCTTGATCACGGAAGACACGATTAATGAACCTGGTGGTACCTCGTCATCTCGAGACCTCCACGTCTTGATCACGGATGACACGATTAATGAACCTGGTACCTCATCATCTCGAGACCTCGTCTTGATCATGGACGACACCATTAACAGACCTAGTTTTCCTCGACCGTCATTCCTTAAACGAAGCAACTGGAAATGCCTCGAGGCTGGCTTTCTCCAAAATCTCCTTCTGCCACAAAACGAAACCAAGAACTCGATCATGCGAAGCTCAAAAACAGCATAATACTATGATAATATATCGTATGAATGAATTAGCCAAGTTGTTGATTTACTTGTAACATTGATGTGATTCTCCCTGGACCGTCCTGATTCAAAGACACAAATAAGTATAAACACGTTGTCTAGATAAGTTTCGTTGTCGTTGCTAGAAACTTCCTCACCTCAAACTGTTTCTCCACCCATGTTATCTCCTCCCAAGAATTTGATTCTACTGATTTCCAAGCATTTGGAGCTTGGATTGTCTCGATATGTTGTACGATCCGAAGGCTATCTGGCAAACGTAAACCAAACTTAGACTAGATTTCTATCCAAGGCAAAAATGACTCAGAAACTTACTTGTTATGAATGCTTCGGTCCACAATTCACGGTTTGACCATGATGGTGCAACTTCTCGGAAAGGTATTCCAGTTTTTAAGCAGATGCTGCAAAAATGAAGATTTTGACACTTTTCATCTCGATATATTTTGCTTGAACAATACTTGACAGATATGACTTACTCCTGAATTACATGTCGTACAACTCCAGGAAGAACACCATCACTCAAGGGAGCGGTCTGAACTTCAATGAAATCGAAACTTTGTGATTCATTCTGCTCAATAGTGTCTTTCTCCTGCAAACAACCCATGGCAAACTTTGTATTGAACCAAAAAATATATATTATATAATACTCGAAAAACATGTCTTCCAACAAAAAGTTTGGTCCCAAGATATTGATACGATGATATTGGAATCAAATAATTCAACTTATAGAGACCAGAAGGTTCTCAAACCCTTGTTTCCACACCTCATTATGCAATTTATCCAATTCTTATCATAGATTGAGAAGAATTTCAAGAGCAAACTGTGGTAACTTTAGCTTGAATTTCCAGGGAACAAATGTAGGCGTTATTTCTACTGGCATAAATGGTAAAGCGGATCAATAGAAGAGCTTTAGAATTTGCCAAATACTTTATCCTTACGTGATAATTTCTAGCCTGTGAATGTAGGGAAGACTCGCATGTTTAGAAGACAATAGTTAAATACAAATCTCCACTTCGGAAAACCTTGCAGTTGTGAAACACTACCTAATTCTCATTGACATCACTTCCTTCCATTGACATTCATCAGTTTACAATAGTTTGCTAGTAGTTTCCAATTCTAGCCAAAATCAACAGATAACTGAATGAAATAAATCTTTTAGTGCAAGTATTCTACTCTTTTTGGATGAAACAAGATCTACGCTTGCAAAAGAGGCAACATGTCACTTAGTAAACTCAAGCCAAAAACACCAAAAAAAAAAAAAAATTAAAGAACATCCCTCACCTTGAGACTAACAACAAAAAAGTTTGTCAAACAGCCTTCCAAAATCCGTTCACCATCATTTGATAACAAAAGCTCAGTAACAGAAGGTGGCCTCAGCTTCTCCAAGTGCTTCCTTCGCCTATCTAGAAAAGCTATATCAAACAACTCATACACCATGAACATGTGAAAAGTGCATTGCATCTACACCTTCTCACAACCCACAGTAAAGCCTATCAAACTCATAACAACATTTGAAAAGTGATAAAATTCTAAATATCGAATTCCAAAAACCACTTTCCATAAACAATGCACTTGACTAAATCCCATTAGATTTCACAAACTTGATAGCAGAAAGATTAGATTTACCTGACCCAATCTGAATATTTCGCATTGGCAAAGTCTCTTCCACGGCCCACTACTGCCAAGCGCGCTGCATTGCTTCCAACACCAAACGCAGGAGGAACATATCCACCCACATGTAAATACACATCCAATACTTCATGAATCCTTCCCTCATCAAAATCATCCTCCATACGATTCAAACTCTCCCACTTTCCACTCAAAAGTGTCGTAAACGCCAATTCCTCCCCGAATTTCCTCTCTTTTACAACATAAGGCATCACTTTCCTCATAGAATCATTAACCAGACACCTAATTACTGAATCCCACATCACAGCACGACTCAAAAATTCCAACAATGGTAAACTAACATCTCCTGGCTTTTCGAACAAAAGCTTTGGATTGTCTTTCAACAACAATTTCAATGAATTCGATAGCCTATGCAGATGCCTATCCCAGAATAAGAGCTCTGAACCGTTGTTGTGAGTGCGAGTGGTTGTATACGCACCTAAATACAATACCCAATCAGTTTAATCATTCAATACACAATCTATCAAAGTTTCATAACCTTCAATTCTTCATTCATAATTGTTGTTGCAAAACTTTTTTAGGGTAGAAGAAATTCACCTGGTCGAGCTTCGAGAAAAGCTGCAACTGAAGGAGTGTCTGCTGCAGGTGAAACAACACCGTTTTTGAACAGAAATCTGTTGCCATGAGCCATTAGGTGTGTGAAATGTGATTCGTCTGAGAGATTGAAGGAAACAAGAGAGGAAAATCAATAGAACCAACATTAAATCTTCATTATTTGATTGAAATAACAATAGTTACAACATACAAATCAATTTTCATAATCTATCACAAAACACAAGCAAATCTTTGTAATTGGGATTAAATGTGTAAGAATGACATATCATACAAATCGAAATTATAAAAAATTTAAAAATCATTCCTAAATAGAAAACTTAGGAATTTGATGGTCTCTATAAAATAAAATGGCGGAACAGATTAAATGCAGCATGAATGACAGATTATACAAAATTAAAAAATAATTCCTGATTAGAAAACTTACGAATTTTGATGGGTCTCTATCAAGTAAAATGGCAGAACAATTTTTTTTTAACAAAAACTATGTTTTTTTTTTTTTTGATAGGACAAAAACTATGTTTTTATATATAAATAGATTGTATCTGGTTTTATTCTAAGTTCATAGGACATTTGTTTTACGTTGATAAATAAAAATGGCAAACAAGTTTATTAGACTGTTTATGGTTTCATTTATTATTGTGTCATCTCAATAATTATATTTCTTCAAATTTGTTGAACAAATAAAATTAGGAGATATGAAATCTCAAAAAAACTATTTTCATAATCTATCTCAAATGCAAAAAAAAAAAAAAAAAAATTAAATTAAATGCATATTATCGAAATCTATGCATGTGATCATAATTTTATCATTTTATGCACACCCAATAGTTTGCAAACGTAGATCTTGTTTCATCCAAAAAGAGTAGAATACTTGCACTAAGATTAATTTGATTGTCAGTTATCTGTTGATTATGGTGAGAATTGGAAACTACTAGCAAACTATTGTAAACTGATGAATGTCAATGGAAGGAAGTGATGTTAATGAGAATTAGGTAGTGTTACACAACTGCAAGGTTTTCCGAAGTGCAGATTTGTATTTAACTATTGTCTTCTAAACATGTGAGTCTTCCCTACATTCACAGGCTGGCAAATTCTAAAGCTCTCCTATTGATCCGCTTTACCATTTATGCCAGTAGAAACAACGCCTACATTTGTTCCTGGAAATTCAAACTAAAGTTACCACATTTTGCTCTTGAAATTCTTCTCGATCTATGATAAGAATTGGATAAATTGCATAATGAGGTGTGGAAACAAGGGTTTGAGAACCTTATGGTCTCTATAATTTGAATTTTTGGGACTCACTTCATCTTCAGTTACATATTTGATTCCAATATCATCGTATCAATATCTTGGGACCAAACTTTTTGTTGGAAGACATATGTTTTTCGAGTATTATATAATATATATTTTCTGGTTCAATACAAATTTTGCCGTGGGTTGTTTTTCGATTTCATGAATCACAAAGTTTCGATTTCATTGAAGTTCAGACCGCTCCCTTGAGTGATGGTGTTCTTCCTGGAGTTGTACGACAAGTAATTCAGGAGTAAATCATATCTGTCAAGTATTGTTCAAGCAAAATATATCGAGATGAAAAGTGTCAAAATCTTCAAAAATGAAAAGTGTCAAAATCTTCATTTTTGCAGCATCTGCTTAAAAACTGGAATCCCTTTCCGAAAAGTTGCACCATCATGGTCAAAGCGTGAATTGTGGACCGAAGCATTCACAACAAGTAAGTTTCTGAGTCATCTTTGCCTTGATTAGAAATCTAGTCTAAGTTGGTTTACGTTCGCCAGATAGCCTTCGGATCGTACAACATATCGAGACAATCCAAGCTCCAAATGCTTGGAAATCAGTAGAATCAAATTCTTGGGAGGAGACAACATGGGTGGAGAAACAGTTTGAGGTGAGGGAGTTTCTAGCAACGACAACGAAACTTATCTAGACAACATGTTTATACTTATTTGTGTCTTTGAATCAGGACAGTCCAGGGAGAATCACATCAATATTACAAGTAAAACAACAACTTGGCTAATTCATTCATACGATATATTATCATAGTATTATGCTGTTTTTGAGCTTCGCATGATCGAGTTCTTGGTTTCGTTTTGTGGCAGAAGGAGATTTTGGAGAAAGCCGGCCTCAAGGCATTTCCCGTTGCTTCATTTAAGGAATGACTGTCGAGGAAAACCAGGTCTGTTAATGGTGTCGTCCATGATCAAGACGAGGATGTCTCGAGATGATGAGGTACCAGGTTCATTAATCGTGTCGTCCGTGATCAAGACGTGGAGGTGTCCATGATCAAGACGAGGATGTCTCGAGATGACGAGGTACCAGGTTCATTAATTGTGTCGTCCGTGATCAAGACGTGGAGGTGTCAAGATGACGAGGTTGTTGTCTCGACAGCTCCAAGAATTTAGGTGGCAAAGTCTAGCTCTCTTTTTTGTTTTTTTGAAGTATGAATTTAGGTGGAAAGACTATAAAAACCTTTAGGTATGAATTTAATTTCATATTCAAAACTATTAATGTTGTATTTTATTTTTCTTAAAATAAAGAATAATATATGTATATATGATTTATCTATATAACAGACACATTTGTATGTTTATTCAAGAAATTAGAAAAAATACAAAAGTTATTAAGGGTTGGACATCGCATTATTATTTTGACCAAGCACATACTTATCAGATAACTATATAATATAATGATCTTTTACGGATGTAATTTTTGTTGAGATGGTTTAAACTGAACCGAACCGAATTTTCAGTTAACCAAAAATTGAAACCGAATACCTAATTGAACTGTGTCGGTTTGGTTTCAATTTAAACCCAAATTTTTGGTTTGGTTTCGGTTTTTTTATCTTTTTTCTGTTTTTGACCTGAAAAATGGAAGAATATGTTTTTTAAAATATTTAATACCTAGATAGACATACATACCACACAAAATCATACAAAAATTGAAAATGAACCGAAAATCTCCAAAATTAGAAACCAAAAATTTGATTCGGTTTTTGGTTTGAACAAAATTTTGGTTCAGTTCTGACGGTTAACCAATTTATGCGCACCCCTAAACACCACCCACAATTCAAATTTATTTTTATAATGGGTTGATCCATCTTTTAGAGTTAGATCCACTAAATGCTCTCACAAAAATCATACTCATCAATAAAATGATTTCTAATTGTCCATATTTAAAGTGAGATAAAAAAATTCCACCTCTTAACCCTTTCTATAGGTTCGTCTATTTTTATAGGAATTTTATAGATTTAAAGGTAAAAGATAGATTAATATCAATTGGAGTAAGACAAAAGTCATATACTCAGAACTTGAAATATGAAATTATCTCTTAAAACCTATAAAAGTGAGGTTATGTTAGTGATTTCCAATATTTTTTTTCATATACTTGAAGTTTATATTTTGAAGTTATCATTTTAAGAATATTTTAAAATAATGAAGAAAAGATATCAAACAAAACTAGGGATGTAAACGAGCCGAACCAAGCCGAATATCATTGGGCTCGAGTTCGGCTCGTTTGGTTTTGTTCGGGCTCATGTTCGGCTCGAGTTCGTTACAAACTTTAAAAATGGAGTTTTAGCTCGGCTCGACATCAAAATTTTGAGTTCAATATGGGCTCGAGTTCAGCTCGAACAAAGTTCGATAACAAGCTAAACGAACTCAGCTCGAGTTCGGCTCGATAAAGTTCGTCAAAAGTTCGAAATGGGCTCGAATACAAGCTCGTTTATTCAAAGTTGAATTCGGCTCGACAAAAGTTCGTTGGAAATTTGAATTGAGCTCGAATATAGACTCTATAGTTCAAGCTTGAGTTCGGCTCTTAGATTTGCAATCCTAGTCTCCACCAGTAAGCGATCATTGTATATGTTAGTCTATTACTCATTAGCTCAATTGTGCATACAATGGAGAGATATCTTTTATACTACTCGTTAGCTCAATTGCATGTAATCAAATGATCAGTTCACAATTATAGAAACAGGGTTCCAACAAAAATAAAAATGAAATAGTAAACCACAATATATGATAGTGATGGAGTGGTACATAAACTCATCACACATGAAGTTGTTTATCAATACACTCAATGCAGTATACACTATCTAAAAACATATTCACATGTATCTCCAGATATGGACAACCTTTTAATTGTCCCTAACCAGAAGGCAGAAATACACAAATGCACACACCTAAATACACAAATGCACACACCTCCACATGTAGAGTATCCAAAATTCAAAGATACACACATATCTACACATAGATGGAAATGAACCGTGAATACTGTATGCCTCATCAAATGTACTACCGACGAGATGATACCAAATACCTAACATAACTCGTCTCACCAGTCGCCCAATACTAAAAGGCAGATTGTATATGTATAGCAAGCGTACACTTAGCAATTTTTGTAACCCTCAGGCTATTACTATATATGTTAGTCTATTACTCATCAGAATCATACCTAAATCTCTCAATAGAAGAAAAATTAGATAATAAAGGTCCTAAATCATATAAAATTGCATTCGCCTATATTGCATAAGATCTTTGCAGTAAAATTTGAAATCATTAAATTAGGGCACTGAATCGTCAATTGACAAGACTGTTCTGTGTGAGAGAGAAAGAGAGGTATTAGCGGCGAACCTGCGGCGGCGGCGGGGTATTAGCGGCGAACCTGCAGCGGCGGCGATGAGCTCCAATTGATTTCGAACGAGGAGGAGTTGTATCGCGTTCCAGGTTCTACTTCTCTTTGTCCTTGTCCTCTATTACAACCCTCAGGCTTCTCGGTGTTTCCACAGGGGTAGAATTGTCAATTCAAATTTTATATTTTATTTTTTTGTGATATTAATTGAGTTTATTGTAAATTTCTAAAAATATTATTTTTGTGTAATAAATATAAATATATATGGTATATAATAATCTAACTTTGCTGACAAATATTTTCAATGATATATATGCCAAGAAATATTAATTGATATGTATATAATTAAAAAAAAGTATATGTATCAATTAAATATCATGTCTTTTGAATTATTTATTTCGAATACACATATAAGTTCATGAGTAACACTCTTGTGCACAAATCCAGATCGGTGCACAACAAATACTGTTATATTATATGAGTAATACTGTTAAAACTATATATAATATAACAGTACCACTCATATAATATAACAGTATTACTTCATATATAATATAATAGTATTGTTGTGCACAAATTTGGATCTGTGCACCTTGTGCACAAAAGTTTTTGCCAGAGTTCATTATGGTTTATTTTTCAAATCAATTAGTTATTCAATAATTAATTGAGTAATATGATATCAAATAATTATTTATGTTACAACTAATTTTGAATTAAAACTATATAAACTAATGAATTTGTTTGAAATCTAAAATATCTAAATTGTAGAAATTTTGACTTAAAACAGTTTTTGCAAAATGTAATACTAATTTACAAGCTATATTTTTCAAAATCAGTATTATTGATCATAATATAATAATTATATAATTAATATATACACACACATATAATTGTAGAGTATACCATATATACCTATTTGAGTTTGTAAATATATGAATAATTAAATGAATAAAATATATGATATTATTGCAATGCACGTTCACATTAAATTTTTTCTAATTATGTTTCATATAAATACATGATATTTTGGTATATACATACATTATTCTTATATAAAGATTTTGAATTTTGATACATATATAAATCTGCACATGTTTATGGTTTGATATCTTTCTATAACATATCATTAATATATTTTAGGTGATTAGAAAACTAAGTCCGATCTATTTTCAAAGTTTAAGCATGTTGAATTCGATCTTGAAAATGTATGAATTTTCTATATTTTTTTTCATATTCAAAATTAAATATTATTTGTTAAGGGTTTATTTATTTTGATTTTTGATTTTTTTTTAGATGGTAGAATATGGTGATGAGGTTTCCAATCTCGAAAAACCACTTTTGAAGTATGGTGATAATGATTATATCAAAATTACAACATTTTTTGTATCGACTCTTTTTTACTTATTTTTACACCTTTTTAAATTAAACTACAGAATTTAAGATAATTGATCTATATATTTGTTCAAAAAACTTTTGTAAATTGAGAAATTTTGACTTTAAGGCATCTGGAAAAAAATTATACAGTTTTTTTAATGGTATGTTGAAATTAAATTTTTTTTTATTTTGGATTGTATAAAATTTTGATACTCATTATGAATATATTATTAAGCATATATTTGTATAATTATTTTAAAGACCAAAATGCTAAATTATTGTGTTGATCATGGGATTATACTTGAAACATCAATATAATTATACTTGAAGCATTATATCTTTTATATTAAGATAATATATCATTGGTAAATTGTATCATTAATATCAAAATTTCAAAAATTTTCAGAAGACATAGCGAACAATATATTAGAAATAAGTAAATTATATTGAATTTAATTATTAATATGTTTATATTTTAAAATGTAATCTTTATATATATAAAAGTAAGACCAAAAGTACCACATGTCATTCATACAATGTTTGCACATTTAATTCTTTCATTAAGTATTTTTTTTCCTTTTTTTAGATAAATTTTATTTTAATTTTACAAATTAAATATATACTACCTACAATTTTAAAGTTAATTAATGTGGCTATTTAATGATATTGATTTAATTATATTGATAATAGACATTAGTAAATAAAAAGTGAATTTTAATTAAATTTCTTAAAATAACACATGATAGATTCAAATATATAAATCATTTATAAATATCAAAATTGTTTAATTTAGTTTTTTTAGAGAAAAAAATTAAAAATTAAAAAATAAAAATAAAATGGTGAGTTGATTAAGAATGATTATTCACTTATCTTTATATATAAAAAAAATTATAATTATATATATAAAAGTGAGACCAAAAGTGTCACATGACATTCATACAATGCTTGCACATTAAAAAAATTATTTTAATTTTACAAATTAAATCTACAATAACTAGAATTTTAAAGTTATTTAATGTGGCTATTTAATGATGTTGATTTAATATTAGACATTAGTAAATAATATATGCATTTTAATTAAATTTCTTAAAATAACACATGATTGATTCAATTAAAGAAATCATTTATAGATATCAAAATTGTTTAATTTATTTTTTAGGGAAAAATATAAAAATTAAAAATTAAAATAATGTTGGGCTTATTAAAAATGATTATTCACTTATTATAAATGAAATTAAATAGTTTTTGTTAATATGTGTTCTATTTATATTTTTTCTTATATAACTAATATTTACATTATTTTATTTTTATTAAGTTTAATTTAGTTTTCTTACATCCATGTATTACATGGGCCTATACTAGTAGATCAAATAAAAGTTTAACAAGTAAATTAACAAGAGGAAAAATTGATTTGGTGGTAGTATAACTTATTTATATGATAGGAGATTTTGTGTTCGATTCCTATCCATAATATTTTGGATTGGTTAAAGATTATTTTCTGATTACTAATTATTAATTAATTGTATTTATCTAAATTTCAAAAACATATAAAATTCATAATCACATTTAAATAAAATATATTCTGATTACTAATTATTAATTAATTGTATTTATCTAAATTTCAAAAACTTATAAAATTTATAATCATATTTAAATAAAATATATAAATGAATAGAGTCGCGAACTATAAACTATCTCACTTAAAAATTAATTGTATTTATCTAAATTTCAAAAAATTATAAAATTCATATCATATTTAAATAAAATATATAAATGAATAGACTCGTAAACTATAAACGAACTCATTTAAAAATTAATTGTATTTATCTAAATTTCAAAAACTTATAAAATTCATAATCATATTTAAATAAAATATATAAATGAATAGGCTCGTGAACTATAAACGAACTCACTTAACAATTAATTGTATTTATCTAAATTTCAAAAACTTATAAAATTCATAATCATATTTAAATAAAATATATAAACTAACAGGCTCATGAACTTTAAACGAATAGGCTCGCGAACTATAAACGAACTCACTTAACGAACATGTTCGCGAACTATAAATGAACATGTTCACGAACCTGTTCGCGAACCCACTAAATGAGCATGTCCGCGAACTATCGAGCCGAATATGTCTAGGCTCGAGTTCGGCTCGTTAAGCTTAACGCACGATCTCGAACGAATATTTATCTAACCAAGCCGTGAATAGTTCGCGAACGGCTTGGTTTGTTTACGTCCCTAAACAAAACATTAAATTTGTGACTCTTTAATTGATAGTTTTATCATTTAGGTCTCAAATTAAAAAAAATCTTTCAAACTTCCAGATTGATATTTTACTATATTAAGTTCGAAATTGATAAAATGCCATATTTAAATAAAATGATGATTGTAAAGTACCTCAATATGTAGCGTTACCAACTACATATAAATAAGCATTCAAAATAATAAATTTAGGGCTCGTTTTGTAGAGGGATGGGTTTGTAGCACATTGGACAAAAATGTGTGATAACACTATTCATAAAAGACAAAATAAGGAAAATTTACATGTTTGGTAGGTTGGTTTCGAGGTGGGTTTAGGTCAAATCTTTTGTTTGGTTTGAGTGGTTATATTTTTTTTTATTGGGTTAGGATGCAATTGTATGCTTAGAAAGTGGGTTTTGATGTGAATTGTCCAAAATGCCCTCTCAAGTAAAAAAATAATTTTACCACCCATGTTCAACTAATTCAATCCAAATAAAATTAGGGCAAAATTGATCGACACATTGGGGACAAGCCTGATGCAATATGGTGGAAACGGCGAGCTGAAGGCGATTTGGGCACGAATAATCTGGGAAAGCGTGAGGTTTGCATCTTGAACGTACATGATCTTCCGAAGGAGCCAACAACTCATACAATCGGCTTCTTGCGATTTGGCAAGGAATATTTTGAGAAAGCGGTAGGTTTGGGAGGCCGCACCAGTTTCTTTTACTGGAGGATGATCAACTCATACAACCGAATGAGATGATGGTTATGAACCTGAGATAAGTTTTCCCCAACGAGCTATGTAGGTGTTCAATTTGTTGAAGAACCAATCGTGAAAATGAATAAATTTGACAACAGTGCATTCCTTGTGTGTAGATCAAGCTAGGATTCTCTGTTTTTTTTTGTGTGGTTAGAGGTTGGGTTGAATACAATGTCGAACAGGTATACTACTGCATCCATTTACAATGTTTTGTGTTCGATTATAATAGGAAATTAATGGTTTGAGCTGCAATTTGAATTTGTGTTTGGTAGTTTTTGGTATATTGAAATACAAAATCGATAAAGAAATAATTATGAGAGGATTTGCACTTGTATTTTTTGGTGAATGTGGCTGAGGGTTTTAAATTCATTGAAGATTGTGATAATAATTTCTAGTATGTTTGACAGTAACATGCAATCCAATTCTTTGTTAATCGTTGCCTCAATTACATGCAATATAGACTAGAATTTAGCAATTGGAAGCCCGTTGTTGGCTTGATTTTGCGTTGCCAAAATTCATACAATGCTTTTGTAGTTCGTACTCAACATACTATCAAACCGATAGAGGTGATTCACAAAGCCACGATGGGATCTTCCGTTGCCGACACGCGATCCCGATGCAAACCCAACTATCGTGCACAAAGAGAAACCCTATGAGGCGTTTCATGACATGTCCTCTTCACGGGGTATGTGATAATAAGCATTTATTTTTTCAACAAGATCATATGACTGTTGGATTATGGTAAAGTTTATTGTTGAAATTTACATTCTTTAACTGTTGTCTTTTGTGTTTCATGACAGAGAGAACGTTGCGGTGTATTCATTTGGGCAGAGCCTCAGCTTGAAGGGCATGCTAGGGACGTCACACTTCAATGCGTCGATAAAATTGATCGCTTGAAGTCGGAACTAGCCATCACAAAAGAAAGGCACGTAAGATATAAGAGGTTCACAAGATTTGTAGTCATTGTGTGTGTGTTAGTTATTCTTTTATCGTTAATGATGTGAAATTCGACTAAATGCGACGGTGTGTAAGTGACTAAAGCCTTGTCATGAAGAAGAACCTCTAGTTTTCGTTGCAAAGTTCCGGAAAATATTGGAAAGTGGAGTTGTCGTCATGAAGACCCATTTTGTTCCAAATAGTACTTCTCAATTGTATGAATAAATGAACAGTACATCTTGCGCATAGTAGTAATGGCAGATAGTGTCTTTTCTTCTATAATGTGTTGAAGTGTATTTTGCTAACATTTGCCAAACACCAGAGATAACAAGTTCATGGTTAGTAGTCGAAATCTTCCTGTTGTAATTGTCTTAACATCACTGATCGTTTGTAATTAAATGCAAGTAAGGTTTTGAATGGTCATTTCACTTGTTGGTATTTGGTATAAAGTTTTAACAGATAGATAGAAACTTATTTGGTGTTTTCGATACGTTTAGCTATCATTTACTAAACTGGGTTGGGTTTTATTTACGAATGTCAATTTCTTCGACACAATAAAATGATGTGCTGGTATTTATAATGGTAAAGGTTCTGTTACAAATTTGAGTAGGTGTCTTCAATAATTAAAGGTTGAGCTTAATATTTTTAGTGACAGGTGCGATGCTAAAACTTACATAGAACTATTTGCAGCCTGTGGCGAAAACTTGACAATGAAATGTGGAAGGATTAGTAAAACAACAAAACTAAGTGAAGATAAAACATGATGACGATGAGACTCCAAGTTGTGCCTAAAATCATTGACTGGAATACCGTCAGATGCCAATAGTTCCAAATGTTAGCTTAAGTATTCACACTCCGATCACCAATAATAGATACCTAGAAGGATTCAACTGTGCAAACATTAGGCAAAATAAGAGTCATGCCACACTGTAAGTTTTAATCCAAATTCCTCGTTCACTACAAGCTTAAGAATCCACAGGGTTGTTAATTTGCATGCCGGGATGGGATGCGTCCTATGCATGATCACCTGACGATCCCAGCCGTCCAATGCCTCCGAATCAAACGGCTCATCCTTTATGATGAATGGCAAATTCGAGGCCGACCATACATCCTCGAACAGCATCTCACCGGGATGGTGTGCTTCGACAATCATCATCCACGATTTATAGTTGGGGAATCCGAGCTCCCTAAACAGCCTCTGTACCTCGTTCTCCTGAATACAAAATATAGGAGCAATCAGCAAAACATGATATTCGCTAGTAGATAAGAGTCAGGTACAGTTATTTATCGGTTATTTTCACAGTTAAACCTGGACTTATATAATTAATGTGTCAATCAGAATTAGAGAAAATAAAGTGAATGTAGTAGGGAGTGTGAGAGGGGCGACCAATACCTTGCCTATACTCTGCCAATACTCAACCGATACATAAACCCTGTTCTTGCGAATATTGTACTTGACTCCGGTGGTATTGTTCATGAAATTGATGAACTCTCTGTAGACTCTAATGTTGTCGAAAATGAAGTTCTTGACATTGTGGATGTAGAAGCGCTCGTCCCCTGTTTCTACCTTCAACTCATGGGCCAAGCTAGTTATAGCGCTTATGAAAGTGAGGAAATCGTGCACAGCGCGATTGTGGCATACTAACTTCAACCGCCATATCAGCAATGTCACCTGCTCGTGTGTGAAGTCCTTGTAGAAGCAATCCAATTCGCTATGGCACCTTGGCATTTTCCTATAGGCATGTTTGTAAATAGAATGTATAATTAGTACGATAATTCAAACCGATTTGAAATAACAAAACTAGCATGATGGCATTAACAAGCATGATTGATGCGTACAACAGATCACACAAGGGTGTGTAAGTCGGTTTTACGAAGTTATCAACAAGACGTCATGTAGAATGTATAAAAATCTTACATCTTTATAACAAATTAAACAGGACATTGTTCGGACTCTGAATAAACAAGTAGGATGATTACTGAAATCATATCTTAATCATGGCCATGTGGATGTGTCATGCGTTAGAAGTGGCAAAGTGTTATTGATGCACATCAACGTTTTACTCACAATGCATTTTGTATGACAAACATTCAAAAATGTGAAACGAAATATCGATACACTATTTCCTCGGTGCATCTTTTGTTAGATATATTTATATATATGCAGGATACCTTCGGAATAATGTAGCACGAGCCTAAATTGTGATTTTGCTTTGGAACTTTGGATTTGATTTTAACCCCCCTTTTAAATAATCTAGCAATATTGTAACTAGTATGGACGTGCTTTTGTTTCTGTCACGCCCCAAAATCTTTTAGTCAAAAATATCAGAGTTTTACTTGCGGGCGTGAAGAAAGAAGGGGAAAAAGACGTGCATGAAATAAAATAGAAATCCTTTGAAAGAGATGGGAGACGATTTTACAAATACAAAACCCTCGGCGTCTAGCCGAAATAAAATCATTTTACATAGCAGCGGAAAAACATCAGGATCCTTTACAAAGAAGAAGAACAGTTTTCTTTTACAATCGGGCAACATATCTTTAAAAAGGTAAAACCGGAAGATGGACTCGGCTGATAGGGCACCCCTCTCTCTACGCGTCAAGATTCTCTTCTTCTCCTGTAGTGTGAGTACATGTGGGGGGTGAGTGCGTTGAATACACTCATGGTGAATACTTTCTTAGCTTAAGCAGGTACACAAATCAAACATATATAACGCACAGCACATAATTCGGTTCTTTAATGCCACCCAGCTCATGACTCACCAAAAGGACTCGCAGCCTAATGGGCACAAGCCCATAACTCACTAGTGGACACGAAATCCAAAGGATACCCTACAAAATCTCAGGTACGGGTATCACCCGACCCTATATAATCTTAGGTACAGAATCTCAGGTACGGGTATCACCCGACCCTACAGAATCTCAGGTACGGGCATCACCCGACCCTACAGAAGCTCAGGTATCCGATGGACACAAATACCAGCACTCTCCCACAGACACACAACCCAAAGGACACACTAACCAAAAGCATATGAACACAGCATTTATGGTTTAACAATTATCCCCCACAACACATAAGCACATAAAGTTCAGCAATAACACAGAATTAGGGAAAACTGTAATCATATAAGGGTTTAGAGGTTACCCCCACACACATCATATAATTTCCACATTTATCTCAAAACATATGAGTTCACATTTCATAGAGTTATTAGGGTTTAGAGTTTACCCCCACCTTGTTCGGTGGTTACCACGTGAGTTGCTAGTATCAAAGACTTGGTATCTTGATTCCCACTCCAACTGATACCAACCCAATGGATGGCCTACACAAATTTACAATATTTCTTACATCATTAATACGCTTAAAACTTATATTTAAAATGTATAAAGATAGTCGTAGAGAAGAATCATTCGATAGAGACGAGACGGATCGATAGATCAAGAGATTGAGGTTGAAGAGACAAGGGAGAAAAGATCAGTTCAGCAACTGATATGATAGAGGAAAGGATTAGGGTCGCTACGGAAAAAGAATGAGCTCGATCGGAGTTGAAACGAGCTCGAACGGAGCGTTTTAATATTGAAGGGTATTTTGGTAATTTTGGTCAAGGGTTGACTTTGACCGGGACCCCCGACTCCCGGTCGACCCGACGTACACAAAGACTCGGTTCGACGTGTGAAAATACTTGACGGTGCGCGCTCGGCGTGCACGACGGCACCCGGCGCGCACACAGGATCCCCGTCGCCCGTGCCCGCGCGTGCACCCCGCGCGCGGCACCCCTCGGCGTCTCCCGGCGCGCACCCCGCGCGCGGCACCCCTCGGCGGACTCGGCGGTTTTGCGCACCCGTGCCCCCGCGCGTGCGCTACTCCCATCGCCCATGCGCGCTGGATCCCCGGCGCCCGTCGCGCGCTTGCAGCTCCCGTCGCCTCCCGGCGTGCACACCCGGCGTGCCCAGCAGCACCAGCCACCACCACCGGCGGCGGCCTCTCCGGCGACTTTTCCGGAGACGGCGGCGGCGGCTCCGACGACTTTTCCGGCGACGGCGGCAGCGGCTCCGACGACTTTTCCGGCGGCGGTTTCCGGCGGCGCTCCGACGGAAAATAAAAACGTAAAGGAAAAGAAAAGAAAGAAAACTTACGTGTTCGCGTCACGAGCGTCGCTCGGGTCGTCGGCTTTGAAAACGTATAAGTTTTGAAAATTATGAGCCCCTATTTATAGATTTTGGAAATTACCTTTTTACCGTTGGAAAATTACTATTTACCAAAAATATCTTAATTTACCTTTCATTAAAATATTATTTTTATTTTTACCTTTCATCAAAATTTTACCCTTTCCTTCGTCTGTTGAGCTACAGGTCTCTGATTGACGTCTAGTTTGTTTCTGTTTTCTCGTATTTCCGATACAAATCTCTTGGTAAAATCATATTCTAGGTTCCATGTCACGAAAAATATACCCATCTAAAACTAAAACCGGCGTTAACCAAGTATCTGAAACGCACGTACTAAATTAAACAGTCAAAACATACGCACATAATTATTAAGTCGGGGTTCAAATATTTAATTATTCAATTATGCTCATTTTGATCCAGGGTGCTACAGTTTCTCCAAGGTCAGAATGACTTACACGACCATGATTAATGTCAAACATTTTATATGATTGCATGACTTGCCGTTATGTAACAAAAAAATAATGGCTTTTGATATATAACCTAAATCACATGATCATGATATCGACCGACTTGGTTTTCGCCCCAAGTCTTCATTTCAATGGCTACATAGATGAATGGGATTGAGTTGATTGCAGCAAATTACACTAATTTGAATTTTCAATTCATACGTCGTAGGTGTGGGCGGTCTAAATCATCATTGAAGTGGGTTTCGGTTACCAAATGGAGACCACCGGACTCGATGAGTTAAAATTAAGATATAGCTCAAATTGTAGGACATTATTAAGCAGGGATTAGCACACGTGTATGTATTTATATCTAAGGCAAAAAAAACTTGAAACTTTATGACCTACCAAAAATTGATTAGACAATGGGTATTTATATTGCATGCATGCATATTTACTGCATTTAGAATGTGTCTTCATTTCAATGGGTACATAGATTAATTCCAGCTTAGGAGTTGATTGCATTGATCAGGTAGAGATTCGTTTTGAATTGTCGTGTCCTAGGTGTGGGATTTACTAAATCTTCATTTCATAGGTCATTTCACCATATTGTAGACTCCTTGGGAAACAACACTAACATCCAATAAGTTGGACATGACAGGTAACCATAACCAACAGGATTGGAATAATTGAAATGCATTTATGTCTAAGCTAAAAGAAATTCCAATTTCTTCACCTACCTTAAATTGATTGCACAATAAGCATTTAATGACATCCCATTTTTTTGACCTGCAGTTCATTCTATTTGCATGCATGTTCAGAGGCCATGATTACCCTTTTCCTTTAAAAGCCCATCTCTGGTTATGCATTTATCAGTGTAAGTTAGGAAAAAAAGTCATTTTATTAGGGAGTGTATTTGAGAACAAATATGTACTACAAGAAGGAGTTGTGTTTGAATCAGGATGACTACATCTATGGTCTCGATTAGGATGTTAAATTCGTCGGTCTCTTCATCGAGGTGTTAGCCGATCAGGCACGCATTGGAAATTTCAACCTAAATGGGTGCAATAGTACCGCAATCCAAAGCGCTCAATATTTTGTGAACAAATGGTTCGGTAAAAATATTGGCCTTCTAGAATGTGTGAAACAGGTGCGTATGCTTCGGCAGCGACATTCAACGTTTGGTGCAATCATTCAACGTGATGACGTGGGATGGTCACTGGAGAATAACACGATCGATTGTAACCCCGAGACTTGGGATGACATTATCCGGGTATGTGGTTAGAATTTGCTGTGATTTGGTTTCATATTGACCCCAGGCTGTTATGGGAACCAGGTGCACGAGAATGATTATCTTATTTGTACCGTTCATGGTTTAGTTATATCTTTGATATTTTGTGATTATAACTTGAACCTTATTGTCTACCTAGGCAAACCCTTTCGCATGTGCGTACGCAAAACAAGGCGACCCACACTGGGATGACCTTAAAGTGATCTTTGGTGACCTTGTGAAACCTTTGAACGTGGTAGCGGGGATGCTCGTCGACCTTAGTGTCATTGTCATTTCGGATGACATCGCTCCCGCCCCAACGAAGACAAAGTTCACCCCCTTAAATGAGTTGATAGAGATCTCGAGTGACAAGTCCGACAGTCTGGGAACAAGTTTTTGGACCGAGTTAGGACTCCTCTCGGGTATAAAGTCAGAGAGCGAAGATTCGTTTCGATCACCTTCATTGAGAACAGAGATGAGCACGTCGAACCCGCAGACAAGCCACAAATCCAAAGGGAAACAGGTCGTGGAGACGTGTCCTGTGAGGCTGCACGACGCCTCGAACGGCATGTCATCGTATCCGGCCACTCTGAATAGCAAAAAGTGAGGTGCTCCTATGCATCACATCCCTTAGTAGTGTGGTTTTAACTTATTTTATGTCGCCCAGTACCATGGCGTGGTCTCGTCATGTAGACTTCGATACTTGTTTTGTGGTTTGCAGTCATCAGGATTGTGTTTCATTTTGCTTGTCCTGTTTAGCAGGTATGTTGTCTGGGTTGGAATGTTTGGTGATGAAATTAGCACCTCAACCATATTTTGGGTTTGCATTGTGATAACCGCGATGCGATCATTTTGCTTGTAACTTGTAATTAAAGATCTTGGGGTTTGTATTAAGAAATGTAAATGTTTTTATCCCACCATGGCATTTTTTCGAAACATTCATTTACTAATGCAAAAAATATGTACGTTGAGAATAGTTTGTGTACACAAAGTAAAATTACTCGAAATTGAGATAGTACAATTTGCATCATTACTATGGCAAAATGAACATGGATGGGTGCAATAGGCAGACTATTCGGAGTTACAAAAGCTAGTGGTTTAGAAAGCAAAAGATGGTCAGCAAAAAGCCTGTACATAGGGTCCAGATTACATATGGATAGACCCCAACGTGCGATTCACGAACTACGTCAAAATATGGCCTACAGGGCTTACATACAAACTTAAATCTTGTCCATGATGTCCTTGACCAAAACAAGCCGAGCATCATTTGGTATGCTTAGAAAGAGGTCCAAGTCACTCTCGTTACCACACAAGTACCGTGCAACGTGGACTCTCACCTCCAAGCATGGGAACTCGACTTCGTCAAGAATGTTGTACACCCTCATTCGTTTGGTACTTGTGTCTAAAGTTGGTATACTTTGTCCAACCAAATCATCAATTTTACTGGCTATATTGGTCAGACTTGCGTCATTCTGTTTACAGTACTCACCAACTTGGGTCATGAAAGGGTCCGTCTCTTGTTCCCCAATCCGAGCACACTTGGACTTCCTAATTCTCCGGGATGTGTTAGAGCTTTCGGCCATATTTTTTGACATGTGCTCAGTCGAAGATTCATCCGGGAGCACTGGAGTAGGTGTGTTTCCTCTCATCACAGGTTCTGTATTGCCAGTGTTGAGAAAATCCTGCATCGCGTCGGCAAAACCTTGGCTGTGTTCCTCCGTGGCTCGATCCTTTCCAAAAATATCGACCCAATCATTGAAAAGAGGCCAAGTCTTGAAACGCATGGTACGAGCAGTGGGCTCCACCTTTAATGAAGATTTAATGCCGCAAATGAGATTTGTTGTAACACCCAATTTCAAGAAACCTGCATATGCATATTTATTAAAATTCCTTTTAATGTTTATTTAAGAATGAGTTAAGTGAGAAAACTAATATGATGCTAAGTTATGATTTATGATTATACGTTATGTTTAATTATTTTAAAGATTTATGACATATATTTCTTTCGAGATTTTAAGGGTTTTTTTGCAGGATTGCTCACGGAGGAAACCGAAATTGATCTCAACTCACTCGACAAACATGGATGAAAGTAAAAAGATAAGATACTAAATAAGTTTAAATGAGGAAAAATGATATTAGGTTTTTATGCTAAGTTTATTCATTTGTGTGGAGAATGCTTTTATTTTATGAAATTTAATTATGATCTATTTATGTGATTTTATGTGATAAATCATTTTACTTGAACACACATGCATACATCATAATGTGTATCAATATATATCTTTTAAAATAAAATCTTAAGACATAGTATGCAATTTTGAACATACATGCATGAAATGGAAATTGTATTTTTTTTATGATGAATATTATTTAGTAAAATGAATTATGCACGTAATATTAATTTTAGTCTCTTTTGTGATCATAAAAACATATATTTACATGCATTTCTAATTCATTATGTATCGAAATATCTCCTTATCACACAAGTAAAATTATAACACCCTAATTGATTAAGTAAAGTGTAATGATATATATATGTACCTAATTAATTAATTAGATAGAAGACTAAGTTATTAGATGCAGTAAATATTTAAATAGTACAAGTAATTAATTAATTAAGAAAGGAAGATATTTTTTTAATGCTTGCTCATTTTCAACATTACACCACCACGCCACCACCTGCTTCTTTTCATTCCATGCACATGACACCTTGCATGTTAATTAGTTGTGTGTGAAAAGGGGGAAGGGAACAATTAATAAAAGGAAGGAAAATCCTACAGCAACCCACGCCAACATATATATATATATATGTAGATATAGCTTTTTATTTAGTCAACCATGCAAAAAAATAAAGTAAGTGAGCCAAGTAATTAACTAACTAATTAAGTGTAAGAAAAATTCATTAAAGAAAGTAAAGCCATGGCCTGGTCATCACTTCATTTACGCCACCTCACCCTTCACTCTCCCCAAATTAAGACACACACCCATCTAACTAGTTAAATGTGAAAAAGAGAAAAAGAAAGGAAAATAAAAAGGAAGCAAGAGAGCAGGGCTGATACCATACGCAGATTTCTCTCCTCTCCACTTCTCTCTTTCTCTCTCTCGAGTCTCTCTCTCGGTTTTTCCTTTCTCTCTATCTGCCCCACTTTCTCTCCGTCACCCTGCTGCCCCGCATACGTAAGTATGCTGCTACTGCTGTGCATGAATTTTGCTGTTGTTGTTACTGTATTTTGCTACTGTTTTGCATGAGTTTTGCTGCTGCTATTACTGTGTTTGACTGCTGCTGTACATGTGTGTGTTTCTCTCTTCTGTTCGGGAATTTTCTGTATTGTAGAAATCGAATTAGGCTAAACCCTTTTACCACAATCTAGTATATGAAGTGTAGAATACGCATGTTAAATTTCAGAAGACTCGGAGTTAAACCCGATTTTCTATGATTTTTCTAAGATAAGCTGTTCAGAGATAGTTTTGCCCCGTTTTTAGGTCTAAATCAAATAATTTTAGTGAACTGTATCCTTCGAATTTGTATATGATCTTTTACTATATTTTAGAATCAATTCTTATGTACGTGTAGAAATTTAGTATACATTTTTTGGAACCTTATGCGATTTATGGTGAATTTTCTATTGAAGTCTGTTTTTGAGCTAAAATTCAAGTGAAAATCTTGTTTAGGATTCTATGTTTTATTTATTTATATACACTGTGGAAAATTGTGACTTTTTAGAATATGATAATTGATACTAATATGTGATTATATGAATAATGTTGTGATTTAGGAATTATATATGAATTAATAGACTGAATAATTATATATATGTCGAGCGTAGTTGAGACGATCGGTGAATCCAGAAGCGATCCTTGCACAATCTATCGACGTACAAGTGGGTAACTTCTACTCTCTACTATGTGTTGTTAATTGAATTGATGAGTTATGTATGAAAATCTACGACTGAAGTCCGTAGCTATAACCAGTATGTAACTTCCATACTGGGCAACGACCCTGCTTAAATGCCTGGTCCATGCGAGGTTTAGTGGGCGAGCGATTCCCACATTCCTCTATGATTATGACATGTAGTACTTGCTTAACGATTTAATTGCTTCAATATATTAGACTGTAAAGTTATCCCACTGGGATCCCTCTCCGGAGGTGTCTCATGATATTAGCGTTTTATACTTTCAGGCTCACTGGATGATGACGTGGACGAGTAGAGGCTGGACTGACTTCTCTCCGTTGCATTAAATAAATATGTTAGAACTAAGTTCTTTTTCTTTAAAAACAGTATGTTGTCTTAATCACGTATATTATATGAAACGATGGGTCTAGACTTATCTTATATTATATATGTTTTGTTGTGTAAATTCATGTTGGTCTATGGTTCAAACATTTTACCTAGAAATGTGAGTAAGACACGACTAGACTTGTTTAATAGTCGATGTATAATTACATATATATGTTATATTTAAAAAGTAAAAATTTTAAAACTCTCGTGTCTGCGCTTTTAAGTCTTCCGCTGTATGTTATAAAATCTTTATAATTTCTTTAATTCCTATATAAGTAAAGGGTGACGACCTATTTCCAATAAAAGGGGAACGGGGCGTTACATTTGTATATAACAATAAACAAGACATCAAATATTAGCAAGTGTAGTGTTTTAGTTTGGCAACAAATATTGATTGAACATCCCTGGAGATTGAATCGAGTTCTCACCTTAAGGTATGCCTCCCACACCTCCTCGGTGCAATCGATCATGAAGTTTTCACCTATGTTGATGCCACTTTTGCCAAACATCAGCATCAAATCCCTGTAATTTTTTTTCCAACCATGGATTTTACTTAAAATATGGGGTTCGGCCCTAAGGTCGGTTCCCGGGAAACGGGCAACCATCGACTGCTCCAGTAGAGCCAGGTAACCGAACCTGAAGCCTTTTTCGGCCTTGTATCCTCGTACAACCAAGTCCTTCAAAACATGAATGAGTTCCTGCTCCTCGAGGGAATTCCATGTCCTCCTTGATTGGGTTGCACTTTTATTTTTTGGTTGGGAGTTCATGTCGGTCGTGGCTAACAAATATAAGACATCAGCAATACTAAGCAATGAAAATTAAAACTGAATTTACACCCGAAATCTAAGGTAAAATGAGCCCTAAGCAGTATTTTGTTGCATACATAGAGATGATTGCAGGATATTAGATGTTCCACACAAACATGTGTGGAAGATGTAAGATTAACAACATGATGATTTGTAGGAGAAGAAATCCGAATAGATTATACTCTCAAAACATCAGTCATTAGAAGTACCTGAACAATTTTAACTCAAGCATGTTCAACACTAGTAAGATTGTCTAAACCTTGACAATGACAACAGTACATTGGTCGCTTGACATAAAAAAGACATATATTGGTTATCTCTGGTGTTCCACATTTCTAGGGCTAGATTATCTCTAAAATGACTCAAGACATCGGATGACTCCACTTGGTCGACGTAGTCAATCTCTGGTTCAGCCTCGAAATTGGGATCACTACACAAATCAGGGACCTGGCCTTCTATTGGGTCGATGGTGGCATTAGTACGAATGAAATTGTGAAGTAAACAACAAGCTAGGATGATGTGATTTTGCATCTTGATTGGATAGTACGAGTAAGACCGTAGAATGCCCCAACGTGCTTTCAATAAACCAAATGAACGCTCAATCACATTCCTTCCTCTAGCATGCATAAGGTTAAAATATTCCTTGGGATTTTGGGAAACTTGGGATGCTTGATTCCACTCCTACAAGTGATATCGCACACCCCTATACGGGGCTAAAAAACCTGGCCCATTTGTGTAACCGCCATCGTACAAATAATAGTTGCCTGACATATTGAAATTAAAGTGGGGAAACAATTAAATTTCAGTCATTTGAAGTCTGGGTTTAATATAAGGGGTACATCGTATTTGACCAATTACTACTATGGACGACATGATAAAATGAATAAGTTGAACTTGGTTAAGTATTTGTAATTGTGAATTTACCAATTGGGACTTTTAATCCGCTCGGGCGGGTTATGGCATCCCGCAAGACCCGACCATCTGCGGCAGATCCCTCCCATCCGACCAACACGAAACTGTAATTCATGTTGCGGTCACAAACGCCGAAGACATTAACGGAGATAAAACTTTTCCTGTTTCTGTATCTAGGCTTGTCCTGGAGACGCACTCTTACAGGGATATACGTCCCATCTAGGGCACCTAGGCAACCCTGCACCACAATATAATTTTACTCAATAAAAGCCAAATGACATTATAATGAACCAGTTTCCTATGTATCAACGTGAACACAATGACTGTATAATTAAGATAACAACACATTATGTTACCTTAAAAAATTTCCACTGATGGTGTCGCTCTTCACCGTCGATAGGTTTGGGTTGCACCAGCAGCACGGTGTGTAGTTTTATCACACACTGCAGAACACTATTGAAGTGCTTGCTTATCGTGAATCCACTTCTTGTGAAATCATCCTTCACTACTCTATTTTTTTATGGTGGGAAAGAATATATAGAAATATAGTCACTTGTTCTGTAATCGGAAGATGCCTAGATGGTTCTAGCCCCCCTAAGTGCTCCAATAGATAGCACAGACGACCAAATGTGTCACGGCTCATTCTAAGGTGATTGATGCAGGTTGCATCGGATGTGAGCATCAGAGAATGAATGTGGTCTAATTGATGAGTTATGTTTGCAGACATTTTATATTTTCGACGGGTGTTTCGATGGTTTTGCACACTCCTCTTGTTTCGGTAGTACCTTATGTATGCGTGAGTCATGAGCATGAGGAAAGTTTTGAAATTTGAGTTGATAGTCTCTAAAACTCCAAGTATGACCTTCAACTTAGTTACTCGATCCATCGGCATAGTCTACTTGGCAAACAAAGTTATGTCACAACATGGTACCGACTACACCATCGAAGGTTGAGCTAATATCAATTACAGAGACACGGGTGTTCGCATTGCATGATGGCAGTGGGATTAAATTAATGCATGGGAAGTTGTTTGATTTAACTGAACTTGGAATGCTAAAACCCAAGCACTTTGAGAACAACTGTCAGGCATGTTAACCAATGTCTTTTATTGTGCAATGTTTGTATCATTTTTTCGCATCCATAAGGAGTGTGTATGAAATTGGTGTTAACATTTAAATCCTACTGGTAGGTCAATTTTGTCTGCTAGTGCATTTATAACAAATCATTAAGTACATCAAAACAATTTCGTGAACAAACTTAATGCATGTAAAATTTGAGTCAATCCTACCGGTATGTTTTGGGCATCAGCAAGTAATAGGTCAGTGTACACAACCGCTTAAGGAGGTCATTTTATTTACACAAACAACACTCATAAAAACAAGCATTCAACAACCACATATAAACGATGCATGTATGAAAATGGAATTTCATACAACAAACAATGCAGTACATCCATCAGCAAGTTGTGGCACACAAGCATCATCTTACATGCACAACTAAATTGCAGTACCAATATTAAAGGCTCAGCCTCACATCCAGTTAGGATCTCTGAAGCTAGTAGAAATTGGCAAAAGCATAGCATAATGTAGTTTTCATTTAATAAGTTCGCAGTTTTACATATGAACCAGGTATTCAATTTATCACTTGTCATTCCATAAATTGTAATAGTAGCATAGATCACAGATCGTTTATAATCAATGCCTAAGACTACAGCAACAAAACCCAAGCCTAAGATTCTAATTATATTTATCGCTAATAACATTAACACCGAAGAAGTAAACGAAGTCTGAAAATTGATGTTTCAGATACCTTACCTGACTTGAACAAGCTTGACAACGCTAGTCAACAATATATGTATTAACCGGGACCAAGAATGGACTCCAGTTAGCCACAACAACAGATGAATTATTTTAGGTGTACATAACAGAGACACAACAGTCATAAGTTCAACAATAGTAAAAACTTAGCGTACAATGTACGAGGCATCCTGATGATGGTATACGTATAACTAGCCATTCATTTGGATGTGATGCCATTAAACACGTAAAAAAACACATTTCCCTATCCAACATAAAGCAGTTTCATACAACACACTACACTAATCTGGATCGATCGATCCTACCATCGGCTATCAGCTCTAAAGTAGATGCATAAAAGAAAATGTTGTTTCACATATTCGGTAGGCAAAGATCACAAACACAAAAGATTAACTAAACTTAACAGGTTAAAGGAGCCATATTCGATAGGTAAAGATCACACATTCAAATCCGACATGGACAGTAGTTCAAATAAGCGAGAATGTCATGAAAAATTGATGCCCACCTTGTGGGTTAACACCTCATATATATGACAATGCCAATATCAATAAGGTACGACCCTAAAGAACATTATGACAAATATATCAGTGAACTCTAACCAAATTAAAAGGCAATAAAACCTTGCCACGATACTATAACAGAGTATCACATGTTCCACAAATCCACAGTTGGACATTAACTCTTTTACTCACTTGTTTTCTGAGTGATATAATACATCTAATAGTCACTCAGAACAGTTGTTTGCCAGGTTCCACCCTAGTTAGATCACACTATTACCATACACAGAAATTTAGCTTTCTGTCTCCTTCTCGTTAAGATAATTCTTGACTCTATAAGAATAAAGAGCATGGAGAAGAGAGAGAGGGGGTGTCAAGAAGATGGCCTAGATTTCCTATTCTCGTAGTATCTAGGCAGCATCACGTCCTGTGATTATGGCCATTAAAAGTTTAATGCTCTTAAATCGTGTTTGCATCTAGTTTTTTCTTGATTGCAGCTCCATTGATTTATAGTTTTTATCTATACTTGGTCACCTATCAAACATCTAGAATGAAGAAAAACTTAGTCTTGATAAAATGTTGTGAATATTTGATATTATAAAACAGAAATTCTTCTGCTCAACTTGTGTGAGTAGCAGATTTCATCGATATCCAATAATATGTTCCTGTGGTACTAAACTAATTGTAAATCTATATACCTGACTCTCACGCAAATTCCACACAAAACCTCCTATGCATAAAACCTTCCTTACTTATGTTCCAAATAAAACTTCAGCAAATAAAAACAGAATACATCTATATCGCAATTGGCTAGTTGGATGAAGCATAGAGCTTACCTGAAGAAATTCCACCAAAATTATGCCCTCTCGCTGTCTCTCCTTTGTCACTGTCCCCAGAAGATCAAACTGTAAGTCATGCAAAACATTGAAGCCTAATGTTTTAAATTCATGTGAAAGTGGTAAGACAATGCCACGATAATTACAAATAGAGAAAAAAAAAGACCCCACTCTCACGCACATTCCACAAGTCGTGTTTCCATTGTTAGCACATAACAAAGGGCAAAAAGCAAAACATCAGCATATATATTGTGCGACATATGTGTGTGTACTATCCGTCTCTACATGTTTATAAATATATGCAATTGAATTTGATGATTGTGCGAACTTGTTATACGAGCAGAGAAAATTACAAAACAATTGTTCTCTATATATTTAATTTTCAGGATCATAAATCAATTATAATATTTCACCCCCCGAATGGAAAATATTTCTAGATTGCTCTTTACTCTATCAAAATCTATTTAGACATAGTTACAAGCTAGTCATATACAAGAACGCTGACAACATTCAAAGAAAAATGCAGTGTCGTTCCTAAATCATAAAGTAACAATCTCTACATTATATGTAAATTCTTTTACACTTCACCACTAATTATGCATTAGTGTACATATTCTTTTAACAATTAGTAACCAGCAGATTAATATGAACAATACGCACAAAAGAAACTATTGTTTAAACATTGCCAAAAAAGAAAGATATTGATCAGTTCAATAGATTAGGAACACACTGACTTCTTGTTCTAAGCAAACCAATGATAAGGGGGATAAGTAGATCTTGAAAATTAGATACTCTTTCTTCCTCCAGTCTAACCTGCAGTATTTGAATGCCGATTTTCAGTGAAGAGCCATTATCTGAAAATTTATAATAAAAAACCAGCAAACAGAAAGAATATGAATGCATATATTGTATGACAGTAGGTGAAAATGAACAATCCTCTTCTTCTGGTTTGTGCATTGGGAGCATTTTTTTTGTTTATATTTTTCATTTTATTTGATCTTTGCTAATCAAGCAACATGGTACTGAATAACTGCTCTGATATGTACTTCTATGGAAATTATTTATATCAATTTGCTTAATTAAATTACTCCTCCACTACTTTCAATAGTGGTTAGTATGTGGGTGGCATTGTAGAATTTTGTGAGGAAACCATGTTCCCTGCAAATTATTCATATCTTTATCACTCACATTTCAGGTTATGAGAGTGAAGATAGTTCAGCAAACGAAGTTAATCTACACTCATCAAAGCCTGCAAAGAGAATCAGCAACGGCATTTTGTGTTCGAAATAGACAAACAGTAAGCACAAACAGAGATTCAAGATATCGATTGACTGATTGTCACTCCGATGAAGGCGGTGATATAAACGATAATGTTGCACCAAAATCTTTTGGGGCATAAATTAGGGCTCCTTTTTCAATCGCAAATGAGTCAACAAATAAAACCGCACACACCATAGATAGGTATTTTTTGCCTAGGAGGTGAAGGAGGGATCTTACCTGAAGAAATTCCACCACCGGTTTTGCACTGTCACCGTCTCTCTCGGATAAGACGATCCCAATCGAACGACCTCAGCGACAGTGTGAAAATCTCCTCTCAAACGGGCTTCTTTCTCAAAACCTATAGGATGGCGGACTTGTAATTAGGTTGAACAGTAGGGCCAAATAGGTAATTTACATGGAAAAAGTAAGGGAAAAATTGTCCAATTTTTCAAGTTACTATTGGGTTATATGAACCCACCAAAATTGGTGGGTTTATTTAACCCTCCGTAATCCGACATAATCACGATTATAATACCAGGCCGAAATTATAATTCAATCGACAAACCCTCCTACAAAACGTGGGTTTAGGTTGGTTTGTAATTTTAAACCAACCTAAACCCACCTACAAAACGAGCCCTTAGTGATTGCAATATATATTTTTCCTGCCAAATTGCAACATTGCTCATCTTCTATTAATTTTTACATTTCAATATTCCAAAGAAAAAGTATAATTAAAATCTGGAGTGTATCGTAAAAAAGATACTATATTTGCTAAACTAATTTTTAACGGGATAATTGCGTGAAATCCCCTTGTGGTTTGGAAAATTGGCGTGAAATCCCTCTATGCTTTCAAAAATGCGCGAAACCCCCTTATGGTTTTCTAAATGTAGCTCGAAATCCCCATCTCCGTTAAGGTTAACGTAAGTGCTGTGCACGCGCTCTTCATGCATTTTTTGGTGTTTTTTTTACTTTTTTGTTATAAAATGATATATATATATATATCTTTTTTTGACTATATTAAAAAACTAATTCTCTTGTGGGGTTTTTTTGCAATTGCAAACAATTCCTTCAATCTGATTTTTTACATTAACAACTATGTATTATTGGTTTTTTTTTCAATTAATTTTTTTATAATGTTATTTTATATATAGTTATTTATTTTATTGTTTTTAATACTAACAGTTGGTACGTATGTTTCTTTTTATTTTTGTTTATTTTAATTATTTTTTTCAATATTGATTTTTATTTAATTATTTATATTATTGTTATTAATGATTTTTCTTTCTTTTCTTTTATTTTTTTCAATTAATTTTATTTTTTTGCAACAATTGATACGTATATTTCTTTCTTTACTTTTTTTCCATTCATTTTTCCAAAATGTTAAATTTTTTATTTAGTTATTTTTTATTGTTATTAACTCAACTATTTATGAAGATTATATTAAATAAATAAGACTCGATATTGAGGAAAATATAAAATAAATAAATAAAAGACTCATTATTTAATAATTATTAGGTATAACAAACAAAATTAACAATACCAAGAAAAAATTAATATAGCAATTTATCATAAACAAAAAAAAATAATAATAAAAATTATGTAAGAAAAATTGGAACATACCAATTTGTAACTACAAACAAAAGATAAAAAAATATTATATCGAAAAACTTGGAACATACCTTGTACTAGTTTCAGGTTCTCATTCTAAAACAAAATGTACCTCAATAGCAAAATTTCTCACTGTTCACGCCGTTAATCATCTATATTTCTCCAACAAATTCAATGGATTTTTAATTTTTTTTGTATGGACATTGAATATTTTTTTGAAGGAAGATAGTAAACTAATTATATTTAGAGTCTCGTTAATTACACTTTAGGGTTAATTTGATGTGAAAATAATATATTATCAAATGTTTCCACATCCTACTCATCAATATAGTAGACATTAATACTAATAAAATAAAAAATGAACATTGTAAAATGTGAACTGAAAAAACCAAAAGCAATAAAGAAACATACGTAGCAACTGCATCATTAATAACAATAAAATAAATAACTAAATAAAAATTAACGTTGAAAAAAAATGAATGGAAGAAAACAAAAGTAAAAAAAACATACTTAACAACTATTAGCATTAATAAAAATAAAATAAATAACTAAATAAAAAATTAACATTGTAAAAAATTAATTGAAAAAAAAAACAAATAATACATAGGTGTTAATGTAGAAAACAAGCTTGAAGAAAGTGTTTGCAATTGCAAGAACTCCACAAAAGAATTAATCTTTTAATATAGTAAAAAATGAGTAAATATGTCATTTTATATCAAAAAGTGAAAAAAAAAACACAAAAAATGCATGAAGAGCGCGCGCATAGCACTTCCGTTAATCTTAACGGAGTTGGGGATTTTGGGCTACATTTAGAAAACCATAAAGGGGTTTCGTGCATTTTTAAAAGCATAGGGGAGTTTCATACCGATTTTCCAAACCACAAGGGGATTTCGTGCAATTATCCCAATTTTTAACTACTAATCTTGAAAATAATTTACAGAAATAATGTATAAATATAAATAGTAAAAAGAAGTGTTGTTTCTCATATCTCCGGCTCTCTCGCCAAAATACAAACTGTGTGCCGGAATTTGTATTTGATAGATCATGTAGCGTTTTCAGATGCATTTTGTTCTTAATTCTTATTATTGTTTTCTTTGGTTGTGATTTTCTAATGTGATGTTTCTTGTGAAGTTTATTTTATAGTTTTTCTTTTTAATTTTTGGTATGGAGCTAGAGTTTATTTCCTCGGTGAATCGATGGCGGACAGTGGCCATGGCATTGGCGATATTAGCGTCGACGATATTCCCTTTCTCGATGTTCTTGTTGGCGATATTAACGCTGACAATATTCCCTTTCTCAATGTCCCCTTTTGGGGTATTGGCGTTACCATTCGCGGTGGCCTTGGAATTGACGTTCGTGGTGGCCGTGGCTGTGGCCATGGCGGCGGTCATGGCATTGGCAGGGATGAGAAGCCACGGTCATCGGAAAAGCGGCGGTGATTATATGTAGAGGAACAGGAACTATTACTTCGGATGTCGAATATTAGGTGAATCATGAAAAAGGTGCTTCCTCCTAATTGGAAGATCTCGAATGAGGCCAAGGAATACGTGCAGGAATGTGTGACTGAGTTCATTGTCTTGGTTACCTAGGAGTAAGTGCTAATTTCAAATGATCTGTCTCTTTTGAATTTATTTTTTCTTCCAAGAAATCAAAGTTGTATGTATTGTTTCCATGAGTGCATTGGTCAATTGTTTGCATATTCGAATACATTATGCCGATTTTAGGGCAGCACTTATGTGCCCCCAACATTATTATTATTTTATTTTTATTTATTTTCTTTTTTCTTTTCTCACTTCTCGCTGTTCCTTTTTTTTTCTTCCCCTTTAATTTAATTCATTGTTTTTCTTCTTCTTCTTCTTCTTTTTTTTTCTCTCTTCCTTCTCAATTTCTTCATTAATTGCTACAAAGTGATACCTAAATAGTATACAAGTGATATTTTTCATTGAATGAACAATTAATACATTAAGAGTGAATATGTAATACCTTATACTATAAATATTAATAATACTTTATACTATAAATATTAATACCTTCAAGGTAAATATGTAATACCTTAAATGTGCATATCTAATACTTTATACTATAAACATTAATATCTTAAAGGTGCATATCTAATATCTTATATTGTAAGCATTAATACATCAAAGGTAAGCATTTAATACCTTAAAAGGTGCATATGTAATACCTTATCTATAAGCATTAATACCTTAAAAGTAATATGTAATACCTAAGAGTATACAACTGATATCTTATAAACATACAATTGATACCTTAAGAGTTGTCTTATACTATAAGCACTAATACCTTAAAAGTAAATATGTAAATAAGAAAAATAAAAACAAGAAAATAGAGAAGAAGAAGAAGAACTAATTGATAAGAAAATAAATTAAGAAGAAGTAGAGAAAAAAAAAGGAAAAAAGAAGAAAGCAACACTATTTCTGCACTAATACCTTAAGAGTAAATGTGTAATACCTTAAAAGTAAACAACTGATACCTTAAGAGCATACAACTAATACATTTACTGAAAAATCTTAAAATTTCAAATGTTTCATCATCTTCTTCCTCAAATTTTTTGCAAATCACGATTTCATCATATTTTTCGTCAAATTTTCTACAAATCATGATTTCATATTGTTTGAAATAATTTATTTTCAATATTTTAAAATTATTCATAAATAAAAAAGGGGAAAAAAACCTCACAAATGATTTCATGGCAATTTGAAGAAGAATAAGAAGAAGATAGACAAGAAGAATAAGAAGAATAATAATAAATCAATAAGAAAAGAGATTAAGAAGAAGAAGGGGAAAAAAGAAAAAAAAAAAGAGGGTAAAAAGAAGAAAACAATATTGTTTTTGCATAATACCTGAAGAGTAGATGTGTGATACCTGAAGAGTAAATGTGTGATACTTGAAGACTAAATGTGTGATACCTGAAGAGTATATATAATTAGTTTGTGCGCGGCCACACCATAATAGGGCACATGGGCGTGCATGGGAGCGGATCACGCACCGGGTCAGGTTGGGGCACGGATCTTAGATCCGTGCCCCTGGGGCATACAATTTTTTATCCCAATTTTATTAATGATTCAGTGTTATGATGATTTGAAATACAGAATGCGAAGAATTGGGGATCAGTCACGGCCCACGGGGATGATCAATGATCATATATTCGAATTCCTTATCACAGTGTACAAATCTAGTGATTATGATATGTAAATGTTAGGTTCTATGTTAATCTGTATAAACATTATAACTATCACTTTCTTTACATAAGAAACAGAGATGTATAGAGTATGTATAATGAGGATGTATAGATATAGCTTAGAAATCTGTACACAAGAGTTTCCCTTTTCATTTTCTTTCTTATTTGTTGAATAGAGCAACTGAAAAGTGCAAAAAGCAGAAAAGAAAGATGCTTAATGGGGATGATTTTGTTGTCATCAATGGAGACTCTAGGTTTTGAGACTTATATTCCGTTTCTGCAGAACCGCTTGTATAAGTTCAGACAGGTATAAATGATGATTTTATTTATTTTGGTTTCCTTTACGTCTTAACACTACACTGATTTCCTTGCTCCCGTCTGTGTTGATTTTGTGGAACAACAAACAAACTCAATTTCTCAGTTTCAGGTATGAAAACATGCATTTCTGATACTTTTTTCCAACATGATTTTGTTGTATGATTGATCAATTGTGTGGTTGGTTGGACTCTATCTTGCAGATGCAATCTTCCATCTTCAAGGATGCTGATGAATCTGCACAAAAACCTTAATATTCCAACTCATGCACATGTAGCTTCTGAATCAATATGTTTGCTACCATCAAATCTTTTACAAACTAATGTTTTCCTTGTTTCCCTCTTGTCACCACATTCATAGTTTGCTCCACGAGGTTCTTTTCCACAAGATATTTGAGTAAGTTTATCCCCTCTCTCTGCCTATATTTCCTTTTATATCAATATGAAAAGGCAATATTCAATCAATAGCAAAGTTCTTCATTAGACAGGCAAGAATGTATTGGGCTTTGTCGATATTGCAGGTTCTTGAATAAGGTGTTGACAAATTAGTTATCTTGATTGTCAATATTGCAGTAGAGTAGTTTGATAACCTGGATTGATATGTTGAGAGGAGAAAGTAAGAGATGTTGGGTTTTCTAAGTCTATGTCCACAAAGAGGCATTGAAGATGAATAGATCAAAAACAAGTGCTAGAATCACATGAGTGAAGTTTATGTGATTTTATCTTTGAAACCTAAAAATTTACTGTTTGGGTTTGATGGATGAATGACTAAAGTTGTTGCAAAATCTAAGCATCGTTTCGTTGAAACATTTGCAGCAAAGAGAAGTTAAGAAGATGAGGAATCATGGGCACTTCATTAATAGCAAACAAGTATAATAATGTGATCTCTTTTTTTGCTCATTCATTCATTCTTAAACTCCAGTTATGATCTCTGCAGTTTGCTCATTAGTTGCTTTGACTACCCTGCGATTTTGGCTACGATAAATCATAAATCTGTGAATCCATTTGTAATAGTTTTCGACATTCTCCCCCCACATAAAAGTACAAATGTAAATGTGTTTTTTTACAAAAAAATAGTGAATATCTATTTGGGTGTGTTTTAAATGTTATTTAGTTTATCATTCATTATAATACATATTATAAATAAATAAAAAGAATTACGATTGTTGATTTATAGCGTTATTCTGAAAATTTTGTGATCATTAATATGTAGGAAAAATGTTCGAAGATAAATAAAAGATTTAAAGGTTAATAAAATTAAACAATTGTAAATAGGACTTTTTGTTATGTAAATTTACTCAATTTTTTTATGCGAAGTTTTTTTTTTTTTTAAAGAGAGAGTGAACACAAAGATACAATATGGTTGGATCGTTTAAAAAAAGGTTATAAAAACTATATCGATGATCTCTCTTCATTTAATGTATACAGTATACCTCTCCAATTATTTAGCAATAATTGTTAAAAACTACATCGAATTCCATTGAGTTTCCTTTACTTAATCGAATAGCCGAAATTTCAGTTATTTCAATTACATTAAATGATCTTTTAAATTGGTCAAGACTCTCTAGTTTTTCATTTAATGTATACCTCTCCAATTGTTAAAAAATGCATGTTTAAGGGTATTATATATGTTGCAATTAAATCTAAAATCAACTTTTAAAATGTAAATCTTTTTTTTTAACAGAAACAAATAAATTCAGGAACTAAATTCTTTTTTAATTTTTTATAATGGAGGTAGCATAGTATATAAATGTGAGAAATATGATGTATGTATTTATATCATTTTACATCAGTGATATTTAACATCATAACACTGAATTATTAATTATTAATTGAAGATAAACTACCAAGAACCAGTATTCTATTAAAATCTTTTAATTCTTGCTGTATTTATCTTGTATCTCGACTGACCCACCGATATAACAATATCTACATACACGTTCAGAAGAATAAAAAAAATATTAACCCTTAAAATCCATAAAATTGAGGTCATGTTTGGTATTTCCAAATTTTAGTTTTTTTTCCCACACACGTGAAGTTTATCAATTATATTTTGAAGTTATCATTCTAAAAATATTTTTAAATATTGAAGAAAATATGTCAAACAAAATATTATTTTTGTTACTTTTTGATTGATAGGTTTATCTCTTAGGTTTTTACTTTTTTTTTTTGTTTCTTCCACCTTCCAAATTAATATTTTACTATATTTGATAAATGATGATTATAATGTATCTAAAAATATGTAGTGTTACCAACTACATATAAATATATGTATGTATAATTCAATATATACATACATATATATATATAATCTTGTTCAATATATACACACTTATTTCATATCTCCGTCTTCCTCTCTCTCTCTAGCGCGCCAAATACAAATCAACTCTACTCTCACTCTGCATCACTTTTCTGTCGACTTTGAGCGGTTTCATTCATTTGACAAATGATTCTGATAACTTCAGTCGTCTCATCAATAATATATGTCCTTTGTTCTTTAATCATAAGTTATTCTTCCATAGGTTTGTCAACTGTGGGTGTGGTTGAGGGTTTCTTAGATGACTGCTTTGATTTTCTCTTGCTTGATTCTCTTTTTGCAGTTGTTTTCTTTTTAGTGTAGTTGATTTCTTCTTCTTGGATAACATATCTTTTTTTCTCTTCTGTGATAGATTGTAGTCTCTTCTACTTAGACTGCTTCAGTATTTTAGAGAAGTCAGTTCGCAGCAAGATCTTTGTTGGGATATTTTAGTAGTTATAATGATGAGACAAAACCAATTTGCTTAGGAATGTAAGTACCTAGTTTCCATACTGTCTACATGATCGTGAGATAAAAGATCATGTAATGGTTTTCCAAGTGTTGAGGAAAACCAACCTTAGAAGAAGCAAGAATATATCTTCTGAGAGTTAGCAAGCTGTAGGAAACAACAAGCTGAAAGGAGTATCTACATTTGGAGCAGATAATATGCTGCAACAAAAAGACAGTAAGCCAGAAACAGCAAGGTCCAGCATCAGGAAGATCATGCAATATGAAGAAGAACAAAGCTAACTGACATCAAGAAGCTGTTGCATGAACTTTAGCCATGGACACATACCGACTTGACAGGTCAGCAAGAATGTCAGAGAGGTCCAGAGGCAAATGGTGGGCGCATTAAATGCTCATATCAGGAGCAACTCGGATGCATTTAATGCGACCATAAAGAAGATCTTGAAGATCAAGCTTATATTAAAAAAGGAGAAACATCTCTCTTCAACGGATACTTCTCAACAGATAGATTCTCAGATCTATAAATAAAAGGTGTGGCTGACTGAAGAAAATTGTTAGACATACTGAACAGAGTCGAGAGGAAACTCAGACACATTCCAAAGCTTCTCAAGTTTATACATGTTCAGTCACTCAACCTTCTAGGAGCAGTATACAATAGCTATAGGCCTTCAAAGATCAAGACTACTCCGCACTAGTTGAAGAACCTTTTATTTTCTTTTAATCACTGTATTGCATGCGCTAGGCTATTTTATGGTGTAACTTAGTTGAGAGGATTAGATCCTTGCTAAGTGTGTAGTCTAGAAATAGATTACTTGCCCTTTGTGGGATTGTACCCTTTGTGGGTTGTGGCCTTCGATTAAAGTCTAGGATTCTAGAAGACATAGTTTTTTAGGAAGAAGTTTGTAAAGCGAGACTTGTAAATCGAACTGACCTAACAAAGTTCCTCATTGAGTAGGAGTAGAGTGGATGTAGAAGGCTTACACCACCTTCGAACCACTATAAATCTTGTGTGTTTATATGCTTTGATTTACTTACTGCACTGCATCTATCTTATCTTATATATCTTGCAGTATACATCATAAGCATTGTAGCACCCCGGATCAAAATGAACATAATTGAATAATTAAATATTTGAACCCTGACTTAATAATTATGTGCGTATATTGTGACTGTTTAATTTAGTACGTGTGTTTCAGATACTTGGTTAACGCCGGTTTTAGTTTTAGATGGGTATATTTTTCGTGAAGTGGAACCTAGAATACGATTTTACTAAGAGATTTGTATCGGAAATACAAGAAAATTGAAACAAACTAGAGGTCAATCGGAGACCCGTAGCTCAACTGACGAAGAAAGGGTAAAATTTTGATAAAAGGTAAAAAATAAAAATAATATTTTAATGAAAGGTATATTAAGATATTTTTGGTAAATAATAATTTTCCAACGGTAAAAAGGTAAATTCCAAAATCTATAAATAGGGGCTCATAATTTTCAAAACTTATACGTTTTCAAAGCCGACGATCCGAGCGACGCTCGCGTTCTCTTTCTTTTCTTTTCCTTTACGTTTTTAATTTCCGCCGTCGCCGGAGCGCCGCCACGGGACCGCCTCCGGACCACCGCCGGACCGCCGCCGCCACCACCGGAGCCGCCGTGCCGTCGCCGGCGCCGCCGTCGCCGGAAAATATAACCTAGGCTCAGATTGTAGCCCTCGACGAGACGAGTCTAGGACAGCTTCCGGAATTCCAATCCGATGTCTCGTTCGCCGGGAAACGGCGAAAAACCGCCTCCAAAACCCTAAACCCTTGTTTTTCAACCATGTTCTCTCTCCCGTTTCTCTCTCGTGTCTTGACGATTTTGGGTCGTTTCTGTTTCTGGGGTAATTTGAGGTGTTGGACAAGAAATTGGAATGGTTTGGGGGTGATGACCGGCGTTGGAAAGTCGCCGGCCGGAGTGGTTTTTAGTTGTGGTGGCAAAGATTTTGTGATCGTTTGGGTACGTTTGGGCTGAGAAACGGGTTACTGTTCATGGCCGGATTCCGGAAAACTTAGCCGGAGATGGTGACCGGAGGTGCGGGCTTGCCGGCGAACAAGGTGCCGCCGGCAACGGGAGGCGTCGCCGCGGCGGGTGGCGCCGGGAAGTGGGCTGATCGAGCAGCTGATTCCCAGGCGGCTGGGCGGGCTGGGTGTAGCGCCCCAGAACAAAGTACGTGCGTTTCAGATACATGGTTAACATCGGTTTTAGATGGGTATATTTTTCGTGACATGGAACCTAGAATACGATTTTACCAAGAGATTCGTATCGGAAATACGAGAAAATAGAAACAAACTAGAGGTCAATCGGAGACCCGTAGTTCAACTGAGGAAGGAAAGGGTAAAATTTTGATAAAAGGTAAAAATAAAAATAATATTTTAATGAAAGGTAAATTGAGATATTTTTGGTAAATAATAACTTTTCAACAGTAAAAAGGTAATTTCCAAAATCTATAAATAGGAGCTCACAATTTTCAAAACTTATACGTTTTCAAAGCCGACGACCCGAGCGACGCTCGCGACGCGATCACGTAAGTTCTCTTTCTTTTCTTTTCTTTTACGTTTTTAATTTCCGCCGTCGCCGGAGCGCCGCCGCCGGACCACCGCCGGAGCGCCGTCGGAGCTCCGCCGCCGGACCACCGTCTCCACCACCGGAGCCGCCGTGCCGCCGCCGCCGCCGCCGTGGCCGGTGGCCGGAAAATATAACCTAGGCCCAGATTGTAGCCCTCGACGAGACGAGTCTAGGACAGCTTCCGGAATTCCAATCCGATGTCTCGTTCGCCGGGAAATGGTGAAAAACCGTCTCCAAAGCCCAAACCCTAGTTCATGACCACTTTTTCTCTCTCCCGTTTCTCTCTCGTTTCTCGGTGGTTTTGGTTCCTTTCTTTTTCTGGGGCAAGTTAAGGTGTTGGGGAAGGTTTTGGGTCGGTTTGGGGGTGGTGAACGGCGCCGGAAAGGTGCCGGCCGGAGTTGAAAAGGTTGGGGTTGGTTTTGTATGCGTGATGACGAAGGGTTTTTGCGGCTGTTTTTCCGGCACTTTTCATGCCGGAATCCGGCGAGGGATGGCCGGAGGTAGTAGCCGGAGGTGCGGGCTTTTCGGTGGAGAAGGTGGCCGGAGCACAGGGCGGCGCCACCGCAGCAGGTGGCGCCGGGAAGGGGGCTGGTCGAGCAGCTGTTCCCAGGCGAGCTGGGCGCGCGGGCGCCGGGTGACGGGAGCGAACGCGCGCGCGCGCGAGCGACGGGGGCGCGGTGCGCGCGCCGGGAGCCGCCTTGCGCGCCGTGTGCGCACCGGCAAGCGTTTCCACACGTCGTTCCGTTTCGGATGTTTTCATCGAGTCGTCGGGAGTCGGGGGTCCTGGTCAAAGTCAACCCTTGACCAAAATTACCAAAATACCCTTCGATATTAAAACGCTCCGTTCGAGCTCGATTCAACTCCGATCGAGCTCATTCTTTTTCCGTAGCGACCCTAATCCTTTCCTCTATCATATCAGTTGCTGAACTGATCTTTTCTCCCTTGTTTCTTCAACCTCAACTTCTCGATTTATCGATCCGTCTCGTCTCTATCGAACGACTCTTCTCTGCGGCTGTCTTTATACATTTTAAATATAAGTTTTAACGTATTAAGGATCTAAGAATCACCGTAACTTGTGTAGGCTATCGGTTGGATTGAGAATCGGGATCTTATAGGCTATCCATTGGGTTGGTATCAGTTGGAGTGGGAATCAAGATACCAAGTCTTTGATACTAGCGACTCACGTGGTAACCACCGAACAAGGTGGGGGTAACCTCTTAACCTTTATCTGTTTACAGTTTTCCCTATTTATGATCATGATTGAGGATTACTAAATGTTGTGATTATTTGATGTAAGTGGGGGTAAACTCTAAACCCTAATAACTCTATGAAATGTGAAGTCATATGCTTTGAGATAAATGTGGAAATTATATGATGTGTGTGGGGGTAACTTCTAAACCTTAATGACTCTATGTCTTCTGTACTTAACGCATGATGATGATAACAAACATATGCATGTAAACTGGATGTTATTAGAATTCTATTGATCGTTATGAATTGGTTGAAGCTTATGTGTCTTGGGTTTTGTGCTGTGTTTGTATTCTGTGTTTATTTTACGATAGTGTGGTAGGGTTGGGCTCAGTGTCCAGTGGGCTCAGTGTCCATTGGGCTGCGTGTCCATTAGTGAGTCGTCGGGGTGTCCTTTGGGTTTCGTGTCCTTTGGGCTGCGTGTCTAGTTTTGAGTCGACAGAGTGTCCTTTGGGCTTCGTGTCCATTGGGCTGCGAGTCTTTTTGTGAGTCATGGGTTGTGTGTCCGTTTATAAATCGAGTTATGTGTTTTTTATAATATGTGATGTGTTTAACTGCTGATTTGTTATATCTGTTTGATACGTGATCGGCTTAATAAATATTAAAACATGGAAATTATCACCACGAGTGTATTCAACGCACTCACCCCCCACCTGTACTCACACTACAGGAGAAGAAGAGAATCTTGACGCGTAGAGAGAGGGGTGCCCTTCAGCTGAGTCCATCTTCCGGTTTTACCATTTTTAAAGATATGTTGCTCAATTGTAAAAGAAAACTGTATTTCTCCTTCTTTGTAAAAGATCCTGATGTTTTTCCGCTGCATATGGTTTCAAACATTCTCTTATCGGTGGTAACCGATGTTTTAAGTGTACCGCTTCTTATCCTCTTTTGTTTCTTTCTATTTTATATCATGTACGCCTCTTTCCCCTTTCTCTCTTAACGCCCAAAGAGGAAAAACTCTGATATTTTTAACGAAAGATTTTGGGGCGTTACAAGCATCGTGCATAAAAGATTGGCAAAGATCATTATTGCAAAAGAAAACTGGTTTCTAAAAAGAACTCTATCAAGTTTATTCCGCTGCACTGCATTCTGATACCGGGCCAGCAACCCGATTGAGCTTAGGGTTAGGTCGCTGATTCGAGACAGGATATTGTCCTTGGGTTAGGATCCTGTTATACAGAAAAGTTTTTAAAAGAGTTCGCAAAATCGATAGAGGTTCATTCACCACCCCTCTAAACCTCTGACCACTTGGGATGTTTGAGACCCATAAGTAGTATGAGAGCAAGTTGGGTTAAAATCCATCGTATCAGGCTACTTACCTAGATCCACCCGTTTTGCATTTGGATAAAAGTCGTTTTCTTCTTTATGTGACCAAAATCATCATTTTAATACAAGCATACATTTCTGACAATCCTATCTTCTCATAATTATCCTTGATATATAATTTTTTTTCTTTGCAGATTGGTTGCATGATGATTGAAGATAATCCACAATGAAAGTTGACCCCTCGATTCTGAACTAAAGAAAGCAGTAACCTGGTTTTAGGTTACCAGGACTACTAGTGGATCAGCAAGCAGTATCAGATAAGACCAATCATCAACAAAAAGCACAATCCAGCTCCAAAGAGAAAAGCTGAGGAAATAAAGAGAAAACTGTCTAAGCTTTACTAAACAGGAAGTAGGAACACAAGTGGTACAGTCAACACTAGCAAGCAGAAAACTGAAGAAGTACTCTACTAGAAATCAAGAAAAGATCATCCTAAAGAATATCGCAAAGAAGTCTCAAATATCAAGAAGAAGTCAATAAAAGAGATCAATAAAAGTATCGACATGAGAAAAAGAATGCACAATCTAAGGGGGAATACTGTATCTCACAGTATGCGAATTCCTACACACACCACTGCTAACTCGGACAAAAGAGCATTCTCAGAATCAGTAAGGTCCATCAAGTGATATCGTAAGGACCGGCAAACGGTGCCAAGCTTTTCAATAAGACAAGATCTCTACAAAAGAAGAATTTACAGATGGTATCAACAAATAGTAGACCTCTACAAAAACCTATAAGTGATATCAACAAGAGGAACCTAGAAAGTTACTGAGGTGACTACAACTACGACTATTAGAGTAAGCTGAAAATCACTAAGAAAGCAACACTAGTATGAGTTATTTCTATTCCCAATGAAGCAAGCACTACAAACAAAGAAGTTGCTAAGGGAAATCAAGTCTCTAAGGACATAACCGCTGTATCTGCTAAGAAAAGACAAGATGACAGTCTCCCCAAAAGAATCCAAGAAATCACACGCCAAAAAACTGTGAAGAACACTCTCACAAGAACAAGAGCTTAAAATAGCTCTCATGAGTAAGGAAGTATGAGTTCCTTAAGTAAGGGGGAACTTGTACAGGTTTTAAAAGCATTAGTCATTTTGCTCATATATTTAAGTCTTCGAAACAGGATGTTGCATTCTTAATAAAATAGATTTTTTTAACAATATTCAATTTCAGAACATAGTAAGTATGCACAAGATTGCTTCAAGTGGATATCAAAGAAAGAATCCAACAAGACACTCTATGAAGAGCAGCAACCTAATGACAAGTTTCTACAGAGCTTATCAAGATCGACTATCTGATGACTAAGAGTTGCCATGATGAGACAACTGTGGATACTGAGAGCACAAATACTCTACACCTGAAGTCTTTCAACTAGTTGCTGTGAATCAACAAAGCATAAACTTAGGGGGAATACTGTCTATCACCAATTCTTAAGTTCAACAAAAGATCTCACTGACTCAGACAAACACACATACTCAGAAATCAAGCTGCTGAGGAACCAATCAGTGATCAACAAACGCATCAACCTGATGAGACTAGACAGGATCCTAAGACAAGCATTGGCAGAAGAATCCATAAGATATGCTGATACAGGATACTGTGGCCTTATCTTAATAACCACAAGTGCTATCAATTTCTAACATAGCTACCATTAAGTGGCATCATCATCTCCTTTTGTGATAAAAAGAACCTGCAGACTGCTCTGTTAAGATTAAAACAGGTTACTGCATATATGGACTCAACAGAGAATTCTTAAAGATCTCAACAAGCTGTGTCAGAAGCAACTAACAGCAAGCATCAAGTGATAGCAAACAACAATCAATTTATGACCTCGATCCAAGAAAAACAGTTATGCACAGAAGATCAATAGACACTGCTGTCAATCAAATCACAACAGTTCCAATATCTAACTTTTCAGAAGTTAAAGAGGCGGTTACGACATTCAATCCTAGAAGATCATATATTTACAAAAAGGCCCATCCATCTTTTTAGAACAACCATCAGATCGTGCGTTTTATCTCTCAATCGTTGATCGAAGAAACCACTCATCTGCCTATATATATCTGACTCTTCACCATTCTTCCACATATTTACTACTCACTAAATGCTTGGCAAACAACAACAACTTCCCATGTGAGTTATACTTACTGTCAAAAAGAAGAAGATGGAGACCCAAGAGGGCGGAGATGGAGATGAAGATGAAGATGAAGACAAATCTCTGTTGACTTAGAAGTAGATAAGGTCTTCAAAAGAATGGAGTATAGAGGCTCTGCTTGCCAAGAAGCAGAGAAGGTCTTTAGAAAAGAAGACGACCTCTATGAGATGGATGCTAAGGAGCAGGCATCCATCCTCCATTTAGACGACACAGGTCCGACTTCCTCAACCCTGATGAAGATATGAGACCGAATAAGTTATTAAGGACCAGTCCTTGGACAGAGAAAACACCTACTGTTATTCATGGAGATAAAACCAAACAGCAAGTGATTCACAAGGCTGTCAGCAAGCTGGCAGTTTGTCCAAGGATATTGTGTTAGCAACTTCAAGCTGGTTTCTGGGCAAAGTAGAAGAAAAATGAAAAACCAGACCAGTTGTCAAAGATCCCAGGTGAACATGCCTGGACATTGACGAAGCTACATAGGTAACTGATCATCCACCGATCAGTTTCCAGATCTATTGTCGTGTGCTGAGACTGAGCAGCTTATTCCCTTGGGTAGGAATAAGGGGGATGCTCAGAAGGAAGTACGAGCAGGTTGCTGCTTGGGCTTAGAGCAGTAATTACCAGATAAGATAAACCTGGTTTGCCATATTTGACTTTGTCACTCCACTCCTTAAACATCGAGCTGCATGATGATGGTGATAAAAATGGGGAAGAGTTTCAAGTCAAGAGTCATCGCTGAAGCCTTAGAGTAAGAGGGAAGTAGAGGATGACAGTATGACAGTCAGGAAGCACCTATCATTAGAAGCAGAAAAGAGTCAGCAAGCTGATCATCCAAGAAGATTTGAAGGATGCAGCAAGCTGATGAGAACATGCTGAAAAAGACATGTAGAGATCAGAGATGGTAGAGAGGGAGAAGAAGATCTCCCGGGTGGAAAAGTATGGAAACAACAAACTGTCAGAAACTGAAGAAAGTAGCAATGCTAGTTGATGTAGTAGTAGCTTACTCACTTTGTACTTAAATGTATTTATAAATACTCAGTTTCAATAAAGAGCAAACATTTGTCTTAAAATGACTCTTGTTTTTATTATGTTTTGTCATCATCAATATAAAAGGGAAAATTGTAGAGATATTTCAGTAGTTATAATGATGAGACAAAACCAGTTTGCTTAGGAATGTCAGTACCTAGTTTCCATATTGTCTACATGATCGTGAGATAAAAGATCATGTAATGGTGTTCAAAGTGTTGAGGAAAACCAATCTTAGAAGAAGCAAGAATGCATCTTCTAAGAGTCAGCAAGCTTTAGGAAATAGCAAGCTGAAAGGAGTATCTGCATTTGGAGAAGATAAGATGCTGCAACAAAAAGACAGCAAGCTGTAAGAAACAGCATGCTAAAAGCTGCACGAAGAAAACTGAGAGCTATAAGCAGAAAGCTGCCAGCAGTATACAAGAAAACAACAAGCTGTAAGAAACAACATGATAAAAGCTGCACAAAGAAAAAGAAAGCTACAAGCAGAAAGCTGCCAGCAGTATACAAGAAGTAGTAAGCCGAAGGAAGCAGCAAGCCTAAGACAACAAGGACCAGCATCAGGAAGATCATGCAGTATGAAGAAGAACAAAGCTAACTGACATCAAGAAGTTGTTGCATGAACTTTAGCCATGGACCTATACCGACTTGACAGGTCAGCAGGAATGTCAGAGAGGTCCAGAGGTAAATGGTGGGCGTATTAAATGCTCATGTCAGGAGCAGCTCAGATGCATTTAATGCGACCACAAAGAAGATCTTAAAGATCAAGCTTATATTCAAAAAGGAGAAACATCTCTCTTCAACGAATACTTCTCAACGGATAGATTCTCAGATCTATAAATAAAAGGTGTGGCTGACTGAAGAAAATTATTAGACATACTGAACAGAGTCGAGAGGAAACTCAGACACATTCCAAAGCTTCTCAAGCTTATACATGTTCGGTCACTCAACCTTCTAGAAGCAGTATACAATAGCTATAGGCCTTCAAAGATCAAGACTGCTCCGCACCAGTTGAAGAACATTTTATTTTCTTTTAACCACTGTATTGTGTGTGCTAGGTTGTTTTATGGTGTAACTTAGTTTAGAGGATTAGATCCTTGCTAAGTGTGTAGTCTAGAAATAGATTACTTGCCCTTTGTGGGATTGTACCATTTATGGGTTGTGGTCTTCGACTAGAGTCTAGGATTCTAGAAGACGTAGTTTTTTAGGAAGAAGTTTGTAAAGCGAGACTTGTAAATCGAACTGACCTAACAAAGTTCCTCATTGAGTAGGAGTAGAGTGGATGTAGAAGGCTTACACCACCTTCGAACCACTATAAATCTTGTGTGTTTATATGCTTTGATTTACTTACCGCACTGCATCTATCTTATCTTATATATCTTGCAGTATACATCATAAGCATCGTGCATAAAAGATTGGCAAAGATCATTATTGCAAAAGAAAACTAGTTTCCAAAAAGAACTCTATCAAGTTTATTCCGCTGCACTGCATTCTGATACCGGGTCAGCAACCTGATTGAGCTTAGGGTCAGGTCGCTGATTCGAGACAGGATATTGTCCTTGGGTCAAGATCCTGTTATACAGAAAAGTTTTTAAAAGAGTTCGTAAAATCGATAGAGGTTCATTCACCCCCTCTGACCACTTGGGACTGTTGGGACCCACAATCTTTGAGCCAAGTCAATAGGATTGTCAAATTTGTTCCATAGCCGAGATTGGTGTCGAACTTCCCAGTGGTTGTTAGATTTTTCCATCTTTTTGTTTCTTCAATTAGATGACTGAGAAATTATATGTTCTAGTTCATTTCGGTTCCTTCCATTACCGCAACCATTACAGAGAATCTTTTCTTTTAAACATGATCAAAACCAATCACTACCAATCCTATCCATGACTGGTTTTTGACATATCTTCAGGAGGTGATGATATCTCAGGGTAAGACCATAAGAAAGGAAAAGTTCACATCATTTTCTTTGTCAGTAAACATTAACTTTGCATATATTTCTTCTTCCCTATCTTTGAAGGTATTTACTTACATGTCTTCATTCTTCAAACCGAATTACTTTTCAAGAGTATCAACACTAATGAAAACTGGTTTCCCTCTTACTCAACTTACTATGCATATTTTAACATCATCCACAACAGCATTTTAATAGAATTCCACAACCTTTTCATTGCGTAGAAATGACGGTTGTGTGGTGAGCATCTTCTCCAGATACATTTTCTTCAAGTTTGACATAGACTTTGTCATATCTTCAACTGGATCTCTAGATAAGAGGGTGTTGAAATCCAACATTGGTTCTGAGATGATTTTCTTGGACAGATCTTCGAGATTTGACAGGGTATGGAATTGATCTCAAAACCAATGTTGGATTTCGACACCATCATTTCTAGAGATCCAGTTGAAGATATGGCAAAGTCTGTGTCAAACTTGAAGAAAATGTATCTGGAAAAGATGCTCACCACACAACCATCTTTTCTACACAATGAAAAGGTTGTTGAATTCTATCAAAATGTTGTTGTGGATGATGTTAAAATATGCATAGTAAGTTGAGTAAGAGGAAACCAGTTTCCATTAATGTTGATACTCTTGAAAAGTAATTCGGTTTGAAGAATGAAGGCATGTAAGTAAATACCTTCAAACACAGGGAAGAAGAAAAATATGCAAAGTTAATATTTGCAGACAAAGAAAAGGATGTGACCTTTTCCTTTCTTATGATCTTACCCTGGGATATCATCACCTCCTAAAGATATGTCAAAAACCAATCATGAATAGGATTGGTGGTGATTGGTTTTGATCATGTTTAAAAGAAAAGATTATCCGTAATGGTTGCGGTAATAGAAGGAGCTGAAATGAACTGGAACATATAATTTCTCAGTCATCTGATTGAAGAAACAAAAAGATAGAAGAATTTGACAACCATTGGGAAGTTCGACACCAATCTCGGTTATGGAACAAAGTTGATAATCCTGTTAACTTGGCTCAAAGATCTTGCTGCGAACTGACTTCTATAAAATACTGAAGCAGTCTAAGTAGAAGAGGTTACAATCTATCACAGAAGAGAAAGAGGATATGTTATCCAAGAAGAAGAAATACACTAAAAAGAAAATAGTTGCAAAAGGAGAATCAAGCAAGAGAAAATCAAAGCAGTCATCTAAGAAACCCTCAACCACACCCATAGTTGACAAACCTGTGGAAGAATAACTTATGATTAAAGAACAAAGGACATATATCATTGATGAGACGACTGAAGTTATCAGAATCATTTGCCAAATGATTGAAGTTGGAGATGCAGTGTTCATTAAAGTAACCCCTATGAAAGGAATGATGAGGTTTGGTTAGAAAAAAAATGCTTAGTCCTTGATATGTTGGACCTTATGTGATCACAAAGAGAATTGATAAAGTAGCTTTAAGTGTTGGATCTACCTGAAGAGATTAGTTATTCATATGTTTTCCATGTCTTGATGTTGAAAAAGTATGTTCCTGACCCGTTTTAACATCTCTACTTCCAGCACCAGTTGAAGACCCTGTATGGAAACTTAGGTTTAGAGTTTTTTAGGAAAGAGTCTTGTAATACAAATGTTCTTAAAGAAGTTTCTCCTTGAAAAGGGAACAAGTAGACGTAGAAGGATTACACCACCTTGGAACCACTATAAGACCTTGTGTGTCTTATCTATTTTCATATCCTATTATTCTTATATTTGCTGCATTTATATCTTATCATCTTTGCATAAAATATCTTGGAAAATTTTCATATTTCAAAAGGTTGTCAAATGAATCCGATCTATCAAAGTTATACATTTCCGCTGCAAGAACTCTAAGTTGCAGTAAATAGCTCTGCTCAATAGTGTTGTAAGGTGTATTGTATTCTGCGTTGTAAGCTATTTAGGTTACAATACAATAAGTTTGTAAAGATTTAAAAATTTGATAGAGGTTCATTTACACCCCCTTCAAACCTTTATGCTACTTGGGACCAACACTAGGGCACATGTTAAGGGGATCCCTTGTTTTTGCATTTTAGAACCTTTTTGGATACCCAAGATAGAAGGAGAGTCACCCATATGCTCTCTTTCTCTCTCATTCCCCTTCTCCACGATGCCCCATTCCTCTTCCCACCTTCTTTTATGCTTATTTCATTTCCATCTATCTCCTCGTCTTCGTGTGGTTTTGGGCTAGTTCTAGACAAACACGTGAGTTGCCCGCGATAAGCAGTCATCGGCCATGGTGATGGGCAAGGGAGGCAAACTGTCATGATATTAGGGTGTGTTGTGGATGAGGGTGTTGGCGGTGTGTAGGTTGCAGCGGGTTTTGGCTTGTGTGTTTATGGTTGTGTGGGATGTGCGTAAGGTAGGGATAGCAATGGGTCAGGTACCCTACTGTTTAGAAAATCTCAAATCTTAACCCTACTAATTTTATGCTTGCCAAACCCATTTCTTTCTCATTTAGGTCTACTCGTACCCATCTTGTTCTCGATTACCATTACCCGTTGGGGATACCGTACCCCACCTAATACCTGTTTATATAATATAAATATTTATTTATTTGAATCTAAGCAAGTACTTTGAATCGGTATTTTGTATTTTAGTTTTTTAATTGTATATATATTATATTTATATACATTTTTAAAGAAAATTTTATTATAAAATGATAGTTAGTTTAGTAGTAAATATTTTTTTAATAAAAGGTGTGAGGATCAATTTCTAGATAACACATACTATATATATATATATGAGATGGCGGGTGCCGAGTACCCATAGGTAGAGGCCCTCTACCCAAGCCCTATTCGTACCCTAATGGGGTTTTAGTTTTTTTCTCAAACCCATCTCATTCCCATTTAGAACTACATGTACCCGTCTTATTAGGGTTTGGGTGGGTAGGGTACCTGCATCTACGTGGATAACTGTCACGCCCCATTTTTCATACTTACTTATTTATCAGAGTTTCCTTTGCGAGTGTGAAGAAAGAAGGGGAAAAACGTGCATGATATAAAAAGGAGATAGGAAAAGATAAGAAGTTGTACATATATGAAACATTGGATACAACCGATTAAAAGGGTTTGAAACCTTAAGCAGCGGAAAAACATCAGGATCCTTTACAAAGAAGATGAACAGTTTAATTTTACAAATGATCAACATAATTTTAAAAGACAAAATCGGAAAAAGACACAGCTGATAAGACACTCTTCTCTCTACGCATCATGATTCTCTTCATCTCCTGTAGTGTGAGTACAGAATAGGGATGAGTACGTTGAATACACTCGTGGGGATATTTTCCACGTTCAAACAATTATTAAGCAGTTACACAAATCAAAACATATATAAGTTCGGCAATTAAACACATCACATATATGGCACAGCACATAAAACGTATAGCACATAACTCATAACTCTTCTTTAGATGTGGGTATTTCCCGTCTTATCCTACACACGATTTTTATACCGTTTGTGATTTTTACGGACAACAAGTCCCTCCGAAGTTGGTGATTTTTACGGACAACCAGTCCCTCCGAAGTTGGTGATTTTTACAGATAACCAGTCCCTCCGAAGTTGAATGTGGACCTTAGTCCTTTCATAGTATAAAGTATGAACACAATATTCACAACATATAATAACATTACATAGAGTTCAACAAATCATATATCAAATACGTAAAACAATAAACATATAGAAATTATAAGTTACCCCTACCTTGTTCGGTGGTAACCACGTGAGTTGTCGAGTAACAAGTATCAAGTATTAATACATACAATCCGATAGATATCCTACACAAGTAACGAGGTTTCTTAGATCCTTCATACGTAAATTACGTATAAATAAAGGTATGGACTTTCTCGGAGAAGAAACGATAGGTAGAAACGAGATGGAACGGAAGATCTAAAGATCGAGGATGAATAAACGAGTATGGAAGGTAATTCCAATAATCTGATGATGAAAAGGGAAATATTTGGGTTGCAACGGAAAAAGAATAAGCTTAATCGGAGTTGAAACGAGCTCAAACGAAGCGTTTTAAAATTGAGGGGTGTTTTGGTAATTTTGGGAAATGGTTGACTTTGACCGGGCCCCCTACTTCCGGCCGATGACATCACGTCGCTGGCGACTCGATGAAAACTAACCATACGAAACGACACACAAAAACACTCGTCGGCACGCACAAGGCGCACACAGCAGCTCCTAGCGTGCACGCCCGCCGTGCACAGCGCGCCCCCTACGCTAGTGCCCAGACACGCGCACGATCGTGCCGCCCCGCGCACGACCGCACCACATGCACACACCCGCACCCCAGCACGCCTGCTTTCCTGCCACCTCCCAGCAGCCTCCAACTGCGGCGGCGCCGCCCCCATCTGATCCACCGGCGCTGGTCCACCTGCTCCGGCCACTACCAGCTCCGGCGGCCGTGAACAGAACTCCCAAACAACCGAACCAAACAAACACACACACACTCAAGACATGCACTCACACACTCCTTTCTCTACCTAGCTCCGGCCAGCAACTTCCAGTCGCCGACGACACCACCAGACTCTGGCTGGCGATCTCCCGTCGCCGGCAATAACCTACACCACCCATCTCAGCCCCCAACAACACCACATACACACACAGAACACTATACACACACACAACACCATGCAACCACCACCTTTCCAACCCACTTCCAGCTCCAACATCGCCGCCCACGGCGGCGCCACCACTCCCAACCGACAGCCCAACACCCTGGGAAGGTCGGCCACCACTCCGGAGAAAGAGGAGAGAGAAAGGGTGGAAGGAAAAGGGTTAGGGTTTCTCTAGCGATGTCTTGTCGTTTTCCAGCGAATGAGACATCGGAATTGAAATCCAAGACCTGTTCTAAACTCGTCTCGACGAGACTTACAAGTTGTGTGAAAATTGGTCGAAACCAAGAAAAATGATTTTCCGGCGCCGGCGCCGCGATCGGCCGGCCGGAAAACTCAGAAGAGAGAGAAGAGGAAAGAGAGGGAGACTCACATTTTTTCTCGATTTTTACCTCGTTCGAAAAATTACGTTTACGATTCATTTTCGCATTATATATAGACTTTCGAAAAATATTACTATTCATCGAAATATCTCGATTACTATTCATCGAAAATATCTTGATTACTACTCACCAAAAATATCTTTTGTTTTCCGATCCCTCGTATACGTCGTATTCTTCGTATTCACCATTTTCTTCGTTATTTGAGCTACGAGTCTCCGATTGACCTCAAATTTGTTTCTATCTTCTCGTTTTTCAAATACGCATCTTATGGTAAAATTATCATCATTGTTTTTCGATTAAATTATACTTCCATTTAATTAAATATGCATTTATCATTTTTCTAAAACGCATATAATTAAATTTAAACAATCAAGGGTTAACGCACATAATAAAATAAATCGATTAAGGGTTTAATTATTTAATTAATCAATTATGACCCGTTTTTATCCTGGGCGCTACAATAACTACCATCCCTAGCATAGGGGCTCAATGGTGCGTGTCATCGACGACGCAGGGGTCACCGGCCATGTCGGAACAAATGACGGGGGCCCGATGATGTGTGTGTTGCATTTTAGGTGAGTGTTTGCCACCGTGAGCTAGTAAGAGAGTGTGTTGGCTTAGGTGTGGCTGTTTCCGGCAATGAGAGGTTGCCGACATGGCGACTAGCGACAGGCAGCAAAGATGTGTGCACGGGAGGGACGCCGGGTCTTGATATATATGTGTGGTGTGGAGGACGGTAGTGGTGCTAAAAGATGGGAGATATGACAGAGAGGCACATGGCAGGGTTGTTGATGGTGGTCGTCGGGTGGTGTAGGCGGCAATGGGAGATCGCTGGCCAAGGCGGGACTGACAATAGAGAGATGGTAGACAACTAGAGCTAAGGTTTGAATGTGAGAGGTGTCTTTTGAAAATTAGATAGAATCTAAGGGCTTGTGTACAAATAAAAAAAATTCTAAAAAATTACAATCTAACCCTTCCTCAATTTTAAAATAATTTAAGGACCCAAAAGTAAATATCAATATTTCAATTTAGCCCTTCTATTTTCAAAATGGCCCAATGACCCAAAAGTAATTTTAGACTTTTCAATTTAATCCCCAAAGTCAAAGTCATTTTAAAATAACTACATTTTTACCCCATAGTCAAAATCAGCTTTCCTAATTTTGCAATTGAATTCTTTTACCTAATTCAACTTCTAATTTCATGCAATTGAGTCAAATTTCTCAAATTAAACTCTATGTTTGATCCAATCAAGCCTTAATTTCCTATTTAGCCTTTCAAAAATTATTTCAAGTCTCGTAATATTTTATTTAAACTTTGATTGCATGATTAGCTTTTCTTGAAATCATTTCTAAATTTTCCCGATATTTAATTTAAGTTCTAATTCATAATTAGCCCTTCCATAATTATTTATAAGTCTTCCAAGATCTAAATTAAGTCTTAATTTTACAATTATCTTTTCTAAAACTAAATTCAAGTCTTCCAAAATCCAATTGAAACCTAATTAAGTTCGCAAGTATTCCTATAAACGCATTTTTCCTCATTAAATTCTTTGATATTCTATATTTACCTTAAAAAATTTATTTTCATTTATTTATTCACGAGGTTAACAAAAGTCTCTTCAAATGATCGGGTGACCACGAGCAACATTAAAGTTCATACTTTAATTACTAATAGTTTTAGCTTACGAACTTGTAGTTAGATAAGACACTAAGACCTATTTTATGATCGATGTAGTAAACGAGAAAAGATGAACCATCTAAGCTTGCTTGATAACTTATTATACACTCTCAAACTACTCTTAAGATGGGGGTAACTTCTTGTGATGTGTAGTTACTCCAATTATTTGAATATCAATGTGATATCATAAAATGTACTAATGGATAACTTTACGAATGTCATGTTATGCATGATCTTTATATGTATGTTTATTTAAGTGTGATGTGATTATGTGTGTATGTGACTACATGACTATGCTATGACGGTTAAGATCCATAAATTACGATAAGTCGAGCTAAGTCCTGCATCAAATGCTAAGTTGGGCTAATTCCCACAATAATGCTACGTCAGGTTAAGGTCCTATACCAAGTGTTATGTTGGGTTAATGTCGCATACCACATGCTATGTCGGGTTAAGATCCCACATCAAAGATAAGTCAGGCTAAGTCCTGCAACAATGCTACATCGGGTTAATGTCCCGTGGCAAATACTATGTCGGGTTAGGTCCCATATTTATGATTAGTTGGGTTAAATCTCGCATCTAAGCAAAGCGATGGTTATATATGTTCGTATCTATGATTTATTTATTTTATTTTATTTGGTAATGTCATGGGATTCCACTGAGTGTATTTCAAACACGCATCCTCCATGTTTAAGCGCTTTCAGCTTAAAGAATCTTTGGACACGGTACGTGAGCAGTGAATGCTGGTAGCCGATTATCTAGAGGTTGCGAAAGAATATTAAAGTGCCTTAATCCATAAACTTATAAATGTGTAATTATGTAAATGTCATTTTACCTCGTTCTTTGTATAACCCAAATTTTAGTTTGAGAAACAAGGAACTATCAAGGGAAGGCTTCCGTTGCATTCTTTTAAATAATATTTTGATTTTCGTTTCTAGTTTCATTAGCCCTTTTTATTTCTGAAAAAATGTAAATTTTGTACGTAAGTAACGCTTAATCAAAATGAACTTTTACGATTTTTGGGCGTCAAAAGTTCATTGTGCATTCAAGCAAGAGCTGAAATTCTAAGTCTTACTCACTCAACCTTAAGAAATTGTCTACAAAAGATCTAACCCTTTAAGACTAAATGTTGCTTCAATAGTTGAAGAAATCAAGAATATCATTGACCCCTTTAAGATTTTTTTTTAGGAGTCCTTAGCTGAAGAAACATAGTTTCTTGCTAAGTGTTACTACTTTGTATGAGTAGTTGTTTTGTGTAGATAGAGAGATCTTGTTTGGGTCTTGTCTAAGTAGTTTGAGCACATTGTGTGGAAGATAGCTAGCTACTGTAGATGTGTTAGGACTTAGTTTGTAACAGTTGTAGATTGTGTAAAATGAATTATATTAACAAAGTTTCTCCTTAGGAAAAGAAAAAGACTGGATTAGAGGGATTACTCTACTCTTAAACCACTATAAACTGTTGTACTTCTACCTTTTTATTTACTACATTCTATTTATCTGCATACAGTATACTGCATTAAAGCTATCTTTAAAATTCATTAGTTTACAAAGGTTTTCAAAAAAACTTTTCAAGTAAAACTTTACAACCTTACAACAAAGCCGAGTAGCGTTGCAAGTTGTAACTATATACAACCTTGTAAGCTTCTATACCATACAGCGTACAGCTGAAGGTTCAATCTATTTTCAAAAAAGGTTTTAAAACATGAAGAGGTTTATTCAACCCACCCCTCTAAAGCTCTTTTTCCACTTGGAACCAATAATATATATATATATAACTATAACTAATATATATAACATGACGACGACCGACTGCGTAATGAAAAAATTAACTTGATCATTATATAAGACCAAGAATTAGGCTTGCAAAGTAATAAATAATTAAAAAAAGATGGAAGAATTTATCTAACTGACCGAGTACATGGATAAACTTATGTTCATCTAAATTATAGGTTCATGATGTTTGCTGCAAACTAGATAGGCAAATAAATACATAAAAAGAAAAATACGGAAGATCGAGTGCATAAAGGAAATTTCACTATGTATGTAGATGAAGAAAACAAGTCAGGTATGTTTTGCATAACAATAATTAAAAATATCAAGTATTATGGATCTTCTTGATATTAATTAATAGACTCTTCTTTATAAGGATACTTCTTGATATGAATGACTTTTTTTACGAGGATTCTCTTTCATATAAAGGACCATTTTATTAGGATTCTTCTTACGATGGATGAAGTAATAATTTACTATTGTGTGTGTATATTTATGAGTGAGGCTTATGAGTCCCTAGGGTACGGATCCTAGGATCCATGTCCCCACCCGAGTATATATATATATATATATATTGTTGGGATATTTCTATTAGATTTTGATGAGACAAAGTAGTTTTGTATAGGGATTTGGAGTACCCCATTTTTCCATAATGTTTATGTGGAAACTTGGTTTTTGGTTAAGTTTCTATTTTGTTGAAGAAGAACAAGAAGATGGAGGTTTCTGATAGCAGCAAGTTTCTGCAAAGAAGTGCTATCGGGATGCTGATACTCAGTAAGCAGCATATAGTAAGCAGTAAGGAAGACTGGGAGGCTCTCTGCTGGATCAGAACATAAAACATTTCAGAATCAGTAAGCAGATTCAAAACAGAAAGTTGGCACAAAATAGAAATTGATTACTACATCCTAAACAGGAAGCAGGAAGACAGAGCACTCTTATTTATTGCAATACGAGGAAAGATTAATTGCAATACGAGGATTAAGCATTATCAAAGTAGCCGGTAGATAGAAGTTAGCAACCGACCAATGACACGCTATCATTTGGGCCAAGAGCCTGCAAAAGTACTATTGTCGAGGAGTGGCACCATTAATGCCCTACAGATTAGGACATGCCCGATTCCCCAATTTCTCCAAAATCATTTAATGCGAAGATCAAATGAGATCAAGATTTTAAATTCTAGATGAAGTGTTTCTCTCTTCAACGGACACATTTTCCTACAAGTATAAAAGAAGGTAGAGTTGACTCGAGAAAATAACTGAAACTAATACCTCTCAATCTCTCTCAAGAAAATGCAAGTTTTCTCAAGTTTTAGTCACTCAACCTTCCTGAAGCAGTCGAGCCAAAGATTTCCAGAACTTCAAGATCTTAAGGTTGTCTTCAAAGCACTAGTTGAAGAACGATATACTTTTAACCATTTGTGTTGTGTGATAGGTTGTTTATTTGGTGTCCTCAGTGGAAATGATTTAGATCCTCACTGAGTGGTAGTCTTAAGTTGTTAAGGCTTTTAACTCTATGTGAGTTTGTTGATCCTATTTGGGATTAGCTTAGAAATCTTTCTGATTCTAGTAGGTGTAAACTTGTTAGGAGTTGGTTTGTAAAGTTGAGACTTGTAAATCGAACTTTTCCTAATTGAAGTTCCTCCTAAGTGAAGGAGAAGAGAGTATGTAGAAGGATTACACCACCTTCCAACCTCTATAAACCTTTGTGTATTTATTGCTTTATTTACTTGCTATATTTTATATTTATATATATTTTGCTCATCCTGAAAAATAACTTTGAGAAAAGCATACTTTGAAAAAGAAAATGATTTTACAAAAGAAACTCTATCTAAGTATTTCTGTTGCATACTGTAATCTCTAAAACAGTAAGTTGATACAACATTCTGCCAGCTTACTGATTTGGTCAAAATTGTTGTATTCTGTTTAGAATTTAGTAACTTCTTACATAATGTTTTTAAAAGTAAAAATTTGATAGAAGTTCATTCACCCCCCGAACCTCTGACCACTTGGGACCAACATATAATTTTTAATTTATTTTCTGTGAAGCCCTAGCATTATTTCTTTTCATCACCATCTTCTCTCTTCACCATGTTGGGCTTTTATTAGGAAATTTGTGTTTAGATTTTGATGGGACAAAATAATATTGTAATAGGAAATTAGAGTACCCCATTTTTCATACTGTTTAAGTGAAAGCTTAAAATATTTTTGAGTCTTAAAGTCGAAGCTGAAGACTGGAGAACTTCAAAGATTCAGTAGCTAATCATCTGGAAGAAAGTTTCTGTTGGTAGTCGGATGCAGCAGGAAAGCCGCTACGAGATACACAGTATTTTACAATATTTGCATACTGTAAGCAGTCCAAAACAACAGGCAGAAAGCACAAGGAATAAAGCAAGACGAATAAAAAGCATTACAGTGGCAGGTTGTAGTAAGCTAGCACAGTATTTTAAAACTGAAAGAAGAATTGAAGCAAGAATAGACATTCACGCACAACAATGTAGTACGAGGAAGATCACTACTATCCGAGAAAAGATTTTGTCAAAAATAGCCAGTAAACACAAAGTAATCGAGCAGTACCAAAAACCAGTGTTCTGCTGACACATGGACCGACAAATTGCAACAACCCTGCAGATTATTACAGTCACATTAAATGGCTTGAAGAACAAGACAAGAAAATCATTCTCAGAATTTCAAAAACAATCAATGCAAGTTCAAGGACATTTGAAGAGAATTCAAATTCAAATGAAATGTGTCTTTCTTCAACGGACATATTTCTTGCATCTATAAAATAGAGGAAGGGTCGACTGAAGCAAGTACTGAAAAACAAATTTCTGAATTTATACGCTCTCGTAAGAACAAGCTCTCAAGTTTCCTACTCTAAGTTTTCAGTCATTCAACCTCCAAGTGAAGCAGTCAAGCCTTCAAACAATCAAGCTCAAGAGTCGTTAAGGCTGCTTCAAGCACCAATTGAAGAAAAATTTATATACTTTTAACCTTTGTGTTGTGTGCTTAGGTTGTTTTAGTGGTGTCCTCAGTTGATAGGATTTAGATCTTTGCTGAGTGTTTTGTCTTAAGTTGTTAAGGTAATAACTCTGTGTGAGTTAGTAGGATCCTGTGTGGGTCAGCCTGTTTGATTCAAGCAACCTGTGTGGGAGATGAATTCTAGTAGGTGAAAAACTTGTTAGGTTGATAGATTGTAAGGTCGAGTCCTATAAATCAATCTTGTTTAACGAAGTTCCTCCTCAAAGAAGGAATAGAGTGGATGTAGAAGGATTACATCACATTCAAACCATTATAAACCTTGTGTGTTCATCTTTAGTTTTTAACATCTCTGTGATTATTTTGTGTTGCATTCTCTATCATATCTTTCTGTTCTTAAAACTTTCCAAAAATCATATTTTAGAAGACATTTTCAAAAGACACTCTGTCAAATAGTTTTAGTTTCCGCTATATAAGAACTCCAATATAGTAAGTTGAACTACATTCTCGCCCAGCACGTTGTACTGCAATATGTGTTGTATTCTTTAATAGAATACAAAACGCTGCAAGTTTGAACAAATTTTTAATAATCGATAGAGGTTCATTCACCCCCCTCTCCCTCTGAACCTCTGAACCACTTGGGACCAACAACTTCTTCTCTTCATCACGAACTCTTCTCTTCACCAGCTACCATGCATATTCACCATGGCCTGTTTCTTCTCTTAATCACCATCTCTTCTCTTCACCACACTGCGTTGCTGCTCTTATCTTCTTCACCATGGTTGTATTTTTTGTAGTTCTCATTTATCCCTTCTTCTTCTTCACCATGGTTGTATTTTTTGGTTCTCCTTCATCCCTTCTTCTACTACTTACTTGATTACATATGTTAGATCACAACTCATATGTTTCAATTCGTCTTCTTCTTCTTATGTTAGAATTTAAATTTCAAAATCACGATTCCGTGAAATTGATGATTATTTTATTTCAATGATCTTAGACTTTGGAGAATCAATTATTTCAAAATCTAAAATAATTTGCAGTGGAATGTTTGAAATTATATTAGGGAAGAAGATGATGAAATCCACACATTTGAAATTTTAAGATTTTAAACTTACACTCAGTATACTGATACTTTAAGTGTATATAAGTAATACCATAAGAGTATACAACAAATATCTTTCACTGAATGAGCAACTAATACCTTATGAGTATACAACTAATACCTTAAGAGTATAAAATTAATACCTTAAGAATATACAACTAATTTCTTAAAGGTAAATATGTAATACCTTAAATGTGCGCATATGTAATACCTTATACTATAAGCATTAATGTCTTAACGGTAAATATGTAATACCTTAAAGGTGCATATGTAATACCTTATACTATAAATATTAATACATTAAAGGTAAATATGTAATACCTTAAATGCGCACATATGTAATACCTAATACTATAATCATTAATACTTTAAAGGTAAATATGTAATACTTTAAGAGTATACAACTAATACCTTAAGAGTATACAACAAATACTTTCGCAGAATGAACTATATGGAATCAGATGGCGCATGGTGCACACCAACTATGTAGCCGTGTATGGGGGTGTGTGGGCGCGTGTGGAGGCGGCCCACGGACCGGGTTGGGTTGGGGCACGGATTTTAGATCCATGCCCCTAGGGTACAAAAGTTTTTGCTTATATATATACATATATATATATATATATATATATTATTACCTATATAAAAGTGTGAATAATTCTTACAAAATATGGATTATCAAATATATCCCTATCAAAGATTGTTATTTAAGGTTATAATAGTAATTTGAATTTTTATATTTAAATAATTTTATATTAGAATCCTAACTAATTCAAAATCTTATAAAATCCTATTATGATTAAAACTCTAATATATTAGTGTTATATATAAGGTATTTGTATTATTATTTATTTCATTAATTTGAATTGATCTCCACATGCAACGCACATGGTCTAAAACTCGTATGTATATATATATATATATATCGACCGACAGTTAAATATGGGTCGAATACTTTGTTATAATGAACTTATATTTCTCTTGTGAGTTGCACGAATTAAGGTATTTATAGTGGTTTTATATATTGATTTAATGTGAAAATTAAGTAAACATATAAATATTTTAAAAGCTATACATAAAATAAGCATATATGGTGAATTTAAAAATATCATAATGATCAAAAAATATATATTTAATTTTAAAAAAATTATCAACTTTTAAAATATTTATATTTGTAATTAAATATGATTTTTATAGAATATATCTTTACTTTGAAATTTTAGCATATTGGCCTAAAAAACTATCCAAAGTATCATATAATTTTAAATTAAACACCAAAATTTTAAAAATTAAAAAAATAACTCAAACTTACCTAAAGTCACATTTAAAATTTGACACTTAATTTTATATATCTAATATCCATGTTAAACTACAGCTAGTGAAATGAGGATTAAATGACAGATGTTTTGTATAAATTATTGTCTTTATACTTAATATATATGTAATTCCATTAAAAAAAAACTGAAAGTATTTTATTAATTCTCATAACCCTAGTAGATGTGAATGTGTGTCAAATGTGTTCACACACACACACACATATATATATATATATCACTCAATTATTCCAAATCGAAGAAAAAATAAATCATCAACCCATCATATATCCTAAAATCTCCTAACCACCTATTTTTTAAAAATATATATTGAAAATTAGACTTAACTCAATATTCAAATATATATTGAAAATTAGACTTAACTCAATATTCAGTCCACTTGAACTAAGTCAAATAGACCAAATCATTACAGCAAAAGTTTGTTCAAATATTTTCTAAAATTATGTAAAATTTGAATTGAAAATTAACTTTATGAATTTTCAGAGTTGTAATTTTATTTATTATGATTTTTGTTTTGTGTTTGGAATTTTTTAAGTATAATTTTAAGCTTAGAACACATACCTTTTAAGTCCCACATTGTAATATAACTTACTTATTATAGTTAAAACTACTACAAATCCAAATGTACCAAAATTTAAAAAATTTAAATTTGATATTTTACTTTTTATATGCAATATAAACATTAAAATACATAATATTTGTTATATTTTCATTAAAAATGATTTTGTTTTAAGAATATGTTATCCTATTTGAATCATAACATGACAAAAAAAAAAAACTTATAACCCATTACTCAACTTCCATCAAAATTATAAATATGAAATAAAAATAATAATAACTAAAATTATATATAAGCATTGTAAATCCAATACATCATACATTGAAAACAAATTTTAAATAAAAAATAGTTAAATTTGAAATTATTATTGTTATAAAAAGAAGATAATAATAACACCTACCCTAGCCTAGCCCAGACTCTTAACCATCACTCTACCTCCCCAACCAGCAGCACGCCAACCCTACCGGCTTCCCCTGCAGACTGCAACACATGCAGCATATGCTGCCACAACCTTTTCTTTTTAATTTTTTTTTTAATTATTTCCAAAAATAGAAGGAATTATAATTAGGCGAGAAAATCCATTTATTGCTATTTTGGATAGTGGTTCTGTTTTTTTTTATATATATATATATATATTACAAAAATTGAACCCAATGGGTCATTGTTATACTCGATCGGTAAAACTCTAATACAAAAAACATAAGGTCATCAATTAAATTAAGCTTTTTTGGCTATTAATCAAACTATTGGTCATCGATTAAATTAAGTCTTTGTTGGTTATTGATAGGGCTACTAGTCATCAATTCAATTAAGTCTTTCAGCTATTGATAAGACGTTACCACCGATTAAATTAAATCTTTTTGACTACTGATAAGGCTACTAATTATCAATTCAATTAAATATTTTGCATATTGATAAAGTACTGGCCACCAACTAAATGATTTGACTACTTACAAGACTATTGATTAGCATCGAAAACAATCTCGTAATCGATGATCTACTAAACCACCGATTAAACATGTTGGCTACTACTGTAAAACATTTCTAGTGTGAGAAATATTTCAAACTGATAGAGCAACCGAGGGACAAGAATTAGCTAGATAAACATGATGCATGTATATCTAAAAGATAGATACACACAATGATATAGCTACTACTCATTACTTTCATGCAGCAACACATTTGTAATTTGTAAATAGTGGAAACACTTGTACAAGCTACTATAGTAACCATAATTATAATTTTACTATTTTTAAAAGAAAAATCAAATATAGAAGAGATGATCAGTGTCCAATAATATACAAGTTAAACACACAAATATTCAGCATTCAATAATCAAAGTTTATATTTGCTTCTTTTATTTTCATTACTCTGCAGCATAATTTCTGTTATTAGTCATTACTCATCAATCCTTCTTATTTACTTGTTGGTCGGTGAAAATACTTTGCCACGTACCATCATAAATAACCTACAAATTAGCACATTATTTTAAAAATTGATTTCCAATATCAGCAGAAAACAAATCAGGTAAACTTGGATTTATACTTTTGCATTTCATCTGAAAATGCATGTGATATAGAGATCATCTTTGAGAAGACATAAAATGGACCACTAAGTGGTCCACCATATCTTACGCATGATAGATGATATATATGCCACAGAATACAAGTTTAGGTTGTCTAACAATGGCCACGTAAAGGAATCTAATTAATATTATGATAATGCTACAAATACTGCAAATTTGAATAATGAATATGATATTCACAGTAGGTGGGAGGTTTGGTAACCCAATGCACATGGCCCTTTGGATTTCATCTTCCCATGTGGTCACTTCATTAATGCGAGAGAATGGTTAGAATCAACTTGTTCATTTAAAATCGTACGTGGATTTGATGAAAAATATGAAATTCTTAATAATAAATTCATTATTGATATTTGGATAAATCTAATTTTGGGCAATAAGGTAGTTTTGAATCCACTCATATTTGAATGAGAGTTTGAAATTCATTCATTTCAAATCCACCTACATAAATGGATATTAATATTCAATTTTTCAGTTCTATTTTGGAGGCAGTGTCTTGGATTCGTGAGAGAGGTTTCACGAATGTGCTCTTTGAGATGGATTCTCTTCTTATAGTTATTACTATAAATAACAAATTTGAGAATTGCTCAGAGTTTTGGTATCCTAATTGAAGAGGGGCGTCAGTGGTTGGTTCAAAATCAAGCTTGTTTAGTTGGTTTTACTGGAATATTCGCAAATGAAAGTGCTCACAAGTTAGTACAATCATCTCTATTACATTCTTCCCCTACTGAGTGGTTTAGTACTCCTCAATTTTTATCTGATGTAATCGATAATGATTTGGTTTTTGCTATCAATGAATGAGTTTATTTCCGTCAAAAATATATATATAGGAAAGACTTTTTCATATGTATAGGAAATACTTTTTTCATATTTGGAATGTATATATACGAGTTTTAGATAACATGCGTTGCACGTGAAGATCAATTCAAATTAAGAAAAAAAAAATACAAATATCTTATATATAGAACTTTTATATTAGAGTTTTAATATAATAGGATTTTATAAGATTTTGAATTAGTTAGGATTATAATATAAAATTATTTAAATATGAAAAACTTAAATTACTATTATAACCTTAAATAATAATCTTTGATAGGGGATATTTGGCAATCCATATTTTGTAAGAAATATTCACACTTTTATATAGGTAATAGATATATATTTCGACTATAAAATATAACTCGGTTAGTATTATTACTTTTGAATTATTAAAGAAGAATTAAAATATTTCTTTTCAATTTACCCTTGTTGATTTCTGGAGTAGCTTCTCCTCTAAAAGTAGGTTTATGTTTTCTAATAATAATAAAAAAAAATAAAAAAAAAGAGTAGGTTTATGGGTCCAACTATGAAAATATGTAGTTATTTTATTTATAATTATATCTATTAGATATTTAATGAACAACATTAAATGATAAATAAAATTAATGAAACAAAAGTACTAATTTGAAAATTTTAGACCATTTGGATAAATTTTAAAGACTGAAGGCATGATATGTGACACATTAAAAAGCATTTTAAAAGTTAATTTTTTTAATTTTCTTTAAATATGTCACATATCACTTTTCGGTCATCAAGTAAAACTCAAACCACTATTAGAAGTATTGCATGAAATTTTCATCTTACATGGACACTAGAGTTCAATAATAATTATGGTCACATGCGTTTGAATAATTTTTATCGGATTTTTATCGATTAAAATCATAACAAAATGCAAAGTCTGTTTTTTTTTTTTAATAAAGAGCTGGTATTAAATATTGGAAAAACGTGTAAAGAGTATTTATTTTCCTTCATACGCAATTAGACCTTTTAAAAAAATTAATCAAAAAGCTTTATATCACTCAAAAATAAAATTTCAACCAATCAAACATTCAAACTTGGTAAAATGAATTTCAACCAAAAGTGAAAAATAAAAGGTTAAAATAAATAAAAAGAATTCAAGAAAAAAGATAAAATTCAGATTAGGAAAGCTGTCATAACGCCCCTCTTGATGCCAGCAAAGTACAGGCATTGCATTTCTGTCCCCAACTTCAAAGCATTTCAGCGTCGATGCTCTCTGCTTTGAAATTCTTGAGTTGGGTTTGTTTGTTTACTTGATTCTTCATATGGGTTTCTTCACATTTGAGGAAACAAGTGATTTTTCGACTTGAAGTCGAGAGAGAGAGAGAGAATTGGCGATCTCAGAAATGAGCGCAACAAGATTCATAAAGTGTGTAACAGTGGGTGATGGAGCTGTTGGAAAAACTTGCATGTTAATTTCTTATACCAGCAACACTTTTCCTACGGTTAGTTTATCAACATTTTTCTTTTTGTTTTAATTTTTTTTTTTTCTCCATTTCTCTGGAGGGTTCTCCTCAATACATCAATTTCTTTTTTCTTGGCATAAAATTATTCAAATTTCCTGTTTCTTCCTTTTGAACAGTTTCCAGTTTGTTTGTGCTTAGTTTGTTTGGTTATTCCTTATTTTCATGCTTATTAAATGAAGAAAACAGCCATTTGGGTGTTGATATTTGTGTAATATTGTATTATGGTTGTGTGTTTGTGTTTTTATTTGTATATGGATTATGACTGAAAAAGTAAATGAGTTGGTTGTCTGAGTAACATGTGTGAAGCTCATCTTTCATATTTGTGCAATTGAAAAAATGAAATCTCTATCATGCTACATTATAGCTATTGTAATGTAAATTTGAACCCTTGTTTGGTAAATGCAGGATTATGTTCCAACAGTTTTCGATAACTTCAGTGCTAATGTAGTTGTGGATGGTAGCACTGTCAATCTTGGATTGTGGGATACTGCAGGTAATTAATTAATTAGGATATATTTCTCTTTTTTTTCTTTAACATTTTCTGTGCAGCTTACATGATGAGAACTCAGGTCAAGAGGATTACAATAGATTACGACCCTTGAGCTATCGTGGGGCTGATGTTTTCCTTCTTGCATTTTCTCTGATTAGCAAAGCCAGCTATGAAAATATTGCTAAGAAGGTTTGTTTAGATGGCACCAACTTCTTTCCCCATCCATTTTTTATTAAGTAATCTAATGTTGTGTTCTTCATAATTGTTTAGTGGATCCCTGAGTTGAGGCATTATGCTCCAGGTGTTCCTATAATTCTCGTTGGGACAAAGCTCGGTGAGATATTTCTTTCTTTTGTAATTTTAGCATTCCATCACCTAACTGTGTATATTTCTCTAATCAAGTCTTAATGAAAGCTGGGGAACCCTTTGATGGCAATGGGGGTCATAAACTTAGATTTCAACAAGTTACGAAATGCATGACTAGCAATTAATGCTTTTGGAATGAGTTATCCCTTGTAATGAAAATATATCGTCTTTTCTTAGTACTTGGTTTTTTGGCATTCTTATTGAAGCGAAGCTCTCGTTTCTTACTCAGTCTTGGTTTTGCAAGTACTTTATAAGTAGACCTCATCTTGATGATTGACTTACCTCCTTTTAAACACCCAAACTCCCTTTGGTGTGATTCTTGGTTGAATCTTTAGTATGAAATATGAGGAAAGCATATATATATTCAGGAGCTCACTCAGATTTATTGATGCTTTGTGTTATACACAGATCTAAGAGATGACAAGCAATTCTTTATCGATCATCCTGGAGCAGTTCCAATCACTACTGCTCAGGTATTACGGCAAATATATTACTAACAATCTAATTATCCCTCACAAGATCTTATTATCACCATAACGTGTGTGTAGGGAGAGGAACTCAAGAAACTGATCGGAGCTCCTATATACATCGAGTGCAGTTCAAAAACACAACAGGTACACTTCCCATTAGTACATTTTTGTGTTTAAGGATGAAAAAACGTTATTCAAACCATTTCAAAATAGCATTTGCATTCACTGCAGAATGTGAAGGCAGTGTTCGATGCAGCGATCAAGATTGTACTGCAGCCTCCAAAGCAGAAGAAAAAGAAGAAAGGGCAGAGAGGCTGCTCGATTTTGTAATATGGGTAAGAATTGGATTATCCTTAGAATTCACTAGAGTATATATAGGTTTCACAAAAATAAACTAACACTTCTCATGTTTGAACCCTTATAGGCCTCAGCGATGCATTAATGGATTTAAGTTTCGAAGGTATCCTGAAATTTAGATGGCATTAAACATGTATAACGAGTCAAATCGATGCTTCTAGAGAAGAAGCACCTTAGTTGCTATGTACATTTTACTGTTGTATCTCCGTATGTATTTTTTCTATTTTCCTCCATGCTTAGAAGATGTTATGCAAATATGTTCCTTAGTTGTACACATTTTAATTGTTGATTATCTGCTCTCAAGCATTTTCTTTCCCCCATACTTCTTTCTTTTGTCTCCCAATTCTCTTGTGCACTTTTTTGCTAGAGGGAATCAAACGTGTGCGAAGGAAGTAGTCAAACTTTGGTAATTACCAATTTAAAGTGAAAAAAAAGGTGGGTTAATTGCATAAACATTCACTAGATTACATCATTTTTGTATTAAATTAGGTACTCAATATTAATTTGTATTAAAATTGACAATAAATTTATACTTTTGTTTCATTGATGGTCACTTTCAAAATCCTATTCAATCTCATCCTACATGAAAACCGAAGCTCCAACGAGAGAAATGCAGGGAAATACCAAAAAGGTTAAAAAGGTAATTTTGTGACATTTGAGTGGAAAAGGATAACAGCTTTATGATGAGTTAAGACGGAAAGGAGGTGGTGGATCAAGTGGAGTTTGGATTTCTTCTTAGGCTAAAATTGGACGGAAATTTACCATTGCTGCATCATTGGGGATACTAAATTTGGTAATCATTTTTTAATCAAATTAATGTTTGATATAGAATTTGATATAAATAAATATTACAGTTCATGTATCAAGAAACATACAAGTCCACGACACTAAAGATTTTTCTGTTTAGTGGCATGCATCATTCTTTGTTTGCAAGGGGTTATTCCATCAAATGCTACCTTATATGCATGGACATATTCCCATTATCATGCTCAATTAATAATGAACGATTATGCAAATCATAAAAGATAGAGTTGTGTTGATGGTGCTTTATCATGGATCAGCTTATGGATCAAAAGCTCCAACCAAATGTTTCATCAAATGTTGTTCTGTAGTGTCCCTTAATCTGTTGTGTCTAGGAAAAGTAAAAAATAAATACTCTGTTTTCTTTGTTAACCAAACAAATCAATATACATTATCTTATACACAATCGGAGATGATCCTGCCCTTGTAACGAACAAACCGCTGCGACTTCCATGGAGATATAACAATTAACTAAACACATCATTGAGAGATGCCACAGCTATAACCAGAGCAAATCTTCGAGAACTCCCCCAAAGAAACGAATCAGATAACCTCTTTTTTTTTTTAATCATGGAAGGATCAGTGTTATACATGAATCGCTTGGTTTCCACATATAACACGTGATTCAGAAAAGTAGATAGAGAAGATTGTTTCATGACTTCATCATACGGAAAGAAGATCCAAGATGTCATAACTTAATAGGACCATACTTGTCTCCCATTGCACCTCCCTTTTGTTTCTGGAATTGAATATAACGCAAGGTGCTCGTGAAGAATGCATCTGATGCAGGATTGGCAGCTGAACTCTCGCTCTGCATCTCAGTTTTGATTAATTCTATAAGGCCCTGAATCACGGAAGCTGTTATATGAAGGTTGCCCTTCTCGAAGAAGTAAAGGTACCTGAAGCATATCCAAGAGAGAACAAACAATGGAATGAATGAAGAACAGATATCAGTTTAATATTGATAATCTGGATTAAAAGAGTTTGATCAACTAACTTGTTTAGTATTTCAACAAAGAGAGTTACGGGTCCACTGCTACCCCTAGTGACACTTGCCATCTGCTGAGCAGCATTGGCGATTCTTAATGAGCGCTTTAAGCAAAGCAGAACCCTATCATACAGGAGAAGCATGGCATACTGCATCAGATGAATGGATGGGCAATCTATACGATGATAAAAGATTGTGTTTCTTCAGTTAAATAAACAATTAACAAAGCACAATTACCTTTCTCCATCTTTGATGCCATCTTGATCGTCAACCCAGAAAAGATGTGAACATGCATAAACTGCTCTGCACTGATCTGGCTTCTTTAAAAGTTTAGCTGAGTACTGAAAATAGAAGATAATGAGGCTAGGATGCTATAGAAAGATGATATCTAGAACATGGTACTCAAGAACGATGGTAAAGTTACCCCCGTGGCTTTATGGGTCAAGGTATCTCTATTCTCAACACCAAATATGTTCATTCTCTGAAGAGTCCCGATTATGAGGTGAATAGCTGTCACCTGGGCTTTAGAATCCTAGAAAGCATGAAGTACAATAAGAAAACTTACTTGAGAAACAATTGCTCACTGGGAGAAAAAATGCTGAATATTTTTTCCAATTCAAAAAATATATTTGATACGTACAGAAACTTCTTCCTCGTATAGCATGAAAGCCATTGTGAAAAACTCATAAGCCACCGGCTCGAGGTCACAGTCATTAGCTGCCTGTAAATATGAATGTTCAAACAAAATACAATGAAATAGATATTCATTAGCCACCGCCAAGTACTAATTTTCAAACAAATGGATGAAAATACAAAATGGCACTCATCTCCCCCAAGACCAAGCAAAGGGATTCAAAATCATATTGCAAAGATAATATTACCCTAATTCTGGAACTTAAATATTTCATCACATTTACAATCATCTCTCCCTACATATATGTAGGCACAAGCTCACACATTCACATGAATGAATGTATAGACATATAATACATATGCAGAGATTACACACACACAACCACAAGATACCTGCCAATGTTTCAATAGAATTTGAATGCACACACCCAATTCATAAATTTTATGTAAATATAGTATCGTTTGGAGGGGTTATTTGTAGACTTGTACATAAATATGCATATGTTTAGGTTTAGATGAGTTTTAAGATCATGGCAGTTGGCCAGTCATAAGATACATAAAATGGAGAAAAGAAAAAATAATAAAAAGAATGAGAATATAAACAGAACCAAAAGGAAGAATTTAAGTTAATAACTGTTTTTGAAAGAATATGACATGAAAACTGCCTCGGTTAAATTGAAGAAAAAAAATCTAGTTATAATTTTAAAAGAATCGTTCACCATTCCTGGTTCTAATTCAGAGGGGAGATTACGTTAAGGGTGTCGGTGCAATTATTAAATATAGGCAATCTTTTGTCAGTGTAATATGATCATACCAAAAGGAGTCTATACAGCACTGGAATGTAAAGTACACCTACAGAACAGTGAAATTAAGTAGTCCCTGCTAACAGGATCCTGGATGCTTATAAAATACATGATTTAATCATTCTCACAATATTACTCTGTCCTCTCCCTGTAGATTGTGCTTGTAAATCTTTGGGACATTTTAGAAATGTTTACTAGCTAGAAAATAAACTGCTCTATGAACATCAGACAATTTTCTGGTGATTGTAATTGAGGGTAAGATATTCATAAGTTTACTATCAATTTCACATAGCAATAACAAGCTTGCCCTCCTAGCATGGAGTGCATTCATTTTTTATTTATTTTCAGAATGTGCTTGTACTAACTCTCCTTGCCTAATATCCATTATCCACTTTTCAGTATAGCCACAAAATTGTTAAAACTTTTTACCTCAGCACATTGCAAGTACAGCCTTAATGCCAGTTCAGGTGAAGGAACAACTGAAAGAACCTCAATAATCTGCGACAATCAAAAGAAAAATACTTGAACTCACCATCAATGATTGAATAAATGGTAAAGGGTTCTAGAATAAATCAAATATGCATCTGAAAGTAGAGCCAAAAATGTGGTTTCAGTTGGCAAGCACACCAAAATAGAAATACCACACTTGGTAATTGCTATCGTGACTGACTTTTACTATATAAAAGCAATTAATTTGATGCTCTATGCACCATGAAGACATAGATATTCAGTTATTAATTTGCAATAACTGCAGTTTATGACATCAAAGTTTAATGTTATGTCTATATCTTATGACAGTAATGTTGTTCAGCATTAACTAGCAAAATTGGCAAATGGTCACTAAAAAGATCTGATAAAAAACTTCAGGTATTAAAAGTGTACTGAAAAAGTTGCTCCACATTCTCATGAAATGATGTCTAAAAATATAAGTGGCCCAGCTCTGAGAACCAAGATAAGTTGCATTAACCCCAAGTCAGAAATTTAAAGTTTGAACCTCCATTACCTGATTCAGGAGCTGAAATATTTTCTTTGGAGTGGCTGGATCTTCTTCTCCACCTAAATCTCCATCTTGGCCTTGCAATCTCCTCACCAACTGAACCAGGAAAACGAATCAAGTATGAAGTTTCAGGGGAAAAGGTTGTAGGTCTTTGTAAGTGGTGTATAACCTAGGGAACAAGGTAAACCACAGAGGAAACAAGGGAGCAAGGCATCTGTCCCATAGCTGAGCAACCAATACGGGTGGTAAAGGAGGTGTCAGCATGAAATGGTTACTTTACCTGGCATACCCCTGATTTAACTTATGCTAGATGGCTATTGCTGAATGCTGCTATCACTTATGACAACTATTCCACCAAGCCAAGTTACAGTAACTTACACATCATGATTATTCCAAGATACCATTGACACTAGTCCATCAATGCCAAAAACAGAAAGGGTGAAGAACCAAATTGAAAAGTTTAACACCTTAAATAGTTTAGCTGGGAAGCTCCTTGTTTGTTTATTGAATGACATTGCCAGCAGACTTATCACTAGACAAAAACCACAAATTCAAAACCAAATATAGGAAATATATTTATATACACAAATATATATCACTCGTTACCGATTAGCCAGCTAATTCCCAAACATACCATTTGGACGCAAGGCAAACATCATTGAGAAGAAAATGTCAGGCATCTAATTAGTGCACATTGCTCTAAGGGCATATATAGTGACAAGATACTAGATAATATATGGAGTATTAATTATTAAGTGTATATATTACAGCTGTGACTGCTGAAGCCAAATCGGCTGTTACAGAAAGGGGTAAATATAGCATGTATTCAGTAATTCAAAACAACCTTTTGATATCAGAAGAGATATATGGTACTTGTATTGGGCAACCATTTCCCACTCTCTCTAGATGCTTCAGAGGTATTCAGGATCTCTGGTTTAGTTAAAAAAAAAAATCAAATTACACTAAATGCAGTTAAATCAGTTATCGATATTCTCCCCAATTGTGGACTATCATGTTCTCAAATAGGTTAAGGGAGTAGAGGCAATTCTAACCCAGAAAAAGCATACCTTGAGGGCAGAAAAAACTAGAGGTGGAATGGTAAAGGATAGGCGTTTTGAACCTCCAGCCGATATATGTTTCCACACGGTACATATTATCTGATAAAGTAGAAAAGAAATACAGATAAGACATAATGAATAGCTCAGATCCTAAACTACCCCGTCGTAGACTGATAAGAATCGGCATTCTACCACAGTAAAATAAGAAAAGGCCTTAAAATACCAATTCTGGCAATAAGTAAAATGTGTGGGGGGCAGAAGAAAGTGCACAAATCAATTTTTTTTCCATTCATACATAGCATTACTCAGGAGCTATGTTAACCCACAAGACAGTAAACTAGTATATCATGTAGTACTGTTCGTTACTCAAAGTTTATTTAACTAAAACAACAGGATCAGTCAAAACAGGGGACAATAGCACCTAATGTCTAGGTTTGAAGTAGCATGAAAGTGAAAGGAATTATACAAAAGAAAGCTGAAATGTAGCAAGACTATGTGTTACCTCTAACATCTCCTCCGGGACATCATTATGCAACATGTGCATGAGACAAGCAACAGAATTTTGCTCCTCAATAAAATCTTCTTCATCCAACTATCCATTAAAACACATAATGCAAGGAAAGATAGACTATATAAGTGCATACTTGAAGAAAACAAAAATAACAAAGGGAAAAGAGAAATATCAGATTCCACATAAGCAAACCAGTCCTCGACAAATAGTGCAATCAGAGAAAAGTTTTTTGTGTACCTCATCCATAGAAATCCCTTCCAAATCCTTTATAAGTCCTTTTATCAGTTCAAATAATACCTCAACCTGCACCACAAAATTATGTCAGAATTATGGCAGGTAACAATCAAAAAAGAAGCAGAAAACTGAAGAGGAATACACCTTGTCAGAAGTTGAAACATAAGTTCTGTTTTTCATAATGCTTCGGATGATAACCATCGCCATGATTTTATTCGTTCCAGCATCAAGGTGAACCATTACACGGGGATAATTAGAAAGTGTAAGAGCTGTGACAATATCATCATATTTATCAAGTGGAGCACTCAGAAGGGCAACAACTTGTTTTGTCGCTTTACTATCTTCAAGCTTTGGTTTTCCAGATAATTTTTTGACACATGCTCCCTTTCAAAGATCAGAAGACAGATAGTTGTCAAAATATTGAATTTTAGATTCTAGACTTCGGTGAAGAAAGTCAATTGACCCTTATCTAATTTATGAGATCCAGTGAACTTGGAATTAATAGACACCGACCAGTGCTAATACATATAGGAACAGATAGTAATCTTTGTTGGTGAGACATGATAGTTTCTGAATGAACATAAGATTACTAGAAACCCAGGAATTAGATAGAATCAACAAAGGACAAGAATATATAAGGCTTGGCTGTTATCAAAATCCTGAGATGGAACTTTTGCATCACCAACTCAAAATGAGCATACCAGCACTTGATCCACATAATCCAGCCTATCGGGATGTACACGGAGAGTAAAAGTCAGAAGCGACACATATAAAGTAATAGCTCCGACTATAGGCATGTCAACTTGTGCTTCAATGACCTGCATAATAAGCCAATTGAGTGTGTTAGAACGTGAAAAAAATGGTATTCCAAAAATAAAGTTTTTTTGCATCCAAAAATAAACAAAAATACGAAGAAAGAAACAAGAAATGTTTAAAAGTCAATGCCTCAATTCCAAGGTGATACAAGTATATCATGAACAAATAGGCATGGACAGTATCATGATCCTACTATTCACATCAGTAGGTTACAACAATGTTAGCTAACCAGCATTCTAAGTATTCATATCCTCCTGAGGAACAACCAGGGGTTTCGGAACTGAGCTGCCCGAAGCTCAGCCTCAAGAGGTGTTTAGGTTATAAATAGATATCTTTTTTTACATTTCAACCTTTCCAAATTTGGAGCATCTGTATCACATTATATCATAAAAGTAACCCATAAGTAGATACCTTATATGGAATCAAGTAGGTTTTTGTTTTAAATTGTTTTTAGTATTTTTCATTTATAAGATACTCTCTCCCAACTTTAAAATATGTTTTTCCATTTATCAATGTAATATTACAGACCACTGAACGAACACTCACATTCAATAGACAAATATAAAAACTAATAGGTCTTGAAATTATACTAGTATTGGAAATTCAGCACATCATTGAGTGGCTAAAATTTGTTAGTATCAGGATTGTGAACATTATGTCATATTTGTCAAATGACATTTATCTATACTAGTAAGTAACACATGCATTGCACGTTACGATTAAGTTTTATTAAAATTTTATATTTTGTAAGTTTACTAAATAATATGAAATGGTGATATTTTTTTATAAAGAATAAGAATTGAATTACTCAATTTCTATCTGTTATGTAATAAAAATATTTTAAGCTATTTTGAAAATCTATTATCCATATGATTGGTTAAATATAATAACTAAATTTTAAAAGAAAAAATTATACTAAATAATATTATAAGTTTATAACTACACAATTTCTAATTTGAATATTTACGTTAACCATAATTTTATAAAATTTCTTCAAAATAAATGACAACCTAACATACATGGTAAAATATCAAAGCACAACTTTAGAAAAAATCATTTCGTATAAATTAATCATATTTGTAGCGATATATAACTCTATCACTAATTTCATAAAATATATATGAATACTAATAAAATTTATTGCTTACTTCTATTGTTCACTTTTTTATTTATTTTTGTCTTCCAACTTCCAACGGTGCACTACAACTAAAAACTAGAACTTATAATATATCAATTATTCTTTATTGTTAAACTTTTAATTATAGTCAGATGAATATCTTTATTATAATAATTGAGGCTAAAACCCTTTAAATAGACTGCAATGAACCAATATTTTAAAATTAACTATAACTCTTCAAAATATTTGGTAGATAAGAGTTTTTACTTTCTATTTTTCCTAAATCACCTTAACACAAGGATGTGAAATTTAGTGTAAGATTATATCACATTGCAAGAAAGTATTATAACACTTGCCCATAGTTCACATACGGAAGAAAGAAATCTCTAAGGCACCTGACACTTTCTGGATTACTTGAAGTATTAAAGACATGATATTTGTCGTTCCACCTCATACTTGCTAAATTATTAGTCACAACGTTACCCTCTTGTAGATTATGTGAAAGTTTTACAAGTCTTCTCATCATAAATTGATGAATTCATGCACATAAATTCATATTATGTGAATGTCGTTTCATATTCAAAGCACCATCAAGTAAGCCGCAATCCATACATTAGTTTAATTCTCTGTCGCACATCTCAACCCCTCTGAAGTAGCTTTAACCTCAGCAACCGTGTTCTTTTTATTTGCTCACCCCATCCGCATCAAATTTGACCTAATTAACCATCAAGCTATAACATGATAAATTGAGAATATATGGATTTAACCTAACATGTAACGACCTAATACCAAACCATGCATAACATCTTTATAACTTTCCCCATTTTCATCAATGATGGCTGATCTTAAACGTTTGAAACTTTTAGGTGCAAGTATTCATGTTTTTTTTATCTTAATCTTTCTATTATTACTATTCCTAAAGAAATCTACATTTAGTTTTAATTTTTATTTTACTATAATGACAAATAGAAAATAATCCAAACCTTTGAGAGTTTGGTAATTTTGGCAAATTCATTTAAGGATGTCAATTTGGCCATAATTTCCCAATTAGGTGCAGTTTTAACCAATTTGAAATATTGGTCAAATTAGCTGATATGAATGTTAACGTGGCATACATGTAGATTTGATGTAAATAAACATCATCAAGATCTACCATTCTAATCCACCCAAAGATTTGAAAAGACATGTTTTTCTAAATCCACCCAATAAGGAAAATGTCATTTTCTACAACCCACCACTTTGACTCATCATTCTCACCACCCACCACCACACAATCATATATGCGCCACCACCTTCTGCTGCTAGTGGATCCATTCGACATAACATGAGTTCCATAATACTTTGTTGGGCTAGTCAAAGAGTGGCATCTAAACAACGCAATTCAAAACATGAAATAGAACTCACAAAATCTATAAAAATAGAAGAGGGTGGGGCAAAAAAACGTATTAGATGCTGGAGTCAACGGTATCTAATAAGTTCTACCTACTATTAGATTTGAACCAATAACTTCCGCCGTATGAACGCAATACTCTAACCATTGAGTTAAGTAGGTCATTTCTTATCCCAAAGAGTACCATTTGTTTTTCTGCCTGAATTTTCAGATTTAAAAATTCACGGTGGATTAAAGTTTCCAATTCGTCCCAAAATCCAACTTTTATTGATTTGTCTAATCCTATTTGAGGTAGATATACACTAATTATATTTGTAGGGTCATTTATTACTATAATTTTAAGTTATATATTCCATCCCTCACTTGCCCTATGAATGTTTAAAGATAGTACTCACTCTATTTCTAGTTCTATCTTTTTGCTATACCAAAGGTTACACTTCATTGTTTTCAAAACTTAGATTTCTCACTCATTCATTTAGTTTGTTGACACACATATATTTATACCTCTCCTCATAGTATCTCCAACAACGTTAGTTTTATCCATTAAAGTTCCAATATTTCAACTATGTATTTCATTAGTCTTGGTCTCCCTAAATTTTTCATTATCATCCCTCCCATCAGCATGTGAGAACTCTTGCATTTTTTACACTACACCCTAATCTTATAGGAGAGTACTCCTAGACAAGACGTCATAGTTTGATTTTGCACCATGCTCCATTATTATTTTATGCATAACATTTTGTAACATATAGGATATTATGCAAAAAAAAATTAATAAAAAATTTAATTGCTACCGATTTCTTCTATTCTCCTAATACTTACATCATCTTAATTTGGCCTCATTTATAGGTTAGATTAAAATTCAAATATTCCCTTTCCGTATTTAACTATTTTCCATTTTGAAATGTTTTATTTCTAGGTATATATATCAAAACTAGTGCTTTCTATTTCCCCCTTGGATATTCCACAAGGTCCAAAATTTACAATGTTGGAGTCATCTCTTGAGTCATATATATTATATGCCTAAACAATAAATTTGAGTGTATCTTTTCTTCTCGTTTATGACACACATATGATCATCACATACTTCTTTAGGCAGAGCTACTGATGAATTAAGAAGCTGGACGGAGGAACGCTAGGTGTGTCTGTGAATTTTGATTGAATTTAATGAGATATCATACAAGTGATAGAGTTTGGACAAATTCTTTTATTCGATATATTTAATTTTTTATTCATTTGAAAACCTGCTTAAAAATACATAGCATTATGTAATAAGTTAACAAAGTAATTTACTTTAGCTGAGTTGCAGGATTGACCTTTGAATTTATTAGTTTATAAGAAAACACACATGATTTTGAGGATTTGACACGTTGCATGTTTATGTAAATAAGGAAAGAAAAAAATGTTAATGTACTGTAGCTAGAATATTATCATGGAGTCAATTTAAAAATAAAATATGCTTTTTAACTCTGAGCTACATATTTCATATTACAATATATGTTAATGGTTATCAATTAATTAACATATAAAGGTGTGTCCCTTTTATGTTGCAATAGAAAAAATTCAGATGACTCATGTACTAAAATATCATAATTTTTTTTGAGTTACAATTAGGAGTGGGGAACTCGAACCTGAGACCTTACTCAGGTGAGATATGTATCTACCACTAAGCTAAGCCTATGGGTTTTAAATATAACTTATTAAGCATATTTTCTAACTATTTTTTTATTTCTCCATAACCATTTTTTTCCTTTTAATTTTCTCTATATATGCTTATAATATATCATTAGAATCTCTAAATCTATTTTAATATGAAATTAATTTTATTCTAGAATTTTAAACATTCAAAAGTTAGAAGAACAAGAATCTAAACGTGTAGCTTTTTAGGAAGTGTTTGAAATATAAAAGGTTTCTTACCTTTTATAACAAAATAAATAACAACTAAATAACTATTACATTACTTAGCTAACCTTATAAATAAGACTTAATAAGGATATGATAGGAGAATCAAATTGTGTAAGAAACTATCCATACTTTTATAATAGTAAGAGATTTAGTGATGCACACGATAAAAGATATGTATAACTAAGCAAAGAAGCCAACGGGATTTCAGGTGAATTTCCGAATAATATAGGCTGGCATCAAGGATCAGCTCTGAGCTCATACTATTTTGCCGTCATACTTAACGAGATTATTGAGTAACAGAAGTTTTCTTGAATTATCATGTATGTTATTTGAAGATGACATAGTTTAGCCGATAAGACAAGAGTAAATGTCAAGTTCAAAGCTTGGAGAGCGGCAAATAAATCAAAGATTTTACCACAAGTAAGGTTAAAACTAAATATAAAGATAGTCTCTTTAGCAATCATAGAAGTAGCAATAGGAAAAAGGTGACATCTGGTGAGAATGAATTAAATACATCTAAAAGTTATACAGATTTAAGATCTATCACTGAAGAAAATAGGAAATCGATTAAGATATCATACATGAGATACAAGCAAGTTGGAACAAAGGGAGAAGTGCATTGCGATCAAAAACACCATTGAGATTGAAAGGAAAAGTTTAGAATGACAGTCATGAGACTAGTGATGGTTAATAGATTGGAATGTTCGTCGACTATATACGACCATGAACAAAAAGTAAAGTGACAGAAATGAGAATGTTGGGATGGATGTGTGGACACACTAGATTGGATAAAATAAGTAATGAATGCATCAAAAACCTAGTCGAGGTATTCCCAGTAAATGAGAAAATCAGAGAAACACACTTAAGATGGTTTTAACATGTGCACAAGAGACCTTTAGATGCTCAGATACGGTGGGTACTAAGTAGATAATCATTAACTCAAAAGGAAAGGGGAAGGAGAAAATTTAAGACTTGGAAAAAAACCTATTACACAATGTTACTGAATTTGATTTATAAAATCAAACAGATGTGTTCTTTGAAATTTGTTTTTTGTCTGCCAATCTGTAACTCAAGCAAAAAGCCAGACTATTTCATTTCATAGGTAAATGCACAAGAAAATACATCACTTCACTATAACATTATACATCAATTCACTCACATATTTTAACCAAATTCAGTTAGCCAAAACTATTATTATTTGAGAATAATAGTTTACCTTTCCAATTGCATTGCTCAGCTTGGAAAATGCTTCAACTTGTAAAAATTCTGGTAACAACTGTAACAGGAATACTAGTCAATATAATGTAAATGAAAGAAAACTTTAGCATTTGTTGTGTGAGGAAATGACTCACTTCAGGATTCAGAGAAGCATAGTTCGACAACCTCTCCATTAGTTGGGACAATACTGTTTTTAGGTCAACAGTAGGCTGTGAATCAAAATAGAGCAACATCAAGAAAATTATTTACTAACCAAAGGAAAACAACAGTTAGGTTGACGGTTGACCTTAGAAAATGTCTACAACGCAGAATAGTAAGGATGACCAAATATTTACATTAAAGAACATGACTGCATTTATTAAAGAAAACATGCCTAACTTATTAAAACAATAACAAATAGATTTCAGATACAATTAGTTAAAGTCACGATTGCCCTACTAGTTTCTCAGTACTAATTCTTTCGCCTTCCTTCAAGTTGTTATAGTGATACCAAGGAAACATTCTCACTGTCTCCAATATCAACAGACAGCTGTACCACCTTCTCTACTCCAGATAGCCATCCCTGTTAACTTTTCTTTTTATCTCTCAAGCACTAATATAACAGCAATATATTCTTTATGATATAATTGTTTTCTTTAATGTTGTCCATTGATAATGTGAATATAATCAGCATCTTAATGAAATTTTAAGGTCATTTCATTTTGCTTCTTAAACATTAAGATTGAAAGTGCATTGGAGGAAAGTATTATGCTAACAAGTCTAAGCTCAAGCATGAGTTTTGCTCAAACTTCCTCCATTTTCATCTGAGTTCTACCTCCTTCAAGTATGGTCTCGAGCTTAAGATGATAGGTTCACTGTGCTCAAGCTTGACCCTGTTGTTTTTCACAAGCTACAGTATTCCTCCCACTAATTTGAGAATTTCAATAGCTCTATTTTTTCATAAGATTGCTCTCTGCCAATGTCATGTATATACAGACATTGATATAAACTTCTTCTCTCATTATCCTTATCTTTTCTCCATATGCTAATGATTTAAGGCGTGCATATGCTTTCCATTGATACTGATGGTTAAAAATTGAAATACCAATCTGTGTATACACATCCACAAAGAGATTATGTGATGAACACAAACATATCATAAGTCACAACTAACGAATATGGTAGTTGGCACTTGGCACATTGTGAACAGTAATTAATTGATTAAATCAGAAATTTAGTAATCTAAATCTACTTGAAAATATTATTTTCAAACCTCAAGTTCAAAAGAGAAATGAATGCTCATATTAATATTTATTTCACAGTATTCTCTCAGTTGACAAACAAAAAGATAAGCACACCAAGTGAGAACATTACAGAATGCATGTGTATTAGTTGCTTTGATGCCTGTAGAGAAAAGAAGAAAAGAAACGAAAAGATGAAATCTTTGTTGGATATGACCAAAGCTTTAGGCATTTACTGAGAGCAGGTCTACCCCCACTAATCTACAAGCTTAGTTCCACCATGTCCATCTAATACCATTGCTTGGATATCAAGAGACTGAATCAGCTATCAATCATTGCTTAGATATCAAGTTACTATTCAGCTCTCTATATAATTGCCTCATGTTTCAAATCAGATGAGTTAAACAACAGCCACCTTATTGAAAAACATCATTTGTCAATAAATTCTTTGCACTAAAACAAAGACATTTCATTTAGTTTTCATATCCTATACAAGGTCCAGGAGAAACTCTGTAATAGAATTCATTACAAAATCTAGAATAATACTTTAACAAAATTTATACTGGTATGTAGGCAGGTTGCTCACACGCTGCTGCATTGTACTTGGAAAGCCATGTCGAAAAAACATCAATATAGAAATCACGTCATCACATTCAGAAAGAAAGGGTACAAAGCAATACAGGATAATAGTAAAAAAATATTTATGGCAAGGTTGACAGCTCACTTGAAGTTGGGGGCAGGCACCCAATAACGTCTCGAGGGTCTGCAAGTGGTACTCATCTGGAAAGACTTGAATTATGCAGTCCATCAAATAATATTGAGCAAGTTCATCCTTACAATTGACAATCTGCAGTGAACATTATGAATGCGCATTTTTAAAGAGATGTATACAACATGCTATAAGATCCTTCACAAGGTAGATGTGTGGCAATCAAATGACCAACCTGCTCCAAAACTCTAGGAAGCACAGTGTCTCTATAAATTTCAAGGTCAACACCTTCTATCTGGCTGAGGACATGTAAATTCTTCCCCACCTAAAACAACAGTGAGATGGATGAGAATCATCCACATCGAGCTAAATGGGTTAAGACACAATTGTGATTAGACAACTGCTTGGCAGCATTAGCATTACAAGATCACGCAGTTCGCTCCGTTCTTTCTCTAGTTTCTCTTTCTCCCTGAGAGGTCCCTGCAGACCAGAAATCCGGAAAGAAGGCCTCAACTCAGGATCACCAAAGCTAATATGTGCATCACAAGCATTATCACTCCTGCATGCCCAAACATGCCCTCATGACTTATCTCACTTCTGTGCATGCAAATTTTCAGATGCCATGCATGTTCAAACTAACAGCTGGTAAAGAATTCTGAGAGCATTTAACAAACCTGCTGCTGCATCCGAACCCAAAGTTTATTCATCTCTGTGAAATTCTGCAGCACAAATTCTACAGCATCCATGACCGTATCACCTTCACTATAAGCAAAGGAGTTGACTTTTAAAGAAACAAAGCTATCTCATCACCAATTGATAACTGAATACATTACTATATCAATTCCAGTAGCATAGAGGAAATTTAATTTCAAATTTTTCATCTAATCTGTGTCCATTGTTTTACTCCTATTTCTTTTGGGGGCTTTCCAAAATAAGACTCAATTACACGACTGGACATCCTCTCATTTCACATAATAACATTACCCCCACTAACTATCGACCACTACTTTAACGTAACAAGCCAACAACTAAAAATTACTGAAACATTCATCTTGTTCAGCACTCGTCTAAAAACTTGCGCCCAGCCAAATAAGAACAAAAAAATTGAGCTAATAAGAGTAATTTATTGTCATAAACATGCATACAAACTACTGGTTTGTATACTAAAATGGATGCCTAGTAGCTACTATAGATAAACTCTGATGTTCATGTTTAAATTCTCATTGAGTTTTTTTATCAGAATTGTAAATGAAAGTTTTGACTACATCTATAAGGGTAGTTTGGAATGGCATTAAGTACAAAAATTGAGACTTTAAGGTCCTGAGGAATGAAAATCCCGATGAATAGTGAAAATCTATGTCTGTTGCTTGATTGATTGTATAGAGTATGATTTCGTTGTAATCCCAAATCCCAAAACAAACAAGGATTAAGAAGTTGAATTCCCAAATCCCAGATGAATCTCGTACCAAACATACCCTAAGTGATAGCAAGGAGAATTTCAACAGTAACAGAATTACTTGTCATGTCTGAAAGATAAAACAGAAGGCAGTTGCCTCTTCTATGGGAATGTCGAGCACAGTCAAAACTCAGCATCTAGAAATATCTTGATTGTTGCAAAATGGAAGGGAGAAGATGAATTGCCTTACCCTTCATACTCAGAACCGATGTCAGGTAACTTATCCCTACTAATTTGAGCAAGATAACTCCTCAAAAAAAGCCCACGGATGGGATGTTGAACAGCTCGACACATTTCAACGAGATCTTTGAGAATATCCTTAGCAGGAGCTTCTTTTGACTTTATAAAAGCAGATCCAACTGTGCATAGAAGATACCTGCATATTCACAAAGCAATAGGAAAATGCATCAGCTATTTGGTAATAAAATTAAAAAAAGAACCTCAAAATTTGGGAGATAACAGTAGAATGAAGTTCTTCTCACTAAAACTTCCTTCAGTAGTCTAAAATCCAATAAAGTTGGCAATATTCTCAATAGAATGCTATACAATGTGCCAACAGCAAAACAGAAGGATTTATATCTCTTTAGATCCCAATCTAAACCTCAATTTTGTATCTCTAAAATATGCGATTAGATCCCTTTAAAACTTCATGGGATATGGATATGCATCCTACATGCTACAGTGATAGAAAATTATTTAAGAACAAGGAAAAATGTAAATTTCACCACCGCCAAAGTTTGTCCCTTTATGTGAGCTAAAGAAAACATTTGTATCACACATGTATCCAGCTATAATCATAATATGCATTGTGGAGACACGACATGTGCATATTAAATATAAAGTAAGTAGTTGAAAATCCATAAAGAATTATTCCCTCATATTACTATGGTTCCATGAAGAAATCACGGAACTAGCATTATATCCTGAATAACTGGCATGAATTACTCAGCAAACATAGAGTTCATAAACAAAAATATAAAATTTATCAACTTAATTAACTGCTGCATTCCACAAAAAACTTACAGTCTAGGCAGGACGTTTCCAGCATGCTGAACGAGTTCATATAGATCAATCACTGGACAACCATGCCGATCTTCGTCCCTGAAGAACATTTCCAACCTTCTCAATTCATCAAATGCCCGCATGTCTAATACCCAAAAACACAAAAATTCCATAAGATCAACTGGTAAATTTACCCAAAGAAAAACAAATCCCAGTCAACATGAATCTCTATACAAAAGACCTGTATCCACTATTCTCTGTGGTAAATGGCCAAAGGCTATTTACAAAATAACTTAACTTAGCCATTCAGTACAATTTCCCCAAAAAGAACACAATTTTCATAAACAACAGTTAACATGTATCGATCAATTACTTAGAAATGGATGCAAGAACTTTACAGAGCTCATAATATTTATGAGGCGAGAGTCTCGAAGTTCGAAGCTCAGACAGCAATTGCGCAGAGTATTTGAGTGCTTCCCGCAGATTATTGGAGTCCTGAATTTTCCGAATCCAAAAATAAAAAAATGCAAATCAGAATTGAGTTGCTTAATTTTGAGAAATTAGGGCTAATTTTTGATTTGATAAAAATGTTGAATTGTGAGAGTGAGATCGGAAAAGGAAAATACCAAAGCTCGATGCAAGTAGAATGCGTTGTGCTGAATTCCGGCGATGCCTTCAGCGAGCCATTTCTCCTCGTCTTCGATTCCGTTTGATATCATCATACTTAGCCCCTCTCTCTCTCTCTCTCTCTCTCTCTCTCTCTCTCAACTCAACTGCTTTCGCTGAAATTGGCGAGGCCTACATCACTTGTTATGCTGTAATTTTGTTCCTTCTTCATGTCCTAATTATTATTTTTCAACATTTGTCAACACAAAAGAAGCAAGGGTGCCAAAAATTATTTAGACAACCTTCATTCCCTGTGTTACCGTAGTAATACTATGAATGGGATTTGTTTAGTAATTTTTGGGGTGCGAACCCAAGAAACAAATGCCGTTACTTTTATTATTATTATTATTATTAACACAAAAGAAGTAAATGTTGTTACTTTTTATTTTTATTATTATTAACACAAAAGAAGCAAATGTTACTTTTATTATTATTATTATTATTTCATCTAAATATCATTTTAGAATATGTTATGTTAGTAATACATTCTTAACAAATTTAGGAAGTATTTAAAAATATATATGTTGGAATTAAGGAACAAATTTTTTAAGGAGAATCTAATTAATTCAAGAAAAAAATTTCCAATGAATTCCTATATTTAACTAAAAAAATCACATATTAGATTAAAAATTAGCATATTTGAAGGAATAATGATATGGATATTTTTAAAATAAAGTTGCATAAAGTCTAAAAAAGATAAATAACTGAGATTAAAATTGTACCTTTAAAATGATATTTAGATAAAATTGAATGGAATATTTTGTGCATTATTTAAAAGTAATATAATATCTTCAAGATATGCTTTTATACTACAAAATGTCCAAAATTAAACTGTTTGGGAAGAGTTGTTGGCCCTGACTTTCTCTTCTTAAATTTTAATTTCCTTATAAGTTCTTTTTTTTTTTAGTTCTATAGTAGTAAAAAAGAAAAAGAAAATTGAAATACACTCATTTGCTATATGACATATCAAATGGCATATTACTTACTTGGCATCAAACCTTTATATTTACTTTTGTTTGTTTACATACATCCATTTTTTAAGATTTACGTAAGATGTGTAATTACAAATATATTTCATATATTTATAGATATTGCTCCTACGCATTTAATGGTTATAAAACTAGCAATTTTTTTGTCAAATATGTGAAAATTATAACATGTCTCGGAGATATAAGTGAACCAATCATGACAAAATGAACTGTGTGCATGATGAATGCAATTAGCATTGAAGATCTGTCTAAACTTAAGTATATACTATGAGAATGATAAAATATTCAATATAAGCAACTCTTAATATGTTTATTGATGATGTGTAATGATTATATTTTTTATATTATAAAAAATAAAACTAATAGATATATAAGATATCTAACACATCAACTGTGATCATATATTAATATGTCTACGGTGGGTAGAGTAACAAAATTGTACAACGCTATTACTTAATAATTAACTGGCAACTAGAGAACAGTTTCATCAACGAGTCAAGCTCAAGCTTGAGCTCCCAGCCGGATTTATAAGCCTATAAATGAGAATGCTCATAAACTAATACAAAGTATCATAAAATTTGATCTTGGCTTGAAAAGTTATTTCCTATATGTAAAATGTACCTGGTAAAATATGAAAAAATATTTATAAGATCTAAAATAAACTAATAAATGCAAAATATCGTATAAGTAAAATTTAATTAAATATAAAATATTTTAAAATAAAAAATTAGATTTAAAATATTTGCACTGAACATTAAAATCTTATATTTATTTATATGATACCAAGATTAATTACATTGATTTTTTATTTTATTTTTTACAAAACTGAAAGACGTTTAAATAATTTTAATTTATTTAAATAAAAAAATCTTATTTTTCTAATATTTTATTAAATGATTTACAAAAGTTTTCTCAAATTTATTGAATAAATTTAAAATTGTATTTTTTTTACATTTATTATACAATATTATATTAATTTAGTTGATTTTATTTTCTATAAATTCAAATATTTTTGGAATTTTATATTGCAATTATTTTAATTTTATTTATATTAAAAATTTTAAAATGTGATCTTTATCTATAATCATTAAATTAAAAAAATCAAATTCAGTTTATTAAATGGTTTCTGTATTTTATTTTTATATTTTTATATATTTCCTATATTAATTGGGAATTTTAAGAATTTACGATTCTTTTGGTTATTTACATATTTATTAAATAATTACTAGATATTGATTGTAAGCTGTATACTATTTAAATTACTTATATTGTTATTCTTATGTTTTTCTATAATATAAGTAATTGATTCTTTATTGCTAATTTCATATGTGCTAATATTTTTCCAGTTTTTAATTTAAATTCTTGAAAGGATGAGTTAGAAATGTAAACATTGTGAACGTACCAGAAAATTGTGTAGGTAATGATTTTGAAAAGAAAATTCGCTTTTTTCAGTATGAAAGAAGAAAGGAAGTGTAATAATTGACAAAATTTTAAGTAGGGATTACATTATTGGGTCCTTGTATAGTATACCATTGTATTAATACATCGATGTTTTCAGCCATCAGATTTTGAATGATTGTATCCTGGTCCTTCATTTACTTTTACCTTTTTTACATGTCTTGAGAAATTACTGTAATAAAAACTAAGAATTCCCCCCAACAACCAAAAGAGTCTGGACAATGTAGTCTAAATCTACATTCTTCATTAATCGTATATAACATTAACCTGCAACCATAAAACCGCAATCGAATATGTTTGTATTATGCATCTCGTTATTACGAATCATTTGAGATCCATATTCAATATGTTTGGGTATTTGTTATGAATCGTCGTTATTAAAATTTCAAATAACTTGTTTCTCAACTGTAATGTTGCATCCACAACCCATTATTGTATCTCTAACAAGTTTGGTTGTCTATGATTATTTGAAATATTACAAAGTAATCAACTCGTTTGATTCATTAGTTTCATAGTGAAACTAACGAGTTTGGTCTTCTCTCTTATTTCCATTATTTATTTTTCAAACTCATCTCATTTTATCCCTTTTTTTTTTTCATATTTAACATTAATACTAATTTTCAATTTCTTTTTTTCTCTTTTGGTTTCCATTATTTATTTTTCAAACTCATCTCATTTTATGCCCCTTTTTTTTTTCCTATTTAACATTAATACTAATTTTCAATTTCTTTTCTTCCCTCTTAGTTTCCATATTTTATTTTTCAAAACTCATCTCATTTTATCCCCCTTTTTTTTTTTTATCTATTTAACATTAAAACTAATTTTCAATTTCTTTTCTTATCTCTTAGTTTCCATTATTATCAATATTATTTGGAAAATTATTTTAAGAGTACTTGAAAAAAATATTTTAAGAGTTGTGACAAGAATATTTATAAATCATTCAAATTAATCCAAACATTCTTATCAAAATATAGAAACATAATTCACATCACTTCTTGTCACCTCAATTTCTTTTTCTCTCTCTTAGTTTCCATTATTTATTTTTCAAACTCATCTCATTTTATCCCCTTTTTTTTTTTTTTCCTATTTAACATTAATGCTAATTTTCAATTTCTTTTCTTCTCTCTTATTTTTCATATTTTATTTTTCAAACTCATCTCATTTTATCCCTTTTTTTTCTATTTAACATTAAAACTAATTTTCAATTTATTTTCTTCTCTCTTAGTTTCCATTATTATCAATATTATTTGGAAAAATATTTTAAGAGTACTTGGAAAATATTTTAAGAATTGTGACAAGTGTCACGCCCCAAAATCTTTCGTTAAAAATATCAGAGTTTTACCCGGGCGTGAAGATAGAAAAGCAAGGGACGCATAACACATACAGAAAGAGTTAAGCAAGGGACAACAGAAGAAAGAGATAAGGGACGATAATAAACCATCTCACAACAACCTTCGGCCTCGGCCGATATCATTCGGTCTCTCACCGATAATATACATCATATACAACGGAAGCTAAACATCAGGATCTCCCATCCTCACCAGAACCCAAAGATATATACAGATCATAAACTGTTTGAAAACGTGTTCGGAAATGTTTTAACTAGACCATTTATCAGAAAAACCAACAGCTAGCACTATCTCCCTCCGTCTAGGGTTCACCAGCTTCCTCATCTCCTGTAGTGTGAGTACAGATTAAGGGGTGAGTGCGTTGAATACACTCAGTGGGGATAACACCCACCTCATAAGACTCCTGACAGAATTTAAATACCGAAAAGCTAACTTACAGTCACGTTGTCACAGCACAGATATATGCAAAGCAGATATTAGAAATTGCAAGGGACGTATAGGTGCGGGATTCCCCCGTCTTACCCTATATAACGGTATCTCACCGTTAGTGCATTTAAAGAGGCTCACGACACCTCCACTGAGTAGTAGAAAATAGCAGGGGACGAACAGAATGCATGATCGGAGGACCTCGGCCCTTTCACAGATATAATATGGCACAGCAAGTATAAACACAGCACTTAGATTCCCAATCATATTCCACAAATAGGGAAAGCTGTAAACAGATCCAGAGTTAGAAATTACCCCCACCTTGTTCGGTGGTTACCACGTGAGTCGCTAGTATCAAAGACTTGGTATCTTGATTCCCACTCCAACTGATACCAACCCAATGGATAGCCTACACAATTTTACAATATTTCTTACATCATTAATACGCTTAAAACTTATATTTAAAATGTATAAAGATAGCCGTAGAGAAGAATCGTTCGATAGAGACGAGACGGATCGATAGATCAAGAGATTGAGGTCGATGAGACAAGGGAGAAAAGATCAGTTCAGCAACTGATATGATAGAGGAAAGGATTAGGGTCGCTACGGAAAAAGAATGAGCTCGATCGGAGTTGAAACGAGCTCGAACGGAGAGTTTTAATATCGAAGGGTATTTTGGTAATTTTGGTCAAAAGGTTGACTTTGACTGGGCCCCGACTCCCGGTCGACCCGACGTACAAAAAGACTCGGTCGGGCGGGTACAAAAACTCGACGGTGCGCGCTCGGCGTGCACGACGGCACCCGACGCGCGCACAGGATCCCCGTCGCCCGCGCCCGCGCGTGCACTGATTCCCCGTCGCCCGCGCCCGCGCCCGCGCGCCCGTCGCGCGCTTGCTGCTCCCGTCGCCCGTGCGCGCTGGATCCCCGGCGCCCGCGCCCGCGCGCCCGTTGCCCGGCGCCTCCCGACGTGCACACCCGGCGTCCGGCATGCGCACCCGGCGCGCCCAGCAGCACCAGCCACCACCACCGGCGGCGGCGGCTCCGGCGACTTTTCCGGCGACGGCTCCGGCGGCTCCGGCGACTTTTCCGGCGACGGCGGCGGCGGCTCCAGCGACTTTTCCGGCGGCGGCAGCGGCGGCTCCGGTGACTTTTCCGGCGGCTCCGGCGGTGGCGGCGGCGGCTCCGGCGACGGCGGTTTCCGGCGGCGCTCAGGCGGCGGCGGAAAATAAAGACGTAAAGAAAAAGAAAAGAAAGAGAACTTACGTGTTCGCGTCGCGAGCGTCGCTCGGGTCGTCGGCTTTGAAAACGTATAAGTTTTGAAAATTATGAGCCCCTATTTATAGATTTTGGAATTTACCTTTTTACCGTTGAAAAGTTACTATTTACCAAAAATATCTCAATTTACCTTTCATTAAAATATTATTTTTATTTTTACCTTTTATCAAAATTTTACCCTTTCCTTCGTTAGTTGAACTACGGGTCTCCGATTAACCGCTAGTTTGTTTCTGTTTTCTCGTATTTCCGATACGAATCTCTTGGTAAAATCATATTCTAGGTTCCATGTCACAAAAAATATACCCATCTAAAACTAAAACCGGCGTTAGCCAAGTATCTGAAACGCATGTACTAAATTAAACAGTCAAAACATACGCACATAATTATTAAGTCGGGGTTCAAATAATTAATTATTCAATTATGCTCATTTTGATCCGGGGTGCTACAACAAGAATATTCATATATTATTCAAATTAATCCAAACATTCTTATCAAAATATAGAAACATAATTCACATCACTTCTTGTCTTGTCACCTCCTTATACATTTGAAGATAATTTGAATGGTTTATAAGATGATTGAGATTACTCCATAAAGATCAAAATAGATGATTAAGATTACTCCATAAGATCAACAAGTATATGAAATTTTTAGACAATTCTAAACTTATGTACAATTAAAAAAAATCTTAAAATATTTTTCAATTAAAAAAAATCTTAAAATATTTTTCGCAGTACTATTGATACTTATGTAAAATTAAAAAATTCTTAAAATATTTTTCCAAGTACTATTGATATTAATGGAAATTATGATAATTTATAAACATATATATAACTAAAATAATTTTCCAAGTACTCTTAAAATTTCCAAGTACTATTGATAATGGAATCTAAGAAAGAAAGAAAAAAAATTGAAAATTTAAACTTATGTACAATTAAAAAAAATCTTAAAATATTTTTTCAAGTACTATTGATAGTTATGTACAATTAAAAAAAAATCTTAAAATATTGTTGGCATGCATTCAAAATTATTGTTGTGTGATGTTAATTTGGTAATGTATTGTTGGTAATTAATTATACATGAATTCAAAATCATTGCATCAGTTGCATGCCATCACCGTTCACAATCGTTGTTGTATCGATTTAAAAATCATTGTTGCATCCTTCTGTGTTGCGTGGTTGATATTTCATCAAATATTGGTTGGATCTATTTTAGCGGATTGCATATGATTTATGATTTACCACAATCGTTTTATTATAAAGATTAGCCATTTTTAGATTTAGATTTGATTTCAATGGATATTCGTATCTCAACAATATATGGCTTAGATTTGGATGCAACAATATATCCCAACAAACGAAATGCATGTAATATTACGTATTAATAAATTCAGAATGAACCAAAATTTTTGTGATATTCATTTACAATTATTTCGATTTATACATACAACATAATTGATTTATAATGATTAAATGCAAGCAAAATTAAATGCAAGCAAAATTAAATGCAAGTAAAAAGGGTCTATTGCAACTTATGATATAAAATGAGTGTAGGGAGGCCCAACAGTCAAACTCAGCCCAAAACAGAAAAGTTACCTCATAGAGAAGTTACTGCAGTAAAAAACATTGGTGTATTAATACAACGGTGTATAGTAGAATTACCCTACATTATTTATTTGACCAAATTATGTTGAATAAAGTCTTGTTAACAAAAATTATACTCTCTTGGTGGAAGAAAACTATAATATTAGGGGTGTGCATTGATTGGTTAACCAATTGAATCAAAACCGAATTGTCGATTTTCAATTCGGTTTCTATCTTTGAGTTCGGTTAACTGTAATGAACCCAAATTTTATTTTAATTTTAGTATTTTTCAATATAAATATTAATAAATTCATTTCTTAAATTCTAAATTTCCAATTTCCCTTGTTCGTCAGCCACTCCCATTTATTTAGAGTTTTGAATAGACTTGAAATTTTATCGTTTATTTAGAGTTTAGATAAACTCGGAATTTCAAAGTTTTAATTTTATTTTGTTTAGTGACTTGTAATTAATACTCAGCAACACAGTTCAATTCGGTTTTTTGGTTTGACCTTTTGGTTAACCGTATATTCAGTTCAATTGGGTCGGTTTTAATGGAATGAGCATCCCTACATAGTACATATAATATGTCCTTTAGATGGGCCCGTTATATATAGGTTGAACCTAAATGATACAATTTGAATACGCATGTGAAATGCCGCCAATATAATCTCACTCAAATAGTATGAATATGAATTACATTAGGTCATAATAGATTTTGCTTGTAGCAACACCGACAACAACATCCTAAAGGTGCAAAAAAATCTGATAACCAGATTCAAACCTCATCTCTATACAATCCGCTCTATTTACAGCTCAAAAAGGTATAGTGAAAGGCAATGCATAGACATCAACTTCTGGCAAGTAAGCTGCACGAGGCTGCAACAAAGATGTGCTACAATAAGATAATATCTTATCTTCTTTGCACGTCAGTCTTTTCTCATTCTTGCTGGGGAAGAGCCAATCTGCACCAGAGGATGTCACATCCTGCAACTGAGGTGGTACCCAGTTCTCAATTAGATTTTTATACAGCAATTCCTCTTTCTTCATTGGGGTCATCACCATTTCAATTGGAGATTTCGCAATCTGCTTAGTGGTGGAACATATTTGACCTCTATCAGTCCTTGGAACGAGGTGTTGGCCTATGCTGTTGCTGGCCAACTGTGGTGTGCATCCTTCGGTCCTGAGTCTGAGAGTCGTATCATCTTTAGTTTGGGAAGGGAAGTGTGTTCTTCCAGAGGAGCATGGCTCGTGTTCATTGGCTGAAGCATCCGACTGTTTCTGCTTCTTAGAAGCGAGTCGTATCCGGATGATATTACCTGATTTACAAAGAAAAATCAAAATGAACAGAAGAACACAAAACAAGGAAGCAGAAATTCAACAATGGGAGGAGTCTTTTTACCATGACCACGGCTAACATCAGGGGGCGGTGAAGATTGCCTCTTCCTCTTGTTGCTATTCTCAGTGCTGTCAAAGGAAGAACTGGGAACGCGCAAACAGACAGGCTTCTCATGCTCCTCTGTCAGACTGCTCCGTTCCAACAGTTCAGACTCGGTTTTGCTTTCCTTTCGGGATAACTCGACTTTTGAGCCTGTCCAGATTTTTTCATGAATGTGGCCCTGAACAGCTTTAGAACTGTCCAGGTTCAGATTCTTCTTCTCTTTCTTCTCTTTCCTTATCTCTTTCTTCTCCCTTTTCTTGTCCCTCTTTTCCTTTTTTCTCTGTTCCTCAGCTTTCACCTTTTGCTTTTGGAGCTTTAGAGCACCAAAATAACAATTTTAGAATTGAGGCCAGGGAAGAACAAATGTGACATGGCCCAGGGCATGCAGAAAACCTAACACCCAGAGATGTGATCATGCATCTCAAGCGAAATGCTTAATAAAGCTAAAATATGATGCTCTTTCTCCACAACTCAGCAAACAGTGATCTCCAAAAAATCACAAGGATCATATTTACTTAAATACCATCAAAAAAAAATCCATAGAAAAGAGTACATAATGAAATACAAAATGTCCTCCAAAAAAAAAATTCTGAACTCAAAAGTTGAAGAAAGAGAAACCCTTGTAATCAAACCAACATTAGAAAAAGAATCCAGCATGATTAGTCTTTAGAAAATCTAATAAATTATACATATTAGAAAACAAAGACCTATGATTTCCTTTTTGCTTCCAAATAAAAATAAAAAACCACATCACACATCACAAGACCTGGGTCAAACAAAAAACACAATAACCAAAACAAAAGGTCTTGTATCAAAACCAGCAAAAACTAATGTTAATACCAAAACAAGTTTCCACTACTGATTGGTAAAAAAACTAATCACAATCTTCCATTGTGATCATCACACTGGTATGCACAAACAAGAAACCACCATGTATGCAACCTAAGGCAAAGCCTAACGAAAACACAGATGAGGGATCACTGCATGCAACCCAGGGAATGCAGAGCAAACAAATAATTTTGACATGCTCACCACTTATGGACCTTCATCATATATAATGAACTTCTAAATGAAACCACCTCCCTAGAAATCCCAAATTAAGGCTTATATAAGTTCTGATATCAAGACAGAAATCCACATTTAAACAAATTTGAATAAACAGCCAAAAGGCTAGCTTTCAGGTAGCACCCAAGTACTCAAAAGTCAAAGAATCAAAAATATTTCTTCATCTTCCAAACCTCACTTTCATTTCCCTAAAAGTAAAATCAACCATATCAGAGATTCTAATGCTACAATCTTCCTGGCCCTAATTATATTGCAAAAGGGCCTAATTATCACACTCATGATAAGTCCTCAAAAAATGCATGCCAACATTCTCCATTAACTGTTTCAGAAACAAACTTCCCAAAAATATCTTCCACTAAAACAACATTGAAACCTAAACCAAACATTCCAAAAAGCCGCTGGACACTAAAACTTATACTTCCAGGTGTAAAAAATCAAACACTCCAATCAATAACGAGCTGCATAAATAAACACCACCAAGTTTACACAGCATTAATGCCCTAATATACTTCAGTAACATGCCTCGGCGACAATCTATGCTCCCTCCACATGCCAAAAATCTTAGAATTCAATCATTAGTTGCACTATAAGCCACCTCTTATACCAAAGCATAGGTCCAGATAAAGTGACATTCACCTCCTAAATATTCCATCCTTATACCATCATCCATTTCAATTATCAATTATAAACCAAGTTCTGGTTTTCATGAATCTTAACACAGAAAAGGAGTATAAAACTCTCATCAAAAGCCAAATAAAAAAAAATCATATTGAAATTTAAGGTCTCCTTTTGAAATCATGAATTCAAATTAAAAACATCCAATTTTGGGGATTTTTTTGAAAGTGTAATTCCACCTATACAAATCCACGAAAATTATCAAATTCTAATGAAAATTTCATGGAAAATAACATATACACAAATCCCCGATACAACAATCCAACCAACATAAATTTCTTTTTATATTCACATGTCAAATCCGTACATTAAGAAAACCCAAAACAGCCCTTAAATTTACAACGATGAGGACTCATGCTCATGAGTAAAACAATCAGGGTACTCTGTTGAGCAAACCTTAATCGATTCGATCAAGGCCTCTTTTCTGGTACCGCTCAGTGTATAACCAGGTGGTGGGTACGGAAAGCACCGAGACATGTTTCGAGATCGAATCGAAGATTTTTTTTTTTCAGAGAAAAAGAGCGAATCCCAGTATTGGCCGTGAAATAAAGGTTTCTGCTTTAGATCTACGCAAAATCTTGATAAATAACCGGTCAAATGACCGAGATGAGAAGATCTTTGGATAGCCCTAGGGTTAGGGTTTCGGCGCTGGAAATAAGAAGAATTTCTGAAACGCGCAGTTCAAAATGATGTTAAGGGCTAAAGGAGATTATATATATAGGCGAGAGGTCACCGACTGACGCGGTTTCAGTTTTTGCACTTTGGTCCTTCGATTTATATTTATTAGAGGTTTTAGCCTCCGAGAAGGATTGAATGAGCAGCAAGTCGGCAACTGCCAATTAGCCAAATTAGAATGACAAAAACTCATGTGCAACGTAATGTCGTGTGAGGGTTGTATTTATAATATCAAAAGATATATTTATAATCGTAAAAAGATATATTTAAATAAACAATATTTATATTATAAAAAATATATTTATAACTGAAAAATACATACTTATATCTGTAAAAGAGATACATGAATCATGTCGCATGTGAGACAGTCTTACAGGAGACCAACTCAATTAGAATTGGTTTTTCAACTTTCATTCATTCGGAAAAATGAAAAAAAAAAGTTTGAAAGGAAATGAAATTTTACTTCATTAATTGCCTAAATTTTATCATTATAATATTCCCAAACTATTAAGAAAAACTTCCTCAAAACAAAATTAAAGGGAAAGTTTTGCAATTTTTTTATTACAAAAACTTATATAAGACAGTCTTTCAGATAGTTATGGTGATACGAAGTTTCATTACCCACAAACAACAACATTACTTAAAAATAATATATAAATTGTAGGTAAAGGTGGCAATAAACCGGTTTGGGGTATTGACAATATCGTTCTCATACCAAATCATCATATCAAATATTATCCCACTATCCAACGATTGATCCAAGAGGGGGAGAGCAGCAAGGGGCATTTGGGCCCCTCAATTTTTTGTAAAAAATTATGTACAATAAAACCTCCATAAAATAATACTCGATAAATTAATAACCTCGATAAAACTAATAATTTGTCCGGTCCCAATTTGGGACCAGTTCAAATTTGGACACCAATCAATTAAATAATAAGATAATATTTTTTTTGGAAATTCTAGTGTATATTTAAGGTCCCGACGAAACTATAAATTGATATTAATTATTAAAAAATTCCCAGATACAATATCTATGTTATCCACTTGAACATTCTAAAACAATTTAGTAAAATATGAATCTACTGTTATTTGCTTTTTGTTGAACTTCAAATCTACATTGATCTCATCTTTAAATCTCCCAATTGGCAAAAAACAATGAATGAGACCATTCAAACTTCCAATTAACATGATTATGTGAGTATACATTTTTTGAATGGTAATTAAAACTTGTGTTTTAATTTATTTGTCATCAATAACTAATGTACATTGTAAGTGGATTATACAACCCCGAAATTTTGAAGGTCAGTTATGTATATACGTTAAAACCTTTCAAAATTAATAAATTATTAATTTATCGATTATATAATATCTCTCTAAATTAATAAAATTCTCCGGTCCCAACAATATTAATTTATAGAGGTTTAACTGTATATTATTTCTGTTTTATAGTTTTTTAATAAAACATAGAGAATATGTATATTAATTAACTTTAATCTAATATTATCAAAATTTTATTGGAGACACAAATTTTTAAGAATTTTAATGTAAATTATTCAAGTTTAAACTCACCATTTACATTTTTTATCTTGATTATTTATTTTAGTTTAGTTTATTCGATCAGCAATTGTTAGGGAGTATATAATCTATTCATTTTGTTTATTTAATAAAGTATGGAGTAATTGCAAAAAAAAAAAAAAAAAATTCTTATTCTTGATTTTAATTCTTTATTATATCATTGATTATTTAACTATTATTTTGTGGTTTATTAGATTTGAGTTACAGTTGTTGATAAGTTAGATGTTATAGTTTGTATATAATTTAGTTTAATTTAATGAATTTTATAATTCTAATTTTCTTTTGTCTTTCATATATAATGGAAAGTGTTAAGGAAAAATACCATTAATAGTAGAAAGTGCTTCAAAATAAACTTCATTATAAATTCACTTCTAAATCGAATAAGCAATATACTATTGAATTATTATTTAGTAACAAACATTAAAAATGATATATTTGAAAAATTAGCAATGAAACTGTTATGCAATAGTTTCAAAATGTGAAAAATTGAGCATGAATGTTGTAATCGTGTTCAAAATATTTATTTTTGATGTTAATTTGTCATGTTGAAAAGTAATAAAATTACTAATTTTGAAAGTTATTTCTACTGTAATATATTGACTTTATCAAAATTGTAACTAATTTAGGATGTTATTTTTAAAATTAGTGTGTGTTACAATTTTTATTAATTAGGCCCCCTGAATAAAATTCATGGGTCTATCACTGCGCTACCATCCCCGTTTTGGAAATTTGATACGAGGATGATGATTCACCATTCAGGGAACTAATTCCCCGCGGCTAATTCGGGTTCCCCAAATTTGATTTTCTACAAGCTAAAATTTACTTTTTTTTCGAAAATAATCTTCAATAAATAAATATCAAAACAATTAAAACAACTCATAAACAATATCAATCCAACATCAAATATCATGAAATCATAAATCTAATCTTTAAAATAAAAGTATGAAATAATTTTGATCATATTTATTAATTTATATATATATATATATATATTAATACATAATATTAAAAAACAGGGAACAAAGAATCTCGTTCCATATAAACGGGGCCAATTTTGGGGTCGGAGAATGGGTGGGGGCATAAATACCATCCCCACAATTTCTAAACGGAGAATCATCGTTCTCACCCCATTCCCCGATTTAATTGGGGAATCTCCATCCCCTCAATATCGATATCCAATGGTGTTGGTTCCTCATAGAGAAATCGTCATCCCTAATTGTAGGGTGTGGGTTGTGGATTAACTTGCCTCACCTAATAAGATCCGTCAAACGTACTTATAAGAGACTCACTCTTTTTCATCTAGATTCACTCTTATATATATATATATATATATATATATATATATATGATCAGGCACGCACCTGAAGAATGCGCACCGTGCGCACCCCTTTAAGATTTTTTTTTTTTAAAATTTTAATATTTCATATTATTTCTTTTCCCTCGCTACCACTTCACATACAAAATTTTCATCTCACATGTAGACCTAACTTATCATCAACATATACAATTTGCATCCCACATATCAATATAGATCTTCTTCCCAATTCTCATCTCATATCAATATAAATCTTCTTCCCAATTCTCATCTCACAGATGCTACATCATGAAAATTATTTTTAAATGAAATCCTCAAAATGAATAATAAAAATCGAAATATGAATTAAGTAAAAAAGAATAAATTCTCAACAAATCATATCATCACACCCAATCAAACTTAACAAATCCTCAAAATCAACAAATCATATCCTCAAACTCAATCATCAATTTCAAGAAGTGTTCAAACAATCCTCAAAATCCCCGTCTCTTTAATTACTTGTATTTTGTGTCTTCAAATATAATCCAACTTAATCATCAATTTTCAAGAAATCTTCAATCAATCCTCAAAATCCCCAAGTCTCTTTAATTACTTGTATTTTGTGTCTTCAAATATAATGGATCTAACATGTAAATTTTTTTTAAAACAAATTAGTACCATAATTTTTTAAATGTAAAAACTTTCATAGAAAATATAAGAAAATGATGTGATACAGGTACAATTTCTTAATCACAAAACCACAAACTCTTACTTTTGAATGAATTTACAAGAAAGTAAAGTAATGAATCTAACATGTAAATTTTTTTTAAAACAAATCAGTACCATAATTTTTTAAATGTAAAAACTTTCATAGAAAATATAAGAAAATGATGTGATACGGGTACAATTTCTTAATCACAGAAACAATTTTTTTGAAATTGTTGTGATTTTTCCTTTGATGATTTTACAAGAAAATAAAGTATGTGAAGATATTGATGAGGGGTTATGTCGATGTGTGAGATGAGAATTCCGTATATGAAGTTGTAGGATGAGAAAAAATTATGTGTATAATAATATAAAATATTAAAAATTACATTGATTATGATTTAGAAAATTATGTGTATAATAATATAAAATATTTAAAATTTCATTGATTATGATTTAGAATTTCTTGAGAATTGATTACTTGAATATTATTCATTGTTTCCTTTAATTGATTAATTGGATATTTATATTTTTTTTCTTTCGGATGGGAATTGAGAAGTGGTAGGGTGGGAAAAAATTATGTGTATAATAATATAAAATATTAAAAATTATATTGATTATGATTTAGGAAATTATGTATAATAATATAAAATATTAAAAAGTACATTGATTATGAGAATTGAGAAGAAAATTTATGCTGATATGTGGGATGAAAATTTTTTATGTGAAGTGGTAGCGTGTGAAAAGAAATAATATGAAATATTAAAAATTAAAAAAAGAAATCTTAAAGGAGTGCGCACGGTGCGCATTCTTCAGGTGCGTACCTGATCATCACTCTATATATATATATATAAATAAGAGTGAGATCTTTGTGGCTAAAGATTCATTGATTCACATAAACAGAGGTACAATATATAGAGCTATATCAACTCTTGATTACAACAAATCTCATAGAATATATCTATACAAATATAGTTTATCTCTATTAGAATATTCTAGACTATTCCTTAATAATATATATATATATATATATATAATATATATATATATTATATATATATAACTGCAAATTATATATATATATATATATATATATATAATTTAATATACTCTATAATTAGCAAATAATATTTATTTCAAACACATAATATCCAACAATATCCACATTTGCAGTTATATATTTCTTATTTGATGTCTACAGGGCTACTCAAAGAGACACAATATTCTTCAAAAGACGTCTTTTAATCGAATAAATGACGTTTTTGTTTCTTCTTCACACCAACTTGTTTCTATTCAAAGTGTCTTCTTCCAAATTAATTAACTTATCAGTCATTTAATTTCTTATTTTACCATTATTTTATTAATTAACTTCCATATTTATAAATATATATTTAATATAATATATTTAATAATTAGTAAAAAATAATTACTTCAAACACATCATATCCAACAATACATCTATGTATATGTAATATAATATATTCTATAATATATATCTATTAATATATATATATGTAATATATATATATATATATATATATCTATTAATATATATATATATATATATATATGCAATATAATATATTCTATAATTAGTAAAAAAATAATTACTTCAAACACATAATATCCAACAATATCCACATTTGCAGTTATATATTTTTTATTTGATGTCTACAGGGCTACTTAAAGAGACGCAATCTTCTTAATAAAATAAAATTGATCATAGTATATAATAATAATAATAATAATAATAATAATAATAATAATAATAATAATAATAATAATAATAATAATAATAATAAATTTTTTGTGTTTGTGAGTTTTAATATTTGAATAATTAAGAAATGATTAATTATATTTACTAATATTTTTTGTTCTTATTTTGTTCCTTTATATCTTAGAATCATTAATAGAATTTGTACATAATTTTCTGCATTATTTCAGATGGATTTGTTTAAAAAAACATTATATTTATTTGAAACTATAGTTTTAAAACAATAATTTCTTAGATTTGTGAAACCATTTTTCAGATTTTTTTAGGACATATTATAGTTTTTTAAAAAATTTTTTAGATTAATTATATCTATTTATTTGAAATAATTCTGAATAAATTACAAAATATTTTTATTATTTTTATTAAAAATAATATTCAATTTATTGAATTTTATATTTACACAATAAATATTACATATATATTTGAATTAATTTTTAAATTTTATTTGTTGATTTTAAATTGTTAGACTTAACTTAATCTCACAAATCTTATTATATTATTATAATTATTATTATTAATTTCACATTTTATTATTATTTTAATATTTTTATAATAGTTTTCAAACTTTTAAATATTTTACAACCCTTCATAAAATGAAATTTATATTTTAAGACTATTTTCCACATTTATATATTAAAATTATAAGCTAATTTAAAAAAATTGTAATTGTTGGAATTTTAGTGTTTAGATTTTGATGAGACAAACCAAGAATGTAATAGGAAGTTTGAGTACCCCATTTTTCACAATGTTTAAATGAAAACATAGACTAGGATTGAGTCTAGTTATAGAAGCTGAAAGATGGAGGTACACATGCATACAATGCTGCATCGAAGATTTTAGAACGAAGCTGCTGCAAGAATGCAGATACGGCAACACTGCAAGAAGGTAGTTACAGCATTGCAACAAAGTAAGTAAGAACGGCATGCAGTATCGCTGCAAGAAAAAGTTATAGGAATACTGCAAGAAAAGATATAGCAGTACGAAGATACTGCAAGAAAGTCTAAGTTACAGCAGCGCTGTAAAGGACAAACAGTTGCAAGCAGACCTAGGATACATCGCAAAGCTGACTACTCAAACAGTCAACAACGCCAATGACAAACAGAATAAGTATCCTGCAATCCGAGGAAGGGTAAATGCAGTACGAGGAATGAAGATCCAAGCAAGAATAAATAGAGTCGTTCCTGAGAAGATCAAAGTTGCAGACATGGAGCCAATGCTAAGACGCCACGTGGACTGACGCGCTGCAGAAAGTTGCGAGCCGCAACCACCGTATTAAATGCTCCAGAAAGAAAAGTCAAGACGCATTAAATGCAAGCCATGCCTTTGATCAAGTACACTTAAATTCAAAATGGGAGATATCTCCTTCAACGGATATCTTCTCTACAAGTATAAATAGAGGATGAGCAACCCTGAAGCTGACTACTGAAACATTTGCACAAAAACTCTCAAGCATTCAAGGTATACTCTTTCAAGTCTACTCTCAGTTTCAGTCACTCAACCTCTGTAAAGTGAAGCAAGTTCAAAGCTGAAAGATCCTTTGAAGGATTTAGAAGCTCACTTCACCGCACCAGTTGAAGAACAAATCTATATACTTTTTAACCTTGTTGCTGTGTGCTTAGGTTGTTTTAGGTGTCAAACAGTTGATAGGAGAGATCATTGCTGTTTGTATAGTTATCTAGGATATAGACAACTTCCCTGTGTGGGAGTTTGAAACCATGTGTGGGTTTGCCTTTAGAGTTTGCAGTTGTTGTGTGTACGCTGGACTTTAGTAGGTGTTTAGCTTTGTAAGTTGATAGATTTTTAGGAGTGTCCTGTAAATCAATCTTGCTTAACAAAGTTCCTGCTCGAGGTAGCAATAGAGTGGACGTAGAAGGATTACACCACCTTCGAACCACTATAAACCATAAGTGTTTTATTGCTTTCTTATATGTGCTTTATCTTTTATATCTATCTCTGTCATAAAACATAAAACGTTTTGATAAGGATCATATTTGAGAAAACCAGCCTTGTGTCTTAAAACCTTTTTTTTCCGCTGCGTATAAAACTCTAAGTTACAGCGTGAAGCACTGCATCCTAGTGCTGTAAGCAGTAACTGACTGGCGCTGCAAGTTCAAGTAACTTGCAGAACAGTAAGTTTTAATCTGATTTTCAAAATCGACCAAGGTTCATTCACCCCCCTTCTGAACCTCGGACACCACTTGGGACCAATAGTAATTTTTGACAATGTTTACATTTCATTATTTTCAAAATTTAATCATATCATTGAAATATAAACATATCATTTAAGATAACTTCTTTTGTTTCATCTCCACTCCTATATATAAATTATATGATATAACTTATTATGTAAGATATATGTTAAGCTTATTCTATAAGATACTTAAAAATTATTTAGTTTTTTTTTCTTTTTTCTATTAGTTGGTTGATGTTTGGGAGAGAAAATGACAAATCTGTAAAATTTGCCAATCTCTCCCATTTTATATATAGTATAAATTTGTTTGAGAGAACAAGTGTAGCAAATTGTAAAATTCATGTGACAAAATGCAACAAAAAAACAAAATTTATGAAACTTGGAACAAATGATATAGCATATTTACTTTCTACAATTAAAACAACCAGAGGGAGTAAAAAAACATGTTGAATTGTATTTTTACTCGAATTAATAACACTTGCTTTTGCAATGTCCTAAAAAAGATGTGCTGAAAACTATGAGTATTTTGTTCCCAGGATTCAACTGTCCTAAAACAGAATATTTCACCCTTTTTCTAAAGTGTTAAATATTACGGGTGTTTTGTTACTAGGATTCAATTGTGTATTCTTCTTCAAATTCTTCACTCTTGATTTTAAGAAGTCAAGAACTTGTATTTCCGTATCTCTCTCAGACACGATATTATCAAGTATCGATATTATCAAGTATCAAGTATCAAAATTTTACCCTTTCCTTCGCTAGTTGAACTACGGGTCTCCGATTAACCGCTAGTTTGTTTCTGTTTTCTCGTATTTCCGATACGAATCTCTTGGTAAAATCATATTCTAGGTTCCATGTCACGAAAAATATACCCATCTAAATCTAAAACCGGCGTTAGCCAAGTACCTGAAACGCATGTACTGAATTAAACAGTCAAAACATACGCACATAATTAAGTCGGGGTTCAAATATTTAATTTTTCAATTATGCTCATTTTGATCCGGGGTGCTACAGTTCTGACCGTTGTTCTGTATGACCAGAGAACTCTTGGAAGTTCATCCGCCCAAGATCCCTTTAAATTTTCGAGTCTGGCCTTCAAAGTATGTTTAATGATTTTGTTTATGGCTTCAACTTGGTCGTTTCCTTGTGGATGGTATGGAGTGGAGAGCAGTTTTTTGATACCCAAATTTCCACAATACTCTTTAAATCCCTCTGAGTCGAATTGGCGGCCATTGTCGGAGACCACAGAGTGTGGAATGCCAAAACGGCATATGATCAACTTCCAGACGAAGTCTATGATTTTGGGCTCGGTTATCTTTACGAGCGGCTCAGCTTCGGCCCACTTTGTGAAATAATCGATAGCCACGATTGCGAATCTTACTCCTCCTCTGTCTGTTGGTGATGGTCCGATCAGGTCTATCTCCCATTTGGCGAATGGCCACGGGGCCATTACTGAGTTCAGCTCTTCTGCCGGGGATTTTATCAATGGAGCACATTTTTGGCATCTTTCACATTTTCGTGCAAAGTTAATTGCAGTTTTTTTTCAAATTCGGCCAGAAATAGCCTTGTCTAATGATCTTGAAGGCCAGAGCTTGTCCTCCGGTATGGTTGCCGCAAATGCCTTCATGGATCTCCCTTAAGGTATAATCAGCTTCCTGCTCATCTAAGCATCTTAATAGGGGTAGGGAGAAACCCCTTTTGTATAAGATTCCATCCTTCAATGTGTATCGAGTAGAACGTATTCTTAATTTCTGAGCCTCGATCTAGTCATTGGGTTCATTCCCCCATTCCAAGTACTGGATGATCAGAGACATCCAAGTATCTTTCTGCTCGGTATTGTATATTGTTTTCTGCTCTAGAGCTGAACTTTCGATCATTGGTTCACTGACCCTATGTCCTCTACTCCTTCGCTCGTTGCGAGTCGGGCCAGGACGTCAGCTTGGGTGTTTTTTATCCTTGGGATCTGTTCTGCTCGGATTCTCTGGAAATTTACTATGGCCACTTCTACCGACCTCAGATACCTGGCCATTTTGTAGTCTCTTGCGGTGTATTCTCCTGAAATTTGACTGACGACTAGAAGTGAGTCATAGAAGACCTCGAGGTCGTCTGTCCCAAATTGTCTGGCCATCTCTAGTCCGGCCAGAAGAGCCTCATATTCTGCTTCATTGTTCGTTGCTGGGAATTTGAACCTTAGTGTCAAGCAGAAATGCTTGTTTGTGGGGCTGATCAGCACAATTCTGGTTCCGGTCGTTGTCAATGTGGAAGATCTGTCCACAAACATTTTCCAAGGTCTCTCAATCTTCTCTTCTTGGAGCACGACCGCTGGTGTGAACTCGGCAATAAAGTCTGCTAGGGCCTGTCCCTTAATCGTCGTCTTCGGCGAATAATGGATGTCATATTGTCCGAGCTCCACTGACCACTTTAGTAGCCGACCAGATGCGTTTGGTCGGCCTAGAACCTGTTTTAGAGGGAAATTTGTTAGCAGTTCAACCTGATGGGCCAAAAAATATAGCCTCAATTTCCTGGCCGAGATGACCAGAGCATACACCAATTTTTCCATGGCTAGATATCTCAGCTTGGCATCGTGCAGAGATTGGCTCATATAGTACACGGGTTGTTGAGATCCCTTTTCTGCTTGGACCAGGATTGTACTTATTGCATATGACGAGACTGCCAAGTAGAGCTGCAATTTTTCTCCAACCTCGGGTTTCGCGAGCATTGGGGCTTCCATTAGTGACTTTTTCAACTCCTCTAAAGCCACTTCACATTCTTTACTCCACTTGAATTTTTCATCTTTCCTTATTAGATTAAAGAAAGGCTTGAACTTGTCCGTGAATCTTGATATGAATCTGTTCAGCGCGACAACTTTCCCTGTCAAGCTCTAGACTTCTTTCACCCGTCTTGGGGGGGTTAGCTTTATAATGGCCTCAATCTTTTCGGGGTTGGCTTCAATCCCTCTTTGGCTGACTATGTAGCCGAGAAACTTCCCGGATCCGACCCCAAAAAAGCATTTTTTGGGGTTTAACTTCATCCTGTGCCTCCTCAAAATATCGAACATTTCTGATAGGTGAGTGATATGGTTCTCTACCTTTTTAGATTTTACCAACATATCATCTATGTAAACTTCTATAGTCTTCCCGAGCTGAGCTGCGAACATCTTGTTGACCAATCTTTGGTAGGTTGCTCTGGCATCATTTTGTAGTAATATAACGCTTGGTCGGTGATGAACGTTGTATGCTCCTGATCGTGCTCGGCCATGGGGATTTGATGATATCCCGAGTAAGCATCCATGAAGCTCATGATCTCATGTCCCACCATTGTATCGAGTAGCTGATCTATATTTGGAAGTGGGAAGCAGTCATTGGGGCACACTTTGTTGAGGTCGGTAAAATCTATGCATAATCTCCAAGCCCCATTTGCTTTCCTTACCAGAACTGGGTTGGCCACCCAAATGGCGTATTCATATTCCCTTATGAAACCATTACTGAGCAACTTTTAGACTTCTAATTCTAGCCCCTCATATCTGTCAGGACTTAGCCTTCGTCTCTTTTGGACCACTGGCTTGGCTGCTGGGTCGATGTTCAGATAATGACATGTATCCTCTGGTCGTATGCCTTCCATGTCCTCGTGGCACCAGGCGAAGACGTCTGTGCTCTTTTTGAGGAAAGCTATCAGTTCTCCCCTGAAGGGTTTTTTCAACTCCCTGCCAATTTTGAGCTCCATCTCTGGTCTGCTTTCATCTAGCTGGATCACATCTAACTCCTCGATCGGTGTTGCTCTGTTTGTGGGTATTTCCTTCCTCGGGTCTAAGGTCTCCCATTCCTCAGGTGTCTGATCGGCATTGACCATTTCCGTGTCCAGGTTTTGGTCAGCTGACCCCGAGCTTGAGCTTACCTCGGGCTTCTTGGTCGGCGTCTGCTTCTTTGGTCGGCCGGCTGTGGATTTTGGGTCCAACTCCATGAGCTCGGGCTTGGTCCCTGGCCCTAAGTCTAGGACCTGCTCTACGACTTCCACCATTGCTTGCTCCGATTCAGCCTGCTCGATGATGTTGAGCTTTCTTGGTTTTAGGCCAGATTCGCATTCCCGAGCAGCCATTTGATTGCCTCGGATGACGTATATGTCATCCCCGACCGGAAATTTTATGGCTAGATGGTGTATCGATACTGCGGCTTTTATTTTGGCCAGAAGTGGTCATCCCCAGATTGCATTATAAACCGAATTCAGGTCCACCACATTGAACTCGGTTGTTGTGTATACTATCTGGTCTCCAACCCCAAATACAACTTTAAGCTCGCACGTTCCGACCACACGTGTTATCCTTCATCCGAACCCTTGTATTGAATCAGAATAGGGCTGGAGGTTGGATTCCCGAAGTCCCATCCTTTTTAACATGTTTAAATGGAGTATGTTGGCGTAACTTCCCATTTCGACCAGAACTCTATGGACCATCGTGAGGCCGATATTCAATGAGACCACCAGGGCATCATTATGGGGTTGTACTTTTCCTTCAGCATCCTGCTCGGTAAAGGTTAGTGGTGGGTGGATCGGTTCTGGCCTCGGAGGGTTGCATCGTTGGTATCTGTTCCTCGCCTCCCTAATCTGCTCTCTCCTTATTCTTTTGGAAAGTCTCTGTTCTCCATGGTTATTATCCACAAGGGTATGAATTTCCCGAATTGTTCCAAGTTGAGGTGGTGGGGGAGGGTGTTGTGGCCCCTGTTCGGGATTTTTAACATACTCCTTGAGATGCCCTCGGTCAATCAACCTCATGAGCTCGATCAGAAGTGCCCTATACTTATCAGTTTCATGTCCTGGAGATTTATGATTTGATAATATCTACTCTAATTCAACCGAGCAGGATCGACTTTCATCGGCTTCGGAACTGGCAACATGTTTTGACCCTTTAGCTCGGTAAGTACCTGAGCTGGGCTAACTGTCGGGATATGTCGTACCCGATCAAGCTCTTCATTCTGATAAACTTTAAACTCCCCTGGAGGTTTGAAGGATGATATGTTCTTCATCCTTTCTTTCCCTTCTAGCCTTTCTAAGGTCGGTTTCTCTTCTGGGATAACCTCTTCTGCTCCGATATAACCATGAAGGTCGGCCATGATTGCTATTAGAACAGCGTCGTCAGATACATACTCCATTTCTAAAACAAGTTTATTGAATTTGCCCGTGTAGGACCTTAGCGATTCATCTCTGTTCTGTTTGATATTTACCAATCTCTCTTTCGGGGTAGACCTCGTCTTCGAACCCATGAATTGCGTAAGGAAAAGTTCAGTCAGCTCACCCCATCCTTTAACTAAAAAGTCTGGAAGTGATCGGGACCATCTCTGAGCTCGGTCCCCTAATGTCAGGGGGAAGGCTTTGCACATAAGCTCCTCTCCAACCCCTTGTAGTTCCATCCACGAAGCATATTTGTGTAGGTGCGAGCTAGGGTCGGTTTCGCCATTATAGAGGCCAATCAGAGTCACTTTGAACTTTGCGGGGTGGCCTGACTGGAGATCCGATCTGTGAAGGGTGAGGTCTTCCTCCACTTTTTTTCCTATTCGGATCTTAATCTCTTGGCTTCGATTTCAGCCAACCTTTTTCTGAGTTCCTACTCTTCTTCGCCCTTGTTTTCAAAGAATTTGCTCTCTGCCCTTCTCTCATCTCGTTGATGCTCGTTCTGGAAGTCTAGGATTTTTTGGGGTTTTCTTACCTCTTGGGCCGAGGCGGGTCCCATCCGATTGAACACACTCCTTGTTTTGGTCGGTACTTCTGATCGGCTTGGGCAGAAACATATTTCTGGTCGGCTTTTTCCTGGAGACGGTGTTTTGTCTGCTTGCTGCACTTCCACTACCGTTTTTCCTCTGTCCCTTCATTTGTTCCTCGACTCATCCGAGGATTAAGTGTCCTCAAGGTCATGAACTCTACGGTTCCTCTCTCTTGCTTCAGTTTCCTTTAGTCTCTCGCTGAGCTGGAACATTATCGACTTGATCTCCTCCGAAGTCATTCCAACTTCTCCAGACTCGGTTACTAGAGGAATACCTATTAGGATCCTTTCCAGCGGTGTGTTGGTTACGACCTCAGGGGTATTGTGTTGCCGGCGTTGACTAGAGCCACCAGGTAACAGATTCTGGTTTTGGGGATCGGGTGGGACCCCCTGGTCTTCGCGATCGTTGGATGCGTTGGTTGTCATGGAGCTGTGTTCTGTTCTAGTTCCCCCTCCTTCTAGCGCTAAAATGTTGACGTCAGATTTTGTAGAGCACAAAATTCTAGCCTAACACCAAAAATCTCGATCCGGCTCAAGGAAATCGAATCGAATAAAAAGTATGTGAATTGAATAAAATAAGAGAAAGAATGGTCCGGTGCCTACTCGGGAAAATCTGCTAGGCTTATTCTGGTCGGTCAGTTTTTTATATATGAATTGAGAGAAAAGAGCTCTCTAATTGCTTGAATACAATGATTTTCGAACCTTTTGAATGATGTTTTTTATCCTATTTATAGACTATGATCTAAGATACTAAACTTGGTGATTAAAACTTAAATCCCCCTTTTTAGGGACCAGATAGGAAAAAATCGGAAACAAATCTATCCAAATTGGAAAAGATTCGGTCTTGATTTGTTTCCTTTCTTGCAGAATCTCTCTTGAAATATTTTAACTTTTTTCTGCTCGACCGGTAAGTAGGGCCTTGACTTCTTGATTTTCTGTCCATCTTCGAGAGACCCATATGCGACTCTCCAGATAAGATCCCTAGTCGGTCAATATTCTGATTAGATTGGGCTCCCCAATGGGTCCAATTTCTGATCGGATCAAAGCCCTGGTCGGACACTAGTCTGGTCGGTCAGACCTCCGGTCAAGCCCGCACCAGACCGACCAAAACTACTGGTCAGGTCATGTTTTAGCCTGGTCGAATTTCTTTTAGAGTAGGCTGTCGATTCGGCTCTCATTCGGGTTAACCCGGCTAACGAGCTAGCTGCTGGACCGAATCGGTTGAGCAGGGGGTCAACAAGTAGAGTTGTGAATAAAGGTCGGCGGGGTGGGAACCTCACAACCCACCATAACCCACCACTTGGTGAGGAGGGGCGGGGTGGACTTTTTGGGTGGTGGGTCCAAAATCTCAACCCAACTCAACCCACTAGTGGGCCGCAGGTTAGGCGTGCCGACCCACCAAATTTTTGTTTTCAAAGGAAAAAAATATACATATAACACACACACACATATATATATATATATATATGCATTCAATTACATATAATATATAAAAAATATTTTTTAAAAATAGTTTTTTTCACTAATTTTTTTTATTACTATATATAATGACTCTTATTAATATTTTTATAAATCATTACTTGCACTAGGTAAGAATTTTTATCATTATTATTCATTTATCATATATCTCTTATTCATTTATCATAGGGAAATTAGCCCCACTGACACTTCACACATAAATGTTTGTCCAACTAGCCCTTTGATTTAATTTCAAAATAAATATTAAATATATTGTTGGGTCCCAAGTGGTGGTCAGAGGTTCAGAGGGGGGTGAATGAACCTCTATTGATTCTCACAAAATCTTTTTAAAACTCTTTTTAACGAATAGGTTCCTGATTCCAAAGGAAAACAGCAACCTGACTCGAGTCAGTAACCTGGCACAATGTTGATCAAGTTCCTGTCTCAAATCACAGTACGCAGCGGATTAAACTAAGATACAGTTTCCTGTTGTGCAAACACGTTTTCTTTTCGCAATATGATTTTAGCAAAGTATTTTTGACGAATATGCTTATGACAACAAGATAGATATGCTATAAACAAAACACAACATGCTGTCAAAGCAAATAAACACTTATGGCTTATAGTGGTTCGAATGTGGTGTAATCCTTCTATGTCCACTCTACTCCTTCACTGAGGAGGAACTTCGTTAGGTCAGTTTGATTTACAAGTCTCCACTCTACAAACCTCTTCCTAACAAGCTATACCTACAGAATCCCAGATTCTTAGGTTACAACCCACACATGGTACAAATCTCACACAGGGCAAATAGCCTACACAAGACTATTACTTAGCAAGGATATAATCCTATCAACTAAGTTACACCAAACACAACCTAGCGCACACAACACAAATGGTTAAAAGAAATAAAAAGGTTCTTCAACTGGTGTGGAGCAATCTTGATCTATGAAGTCCTATGACTGTTGTATGTTGCTCCTTGAAGGTTGTGTAGCTTGAACAGGCATGAGCTTTTGAGGAGCTCTGGAGTATTTCTGATTTTCCTCTCAACACTGTTCAGCACCTTTGTTAGTTCAACCACACCTTCAATTTATAGATTTTGAGAATATGTCCGTTGGAAATGTATCTGTTGAAGATGAACACTTTCCCATTCTGAATTGCAACTTTTGATCTCCAAGATCTTCTTTGTGTTCGCATTAAATGCTTCTAAGATGTTCCTGACATGTGTATTTAATGCGCCCAAAATCTTTGACTTTTATCAACGCCTAGCTAGTCTGGTTGCCAGATAGCTTTCTTCCCGTTTGAGTTGCATGGTCTTCTTCGTACTGCATGGATAGGAATAACACTTGTCTTTCTGCAAGAGATCTGTTGGCTACTTCCTACTTCCTCTGTAGATTGTTGTAGCTCGTTCTTCCTTGCTTGCTTCTTTCAGGATGCTGTTTTATTCCGCTTTCTGTTTGCTGCCAGGATTCGGTTTCCTTCTCTTCAGCTTTCTGTCCTGCGTCAACTTTCTGTTTCAGCATCCTGTTTCTGTTTCATCCATCTTTTCTGCTACATCATCTTGCTGTTTCTTCCATGCTTGCTGCTCTTAAAAGATAACTTCCTGTTTCTTCTAAGATTGGTTTTTCTTATAATTTGAAAAACCATTACATGATCTCGACTATTTATTCGATCATGTAATTCGTGGAAACTTATTCTAGCAAACTATATTTTCTTATTAGCAACATGTTCTATCATATTAAGATAACCTCAGAAATATCCCAACATAAATAATCTAAACGAAAAAGAAAAAAGTTAAATTAATTTTTGAAACAAAACCCCAATTAATTTGTATTCGGGAATTGCCTCAAATTAGTTTTTGAATTTCTCTTTGGTTCTAAAACCTCAAACCCTCAATCGTCACCCACACCGGCCGTTGCTCTACTCCATTGCCAACGCCACTCTACTCCACCGCCATTGCCTCTATCTTGTTGCTATCTTGCTTCCTCAGCCCTATTGCTTCTACCACTATTTATGAAAAACCAGAAGTTTAGAGTAACTCCATGAGAATCGACTTTTGTCAATTTTGAGCAAGGAGATGAAATCATCTGAAGGAAACATAATTTCCAAGTAAATCAGTTTATCTTGATTCTTGTTGCTAATATCTTGATAATCGAGAGATGATGCTATCTTGATTTATTTTGGTAATCAGTCTCATGATTTGTTACTTTCTATATTTTCTTTATATTTCTATAGATTTTTGTAGTTCTTAAGTTTCTTGGTGGTAATCCATTCATGATATTTCTTGAGATTTTTTTTAATTATTTTCTCAAATTTCTTAAATTGTCTGTTCTGAGTTTGTGTATTTCTTAATTATTTTTCATTTGACTAACTCTTAGCTTTTGCTTGTTAACAGAGGTTGTGATTCAGTTTGTTGGAACCATACGAATAGGAAAACTGAAGTTCACCAGCAAATTTTTTTCAATCTATTTGATAATAGGTATGACCAGTTAGTTTTATTTTTTTGAAAGTTTGATTATGTTTAAATAATGTTTGATTTATCATATTATTTAATTAGTTGGTATATTGTATGATGGGCAAAAGTGCAAATATATATCTATAGTTTAGGTTGAGCAACATTACATCTATTTCTTTTTTTTTTGAACAAATACACAAACTCATCTTTTCTTGGACACCATAGTTATTATTTGCTTCAAATTCAGCATGTATTTGTAGATGCAATTTAGATAATTTCTTATCTATCTCAATTGAAGAAACTATGGAAATCATATTAAATTGAAACTTATATCGGTTGAATATTTATAGTGAATGATTATGGGGTTAACCGTATTTAGAAAATGACTTCTTCTCTTCTATAATAACTCTCTAGTTTCTTCATCAGTTATGGTTAAGAGTATCATATTTCAAGATGTTTTATCTAGGAGGCTACTTATCTAGTTAAAGGTTATCTTAAAAAAATCATTTTAGTAAATTTCACTTTAATAAAGAATTGTATGTCCTTCAAAACTTATAATACGACTAGTTTGACTCTTAGAAAATGCTAATCTCCGATTTATATAGAAACCTCCATAACTAAAATATTAAATTCATAAATTTTTTTTATACACATGATGGTGGAATCCCCAATTAGATAAACCGTAATTGCATAGTTAAGTGATTGATTTGGTTTGAGTTGTTTTATTTTGATTTCCATGCATAAGTAGAACACAAAATTTTATAAAACTTAGCAGGAGCATATTATGTTAGTTGAAGTCAATATTTATCTGTAGATATGTCATTTATATTATCACATGCAAATGGATGATAGAATACTAAATGAATTCAAGATTGGAACATTATCTACTCAAAATGACCTCATTATTTCTAACATTTTCTATAAGGAGTTCATTTACAACAAAAACGACATGATGCATGCAAAAATATCAAGTTGAAGTTGTTTGAATATGGTTGACCATATATATAACTGTCTCAATGGTCATTATAGAAATGTTTTTGCAAATTCGTGTTTTGGAAAGTTTTTAGAATTGAAACAAACTATTGTTTCATACCAACTTTTCCATCAATTGATGCTAAGACAAGTAAACACAAATAAAATCAATGAATTATGGTTTGATTTCAAGGGTAAGTTGGCAAGACACTACTAGAATTTCGATGAATTTGTCTGTTATCTTTCCAGAAAAAAAAGCGTTGTTGTATCCAGCGTTGTCGTAGGTGGGCGCTGATAGACAACGCACTAAAAAGCGTTGTCTTTTCCCAATACGACAACACATAAAAACCGTTGCAGAAAAGTGTTGTCTTTTTTAACAAACTATTAAATAGGACACTGCCGTCATCGTAGAGATGACACGTCATACCGCTGACATCATAATGACATGTCACCACAGCATGCCACGTCATTATAGAGCTAACACATCATCAACAACAATATTATGCGTTGGCTGGGAATCGAACCCGAGTGCCATGGAGGTACTCTCACCACTAGACTAGTGGTGCTTTATGTAATAATATTTTGCATACATTTCTTTTATATCAATTTTTGATAATTTTCACCTTTCTATTCATATATTTTTTTGTTAATTTTTATAAAGTACCATTAATACTTATTAATATAATTCATTGATTTCCAATTTTGATATAAAATGTGACTCAATTAAATACATATATTTTTATGTACATAGATTTGTTCAATAACTAAAATAGGGAAAATTGGTAAAAATACCCCATATATTATATTAAATAACTACAATAGGGAAAATTGATAAAAACACATAAATTATATTAAATATCTAAAAATCAACAAATAAAGACAAAAAAAATTATTTTTAGAAATTGAAAAGTAAAAAAAATTAAAAATATTATTTAGTATAATATAAAAAATCTAAAATTTCATTTAAATAATTAGAAAAATATTTTAAATTATCTAAATACACATAAGAAATCTAGAAAAGAAAATGTGAACAAATAAAATTAATGTTAACGCAAGAATAATCTTATTATGAAATTATTAAAATTAATTTTCAAATTTTAAATTTAACAAATAAAATTTACAATACTTATTAAGTAAATATAATAAGTTCAAAATAAATATTTCAAAAATCATAACTTATCTTCAATTACGTACTAAAACCTATGTTTAATAATAATAATAATAGGAACTTATGTTTATAGTATTAATTACTGACATAAACTTTCATAATAACAAATAAATTATTTATTATAGTTATTAATTTTTTTTATAGTATTTTGAAATATTTATAAACCAACAATTAAAAAAATTAGCATGATAGATATTTGTTGGAAAATTATCTCTAAATATCAACAAAAAAATATCTATTAAATGGTGAAAAGTAAAATAATTAATAAAATCTTTAAAAAGAAAATAGAAATATTTGTAAAAAAATTTTAATTAGAATTTTTAATCTTAAATAACAAGATTTTTTTGGTCTTTATTTGTTGATTGTTAGATATTTAATATGATTTATGTTATTTGTAAATAAAATTTCTAATTTTAATATATTTTTATATTTAATTAAATAATATTTTAAAATTTAAAATATAGTTTTTCAGAATTTCTATTATTAGTATTTTAATAATATTCTGATTTTTAAATAATATTCTAATATAAGATAACATCAAAAAATAATTAAACTTTTCAAATATAATTTAATTAAAAAACAATTAATTTAATTAATTTTTTTAATAAGACAACGCTTTTGAAAGACAAAACATAAAAGGGTTGTCTTTTAGTTAAAAAATCCTCTGAAAAACAACGCATAAAGAGCGTTGCATAAAAGGGTTGCATAAAGACAACGCTTTTTAAAAAAGTGTTGTCTATTAGCGAAATAAAAGCGGAAAGACAACAAATAAAAAAACGTTGCAAAAAACTGTTGTCTATTAGCGAAAAAAAGCATTGAAAGACAACACATAAAAAACCGTTACACAAAAGCGTTGTCTATTAGCAAAAAAAAGCGTTGAAAGACAACACCTTGTGAAAAGCGTTGTCTTTCAGCGCTTTTTTCACAAAAAGACAACGCTTTTCATAAAAAGCGTTGTAAAATGTTGAAAAACAACAAAAAGCGTTGTCTTTCCAATGTTGTTGTTCAGCGAAATTCTAGTAGTGAGATTTGGTTTGAGGGAATTTACTATAGTGACGGGCCTAAATGCTGGTGAGTTTGGAGAAGAGAATATTACTGAAGGAGAAAAATCTCAGTTGTTGGAAAGATACTTTAAGAAATATAACAAGAAAATCAATAGAAAAGATTTGTTGAAAGAGTTCGATAAGTGCAAGAATGAATAAGACAAGTTGAAATTAGGTCTTTTGGTATGTCTGGTATGGGTTCTTTTGGGAGTGGAAGAAAGAACTTTATTGAACGAGTGGTTATTTTATATTGTTGAAGACCTGGAGAAATTCAATAGTTATCATTGGGGAAAGAAATCATTTATCTACACAATGAAAAACTTCAAGCGGAATTGGGATAAGAAGAAGAAGAAGATATGATATAGTCTTTATGGATTTTCTTTTGCTTTCATGGTAATGTATTTTTATATGAATTTTTTTCCTTATTAAGCATATTGTACATGCTTTACATTTAAGTTTGATATTTTTTTAGATATGGGGATTAGAGTCGATTCCAGCGCTTGGACAGAAGTTTGCTGAGTCATCTGGAGAAAGAGTGTCACGAATGCTTAATTGGAGAGTTACTGACCAGTTAAAGTCAATTAAAGTTCATAGCTTTTTGGAATGAAGAAAGGTATTTAACATTTAACAAACTTTGTAAAAAATCATTAGTAATTAAAGTAATAAAATTCTAAACCCATTCATTTTGTGCAGCATGAGGTGAAAAGTAAATTGGAGCCTGCAAAACATGAAAAATCTGAATTGTTCTGGCAACAATTGACTCTTTTGGAGGATGTTGAAGATTTACAAGTTGATCTCCACAATGATGGCGAGAATGAGGTCCAGTCAACTTCTGAGAATGGTGTCCAGACAACTTCTGAAAATGGCTCAACAAAGACTAAATCTAATTCTCAAATTCAAGAGATGATTGAGAAAAAAATGAAGGAATTCAAATCCTCAATCCTAGCTGAGATAGAACCTAAGCTAGAAGCTCTACATAAAAAGGTTGATATATTGATTGATTTGGCAACCAAGTCAGGAAAAGGAAAAAAGTCCAGATAAGAGTACGAGGAAGAGGCGAAAATGATAATGATGAGAATGTGGAGCATCATCATAATCAAGATTACACAGGTAATAAAGTATTACAACTTCTTTTACAATTTTTGTTATATTAATTTTTTTTTTTCAGAAGATAAGTGTAATAAATTTGGGAGAGACGACAATTGTGAAGAAGTAAAGAGACGACAATTGTGAAGAAGTAGCTAAAGATATGGGGCAGAAATCAAAAGATAATTATGCAGGTTTTATATGAATGTTATGATTTTAAGTTAAAAGTTAAATTTCTATTCTTTAAGTGAACTTATGATTTTAATGTGTAGATGAAGCGAATGTATCAGTTGTTAGTGAGAAAGAAATGCAAATGCACAAACCAATGGAGAATCAGGATGACAAATGTTTGTGGGCTATAATTGAGTATGTTGGTGAGTACATCACTAAGTAAGCCATATTTAATGATAATTGTTGCAAACACTAATAATTTATTGTTATACTTAGCTCAGGATCTAGAAAAAGAGGATAAATCAAGTGTGCAAAGAACTGAAATTCAAGACAACCCACAACTAGAGAATAAAGTACAAACATGTGTTGATGATCATAAAGATGATCCTCAAAGGGTTGGTCTAATTTTAGATGAGATTGGTAAGAGATTATTGACATATTCGTTATAATATTAGTATATTTAAGCTAAAGTTAATAACTTTTATTGCTTTGGAAATTGATTGTCATAATTAGATGAGATTCATGAGCGGTCACCTTTAGGGCGTGGCAAGTGAAAACATAGACCTAGGCCCTCATTGAAGTCATCGTTCACACCTTTGATAGATCCTATAAAACATCAAAAATTGGTCAGGGAGAAACAATTTGATCCTTATAGAGTCTTGGATGAAAAAAAACTGTTGATTTTGATAGATTGATGGAACATGTTGGTGAAAGGTAATTCAAAATTTTTATGTTTAACTATATATCTCAAATGATATAAGTATATCATCTAAGTTTAAGATGATTTTTTATTTAAATATATATTATGTAAATTTATGAATGCAATGATGAAGTGTCTACATCCTCTACAATGTTGGAAGAAAGTTTTTTCATACTCTTGTAGATGATCAATGACTTATGGACGATGTAAGTTTACTGTATGAAATACTTATATGCATAATTAGAGCATTCATTTTAATATTGATTCATTCTACATTATATTGATCTAGCGTTGTACCATATAAGAGAACGAGGTGCGCATCACCCTAAACTTTTTTGCCAACGGTCATGTATCCTGGATACTCAATTTTATGTGCTTGTGATGGAGGTTAATGAACTAATTGCTAAGGTTCCTAAAGGAAAGGAAAAAACAACTATGGGAGGATTATATAAAATGTTTGTTCACTGATGAGAAAGAGAATTGTGTGAAATATTTGGTTCGATATGTCGATGGGTCTTCACCAGCTTTAGGTAAACCTTGAAAGGGATGCAGATTCTTGTATATTCCTTGTTGCATATATTATCACTGGATTGTTGTGAGGGTGGATGTAAAAAAATGAAAAATTGAAGTATATGATAGCATATCGATCTATATAAGGCGTGTAATGATCGACCAATTGACAATAATTATCCCCTATTTGATACATACGATATTAGACAAGTGTTATGAGATCAAAAAATTTGATATAATCAATGTGGCATGTCTGAAACAGGAAAATGGGTAAGCATTTTGAAAAACACTGTATTTGTTATTAAATCATATGCTTATATTAAACTAACACCTCTTTTATTGTAGAAATGATTGTGGCATGTTCACCTTAAAGTATATTGAATTTTTGATGGCTGGAAAAGTTGTTGGTCACATTCGCTTAGATCACATGAAAGAGTGGAAAAGAAAACTTGCAGGTGAAATCTTTGCACAACATTTTGATCTTTAAGTAATTCTTTTAAATTATTGAATATTTATGAGAATTTTATTCAATGAATAGGTTGGGGACTAAAGAACTAACAAATGTCATGAAATGTATATCCAAGTGATACGAGGAAAATATGTGCATTTTAGTGGTGTTTAATATGGGATTTTAATATCGTTTATTTACTTGGATGCACTATTTTCCTACATATGTGTGAATTATGTCTCCAAGTACTTCATATATTATTTTCTTGATTATTTTAGAGATTTATGGAGTATTTTGAAGTTAAAGGAAATATTCGAGGATCAAACGAAGGAGACGAGACAAGTGTGGGCTTTTGAAGAACTAAAGAAAGAGAACTTGGGCCTTAAAGAAAAGAATGGAAAAGGCCCAAGCCACTTTGAAGAGGTTTGGGCTAGTAAATGAAAGGAAAGAAATGAGCACATGCCTATTGGAATGGAAGCAGGGCATATTCACGCCGCCTGCAAAGCATATGTACGTGTGCCTTTTTCCCCAAGAAACATACATATACATCCTCTGCATAATTTACTTTACTGTAGGGGAGAGACATTAGATTAGAGAAAGAAACACATTTTATTTTCCAAGATTAATTTGGATGGAGTTTTCAATTGCTTTGATGGAATTAATTATAAGGATGATCGGCTAATCTTTCAATTCCGGTTAGCAGGGATGTTTGAACCCATATTTCTTTTATATTTTAAATAATCTCGTTCCCCCTTCTCGATATTTGAATGGAATTGATTATGCTATCTGTGAATATCATTTTCAATTGTTGATGCTTAATTTGGATTGGCCACCTAGGTTAAGTAATTGATAATTGATTGCTAGAATTTTAGATCATGAATCCTAATTGTTGTGGTTTAATTTTCATAAGTGGTAAACTAGTGGTCGTGCAGGGTAGCATAATCCTAAATTATCGAATCGAGCTTGTGTATTCGGAATTTAGTTCATCCTATCGTCTAGGTAATTAATGCATTTAATGAATTAAATCTAGTGAGCTTATTCTAGGTTATTCAATTAAATAGGGTTAATTAGTGATCTTATCCTAATTTAACTAATCTTAAGAGACGATTTGGTTTAACTGAGCTTGTTGTTAGATTAGGGGTGATAATTCTATGATAATCTGAGAGGAGTGTTACATTGATTAAGACATAATTGACATTGGGGGATAACTGAACTTTTAATTGGAATGTTTTTTTTATATATTGATTTCTTGTTCAATTTGTTTTCTAGTTTCATAATTAGTCAGTGATTATCAATCTGAATCCCCCACCTTTTCTGTCTCTTGAATTGAACATAGGTGACATAGTTTATTCTTCACTCCTCGGGATCGACTCTAACTTACCCTAGCTACTAGTTGGTTAGGTTAGGAAAGAAATTATTTAATTTTATCACATAACGACGCGCGGTCACCAAGTTGAGCCCCTTTTAATATTTCTAATCCATTTTTTATATTTGTCATACTTTTCACATTGGCATTCCTAGTGTGCTTCGATTTTTCCAGTGTTAGAACATGCAGATTGCGTGAACTGAGTTTTCTTACTTAAATTTCTTAATTTTAGGTGGTGGATGCATACTCGATCTCAAGGAAATAAGGATTTGGAATTTTATCCTGAGATAACCCGAAGAGATCGAATCTTGAGGAGGCAAGCTAAGCGAGTTTTGGAGTTTACACTACCTTCTTCCCAATCCAGTTCTAGCAAATCTGAAAACGAGTAAGAAATGGCTAAGGAACGGACGCTAAAGGAGCTAGCAAACCCCGCACTCACTCAACAACTACTTTGTATCACATTTCCCGATTTTAATGAAGATACTAACTTTGAGTTAAGATCTGTATTAATCCACTTACTTTCATCTATTTATGGACGTGCAGGTGAAGATCCCCACAAACATCTGAAGGAGTTCTACAATGTCTGTTCAAGCCTAAAGCCTAAAGATGTAACAGAGGAACAGATTAAACTCAGAGCATTTCCATTTTTTTTGAAGGATGCTGCAAAAGATTGGTTGTACTATCTCCCATCAGGTTCCATCACAAAATGGAATCAGATGGAAAGTCTCTTCTTGGCCAGGTACTTCCCTATATCTCAAGTAGCCAATGTTCGAAGGGAATTACTTGGAATTCGACAATAGCATGAGGAGACATTGCATGAGTATTGGGAGCATTTCATGAAGTTGGAAGCAAGTTGTCCACATCTCCAACTCTCTGATCAACTTATGATTCAATACTTCTATGAAGGACTGTCCTCGATGGACAGACACCACATCGATGCGGCTAGTGAAGGGCCATTGTTAGACAAAACACCATCAGCAGCGAGACTTCTCATCACGAGCATGGTTGCTGCCTCACAACAATTTGACACCTGTGATTCTTCACTACAATCTGTAAATGAGGTAAATAGCTCTACCATCGAGGATAGATTAACTGAATTAACTTATTTTGTTCGTCAAACTGTTGCAGGTACTCCCCAGGTGAAGCCGTGTCGTATTTGCAATACCACTGACCACACCACAGATTCATGTCGAATTCTGCTCGGTGAAATTGAAGCACATGCCAATGCCGTAGGAAATAGAAATTATCAAGGAAGGAAGTACGACCAAGAAAAGAGATATGATCCCTACTCCAACTCATACAATCCAGGTTGGAGGGATCATCCAAATTTAAGATGGGGAAATCAACAAAGAGTTTCAAATTGAGAGAATAATCGGCCCCCTCAAATCTTGAAGAATCCAAATCATTGGGAGCAAGCACCCGGATACAGTTCTAACTCATCATTGGAGGATATGATGAAGACATTGGCCTCTAACACAATGCAGTTCCAAAAGGACACTGCTCAATTCCACAAGGATACCCAGTCAAGTATCAGAAATCTTGAGACGTAAATGAGCCAACTGGCGACGTCTGTGAGTCGTCTTAGGCCCAGAATGGAGGTAAATTACTGTCTCAACTAGAGATAAATTCAAGGAATGTCAGTGCAATAACTCTGAGAAGTGGGAAGCAGCTGGAAGAACCCAAAAAGCCTCAGAAAATTTCGAAAAATGAGGAGGAAGAGAATTCTACCGAACAGACTGACACTGGACTGCCAGTGTCGAAACAATCTCTTAGTGTCAAAACTCTAGAATTTGCACAGGTCAGGAACAATTTTTCTGCACAATTTCCTACTAATTTGGTTCCTTTTCCTTCCAGATTGGCAAAAGCGGCAAATGAGGATAAAGAGAAACAAATCCTTGATGTGTTTCACAAAATTGAGATCAACATACCTTTGATCGATGCGATTAAGCAAGTTCCGAGATACACAAAATTTCTCAAGGATTTGTGTACGAATAAGCGAAAACTCAAGGGAGATAAGAAGGTTGTGATGGGAGAAAATGTATCTGTGATTTTTCAAAAGAAGCTTCCTCAAAAGCAAAAGGATCCAGGTATGTTCGTTATCCCATGTTGGATTACAAATATTAGAATTGAGCGTGCTATCCTAGATCTAGGAGCATGAATTAATGTTATGCCACGTTCTATCTATGCATCCTTAGATCTAGGGCCATTGAAAGATACATGAGTTGACATTCAATTGGCCGATCGTAGTAACACATACCCTGATGGGGTAATTGAGGACGTTCTTGTTGTATTTAATGGACTCATTTTTCCTGCGGACTTCTATGTTTTGGATATGAATGACGACCCATCAATTTCACCACCTATTTTGTTAGGGAGGCCGTGCTTGAACACCTCTAAAACAAAAATAGATTTAGTGAAGGAACCCTCACTATGGAATTCGATAGGCAAATAATTGAATTCAATATTTTTGACACCACGAAATATCCTGATGATGATAACTCTATTTTTGCTTTAAGTGCGATTGACCCTCTTGTCGAGGAAGTTTTTGAGATGAATTGCAGGGACAATTTGGAAATGGTGTTAACCAAAAACTTGAGAGATAAAACACTTCTCACCAAAGTTTCAAAGCTCAAAGGGATAAATTGGATAAAGCTCAATGGAGGGTTGGACATGGTAGCTTGTGATGCATCTTCTTCGAAACCAATTCCAAAACCTCTTTGGTGATCTGGTGATTTCTATTCCACACTTTTCATTATTGCTCCAAATTCCTTGCATATATAAGTCTTTGTCTTGTCTATATATTTTGATGTGTTTTGATGATGAGTTGCTTGAGGACAAGCAAGATTTTAAGTGTGGGAGAAATGGAGATGTTGAATAATTGATAAAGTGTGGAATATATCACATATCTTGCATATAGTTTGCATTTAGGTTCATATAATTGCATGTAGCTTGTTTTTATTTCTTTTTGTATTAGGTTGCATGTTTACTTGCTTTAACACGTTTAAATTTTGCCTGCATTTACATGTATATAAAAATAATACAAAAGAAGAAAAAAAAGTGTTAAGTAAGAGAGCTTGCAATGATGATTTGAGTGTTGTTTATTGTTGTTATTTGGGAATTCGATGATCTGTAGGGAAATGTGTTGTTGAGCTTTGCTTTGTGTTGGTTAAAATTGCTGAATGTCATTTTGAAAAATTGCTGTTAGGAAGGATAGTGTTGATTTGAGGATTGATCTGTGTCTTTGAGTTGATTTGTTTTGCCTACTTGTGTCTTGAGATGTAATTTTTAATTCCTTGATGGAAGTAGTTTAGATTGAAATTTGTGAAAGTTGGATCACTTTTGATGAACCCCATTGGTTGAAAAAAAAAATTGATGTGGTTGGTGAAAAATGTGTTGAGTTGAAAACAATTGAGAAGTGAAAAGATGATGGGGGTGTGGAATCAGTTGCCTGTTCTTAGGGGTCCAAATACTTGAAAGAAAAAATGTGGAAAAATATTTGTAGTAGTTCATGGACTAACCTAAGAATGGTGTGGAGCTGCTAACCCCATCCAAAAAAAATTAAAAGATGAAGAATCATCGTTTATGTGAAAGAAAAAGAATAAAAAAAAGAAAAAGAGAAAAAAGAATATGGAGAAAAATGGGGGTGATTCATTGTGTGTGAAATCTTAACGAGTTTTAATTTAAATGAAGGATATCGTAAAAGGAGTTGAAGTATGTTAATTGATGTAGGTGGTAGAGTGAATTAATGAATTGTCTATGAGAAGTTTGATTTCTAATAACCTTCCAACCTTTGTGATTTCTTGAGATTGTGAAATGAGTCCAACATGTTTTTGGGTCTTGTTCCCGACATGGATTCGAGTTCCCGTGAGTGTTGGTAAGGATCTGAGCAAGCAATGGTCTTTTATTCCCTATGTGCTTTAATTCTTTTGTTGCTTGAGGACAAACAATAGTTTAAGTGTGGGGGATTTTGATACGAGGAAAATATGTGCATTTTAGTGGTGTTTAATATGAGATTTTAATATAATTTATTTGCTTGGATGCACTATTTTCCTACATATGTGTGAATTATGTTTCCAAGTACTTCATATATTATTTTCTTGATTATTATAAAGATTTATGGAGTATTTTGAAGTTAAAGGAAATATTCGAGGATTAAAGGAATGAGACGAGACAAGTGTGGGCTTTTGAAGAACTAAAGAAAGAGAACTTGGGCCTTAAAGAAAAGAATGGAAAAGGCCCAAGCCACTTTGAAGAGGTTTGGGCTAGTAAATGAAAGGAAAGAAATGAGCATAGGCCCATTGCAATGGAAGCAAGACATATTCACGCGGCCTGCAAAGCATATATACATGTGCCTTTTTCCCCAAGAAACATACATATACATCTTCTGCATAATTTACTTTAATGTAGGGGAGAGACATTAGATTAGAGAAAGAAAGTTAGAGAGAGAAACACATTTTATTTTCCTCGATTAATTTGGATGGAGTTTTCAATTGTTTTGATGGAATCAATTATAAGAATGATCGACTAATCTTTCAATTCCGGTTAGCAGGGATGTTTGAACCTATATTTCTTTTATGTTTTAATTAATCTTGTTCCCCCTTTTCAATATTTGAATGTAATTGATTATGTTATCTGTGAATATCGTTTTCAATTGTTGATGCCTAATTTGGATTAGCCACCTAAGTTAAGTAATTGATAATTGGTTGCTAGAATTTTATATCATGAATCCTAATTGTTGTGGTTTAATTTTCATAAGTGGTAAACTAGAAGTCGTGCATCTCTAGGGTAGCATAATTCTAGATTATCGAATTGAGCTTGTGTATTCAGAGTTTAGTTCATCCTATCATCTTGGTAATTAATGCATTTAATGAATTAAATCTAGAGAGCTTATTCTAGGTTATTCAATTAAATAGGGTTAATTAGTTATCTTATCCTAATTTAACTAATCTTAAGAGACGATTCGGTTTAACAGAGCTTGTTGTTAGACTAGGGGTGATAATTCCATGATAATCTGAGAGAGGTGTGTTACATTGATTAAGACATAATTTAAATTGGGGGATAACTGAACTGTTAACTGGAATGTTTTTTTTATATATTGATTTCTTGTTTAATTTGTTTTCTAGTTTCATAATTAGTTAGTGATTATCAATCTGAACCCCCCCACCTTTTTTGTCTCTTGAATTGAACATAGGTGACATAGTTTATTCATCACTCCTCGTGGGATCGACTCTAACTTACCCTAGCTACTAGTTAGTTAGGTTAGGAAAGAAATTATTTAATTTTATCGCGTAACGATGTGCGGTCACCAAGTTGAGCCTTTTTTAATATTTCTAATCTAGTTTTTATATTTCTAAATTGAATTGGTTAGGTGATAACTAGTGTAAATTTGGTATAATTAACATTATGATGAAATGCAAATGAAAAATGACATGATTTTATATCTAAAATATGTCATGTTCTTTTATATGACTATTGTTCGTCCTCGAACAATGAAAAGAAGAAAAATCATGCATAGGGCGGAATGATAATCATTTTACTTTCACACTTGGGCATTTTCTTAAAAAACAAACAAACATCATATAATTTTGGAAGACATAGGAGATTCATGGCAAATATTCTCAAATTTGTACAAAATATTCTTTTAAATTCATCATCAAGCGATCATCGAATCAACAACCAATTACACAATTCACCAATCAACTACCAAAAAATAAAATGAAGAGACCAAGATGTTATGGTGCAATTTGTGAGTTGAGATATTAGGGTTTAAGTGTAGATATGAATTTACGGAAGAAATAAGGGTGAAAAGTGGTAAAAATAAGAAAAAAATTAAATTTTTTTTTCATGCTCGACCCGGGCCGGGCGATGGGTGACCCGGTCCGGTCGTGTGTTTTTTCCCCGGCCAATACAGTGGACGCCACCCGATCTGGGTCATACGGAGCCCGATCGAGTGGTGCATCTTCAGATTCTTCAAGCACGACCCGGTCCGTGTCGCTGGGCACCCGGCCGGGTGGCGCACTGGGCTCCTTCCCTTCCAGTTAGATCGACCCGGTCCGTGTCACCGGGCACCCGGCCGGGTGGCGCGTTGGGTTTAAGGATTCTACATTGTTGGTTATCATAATATTATAGCGTATGTCTTTACTATGAGCTCTACTCTAGATACTAACACCTCCAACCTCCACTTCAAGATAGTTTCTAATTCCTTCATGCAACCCACAAAGAGCAGTCATATTTTTCTCAAAATCCATCATATTGTAAGCTTCTGCTGTTCTCCAAAATAATGTTCCAAAATCTGTTCTTGGAAAATTTTTCTTCAAATTATTTTGCAAGTGCCATATGCAGTGTATATGATGGGCTAAACCATACACTTTTCTAAAAGCAGTAGGAATATTTTTACCACGATCAGATATAATTATAACCTCATCCGAATCTCCAGTTATGTGATCATTCAACATACGAAGTAACCAAATCCATGAAGCTTCATTTTCAGAGTCAACTACAGCCCATAGAGGATAAATTTGCAAATTCGCATCTTGACACGTGGCAACAAGTAGAATACCTCTATATTTGTTTGTTAGAAATGTACCATCAACGGAAATTACCCGTCTAAGAGAAGTTTAAAATCCATGTATGCTCGAACCTAAGGCCATGAAAAATACTTGAAGCGTTTGTCATCCTATGTTTCAATGAATGTTGATGTACTAGGATTTATTTCCTTCAAAACATGGCAATAAGACTACAGGGCAGCATAACTTTCATCTGAAGTCCCCTGTACTCGAGATACTGCATAATCTTTTACCATGAAAGCCTTGGTGTAACTTATAGTTTTATCGAACTCATGATGAATGTCGTTGATAATGTTTCTTGGATTGTATATTAAGGTAGGATTTTCGAACTTGGCACTGATGTGAGACCCAATCATTGAATATGTAACATGTTTGTGATCTCTATGTCAGACACTCATTGAACATGTGTGAAAGACAACATATTTCTGAATTTCAAACATATCAGACTCTTTCATCTTCGTGGCTCTCAACATCCAATTGCATCTTTCATCAAGACAAGTGATAGAATAAAGAGTCTTAGTTTATCTCTTCACCTTAAACTCAAAGTGGCCTTTCAAAGACAGAAGTTGCATCTTTGATATCAAAGCCTTCTTGGATGAGAAAATTTGCTTAACTTGTACATCTTCTTTCTCAGAAATTCTTGTTGATGATACAGGTTGAATGGGTATTAAATCAACAGTTAAATTCGGAGCATCCATGGATATATACAATTCTTCACAACTGCTCACACCAACATTATTATCAATCCAAACATCCGATGTTTCACCAACCTGCTCAACAAGAACATCATTGTCATCTTAAACGACATCACCGACAAATAGTTCCCCAAATTTCTCTCCTTCAGGATTTTACATTTCAGTAACTATATTCAAATTGGCCCAATCAAGATCGTTTGTGTCTCTACTTCCAGAAGAATCAATTTTATGATTCTGTACCACATCATGATCTAATTGAACTCCATATGCTGAAGTATTTGCATCCTAATCACTCAAGCTTTCATTAAATTCCAAGATATCTTTTGTTAAGATAGTAACACAAAGTGGGACTTCTTTACAAACAGATATGTATCTCAACACATTATTGTCACTGTCAATCTTCATTGGTGGGATAGGAAGATTAGACATCCCGGGAACAAGTACTGCAAACTCCATCGTCTAATATCTATGTCCAATGCTTCTTCTACTTTCTTATATAATTCTGCATACAAGATGAACTTTGAAACCAAGAATGGTGTCAAATTTTTTTCACTGTTCCCCTTGTACTTCCAACTCTATCCAACATTAGCCTTCTCCTAAAAAACGACATGATGGCACACTGTAATCCACATTGTATCATTAATATCCATGGTTGCATATTACATTAAAAAAACCATATTAATCTATAAATTATTTAAATATATCAAACTTTACAGAAATAACCACAATAATTATAAAGCGAACTAAAGAATTATTATATGTGCATATAATAGCAAAATCATAACAAGAATGACGTATCATTATTCACAACATATAACATCCTCAGAGCTGTTATGACAAAGTTACACGTCGTTTGAGATTGAGATCATCAATGTACCCATAAATTTTCAAAAAGTAAAGAAATGAAAGTGCCAAACTCAGGAATCAACATCAATGGAATTGATCAATTTTCAAAAGTGAAAGGAAATGCAAGAGTGATCAAAAAAATTCTTCACAAAGGATCGTGTTCTTGGTTTGGTGGGGATTTCCACTACAGCAAAATAGGTGTCTAGCTACACTAATTTAATGACGCTTGTAAAATGTGTTATTAAAAAAAAATTTAATAACACTTTAAAAAAAGGGTACTTAAGGTATGAATTTTACTAACATAAAAAAAAATGTAAGCATTTTTAAAAATTTAGAGACGTTATTATAAAAGCGTCATAATTTTAAAACATTTTTGACATATTTTAAAAAGTGACGCAATGAAAAAAAACTTTAGTGACGCTTTTTCCGCTTGTGTCATTCAAGTAGTAACATTTAATTTTATACGTCATTAAATCGATAACACTTTATATTTTGGGTTTAAAATTGTATAATTTAGTTTTGTCTTGACACATATTTCACAACACTATTCAAAAATGTTGTTTTTTAAAAATATAATTATCACGCTATTTAAGAGTGTTGCGATATTTGATGACACTTTTATTGTCTGTGTCATCAACAATATGATGCTTAAAAAAATAATGTTGTAGAAAATTTAATTGTCCTGCTATTTAAAGTGTTGCGATGCTTGCAAACACTTTTATTGTTTGTGTCGTTAACAAATATGACGCTTAACAAAAAATTGTCACAACGCTATTCAAAAGTGTTACTGTCAAAAAATTTAATTATAACTCTATTTAAAATTGTTGCGATACTTGCAAACACTTTTAATGTTTGTGTTGCTACCTATATGACATTTAACAAAAAATGTTACAATGTTATTTAATAGTGTGACTATCAACAAATTTCATTGTCACGCTAATTAAAAGTGTTGCAATACTTGCAAACACTTTTTTTGTATATGATGTTAACAATATGACGCTTACAAAAAATTTCACAATGGAGAATTTCATATTTGCTTACTTTCTTGATTTTGAATTGGCTACTATATATCTCTAATCATTTTTTTCTTTAAGATGGTATCAATGATTAACATGTAAAAACATATTAAAATAATAGAATAGAATAAAAAATGAAGTTGAATATATCCTTATTGCAGTATACAAATATCATATATATATATACTGTATACATCCAACATAAATTACTATAGTCAAAATAAGTATATGAGTCAATCAAACTAACCCTAAACTAAACCATATTTCTTTCTAAAGCCGAATACCAAAAATGTAGAGAAAAGTAGTCTGTTGACTTTGATCAATGTAAGAAAGTGTAGAATCACAATATTCAATCCGCGATAAGGGGGCTTTAATTTTGGCCAAGTATAAAATCTTTTTTTACTCTATTTATTTCATACCATCTTTTGATTTGAGCTTCAAATTAGGTATTCTTTTATGTAGGAAGAACAATCAAATCAGCTCCTATTTCAATTCGATGCTTAGTGGGGCTGCGATTTGGGGATTCTCTCTAATTAGATCTTAGATTGAGGCTTGGTTTCAAATTGATTCTACACAATAGGGCTACAATTTGGGGTTTTAGATATGGAAATTGGTTTTTTGGTATGTGTTGAAGCCTCGAATTCAGAGATTGCAACTGATGCTTGGAATACACAATTTGAATCACTGAGATTTGGGAATACAGATTTTACCTCAAATTTATATTCATTTTATTGTAAAGGCTTCAAATCTTTCATTTTTTGCAAATTCAGATTTGGGATTTCTGATTTCCTCCGTTCTTTACTGTCATTTCTCTCAGAAGAAACATTAAACTGGTAATCTTCTTACTTTCAGTTATAATGTTTTTGTGATTATGTTTTGTGCTACTGTTATTTCTCTATTTTGTAAGAGTAGCCTATAATTTCCTTATGGATTATGGATTTATGTGTGCAGAGAAGTCAAATTGATGCATGGGTTTGGTGATTTTTTACATGTGAAAATGACGCATGTTTATGTAGTAACTGTTTGATCTGCTTTCATAAAGTCCATAGTCCTCATTAGTTTTTGGTAACACATATTTTATATATATATATATATAATTCAAGTATAGTCCCCATGGAGGATAATATTAAATAGAGACGTTTAACATGGTTTGGTCATGTATAGAGAAAATTAGACACTGTTCCAATTTGAAAAATCTTATGTTGAGGGTAGCCTGTTGGGAACTTGGATGAAGGTGGTTTAGGAAGATATATGTGTGTGTGTGTGTTGGGGATTGTGAAGTTGTGATAAGTGGTGGTGATGGGATGTGGGTGTGGTTGTTGGGGGGTAGGGTGAGCTAGTCTGGTTGTCAGGTTGCTTCCACCAGAGAATATAAGGTTGTTGGTTGTGAGAAAGAAGAACATAAAGACAAGGAGAAGCAAGAAAAAGAAGGTAAATGAGGAAGAGAATTTGATTGTAAATACTCTATTGCAAGATTATGTGATTATTTTGTGCAGATTATGGATTTATGATGTGCAGATTTGCGGATTTATGTACAGATTTGCAGATTATATGTGCAAACTATGTGCAGATTTATGTGCAGATTGCTGATATGGAGGTACATTATGAATCCAAGATTGCAGATTTGAAAGTTGGGTATGAAGAAAAAATAACTCAACTGAAAGAGGAGAACGAGAGAAAGATGTCAAAAATGAAAACTGATAATGAAAAAATGCAAGAAGACGTGAATAATCTTCGACTGGATTTCCTTCAGTTTAAGACTATGATGTCACAGGTTTGTATAGACATATTTACTTCTAATGATAAGTTTTTTTTTTGTAATTCAATATTTGTTATATGTCTTCTGCAGAATATGCCGAACTTTTCAGAATCTGCAAGTTTTGAAATTGAGTGAAGTTTCTTCATGGTTGTATTGAATGTAATATTACACATGTTATATATATTCGATTAATTTATTTTATTATATTTTAATTTAGTTATTTTATCTTTCTAATGCTTTAAAAGAACTCTAATTTGTTTGGTTTTTTGTTTTTTATACATATTTGACACAGGAACTTAAAGAGGATCAAATGAACCAGCTCAAGTACTTGTAATAAGGTCTTTGATTGGCCAGTATTTTTTTTGGGTAATTCTATTTTTAGTTTATTTCCGCTGAAGAACAATTTATTAATTTGTAATAAGGTCTTTGATGAGTAGTTTGATTATTTGGGATTGGAATTAGATTTAAAATTATTTGTTTTTTTATTGAAATGAATAATTTATTTATTGCTGATTTTCGTATTTTTGATTAAATATTGTTTTGTGTAATGCAAATGTTGGGCCATTTAATATTAATGTATTTAATTTGTGATACTACTCTTAGAGAAAAATGTCACCAAACTAGCTACTAAATATTTAAAAGAATGTTACTAATTTGAGGACATTTGTTGAAGTCAATGTCACAATTTTTTTTTTACAATTTGGAAAATGTTAACGATGTTAAAAAGTGTTGCCATATTTAGAACAATAATTTTGTATAGCGTCACTGTTATAATGACACAACATATAGTGTCCTATTATTTTAATAACACAAATTGTAGACAGATAGCGTTGACAATTTTAGTACGTATCTTTTTAATAGCGTCACAAATTTTAAGAATGTTTATTTAAGGTAGTTGCGGATTTAAGGACACTTTTTTGTATTTATAAACAGTTATTAATTTATGACTTTAGATATAAATTGTGTCACCAAATTAATGATGTTATTTGATCTAAACGTTGCTAAGTGGACTATATTAATTTTCTACAATGTTGTGAATTTAACCACATATATTATAAAAAGTGTGGTTATTTTTTGTGACACAAATGATAAGTGTTGGCAAGATATTAAAAAAACACTATAGATCCTTTAAAATAGTGACACAAAATTAGTATCGCCATTTTTAAAGTTAGTGACGTAATTATCAAAAACGTCCCTAATTGAAGTTTACCCACGCATAACTTTTGCGTCGAAAAAAATTTCGTGACGGCAAATTTAACAACGCAATTTGCGACACTTTTACAAGTGTGGATACTTTACTTCATGACGCTAATTAGCGTCATCAAGTGAACAAAAAAAGAGTAGTTAGCCATTCTGTTTGTTGTAGTGTTCTTTTGGTCAAATAAAACTTCTTCATATTTATTAAAAACTCTCCCAATTTCTTCTTATTTAAAAATGTACCTTATTTTGAGTCAAAGGCTATTTACCTAAAGATTTATAAAGAAGGTCTCTTTAAATAATTAATTATGTGGATTGATCTCTTTAAATAAACACCCTTTATCATATATAGTTTTTGTTGGTCCCAAGTGGCATAGAGTGGGTGAATGAACTTTTATAGCTTTTACAAATCTTTCAAACTTTATTGTAAGCTACGAATCTTTCAAATTTTATTGTAAGTTGTTATCTATTTGAGCTTATAACACTGTATGCATTCTTGCGTGCATCACTATCGAACAATTTATTATGATAACTAAAACATCTTTAGAAACAAACACACTATCTTATGAAATAAGACCTATCATTATATTTTTCCATTGGAAGTGTAAAATATATCAAGTTTCTTTGTATTAGTTTAGTCTATAACCTCTTTGTGTAATAAAATAGAGATGTGCCAGGCTTTTGTGTGGAGAGAGAGGAAATATATAAATTTGTTCAAAAAAACAAATAACTAATTGATAGGAAGAAAGATAATATATTATGTGGTGTTCAAATATTTGGAATCTTTAGAAAAATATGTATTTATAGCGTAATTAGCTCAAATCCTTTGCTTAATGATCTTAGATTATTTAAATTTAGTGATTTGAAATATAAGTTATAAAAAATGAATGTAGTGCAAATCTATCTAGATTCGAGTGAATTCAAAATCCACCTATATTTCTTAATAAGTAATTCAAAATTAAAATGAAGGTTTCCGAATTTATATGAATATAAACATCATGTATTTTCTATTGTAAGTTTTGAATTATTCCGGTCTTTCAATACAAACACGACCCCAATGTATTTATTTATTTTGTATTTTGTTGTTGAGGTGTTTTGCAATTGGGGTGTTTCCTACTTAGTTTTTAACCTTTATGTTTTTTGGGTACTTTGTTAGCAATGTCCTTGTATGCTTTGTAAATTGCTTGTTTATTAAATTTCTTAGCTACTATAACAAATGTATGATGTAGATTGTAGAAGTTGTGAGTTAGGTCGATCCCACATAAACTAATGATCTAGAATCTAATTAACACCCAAATTCAACTCCTAATTTTATCAAGTCAATTGAATATCAAAAGTTTCAAATTAAATATAACAAAACAAATAAAACAATTAAAAACAAATGAGAATAATCAAATATAACAAGATAGGTTCTAGGACATGCTTTCATCTAATTCTCATCAAAATATCATTTTGATCAATCCAAGTTCATTAATTAATTTTTCTATATGAGCAATCACAATTATCAAATTAATCACTCTCCCGAGTTGGTTAACCATTTGATTATATGCTAATAAATGTATCCCTACTGAATCAGATAAAACAAATAATTCTCAAAAGCACATAAGATTGCATTCTCATCATATAACTTCATTAATCTCCTGATCAATTCCACTTATATGTCATGCATTTATTCATCTATAATTAAATCTTATCTTTCAAATTTTAACTCAATTATTAAACATGTTCAATTATTGGCTAGCTAATCAAACAAAAATTTAAAATATAAACACACGAATATGATAAAAAATTAAGAACTTGAATTAAATCAAAGTTCATAAAGATTCGAATTAAACTACTAAGAAATCCGAGAAATCTTAGAAAATTAGCTAGACATGACTATTAACAAGCTCATAGAAAAGATTGAAAATATATCATATCAAACTAATCAAAAATCTAACAAGGGGAAGAAATAAAAGCTCTATCGAACAATGATCTCTCGATTTTTCGATCTTTGAGTTTCTTCGTCTCTTCCTCTAAATGCTCTCAAAATATTAATTTTTTCTCTATGAAATTGATTTAATCATCAATTTTGGGTATTTATATCATTTTGAAGGTCTCATAGGTTGAATAAAATGAAAAGTTCGACAAAAATCAAAGTTTTAGGTGAAACAGGTGTCTTCAGACACGGTCGTGCTATGTAGCACAGTCTTATCGTGTCTTGTTCCACAATTCATTAATTTAGCACATGATCTCAACGTGTTATCGCGCAAGGTCGTGTTGTGGTGCACAGTCGGACCATGTGCAGATATAAACTCGATTTTGACTCGTATTTTTCTTCGTTTCTTCATTATTTTTCCATTACTTCATTGATTATCAATTACACTAGAAAACCTATATTTTTCTCACTAAAAACATGAAACTAACCACAAACCTATCAAATGCAACTTATACTTGAAAATAACATAAATCACTATAAAAACGCACCAAAAAATACTCAAAATAAATGCATAAGCATACATAAAAACGACAATTATAACTGCTCTATGAGTGTTTTAATATATGTGTCAATGGATCAACCTTAATCCTCCAATTTTTGGATGTTTTAATTAAAAAATAGCTATAACGTTTTAAGGAATTTCATGTACAAAAAACATATTTATATTCTTATATTAAAATAAAATACATTAGATTGAATTATAGGCTCAAGGGTCTTATTAAGAATAACACTTTTAAAAATAGTTCTCTCTATATTATTTTCTTTAATCCAATCTACGTATAGTTACATACATGAGTCATTTGATTCCTCTATTTCAGTTTAGTTAGTTGGACAAAAAATCCAATAATAACTCAAATAATTATTTATTGTGTAATATAGTCAATATGTTTTCTTGATCCTTTCTTATGCATGACTATTCCAAATGCTATTATTTACTTTGGCAAAATTTTACTCAATTATGTTTTGAATTCACTACACTTACTATAATAATGAAAGTTTTATTAATTTTATCCAAAATTTATCAATTAATGATTTAAACACAATAATCTTAGTCAAATTGATAAACAAATTAGTTTTCTACTAATTTCCTTTTTTATTTTAAATGAGTTTAGGGGAGTATAAGGGAGGAAAACTGTAAAGATTAAAAAACTTGTGTGATCCGAATTCGAACCCTAATCATCACTATTTGCACCTTTATAAAGGTGGAATACCACTTGATCGAGTTACAAGATTCTTGATGTTTTCTACTAATTTCCTAATTTGCTTACTAAATACAATTTATAAGTGAGTTTAGGTTAGTAAATAGAATGTTATTTTTCTAATCGATAGAAACCAAAATGCAATATAACTCGTGCATCGGACGAGTTCCCAATCTAGTTGCTAAAAACGCACGCCCGGATCACTAATCAAATAAAATGCGTATGTGAATAGATGGCTAAAATGGTTTCCAACACTAAAACATTGAAATGTATTTTGTGAGGGGAGATTGCACAATTATACTGGCAACACAACTAAAATTTTAATATTAAAATACAATCGATTAATCTCATTTCGCATTTTTCTCAAGTAAGTCTTTTTTTTTTTAATAAATATTGATAGGGTCTTAAATTTGGCGAATCACATATAACTATATATATATATATATATATATATATATAAAATATGAACACTTGGATGAGTAAGTGTCTTGTGCAATTGGTGCATGAATCTTAAATCTATATACTTGGGTTGGTTTGAATCTGACCCGGCTAGCGCCCTTTTTTCGCACATTTTTTTATCCCGACCTTTATATTATATTAGTTATACCATTATATTATATTAGTCATATCTTTATGTACAAATATCATACATTTATGTAATACTTTAACTTAAAAAATACCAATTTCGGCACAATTTGTACATATATACCTTTATATGGTTTTACTAATACATTTATTTTATATTACTTATACATTTATATCAACATAATTATACATTTATATAATATATAAATGTACAACTAACATAACTAAAAAAATATGACTAACATAACCATAAGGTATGACTAACATAACTAAAAGATATGAAATGTATTAATGTCTGTTTAAAAAAAATGTTAAGATATAGCTAACAATACTAAATGCATGACTAACATAACTAAAATGCATAACTAACACTACATAATGGTATGACTAACATAACATAAATATATGACACCTGAGAGCGAGTTTGTGCACGGATACGTAGGCATGTGACGGTGTGTCAGAGCACGTTAGAATCGGATCGAATCGAGTGCATGGATTTAAGCACCATGCATTAGGTGCATAAAAGTTTTTATCACACTTGATTGAGTCATCAATCGCTACATTGAAATAAGTATCTAAGCTAGGCTCTTGAATTTCGACAATGAAATATATTTACACAAAAAGTCAACATAATTATAACGGGTTACACTCCTATGCACTGGATCTGTGCAATTGCCCCGACCACAATCTACCCACCTTTTATACATATACTAGTACTACTTTCGCACGATGCGCGATTTATTATTTATTATGACAATATATATGATTTGTAATAATATAATGAAGTTGTTATATTAAAAGGTTATTCATGATATCATATTATTTTGAAATTTGTAAAACTCCATGTTTTTTTTTCTTTTTTGAAAACATCAATATTCAACAACTAAATCTGAAAATAAAATTGAAAATAATAATAATAATAATAATAATAATAATAATAATAATAATAATAATAATAATAATAATAATAATAATAATAATAGAAGTGATTAATTATACTTACTAATATGTTTTGTTCAAATTTTTGTTCCTTTATATTTTAGAATTATTTTTAGAATTTGTAAATAATTTTCTGCATTTTTTAGATGGATTAGTTCAAATTTAGGTTTCAAATTAATTTTACATTTAAAAAAAAATATTTTCTTAGATTTTTGAAACCATTTTTCAGATTTTTTTAGAACATTTTTATTTTTTTTTTAAAATTTTTTAGATTAATTATATCTATTTATTTGAAATAATTTTGAATAAATTACCAAATATTTTATTAAAAAAATATTCAGTTATTGATTTTTATATCTTACATAATTAATATTACATATATATTTGAATTAATTTTTAAATTTTATTTGTTCATTTTAGATTGTTAGACTTAATCTCACAACCTTATTATTATTATTATTATTATTATTATTATTATTATTATTATTATTATTATTATTATTATTATTATTATTATTATTATTTTCAGATTTTATTATTAGTTTAATATTTTTATTATAGTTTTCAAAATTTTAAACATTTTACAACTCTTCATAAAATGAAATTTATATTTTAAAACGATTTTCCACAAATATATATTAAAATTATAAACTAATTTTCAAAATCTTTAATTTTAATTTTGATAATGTTTAAATTTCATTATTTTCAAAATTTAATCAAATCATTAAAATATAATCATATCATTTAAGATAGCTTCTTTTGTTTCCTCTCTACTTCTATATATAGATTATAAGATAGCGTATTATATAAGATATATGTGAAATTTATTCAATAAGATACTTAAAATTATTTAGTTTTTTTTTTCTTTTGTTTCTATTGGTTGATAGTTTGGGAGGGAAAATGACAAATGTGTAAAATGTGCCAACTTCTTTCATTATATATATATATATATATATATTCTTTTATTTTTTGAAACGACACGTTCTTCTTCTCTGAATAGCCTTCTTCTCCTCTTTTTCATCCAATCGCGATCTCCACTTCTCATCTAGATTACGATAGCAAGTTCCTTTTCATCTTCTTAGATCGCGATCTATCCTTTTTTGTGATCTTGCTTGCAGTAAATGATAAGATCACGATCTTGCCCTCTCCTCCGGATCGTGATCTACTCCGTCATAACACATTCCTACCCATCTTCTTAGATCAAAATCTATCCATTTTTCGTGATCTTGTTCATGATAAATGATATGATATTTCAACATCGGAGTGTTTATTACTGTGGTGGTGGTGGTGGAAAGCTTAAAGATTGGAATGTATCTTGAAATTTGCAAAAAAAATTTTAGAAGGTTAAGAATGATTTTATTATTATTTTAATGAAATATAGTACATAAGGGTACCACTAGTTATATAAACGTATCATTAATATTACATAAATGTATTAGCTCATTTTATCAAAATATGACGTAAAAGTATGATCAACGTAGAAAGAAGAGTTTCTCACCGAGTGAAATATTGTGTGGATTTAGGAGATCTGTAGTATGGGTCTAGCCTAAGAGTTAGATCAACCTATGTGGAAGCTGGACTCCTGTAGGTGTTGCTTTGAGAGTCTAGAGTTTGTATAGGAAAAGTCCTTGCAATTCAAATCTTACTAAACAAAGTTCATCTGTGTGAAAGGGTAGAGTGGATTGGAGAAATTACTCCATCCTTAAACCATTATAAACATTTGTGTGTTTATTTACTTTTGTGTATGTTGTTTACATGTCGTGCTGTATTCTGTATCTATCATACAACATAAAACGTATTAAAGTGAATTCATATTTGAAAAGATTATAAAAAATAACCTCTTTAAAGACATAGTTAATTTCCGTTGCAGGAACTCTTACAAACATTGTTTATAGTACTGCACATAATGCTGCACGCAGAAACTGCCAACAATACTATTAGCTCAAATAACGTACAATGTACAATAAGAAAGTTCAAAAGTTTTAAAATCTACAGAGGTCATTCACCCCTCTCCAAACAATGTCTAACATGAAACTTCAACCCATCCTAGGGGCAAATGTATCACTTGACATCGTTTGTGGAAGCCTTCTTCTGCTACTATCAAATATTCCCCTTGAGAAAATCTGGAAAAGAAGCATAAGGATTAGACATGAAGTTGATTTTTCTTTTAATTGTACTTGTTTTGTTAATTCTTCATGAAAAGTTGCCTTCGAATTTGTAGAACAAAAGGAAAAAATTGCTTTGGAAATTGAGTTGTATCTAAGAATTTTTTATTCATTAAATGGATTAAGAAGTTGTCAGTTAATATTTTTATATTGTTAAGAAAATCTCACGGTAGATATTGAGAAAGACTTTGTCCAATGATCCAAGTTGTTCAGATGCACCAAAGTAAGACTCTCTATTGTAACATTTTTTATAAGTGTAAGTAAAATTTTTTAAGTGTTACTATATAAAGTGATGTTGCTCCGATCCAAAGCTCCGGTTCTTCAACCCAAAAACTTGAAATTCCAGACTTGTAAACCTGCAAAACAAACACCGGGAGGGGTTCCCGGCGATGGGACTCCGACGCTCAAGTCAGAAAAAAGGAAGAGGATATTTTGTTGCAAGTGTACGTGTGTGTATTTTTATTATAAGTGTGCATAAGAAGAAATAAAGAATGAGAACAAGAGTATATATAGACTCCCTGGGATATGAGTTGGTTGAGATTTATCCCACAAAATATGGGATACGGACTAACAGATCCGCTGAAATAGCGGTTAGTTAGGATCAAAGTCTGTCCGCCACATTCCATGTTAATCAGTTCGCTGTTATGACATCGAACTAAATCAGTTTCTTTTTCATTAGTTCGATCATAGGGCTGTAACTAAGTTCGCTTAGCTTCGCCATATACCAGTTTTTCCTCGTATCTTATAACTAAGTTAGTACATCATCGTATTTCCCACACTAGCTTGAGCTTCGTTAGTTCGATCAGAAGATGGCCGAACAGCTTGTTTCTCAATACTTCAACAGCCTTGACTTTGGTCTCAGTTCGGCTTCTAAGACAAGGACTCGGTTCGACTTGGTTCAACTAGGTTCGGTCTTTTAAGAGAGGAAATCGGTTCGTCTTAGTTCGACCATATCAAGTACTCCCCCCCTTTGAAGTGCGTGTTTACACGTAATATCGGAGTTCGACAACTTATTAGCCGAACACTTCACACAATATCGGAGTTCGACAACTTATTAGCCGAACACTTCACGCAATATCGGAGTTCGACAACTTATTAGCCGAACACTTAGCGCGCCTTCCCAAGACGAAACGTCTCTTCAGCCGCTTTTGTCCCATCTTTGGGACACGCGGCCCAACTGGATTCCCGCCCAGCGCCTTTTTGTCTTCCACCGTTGGATTTCGTCGCATCTAACGGCTGGAAGTGCGCGACTTTTCACCTTTTCCCCCCAAAAACCGATAAAATCTCTCTATAAATACGCCCTTCATTAGGTTGAAAAACCTTTACGCCACAAATCACTGTAGCTTATCTTCTTCAAGTTTTCGTCTCCGATTTCTAGGTTTCTTCGATTGTTACAGGTACCCATCTTCTCCTCTTCCTTTGTCGTTATTTTTCAAATGGCCACCTCCAGTTCAATGGTACAGGCTTCTAAAAACTCAAGGAGAAAAACCGTAGATACAGTATTTTCTTCCACAAAAACCACACAGACCCATCTAACCTTACTAAGCTCACTCTTGGTGGGCGGTTATTCTGTGGCAATTCCTAGCCCAAAAGACCGACCCCATCGAGCTCCAATCGGTCATCAGACGTGGTTCCTTAAACATGTCTCCCTCGCCTTAGTTCCCCCTGTTCATCCCTTTTTTTTAGAAATTGGTTCGGGTTTCGGCGTATGTCCGAACCAATTACATCCCAATTCAATAAGTTATATTGTATCATTTTATATGGTATGTAAATGGATGGGGGTCGATCCTACTTTCGAACGATTTCGGTCTTGCTTTGTTTTGAAAAACGCCAATCCTTTCCGTTTTTACTTGAGCCCTCGCAGGGGGGAAATGCGAGCTACTTTTCTATCTCCTGGGGATGAAAAGGTCAGTTCCTGGGAGAGGTATTATTTTTTCATTCGCGGACCAGCGAACCAACCTTTGAATTCTCTTCCCTGGGTCCAAACTTCTACCCAATCTGATCCTCCTCCTCCTCCTGATTACCAAATCTCCGTTTTGAATAAAATTTTTGACAAAGGGTGGTTCGACGTGGTCCAACTAAGTTCTTGTGAATCGTTGCTGGCATTCTGGGGGTTCTACCCGAACAGCCACGTTCCTTCTCGATTTAATCTAGGTCAATCTTTTAATTCCTGTCATTTATCGTGCTAATACGAACTGCTTGGGTGCATATTGGCTTACCCACGCCTTTTTGCAGATAAGAAAATGAATCGATTTTTCAGCTTCGCCGATGAGGTCCCTAAGGAGGAGAGGACTCCCTATTCGCCTTCTCAGAGTTGCGTGAATATTGTCTTAGCTGCGTCCTTCAAACAGGCGGAAGAAACTCGCCTCGCCGAGCTAGCCAAAAGGACTCCAGGCCCAACTGATCACGTGATGCAAGAGGGCGTTCCCCCCGAGAGATCAGAATCTGCTTCGCTGGTCACACTGCCCACTGCTGAAGCCCCTTTCAGTTCGACTACGCCCACTGTTCCCTCGTTTGATCATGTCGATCTGACCGATGAGGTCGCAGAAGACGCGGCGAAGGCTACGCCTTCTTTTCAAGGGAAGAAGAGGGGGCCTACTAGTTCGCGTAAATCCGCGGACAAGAAACAGAAAACAGCTGAGGCGCCCCCCGTTAGTTCGGAGGTCTCGAGGGATGTGGTCGTTCAGAAGGGGAAAACGGCAGAGGTTGAGGAGGATGCTGAGGCCAGAGATATAAGGTTAAATCTTGCTCGCCTGGCGAACGCGAGGAAGTTTTTTGAAGGGTTAAGCAAGAGGGCTCTTCGTCGCCGGGACAAAGCTTTAGAATACCGCCATGTAGCGGAAGAGAAGGATGAGGAGAAAAAGGCGCTGGAGAGCGACCTGGCGATCCATTCTGACCAGACGAACAAGTTGTCCGCTGAATTGGAGCAGTGCCAGGTCGAACTCGCAATGGCTCGGTCGGAGGTATCGAAAAGGGATGATTTGCTGTTGGAGAAGGAGAAGTTCGCCACGGAAAAACAGGAGCAGCTCTTGACTGTTGAAGCGGAGGTTCGGAAGCTGCGGGAGGATTTAAAGCGGGAGGAGAGTGCGCGGAATCAGTTCGCGGAAAATTCGAGGATAGAGGGATTCCGAGCTGGGATTACAGAAGGCTTCCATCAATTCGCTCGAAGCTCGGAGATGGAGCTAATAGCTGAAGAGTTTCGCGAGAGGCTCTTTAGTCGCTTGTGGAATTCAATGCTTTTCCTCTCCAAGGCTGCTCCCATGGCCGAAGCCTATTTCAGGGAAGGTGTTCGGTTGTGTCAAGAAGAGGTGAAGGAAGCTCAGCTCGAGTCCCAGCTCCGATTCCGTCTTCCTTCGCTTGGTAAGAAATTGGAGCAGTCCTTCCCGATTCCTCCCGGTTGGCAAGGGGATCCGAACGAGGATGTTGATGCCAGATGGTGGGCAGGTTTTCTTCAGCAAGCCATTTCTGAAGTCCTTCCAAGTACCAGTTCAACTATTCAACTCGAGGAAGATACTTCAAATCTTATGGTGGATCTTCCTGATGAGATGTTCGATCCTTCTGCACCGCCGACCTCCGCTGCTGAACCTTCTTCCAAAAAGCTTTCTGATGATACTTTGTAAAAAAATTTCACATTTTTTTTTATCTAGAACTATTCTGTATCTTTTATGATCAATCCATCGAATTTCCTATTATAATTTTATCTATTCCTATTACAAGTTATTCACGTCACAAACTTTATTAATAAGCGAATGGACCATAAGATATGCAAGCCTTAGTTCGAATAATCAACACTTTGTAGTTCGTTTAATCGGGACACTCCGAGGGAGTGTTTTCATTCCGAGGGAATGTTGAAGTTCGCTCAATCGGGACACTCCGAGGGAGTGTTTGCATTCCGAGGGAATGTTGAAGTTTGCTTGATCAGGACACTCCGAGGGAGTGCTTACATTCCGAGGGAATGTTGAAGTTCGCTTAGTCGAGACACTCCGAGGGAGTGCTTACATTCCAAGGGAATGTTGAAGTTCGTTTGATCAGGACACTCCGAGGGAGTGCTTACATTCCGAGGAAATGTTGAAGTTCGCTTAATCGAGACACTCCGAGGGAGTGCTTACATTCCGAGGGAATGTTGAAGTTCACTCAATCGAGACACTCCGAGGGAGTGCTTACATTCCGAGGGAATGTTGAAGTTCGTTTGATCAGGACACTCAGAGGGAGTGCTTACATTCCGAGGAAATGTTGAAGTTCGCTTAATCGAGACACTCCGAGGGAGTGCTTACATTCCGAGAGAATGTTGAAGTTCGCTCAATCGAGACACTCCGAGGGAGTGCTTACATTCCGAGGGAATGTTGAAGTTCGCTTGATCGAGACACTCCGAGGGAGTGCTTACATTCCGAGGGAATGTTGAAGTTCGCTCAATCGAGACACTCCGAGGGAGTGCTTACATTCCGAGGGAATGTTGAAGTTCGCCCAATCGTCATGCATGATAGTAGTAAAGCAGAAAAATGACACAAAGATATAACGTGGTTCGGTCAAATCGACCTACGTCCACGGGGTAAATGTTTCTTATTTCATAAAATAGCAGGAATTTAAAAAGTAATAAACAACCTATATATACATGAATCTTCAAGCATAGAACTTCTTCAAATGACTCACATGCCAAGGTCTGGGTAACCTCTTACCATCTTCATCCGTCAGTTCGTAAGATCCTCCCGAAAGAATCTTGGAAACTATGTACGGACCTTCCCAAGTAGCATCCAACTTTCCAATTTCAACCAGGGCGTCAGCTTGCCTTAGTACCAGATCTCCTACTTGGAATTCCCTTCTTCGAACTCTTTTGTGAAACGCAGCTTGAACGCGTCTTTTATAGAGCTCGTGTCGAACTCGGGCTTCATCCCTCAATTCGTCCAGAAACATTAGGTCAGTTCTAATCAACTCCTCGTTTTCTTGTGGTTCAAAATTGGTGATCCGCAAAGCTTCTCCTTGAATTTCTGTTGGAACTACTGCTTCCATCCCAAACGCCAAACTGAAAGGACTCTCTCCCGTCGTCGTCCTAGTCGTTGTTCGATATGCCCACAGTACTGATGGTAGTTCATCCACCCAGTTCGACTTCTCAGATTCGAGCCGCTTTTTGAGTCCATCCACTATGATTCGGTTTACTACTTCGACTTGGCCATTTGCTTGTGGATGTGCAACTGCGGTAAACACTTGCACAATTTTCATCTCTTCGCACCATCCCGTGATTTTCTTTCCTCAAAACTGAGCTCCATTGTCTGACACCAAAACTCTTGGCAAACCAAATCGGCAACAAATATTCTTCCAAACAAAGTGTATCATGTCAGCTTCTGTAATTTTGACTAGAGGTTCGGCTTCGACCCACTTAGTGAAGTAATCTACTGCTACTACCAAAAATTGTTTGCTTCCTCTGGTTTTCACAAACGGACCAACTATGTCGATTCCCCATCTAGCGAAGGGACAAGACGAACAAGTAGTTAGCATATCTGCGGCTGGGGTGTGGATTCGCCATCCATGTTTCTGACAAGATTCACATTTTCTAACAAGCTCCTCAGCATCATTCTTCAACGTGGGCCAATAAAACCCAGCTCGTACCACCTTCCGAGCTAAAGCTCTTGCTCCAGAATGTTCGGCACATCCTCCTTCATGAGCTTCTTTTAACACCTTAATCCCTTCTTCTTGAGATAAGCATCTTGCATCCGTTGGTAAAAAGGTTTTCCTGTATAATAATCCGTCAATAACATAGTAGAAACGAACTTGCCTTTCTAACCTCTCTAACTCCTTCGCTGTTCCTTCCCTTTTGCCCTCCAAAAAATGTAAGAAAGGGGTTCTCCAATCGGTCTCTGCCTCGTCGATATTCATAACTTCACTTTCTCTTCCAACGCCCATCACAGTGATACTTCTCTACGAACAGTCTTGCAACGAACTGCCTATCTTCGATAGAAAGTCCGCCTTTTCATTTTCACTTCTGGGGATCTGTTCAATTTGAAGCTTTTCAAATCTGTTCTCCATATCTTTGATTTTGTCCACATAGGAAATCATCCTATCTTCTTTGACTTCACACTCATTTCGGAGTTGTTGTGTTACCAACTGTGAATCTGATTTCACTGTTAAGTGGCGCGCTCCAGCCTGTTCTGCTATCTTCAAACCCTGCAAAAAGGCTTCATATTCTGCTTCATTGTTAGATGCTTTGAACAAGAATTTTATGGCAAACTGTAATTCATCCTTTTCTGGACTAATCAGCAATATTCCAGCTCCGGCTCCTCGATGAGATGAGGATCCATCTACAAACAACTCCCACTCCTTCTTTTCTTGTGCTCTGGTTGTTTCTTGGATGAAGTCCGCCAAGGCCTGACCTTTGATAGCTGTTCGAGGTTCGTACTTGATGTCAAACTGACCCAGTTCGATGGCCCATTTGACCAATCTCCCTGATGCTTCAGGCTTTCCCAGAATGGTGCTCAACGGATGATCTGTTCGCACTGTTATCTCATAACTCAAAAAGTATGGCCGTAATCTCCTGGCAGCAGTAACCAAAGCATATGCCACCTTTTCGATCTCAGTATATCGCACTTCGGCTCCTTGAAGAACTTTACTGACGAAGTAGACAGGGAACTGGTCCTTCCCTTCTTCTCGTACAAGAACCGAACTAACAGATTCTTCGCCAATCGCCAAATATACCAGCAGCGCCCCTCCTTGAATTGGCTGCTTCAATAATGGAAGTGAAGAAAGGAACACTTTTAAGTCGTCAAAAGCCTTCTGACATTGTTCGTTCCATCCGAACTGACTATTCTTTCTAAGGACTTTGAAGAAAGGCAATCCTTTATCCGCCAATCTTGATATAAACCTGCTTAGAGCAACAACTCGACCAGTTAGAACTTGTACCTCTTTTATGGTTCGCGGGGGAGCCATATCTTGGATAGCTCGAATCTTGCTTGGATTAACTTCGATTCCCCTCTCAGTAACCATATATCCCAGAAATTTCCCCGCTTTTACTCCGAATGAGCACTTGGATGGATTCAACCGCATCCCATATCTTCGAATAGTTGTCATTGTTTCTCTCAAATCTGCCGCATGAGTGTTCGCCTGAATACTCTTCACCAACATGTCATCCACATAAGCTTCCATATTACGACCCAACTGGTATTTGAACATCTTATCCACCATCCTCTGGTAAGTAGCTCCCGCATTCTTTAATCCAAATGGCATCACAGTGTAACAATAGGTACCTGACGAAGTGATGAAAGAAACTTTGGGTTTGTCCTTCGGATGTAGCAAGATCTGATGATACCCTTGTGCAGCATCCATCATGCTTAGCAGTTCGCAGCCGGCCGTTGAGTCTACCAATTTATCGATTCGAGGGAGTGGGTAATGATCCTTTGGAGAAGCTTTGTTCAAATCTCGGAAATCGATACACATTCGCCATTTGTTTCCAGGTTTAGGCACCAACACTACATTAGCCAGCCACTGAGGGTATTGGATCTTCTCAATATGCCCTATCTCCAACAACTTCTGAACTTCCCTTTCTATTATCTCGTTTTGTTCGTCACCAAAGTGCCTCAATTTCTGCTTGATCGGTCGAACCTCGGGCTTAGTATCCAACTGATGAACTGTTATGTCCGGGTTTATACCCTTCATATCTTCCGGCTTCTATGCGAACAAATCCACGTTTTCTCTCAATACCTGCACAATCTCACTACGGTTTGGTTCGGCCAAATGACTGCCAATGCGAACTACATGTCCCGGTTGTTCGGAGATCAACTCAATGCTCATCAATTCTCCCTCTTCAAACTCCGCTGTGTTCGCCTCTCGTCCTTTCTTTCGACTCTGATCTCTTTCTCTATCAATCTCAGTTTTCTGTTCGGCCTTCCGTTTTTGGGATTCGGACTGGCGAACTGCGGCTACGTAACAACGTCGAGCTGTCTGCTGATTGCCGTGGACTATTCCCACTCCCACAGTTCGTCCTTCCTCATCTTCCACTGGAAATTTCATCATCAAATGAGCAGGTGAGATAACAGCTGCGTAAGTACTCAACGAAGGATGCCCTAAAATCACGTTGTACTGCGAAGGCGCGTCCACCAATAGGAAAGTTATTGTCTTATTTTGCCTCCATTCCTTTTCTCCCAGAACCATGGGTAACTGGACCTTGCCAAACACTGTCACGGCCTCTCCAGAAAACCCATAAAGAGAGGTCTCCACCGACTTCACTTCGACTGTCGATCTCATCTTTCGAAAACAGTCCATGAACATAATGTCCACCGAACTGCCGGTATCAACGAATATCCTTTCTACGTTGAAACCCCCAATCTCGGCCGCTATCACCATAGCATCGAACTGCGGACTCTGGAGAGCTACTTTATCTTGAGCCCCAAACTGCACTACTACCTCGTCGAAAATCGTTTGAACCTCATCGCCTTTCTGTCGAACTGAATTCAATCTCGCCTTGCGAGCTCTATTCGAATCTCCATCCGTTGGTCCTCCTATAATCATGTGTATAGTGGGCCTTTCCTCCCTCTCAGGCCTGTTTTGCGGCGGAAGCGGCGGAGGGGGAGGTAGTTCAGGACGATGTTGTCCCCTTTCTCTTCTAGGCTCCTCCCGAGCATTCCTCTGCTCTCTGTTATCTTGTCGGCGAGGACGAACATACCGAGCAAGCCTATTTTCCCGAACTAATCTCTCTAGTTCGTCTCTAAGGTGCAGGCATTCATCAGTGCCGTGTCCATATTCGTTATGAAACCGACAAAGCTTGCCATTCTCGAAGGTGGATGGCTTTTTGGGATTTGGGCTCCAGGTCGCCGGCCATTTCAGTTGGGGCAGATTCCAAATCTCCATCAATACCTGTCCAGGAGAAATATTCAGGGGGGTATATTGGTCATACCTCCTACCAGCTTTGTTCTCTCGCAACGGCGGAGGCGCGAACCTCGATCGAGATTCTCCCGTCTCCTTTCTTCTTGTAGGCTCCTGTTCCTGTGATTTACTAGCTCGGTTAGAGCCCTCACCCTTCTTAATCCGCACTGCCTCTTCCAGGTTGATGTACTTGGTGGATCTGTGCAATAAATCATCAAAATTCCTCGGCATCTTCTTAACCAAAGAAGTATGAAGATCACCCTTTTTCAGACCCTGTATGAAGGCATTGACTATTAAGTCATCCGAAGCCCCAGGAGCTTCCCGAACTGCATCTGTAAACCTTCCAACGTACTCTCTCAACATCTCATCCCCTTTCTGTTTCACCTCGAACAGAGTTTGAGTAGACCGCCGCTGTCTTCTGGCACTGACGAACTGGTGTAGGAATAACTCTGATAATTGTTTGAAGTCATGAATAGTTCCATCAGTCAATTGGCTGAACCAAGTCTGAGCAGCCTTGGTGAGGGTAGTAGCAAACACCCTACACTTGATGCCATCTGAATACCGGTGTAAGAGAGCGGTATTTTCAAATCGACACAAGTGATCCCACGGATCAGCAGTACCATCGTAATCAAAATTCACCGGTCGAAAAGATGCCGGTAATTCGTCTTCCATCACTTCCTCCGAAAAGGGATTCCCCCTTGAACACTTTGGGACTCGTCGAATATTACGCTGAACTTCTTTCATCTCTCTTTTCAGTTCATCAACCCTATCCGATAACTCATCGCGGCCTCGTTTCTGTCCCCGAGAGCCATCAAACTGGCTTTCCCTCTCATCCGTTTGTGACCTATAATCACTGGCTTCTTTCTCCCGATGAGTGTCCATATTATCCTGATGTGACTCAGCTCTTTGTTTCCCCATTGCTTTCTGGACAGCTGCTTCCATCAAGTCTGCCAATTCCTCCGCCGTTAAAGTAATGGTACGGGGGGGATCCACCGGGGTAGGACTCCGGTCACCCTCTCGATTTTCAGGTCTCCTGGATGAATCACCGACTTCCATCCTTCTTTTTGATCCCCTGGTATTCACCATGCTTGTTATCTCAACGCCTTAAAACTCAGATTGTTTTTCCCACAGACGGCGCCAATTGATGTTGCTCCGATCCAAAGCTCCGGTTCTTCAACCCAAAAACTTGAAATTCCAGACTTGTAAACCTGCAAAACAAACACCGGGAGGGGTTCCCGGCGATGGGACTCCGACGCTCAAGTCAGAAAAAAGGAAGAGGATATTTTGTTGCAAGTGTACGTGTGTGTATTTTTATTTTAAGTGTGCATAAGAAGAAATAAAGAATGAGAACAAGAGTATATATAGACTCCCTGGGATATGAGTTGGTTGAGATTTATCCCACAAAATATGGGATACGGACTAACAGATCCGCTGAAATAGCGGTTAGTTAGGATCAAAGTCTGTCCGCCACATTCCATGTTAATCAGTTCGCTGTTATGACATCGAACTAAATCAGTTCCTTTTTCATTAGTTCGATCATAGGGCTGTAACTAAGTTCGCTTAGCTTCGCCATATACCAGTTTTTCCTCGTATCTTATAACTAAGTTAGTACATCATCATATTTCCCACACTAGCTTGAGCTTCGTTAGTTCGATCAGAAGATGGCCGAACAGCTTGTTTCTCAATACTTCAACAGCCTTGACTTTGGTCTCAGTTCGGCTTCTAAGACAAGGACTCGGTTCGACTTGGTTCAACTAGGTTCGGTCTTTTAAGAGAGGAAATCGGTTCGTCTTAGTTCGACCATATCATAAAGTATTATAATTTATGTTTTATTGTAAAACTTTTTATATGTTTTACTAAAGTTCATCAAAAAGTGTATTTTGCGAATATTTACAAATTTATATTTGTCTAGAACTTTAAATATTTGTTTGCGACAGTATCATTAAGGAAAACAATTATTCTTGTATACCAAAAAATAATAAGTGATAAATAAATTTTATCTTGATATATTAAGAACATTTTCTAAAAAATAAGTAAATGAAATAGATTGAAAATTAAAGAACATCTTGATATCTTGATAAATACATCCCATTTAAATGTTTTTATATAGTTTTTGAGTAAATTAAAGAACATTAATATTGAAAAAAAACCTTAAAAATCTTATAATTGAAATTAATTAAAAAAATTGCAAGATCTTGATATGTGTAATAAATATGAAATAGATTAAATATCGCAGGTTGTAAATTATGGATATTTTTTGAATAATGATAAAATAAACCTGAATGAAAGAAAAATGAAACTATAGTAAAAAAATAAATAATTAAAAATAATAAGATTAAACCAGTAACACATCACTTTAATGATGTCAAATTACGTTAAGCCAGCGGATTCTTTTAGGCGGAGCATATATATTATTAATAAACGGCCAAAAATTTCACAAAAATTTTGGGGTGACGTGTATAGTTTTAAAACCCTGTCATAAACCACGAATTGCATTTGCAACCCCTTCTACCAATTTCCTGCTTTTCACTTCTCTCACATCGCCATTCCAATGAGGAGGGTTACCGCACTCGCCGCCGTGCGCCGCGCCATGGACGGCGTCTCCGCCGCGCCTTCAATCGCCGGATACCCGTCTTTCCACGACCGTATCTTCCAGACAGCTCTTTTCGGCACCTCCAGCAACAATAGTTCCTCTGCTAGATCTCATTGGCTGTTTTCTTTTAAGAGGATCTCCGGCGATGATTCTAATCGCGTAGCTACTCGCGCCGCCGTTGCGGGGACGATGTTGTTCTCTGCAGCCGCCATTGCAGTCGTGGAAGAGGTCCGCGCCAAGGAGCCGCTGCAGTCGGAAATCGTGCCCAAAGATATTGTTCTCTATCAATATGAAGCTTGCCCTTTCTGTAACAAAGTCAAAGGTATTGCTTTTCTTCATCCGTTTTTGGTAAATTCTGATGTTTGTTTTGGGGTGTTTCTCTGTGTGGGTGTGTGTGAACATTAGGTAATTAGGGAGTAGATCAACTAGTTTTTGATCTATAATTTTTAAAACAATGTTTATTTTGATGAGTGAACTTACAATCAACACTCAAGCTTATAATGTTACTATGTTTGGATGGAACTACCGTTTCTGCCATCATTGACAATTAACGTTTCTACCTGGAAAATGTATGTTTAATTTCTGGTTCCTAGAATAGAAGAGTTCTATCAGAAGCATTGCTCTTCAACTAAATAGGTTATTATGCAAATTCACATCTGAGCTTTCAGATGAAACAATATTGAGTTATGAATCAATGAAATTAGAAATGAATATATGGCAAATTCTTAAATGTATTGTGTTAATGCAAAAAGGCCTTAAAAATTGAATAAGGAGATGAATGTTTGTTTACTCCACCAAAATTGTTTGTAAATGTAAGTAGCATGGTGTACTATCTATGCATCATTGAGTTGGGTAGAACAAGATTTATAAATAACAAAATCATATAATTCATATTGTTGGTCAATTCATTATCCATGTTAAAGGTGTGAGATAAGTTCATGCTCTTTTTGCAATGAATGAATATGTTAAAAACGTCTATTATAATTATAATATCAAGATCTTAACCCTCACTTTTCTAGAGGATCAGTATACCGACCTTAGAAATTGCCCAAACAAAATTATTTGTATATGAGAACTGAGCGAGGTTATATGATTGTGAATAATTCAAGTATGCAATATGAGCAGTTTTCAGCACGTTCTAAAATGAAATGTGTTGTAATTTTGCTCATTTTTCTGACTGTTCTTTTTTGGTCTTGCATTCCAGCATTTCTGGATTACTATGACATTCCATACAGGGTTGTTGAGGTCAACCCCCTCACCAAAAAGGAAATTAAGTGGTCTGATTACAAGAAAGTGCCTGTAGTGATGATTGATGGAGAACGGGTGATTGAATCATCAGGTATTTAATGTTTTAGAACGGCCACCATCAAATGTTCTCCAATAATCTGCATATGTTGTCAGACATAAATCTGATGGATATGTTGTGGTATATCGTATATGCTTTCTGATTGTCAGTGCTGGAATAAACTTTGTAATTTTATCTATGTAGATATAATTAATGAGTTGAGGGACAAGATTAATCAAGATGGGGCAATTTGTTCTCTTGAAGAAGACGATGAGGTGAAGAAGTGGCGAAGGTATTGACTTTGGTACTTACCAGCTCATGGTTACTTTGACTTCTTTTTGGAATTTGTCTCAAATCCACTTTCCCCACCATTTGATATTGTTGTAATGGGCTAGATAATAGTTAGGTCATGTTTTGCGATATTTTTAGAGTTGTATTTTGTCCAACAGTTAGGTGATGTTTTGCGATATTTTTAGAGTTGTATTTTGTCTAGAAAAATGGTTCTCTGGTGTCAATTACATACTCCTCATTTGCCACAGTTGTGACCAACCTTAATACCTTAGAACTAAAGTTGCTACTATTGATTAACATGTTTTTTTTATCTTATAAACATTCATCACATTTCTGTAATTGCTAGTATGCCAAATGATATGATTGCAGCTGGGTGGACAGTTGGTTGGTGCATGTGTTGTCACCAAATATATACCGGACTAGATCGGAAGCCCTTGAGGCATTTGAATATATCACTACAAAAGGTAAGGTTTTAATTTCAGTGTATACTGTTGTGGGTTTTATTATATTTCAAAATGCAAACCCCAGAGTGCTGCTTATTTGTGCATTATTTCTGAATGAAGATAAAATTATGTTAGCTCCTAAATGATTCATGCAATCATGTAACAATAAGTAAATGTTATTAAGGAAAAATGACAGATGGACCAATGAAGTATCTTGTTCTTAGGTCACTCTAGTCATTTTGTATGAAAAGATGAAAATGGGGACTTTTATACTTTAGTATATCTCAAGAGGTCTTGCTGTAGCTGTAGTTGCTAGTTCATATTGATTACGGAACTCGAGACATTAGAAGTTTATGCTGGAGAGAAAAAAAACCTCAAACCTTCTAGTGTGTTTGTGCCTTTTTTTCTCATTTGGTTTTGGGGGTGAGGGTGTCTGTATATCCTTTTTGCATTGCTTTTGAATTTGGAATTGTTTTGGAAAACATTAAATAGTAGTAATAATTTACGAATAACTGTTTTAAGCTTTAAAGAAACACTGAATTACTTATCAAGAATATCTCGATAATTTTGTTAATGATATATAATTGGATGAAATTTTGTCACTGGCATCTGCAGGAGTCTGTACAATGCAAAATTTTGCAACTTATAAGTTTAAAAAACAAGGTTTCATGATGAGGGTGTTGAGTTGACTGTGCACCACTTTGGGTAAATTGAATCAATTGCACTCTTTATTTTCTTCTTTGCTGTTCTTTTATTAATTGATTGTTTGAGTATTCTAAATAAGATATTCATGATATGTTTGTCTCCAGGAGACTTGAGATATTCTATAACTTTTTGAGTCATCTGGCATCAAATCCATTTTCATATGCCTGATAGTGGTTTTTTGTTTTTTCTTTTTCTTTGTAGCTTACTATCATAGTTCAAGCATGTGCACATCATTTAAGCTTAAAATTTGTCTCATTAGTATTTAGTTTGTGAAATGCTTTGGAGAAGTGGGTCATGTAGAAATTGGGTTTTCCTTTCGAGAAATAGATCGATCGGTATGCATAAATATCATCTAGAAGTTTTCTATGCGATCTCTTTATTGTTACATTTCAGGTGAATTGTTCAGTGTAAACTACTGAAAGACTAGCATTGTTTCTTTCATTCCTTTCATTCCCTGTATACACTATTGGGATATAGATTTAACGTTGCTGAAGATGATGTATTTTGTTGTTGAATTGTGACTGTTTTGGATGGTGCATGCAGGTAACTTCAGCTTTACCGAGAGAATATCAGCAAAGTATGCGGGGGCAGCTATTATGTACATGGTCTCAAAGAAATTGAAGAAAAAATATAACATTGACGATGAACGGACTGCCTTATATGAAGCTGCAGAAACATGGGTGGATGCACTTGATGGTCGAGATTTTCTAGGTTTGGTCCAACTCTTTCTGATTATTTGCCAATTCAGGTATAGATTAAAAGTGGATGACATCGATGATTAATCTCTTCTTTCACCAGGTGGATCGAAGCCTAACTTAGCTGACCTTGCTGTTTATGGTGTTTTGAAACCCATTCGCTACCTCCGATCTGGTAGAGAAATGGTAGAGCACACACGGATTGGTGATTGGTACTCTCGAATGGAAGCTGCTGTGGGACAATCTTCCAGAATTCAGGCATAATCTAGATGCAGTTTTCTGCATGTGGTAATTTCTTTCTGTTCAAGTGATTAAGGTTAACTTTCTAGAGAATTCGAAAGCAAACTTCCATTTTTGAGATTGCCCAGGTATTAAAAGGTGTCTCGTAGACGATTCATTCTTTGAAAAATTGTACTTGGCGTATATATATATTTGGGGCGAGGGGCTCCTCCGAGGCTTGAGATGATTATGGCAACACAGCTACAGGCTATGATGCTCTTGGGATCATGTCATATATAAATAATAAGGCATTATATGCTTACCTCATCTTCTATTCTACTTCAGCTATAATTTCTGGCGTTTATAATTCTACATATTTCTTGATGGGAATAATGGTGTTATGGTTTAAATGTATAGAATCAGTAGTTTCTATTATTCCTTTCACTAATCTTTCAATCAGTAGTTTTTATATTTATGATTTATTATTCTTCTTCTTTTTTGTAGATTTAGATGATTGATTACAAATTATGATTCCATTGCAATGTTTTAAAACATTGAAAATCAATTATTGCAGTCATATTAGATTATTTGCAGAAAATTCAAGGAAGAATGATGATGAAAAATCGCATTTGAAATTTTAAGATTTAAACTTACTCTACCGTACATCGATACTTTTTGAGTATATGATTAATACATTCAAGTTATTTGAGTAATACCCTAAGTTATAGAGTTAGTCTCATGTGTAATTGGTGCACAGTGCAATCGGGTTGACTTGGATTCGTTCGTTTTTTTCTTTTATTCATGTTACCTTTATATTATATTAGTATGATATTTATGTACAAATATCTTTACCTTTATGTAATACTTTAATTTAAAAAAAGAACTTCAATAGAATTTATACATATTATACCTTTATCAATATAATCATACATTTATGTAATATATAGATGTACAACTAACATAATTAAAATGTATGACTATATAACTAAAATGTATGTCTAACATAACTAGAATGTATGAAAGATATTAATGTTTGTTTAAAAAAAATGTAAAGATATGAAAGTCATAACATAAATGTATAAAAGTCATTAACATGTATGGATGTTATAACTAAAAAGTATACATATTTTTCCAAAAATTACAAAAAAATAAACTAAGTGTGTTGCGCCCTCTCTAGAGCACGTGGGGGCACATGTCGGCACGTGGAGGGCTGTGTCGATGCATGGAGGGTCGTACCTGGTTGAGTCGATTTGGATTGCATGGACCTAAATTCGTGTATCGGTCGCACATGAATTTTTTTGTAAGTTATATGAGTAATACCTTACATTTCAATAACTTGTAAAATAAATTTTAAGATTTTAAACTTATACTGTATAATAGAATTATATCTTTTTAGTATATGAATAATATTTTTCAGTTATACGAATAATATCTTATATTTCAATAACTTTTAAAAATTAAGTAATATCTTTTAGATAAATAAGTAATACTTGTAAATAAAAATACTTTTTAATAATACAAGTGATATTTAGAAAAAACAAAAATTAAATTAAAATAGAGAAAAAGAGGGATGTAAATTTCCTCCAAAATAATATGCAAATCAACAAATTCAGCAGAGAAGACCTAAAACACCAACAAGCACATTAAAATAAAAAAAAACACCAAGTAGACAAGACTCCAACCCTTACAAAACCAGTCTCAAAATATTTGAAAACCAAAAATTGTCAGTCCCCAATCCCTCAAAATATTTGAAAACCAAAAATCATTAAGAGTTATGTATATACGCCTAGAAACTAACTCTAAACTTCCCCCTACTTCAATTATCCTCTATGGCTCCGTTTACGTCTTGAGATTGGATAAAGCCTTATTGATAACTAATGAGATAAAATGTTGGATTGGGATAATTTCAAAATAATTATCCATTGTTTACTTTATATGACATTTGGATAGGATATATCATTATTAATTTTTTAATAGGAATTATAAAATTCAGAATTCAAAGTAATTTACTAAAATACCCTTAAAATAAGACAAATTCATAATAATCAAAACAAAATGCTGGCATTTTATAAGCCCCAAATTTTCAATAAAATTTAAATATTTCATTGAAATTGTATCAAAAAAAAGCAAAAATTAAAGTTCCAAAAGAAAAAAAAGACACAACAATGTTTAAGACGAAAAATAAATTTCCAATACAACTTCAAAAAAACAACAATGCTGATAAGGAGAATATATATATTAATTACAGCAATAATGTAAAAAATTTACAAAAAAAAAAAAACAAATAAAATGACAAATAATAAAAAGGAGAAATGCCCCAACTTGCACATTTTATTTTTTCAAAACGCCAAAAGTACATAATTAGAAATTTAAATATTCAAAACTACACATTTTGAATAGTTGGCTCATTGATTTCAAGTTGGTAATAGTTTTGATAGGACGCTTGCCTGGTAACAGTTCTGAAAAGTTGCTCTGAAAAGTTGTTTGACCATGTCACAGTGTTTTGTAATTTTTTTTTCACATACCCACAATATTTTCATCGGGTAATTATAAAGAGAGGCTCAGAATGAAATTGCAACACATTCTTACTCTTTACAATTTTGTGTTCATCTGAAATTTCTTCATCCTGTATGGCCGGATATTGTAGTGAGTTAATATTTCGGGTAAGGTATGTTATTTATTTGTGAAAAAAATATCGTGTAAGGATTTGTTATTATTTGCTAAAAATATCATGTCAATCTTACACTAAATTGACAGGATCATTTCAATTATTTTACACGAAAATTATTATTTATTTTAGTTTAGCACCTAAATCTTTGAAATACATATTTTCGTGTAAGTTTTAAACGCATATATGTAGGCTTACACGGTAATTTGATTTGAAGCCACATAATTTTCGTGTATGGGTTAATAGCATTTAAGGCTTACACGTAAATAATATGATTAGAATGCTGGTCCTTATTTTCGTGTATGGGTTAATAGCTTTAAGGCTTACACATAAATAATTTGATTTGAACTGTGGCCTTTATTTTCGTGTATGGGTCAATAGCATTTAATGCTTACACGTAAATAATTTGATTTGAACCGTGGCCTTAATTTTCATGTAAGGATGAATTGCTTACATATGCTTACTCAGAATATTGCCCCTGGTGATATTTCAACAACAGTTTTTAATGTTGGCTCGTCACATCCAGTTGAACAAACTCCGTTCGATGAAGATGACTTTGGAAGTGGTAAAGTCTTTTTATCCATTTGATTATGATGTAGATGTGACCAACTTGGGTGACAATGTTGAACCAAAGTTCTTATTTTCAAATGTTCCAATCGGATTGCAAAATGATGAAGAATTTGGAATTTCATGGGGTATACCGAATGAACATGACACTAGGAGGCATCATTCAATATCGTCATATGAAGATCAAGTTACGACCTTTTCGTCATGTTTAGATCGTGTAGACTTCAACAATATCGACCTAAATTTTTTCCCACCTACTGTTCAACTAGATGAGGAAACGGAACCCGAAAAAGTTGCAGGAGCTCGACAATAGGGATATCATGATTCATCAGGTATTTTTTATTACCTATCATTGAACGTGTAATCTGTCATCTATCTCATATAAATTTTATTAATTTATATGCAACCTTGTTTGTATAGATACAAACAACGAACATGAGGAATGCGACCAGCCTTTCAGATGAATGAAGATTTTGAGTTGAACGAGGAAGACCTAATTACTTTGGATAATGAGCAGCGTGATGCATATCGGAAATTTTTGGATTTCGTATGGAGTTACCCCTAAGGAAATCCCGAAGAAGTAATTGCTAGTACTTCCAATGTAAGACCAGAATGGTTTATTCCAGATATTCCATCATTCATTGAGTCGACGGAGTTCGAATTCGACTACAATGACATTGATGGACAATGACTGTGAAAAGGATCAACTTTTAGTAGCAAAACTCATCTGAAAAAGCTGTTGGGTTATACCATCTAGAGCATCATGTTGAATATCGTGTTGAGTTTTTTGATAAACATAGATGGACAGTGAAGTGCAGCCTCAACACTTATAAGTTCATACTTAACGCAAATGAAAAATATGAGGTTTGGAAAATTGTGAAAATTGTTGTTCCTCACACATGCGAGTCAGATTTGAATCGTACTGCTCCCCGACGAGTTCCTTTGGCTTTGATTGGTGAGTATTATGCTGACACACTGCGAAGAGAAAACTCTACGCTCGTGCTAAGGGGCATCATTCAGGATATGAATCTACGACATGAAGTTAATGTTAGTTATAGGGTTGCACTTAGGGCAAAACGTCATGCAATGAGGATTGCTTATGGAGATCCTGAAACCTCATTTTCAATGCTTCCAAGGTACTTATATGTGTTGAAGCAGTGTAATCCCGGGTCGTACACAGCTTTTGAAAAACACAAAAATGGAAAATTCAAGTATGTGTTTTTTGCCTTGGCATCGTCTATTCAGGGTTTCAGAAGATACTCACGCCTTGTTATCGTAATTGATAGTTGCCATTTGAAAGGTCACTATAAAGGCATCAGATTCGTCGCGGTAACAAAAGATGGAAATGATCAGATATTTCCACTTGCAATTGGAATTGACAATATAGAAAATGATGAGTCATGGAATTGGTTTTTAACGCATGTGCACAAAGCATCGTTTTTGATCAACACCTCAACATAAGCACAACCATTAAAGAGGTTTATCCAGAGGCATCTCATGGCCTTTGTTGTTTCCACTTACAACAAAATCTAGCCAAACATGGATCACACCTGGTTGGGCTTTTCAACAGGGCCGCATACTGTTATGAACCCATGAAGTTCGAGAGGTATGTAAAAAATGGGAATAACCTTGTTTAAATTATGTGATCTATTTTCATTCTCCAAGTTTGACTTACAAATTTTTTATGAAATGCCATTTCCACAGGTACATGACAAGACTGCGAGATACAAACATAAAAGGTGCTTTTGATACACTCAAGAAGGTAAAAGAGAATAGGTGGGCACGTGTTAAGTGTCCAATTCGACGATTTAACTTCATGACATCTAATGCAGCTGAGACATGGAATGCCCGACTTCTTTGGACACGAAAACTCCCTGTTTGTTCATTTCTGGAATGTGCAAGGCGGATAATAGAAAAATGGTTCTTCGAGAGGAGGACAACGAGTCAAAATAGAACTCACACACTCACAAAATCGGCTCATGATAGATTGCTCGAGACGGTGAAAAATGGACGGGTAATGCAAGTCGATAAACTGGCGCAACACAAATATAAGGTCAGTGACGGTAGTAAGATTTATCTTGTCGACTTGGAAGATCGTTCATGTACGTGTGAGGTTTTTCAATTCGATTTGATTCCTTGTTCGCATTCATGTGCATCATTTAGGTATATTTCCCGAACACTGACTTTCATTACGACCAATCATTTTAAATAATCTAATTGATTTACAAATTTGTCATTACTGTTTGATGTAGTACCGCTAGAGAAACAGTCACCTTGTACGTGGCTCAGTACTACACGACAACCTTGTTGATTGGTATGTGGACATGTGAGGTTAATCATGTGCCCAAACCTTCCGAATGAGTTGTTTCAGATGAAGTTCAAAAGGAACAATACTTCACACCAGATCAGCCAAAACAGGCGGGAAGACCCAAAGGAAAACGAATACCTTCAATGGGTGAAACTTGGACACATGCACGTACTTTCGGATCGTGTACTCGTTGTGGTCGACTCGGTCACAACATATCAACATGTACGGAGGAAATTCCCAATTACTCTCATCACAATCAAGAAACAAATGACCTCCTTGCAGGTCCTTACGAGGGTCAAACGAGTAGGAGGAAAAAATATAAATGCTCACTTTGCGGATCAGAAAGTCATACAAAAAGGAAGTGTCCCTTGTACAAAAATCCTGTTATTGTCAATGACACCTGAGTCGTGATGTAACTTATTTTGTGTATCAACACTTAAATGAAAACATGTATCAGTACTTTGTATGGATATATATCCAATTCCTGTAAAAAAACCTGATGTACAATATCGAATCTGTAACCTTGTCCATTGTGTACACAACGACGACAACGGAAATTTTGTGGCCGGCGGTAAATTTCGTACGCAGCGACACACTTATGTGGGTGGGAGTGACGAATACCTTACATGAAATTTTGAGGGGAGGGGAGAATTATTTGACCTAATTCTAATTGGTTGCCCCTTTCTTTCGTTTGACCGAGTGGTTGGGTGATTTGACTCCCCTACTTGTCGGCCTCATTAATTGCATTCAGTTATACATTGGGGGTGGGTTAGTTTCAAAAATGTGTAGTTTGGGAGTTTATTTTAGGCAATTGTGTATTTTTGGATATTAAAAAAAATTGGTGTGTACAAATAGTATTTCTAAATTTCTAAATGTGTAGTTTTGGTAGTGAACCCATAATAAAAATATAAAAAAAAATTATAGAAAACAAGAACCAACAGACCAAAAATAATTGAAAGATTCTCTTATAACCATATAAAATTCAGAGTGAATCGTGCATAATCAAGTTTGAGATTTGATTTTGCATCTTCGTTTAATTAGTAGCACCACCACATGAGATTATTTTTCTTCCATCCAAACCGCCCATAGATCTAGTCCATCCTCATCCACTAGAGGAAAAAAAAAGATGAAGCTAGCATTTTTTCCAAAGAAGCTCCAACATCGATCTTTGATAATGGAGACATTTTTTCTCAAGAGGAGATGAAGAAGGATTTTTGGGAGAGGCAAAGTAGAGAGAGGGGTGGGTGGGGAGGCTCTCACCTTGAAAGATAGTCAAGAGGAGGGAGACTCATCTGGAAAGTGGAGTCTAGAGGGCGGATTTTGAATTTTAAATTGACATAGTAAGGGCATATATGACATTGATCAGCTCTTATCCAAGATGTTAGTTTCTATTTCAGGGGTGATGACAGGTTAAGTTATCCTTCATATAATCCAAAAAGTGGACACTATCACGGGCTCATTGGATATCCGCCATCCAAATATCCCAGAAGTAAACAACTGATACTGAAGGATTATTTTACCTTATCCAGCCTTATCTCCTGAAGTAAACGCAACCTAAAAATTCACAGTTATCCTTAAAAATCCTGACACCACGTCGTTGAGGACACCACAACATAAGCCACCTCGCAAACACACTCGCACATGTCACCACCCAACACACACACACTGCCACACGCACACCCAACCACTCACGCACACGCACCCACACCGAACGCCATCATCCACGGCGGTGCTCACTCACACACACAACACAACACCTCAACACAATATGCATGTAGCACCACCACTCACGGCAGTGCATACACATGCACACACACCTTACCAGTGTGACCCCTCACTAGAGTTGTCGAAACGGGCCGGTGGAGCGGGCCGACCCACAACCCATCTTAACCCACCATTTGGCGGGGCGGGGCGGTGCGGGGGTGGGCTTTTTATTGGGCGGGCCAACTCACTTTTTTTTCATTTAACCACTAATCCACTAAATACATTCTAAATAGCTAACAAAAAAATGCAAAGTGTTCGCAAATTAAAATGCAACATTCATCACATCAACCATATGTCCATAGTCCACAAGTTCATAAATCAATAGTCCAAAAACATAAAACTAAAAAGTTCACAAAATATAAGTGTATGACAAATGAAACATAAATCTCTTAAAAGTTAAAGTTCATCAACAATTACATCATCAAAATCATCATCATTTCCTTGTTTTTCATCAATATTCTCCATGATATTGGATGCTTCACTCGAAAAAGTTGTCTTAATATTTGCATTTTCATCATCTACATACAAAATAAACAAAGATGTAATTAAAAAAATAAAAATATATTAAAACATATAGTAAGAACATACTTAATCTCTAAAATATTATCACTTACCATTACTAGGTGTGAAACCATACAACCAATTACGAGTGCAAATAAGAGTTTGAAATTTTTCCGAAAGCAAGCAACTTCTAACTTGGTAAGCACGTGAGCACCAATAGAAAAACAGACTCCGATGCAACAGTAGTTATTGGAATAGCTAAAACATCACATGCCATCAATGTAAGGTCGGGAAATCGATTCTTCTTATCCTTTCAATATTTCAAGACATCCAACTCTTCAAAATAGGAAAATTCAAGTTTTGGCTCCTCCAAATACATATCCAATTGAGATTTTCCAGCACTCGTAATAGTTTGGCTCTCATAAGACATAATTTCCTACATTAGTTGAATATATATTAGATGCACGCAAAACTTCACAACTAACAAGTAACAATTCATACATATTCCTACCAATCTTCTTTCTATCACAAATCAATAATCACTATAATAAATTAAAATATTACTTACATCATAAAGTCGTTTGCCCTTGTTTTTAGCTCTTCCACTTTGATTTTGTGTAGATAACGAAGAAGACAAAAATTGTGATGAAGAACTTGAGTTGCTACCATTCGCATATTGCTCAAAAAGCTTATACAATTTGCTTTTTATATGCGTGATCTTCTCTTGACATTTAGTGGAATCATGCTCAACTCTAGAATAAAAATACTCCAACATTTGAAGTTTTATTCAATGGTCAAGAATAGCCCCAAATGCAAGCACTCTACTATATTCGCTCCAATACTTGTCAAACTTCTTAAGCATAATTCCACACATATTACTTATCATCACATCCTCATTGATCAAGTTGTCCTTTAACAAAGTTTCAATCTTCCAAAATTGCATAAAATATAAATTTGATGTAGGATAAGAAGAACCGAAAATCAAGTTGGTAGTTTCATAAAATGGCTCAAGAAACTCACATAATTTTTCACCTCTTTTCCATTCTTTATTTGAAGGGCACCATTTATAATTCCTATCATGAAAAAGGAAGAGAAGCAAAAGCCTTTTTGTATTTATGTGCACTCTCCAACATCAAATATGGTGAATTCCATCGAGTGCAAACATCCAACCTCAAGACAACACTAGTATCAATGTCACCAATTGATGTCAGACATTCTTTAAATTTTTTTCATCCTACCCTCTGAACCCTTCACATACTTCACCGATTTTCTAATCTTATCCAAAGCTTTTGCACACAATTTTAAACCATCATGGACAATAAGATTCAATATATGAGCCGAACAACGAACATGAAAAAATTCACCACCACACAACAAACTATCATTCAAAGAGAGTTGGTTTTTCAAAATATTTTGCATATTGTCATTGCTTGTTGCATTATCCAATGTCAAAGAGAAGATCTTTTTCTCAATCTCCCATTCAAGCAAAAAACCAATTATTTTTGCAGCTAATTAAACTCCGGAGTGTGGAGGAGACATTTGATCAAAGTTAATGATTTTATTATTCAACTTCTAATTTTCATCAACAAAATGAACGATTAAACAAATATAACTCTCACTCGTGCATGAAGTCCACAAATCTGAAGTTAAGCACACTCTATTACGAATACTAGCTAAAATTTGCTTAAGTTTTGCTTTCTCCTTCAAATACACTTGGTTAATATCATTAACAAGAGTGCCTCTTGAAATATATGGAATAGTGTGACTTACATACCTCTGCTAAACTCTAATACCATCATGCTCAACAAATGAAAATGGAAGATCATGTTGAACAACTGCAGATGCTAGTAACTCACGTGCAACTTTTGGGTTTATTTTTTAATTTTTTAATTTTCCATCATGATCAATAAAAATCTGTGCTACATCATGAAACTTCAACATCATACAAGATTCCATATGTCGTCTTAATGTAGAAGTCCCATATTTCTTACCTCCACTTTTATATAATTTATTGCGTCCCTTGCATTGACAAATTACATCTTTATCAACCCCTTTCTTGATAAAATAATTCCAAACATCGGAACGCTCTTTAGATTTCTTGGGCTCCTTGTCATCAAAATTAACATTTCCAATTTGATCTTCACTATCATCTAAGTTAATACTTTGATTCATCGTATTAGACTCCATGTTATTTTCCTTCAAATCTACCAATATTAATATAAAACAGTTGAAAATAGTCGTTGATATCATCAAAAGCTAAAAATAAAAAACATGTAAAATGAAATATGATGTTCTCATCTGACTTATTATTCACAGTCATATAAATCTCATGTGGCCCATTCTATCATGCCCCATTTTTTTTCTTACAATATCAGAGTTTTTCATGCGGGCATGCAAGAAGAAATGGTAAAAGAAATTTACATAACAGAAGGAGATAGAAGACAGTTATCAGAAGAATGAGGTAGGAGACGAATAGAAGAATTAACTAGATAGGAGACGATCAGAATCATATACATATAAATAATCGGATTCAACCGATTAACAAAACATTCGCAGCGGAAATATATCATCAAGATCCATCATCCATAACATGTATTAGATTATACTTTACAAAACGCGAATTATAAAATCACTATTTAATTGTCATGAAACCACAGACCTATATACACATGTCCGGATAAAACACCGTTCCTCTCTCTCTAAGGTTCATCATGCTCGTCAACTCCTGTAACGTGAATTACAGAATAGGGGGTGAGTGCGTGGATTACACTCGTGAGGATAAACTTCGCATCTTATAACATACGACAGATATATATATATATATATATATATATATAAAACATAAAGAAAATAAATGTCACGCCCCAAAATCTTTCGTTAAAAATATCAGAGTTTTACCCGGGCGTGAAGATAGAAAAGCAAGGGACGCATAACACGTACAGAAAGAGTTAAGCAAGGGACAACAGAAGAAAGAGATAAGGGACGATAATAAACCATCTCACAACAACCTTCGGCCTCGGCCGATAACATTCGGTCTCACACCGATAATGTACATCATATACAGCGGAAGCTAAACATCAGGACCTCCCATCCTCACAAGTACCCAAAAATATATACAGGTCATAAACTGTTTGAAAACGTGTTCGGAAATGTTTTAACTAGACCATTTATCAGAAAAACCAACAGCTAGCACTATCTCCCTCCGTCTAGGGTTCACCAGCTTCCTCATCTCCTGTAGTGTGAGTACAGATTAAGGGGTGAGTGCGTTGAATACACTCAGTGGAGGTAACATCCACCTCATAAGACTCCAGACAGAATATAAATACCGAAAAGCTAACTTACAGTCACGTTGTCACAGCACAGATATATGCAAAGCAGATATTAGAAATGGCAAGGGACGTATAGGTGCGGGATTCCCCCGTCTTACCCTATATAACGGTATCTCACCGTTAGTGCATTTAAAGAGGCTCACGACACCTCCACTGAGTAGTAGAAAATAGCAGGGGACGAACAGAATGCATGATCGGAGGACCTCGGCCCTTTCACAGATATAATATGGCACAGCAAGTATAAACACAGCACTTAGATTCCCAATCATATTTCACAAATAGGGAAAGCTGTAAACAGATCCAGAGTTAGAAATTACCCCCACCTCGTATAGTGGTTACCGCGTGAGTAGCTAGGACAGAATGTCTGACAACTCAACACCTCAAGCTTAGTCCACAAAAGCCTACAAATTTACGGTGTTTCTTAGGTCCTAAATACAATATAATTAAAGCTGTAAAAGGTTCCGGCGGAAGAACGCTCGTTAAAGACACGACGGATCGAAAGTACGGCGTTACGTGTTCCGGGGCTCGCGGGTACCCGGCGTCGGGCGAAAGCCAACCCGACAGCTCGCGCATCACCCGGCAGCTGCCGGGTTTCCTCAGCCACCCGGTCCCCGTCGCCCGCGCACGCTGGACCCCCGGCGCTCGCACCCGGCACCCGGCGCACACCCGGCACTCGGCGCGCACCCGACGCCCGACCCGACGCACATCCCGGCGCGCACCCGACGCCCGACCCGACGCACAACCCGGCGCGCACCCGTCACCCGACACACCACCACCAGCACCACTGCTGGCCGGCGGCGGCGGCGGCGGCGGCGGCGGCGGCGCTCCGGCGGCACTCCGGCGGCGGCGGAAAATAAAAACGTAAAGGAAAAGAAAAGAAAGAGAACTTACGTGTTCGCGTCGCGAGCGTCGCTCGGGTCGTCGGCTTTGAAAACGTATAAGTTTTGAAAGTTATGAGCCCCTATTTATAGATTTTGGAATTTACCTTTTTACCGTTGAAAAGTTACTATTTACCAAAAATATCTCAATTTACCTTTCATTATAATATTATTTTAATTTTTACCTTTTATCAAAATTTTACCCTTTCCTTCGCTAGTTGAACTACGGGTCTCCGATTAACCGCTAGTTTGTTTCTGTTTTCTCGTATTTCCGATACGAATCTCTTGGTAAAATCATATTCTAGGTTCCATGCCACGAAAAATATACCCATCTAAAACTAACACCGACGTTAGCCAAGTATCTGTAACGCATGTACTGAATTAAACAGTCAAAACATACGCACATAATTATTAAGTCGGGGTTCAAATACTTAATTATTCAATTATGCTCATTTTGATCCGGGGTGCTACATCCCTTACCCCTTAAAATAATTTCGTCCTCGAAATTGAGCACATACTTAGAAAGATAACAAACGTATACCTAGGATCGGTATGTCGGGGTACTTCCTCAAAATCTCGTCCTCCAACTCCCAGGTTACCTCTTCCCTTCCGTGACGGCTCCTCTGGACCTTCACTATAGCCATCTCTCGGTTCCTAAGTTGTCGTTTCTTTCTGTCCAAGATGGCTATCGGGACTTTCTCATATGTCAAATCCTTTTCCAGTTCGGTGCTTTCACGATCGATTATATGATTTGGATCAAAAATATATTTTCGTAGCATAGACACATGGAAGACATTGTGTACCCCAGCAAGGTCCGGTGGTAGAGCTAGTCGGTACGCGACCTTCCCAACTTGATCCAAGATTTCGAACGGTCCCACGTACCCTGGGTTCTAGTTTTCCCTTCTTTCCAAAACGGTGAACTCCTTTAGTGGGAGATACTTTGAGGAAAACTTTGTCCCCAATTTCAAACCTCAGCTCTCTTCGTCTCTTATCTGCATACGATTTCTGTCGATCTTGGGCCACTCGTATCCGGTCCCGAATCTTCTTTATTACTTCTACTGTTTGCTTCACCAGAAATTCGCCCTCAAGTCTCGATACACCTTTGTACCTCCTGGGTGTGCAGCTATAGGTGTGCAATGCGCTTCTTTGAGTATTTCCTCTTTTAATTCCTCGTTCTTAGGCACGCACAACCTTCCTCTGAAGATTAGAGCTCCATCCATAGCCAAAGAAAAGTCTTCAGCTCTTCCCTTATCCATCAGAGCTTTCATCTTCTTTAGAAACTTATCCTTCTTCTGAGCCTCCACAATTCGGTCCCGCAGCGTGGGTGTTACAAATAACGCTGCCATTCAGGATTTAATATTGATCGGTGGCGAGAGTATCTCCAAATTAAGTTTCGACATCTCCTCGACTAGTTGGAGTTGATTGGTGATCATCGATGTCACTACTCCTTTCCCTTTCCTGCTAAGGGCGTCAGCCACTACATTCGCCTTTCCGGGATGATAGTGGATCGTGATATCATAATCTTTCACCAACTCTAGCCATCTCCTTTGTCTCATGTTGAGCTCCTTCTGTTCGAAGAAGTACTTCCGGCTTTTGTGGTCAGTGTAGATTGCACACTTCACGCCATAGAGATAATGTCTCCAGATCTTTAGGGCGTGTACCACTGCTGCTAGTTCTAGATCATGAGTCGGATAAATCTGTTCGTGGACCTTCAGCTGGCGTGATGCATATGCCACCACTTTTCCTTCCTGTATCAATACACACCCCAAACCTTCTTTGGATGCGTCGCTGTAGATTACGAACTCCTTGGACATATCTGGAACTACTAGGACTGGTGCTTCTGCCAGTCTTTTCTTTAGTTCCTGGAAACTACGCTTGCACCGCTCATTCCACTGAAACCTCACATCTTTTCTCGTCAAGCGTGTCATCAGAGTGGTGATCCTCGAGAACTCTTTTATGAATCTTCGGTAATATCCAGCTAGGCCGATGAAACTCCGAACTTCCTTTACATTCGTTGGAGTCTCCCAATTGCTGACAGTTGTCACTTTTTCAGGATCTACCTCGACCCCTTGCGCAGAAACGATGTGGCCCAGAAAGCCAACTTTGTCCATCCAGAATTCGCACTTCTTAAATTTGGCATAAAGCTTTTCCTTCCTTAGTACTTCCAGTGCAATTCTAAGATGTTGTTCATGGTGCACTCTATCGCACGAATAGATGAGAATATCATCAATGAACACTATGACAAAAAGGTCAAAATAAGGATGGAAGATGCGATTCATTAAATCCATGAAGACAGCCGGAGCATTACTCAACCCGAATGGCATTACTACAAACTCGTAGTGGCCATATCTCGTTTTGAATGCTGTCTTGGATATATCAGCATCTTTGACTTTCATCTGGTGATATCCCGATCTTAAGTCAATTTTCGAGAACACACTAGCACCTCTTAATTGATCGAAGAGATCTTCAATCCGAGGCAGTGGATACTTGTTCTTTATTGTTTTCTTATTCAGCTCTCGGTAGTCAATACACATCCGGAAGCTACCATCCTTCTTCTTTACGAACAGTACCGGTGCTCCCCAAGGTGACACACTCGGTCTGATGAAGCCCTTATCTAACAGCTCCTGAAGCTGAACCTTCAATTCTTGCAATTCTTTCGGCGCCATCCGATAAGGAGCCTTTGACACTGGCGCTGATCCAGGGATGAGATCTATCTCGAAGGTTACTTGTCGATCTGGTGGAGGACCCGGTAAGTCCTTTGGAAACACATCTGTGAATTCTTTTATCACCGGTACCTCCTCGATAGCAATTGGTTTCTTCTCGGAGTTTATCATATTAACCAACCATGCTTCGTACTCTCCTTTATTGAGCATCTGGGTTGCTTTCATGGCCGAGACAATCCTTGAGTCGACCTTGACTCGTGTCCCGTGGAAGGTAAACTCCGGCTCTCCCGGTGCTTGGAAGGTTATCTCCCTTTCACGGCACTTGATTACCGCGTGGTTGGACTCTAGCCAGTCCAATCCCAAAATCACATCGAAATCTTTCATCTCCAGAGCGTGGAGATCTTCTTGAAGCGTCCTATCCTCGAAGGCAATCTTAAGACAACAGTACAAGTGTTTTGTCTTTACCGTCTTCCTCGAGGGGATACTAACTTCTAAAGTTTCAGCGACTATCCTACCGTCAACATGCTTCAACAGATCCATCGTCATATTAGCACTATAGATAAAGAAATTAAACAAGAAATGCGAGGAGAGAAGAAAACGTAGATTCCATCGATTAGCAAAAGTCGAACTGGTATCTTGTATGCATGAGCAAAAGATGGGCCGCTCGTACATTATACAAAAGGTTTACGGGCGCTACTCCAAAGTACGAGCTACTATCTAACTATTACATATATAAACTAAAAGTCCATCATCCTTAGTCTATCTCTTGGTAGTCTCTGAGCTAGGGAGGGCGGGCGAATGTTCGTGCCTGGCCTGCTTCTGACCTTGGTCTTTGTGTTGCAGCTGTTGAGCTTTTGAACCTCTGACAATTAGCCATAATATGTCCCGGTTCTCCACACCGGTAGCAATTTCGTGTATCTAGCAGTGAGTTTCGAGACCTCGGACAGTTAGTTGAGATGTGTCCTGGCCCTCTGCATCTGTAGCATCTCCGAATTCCCCCTGACCTTGGTCTCAATGTTGAAGCTGATGGATTTCTAAATTTCAGACAGTCTCTCACAACATGTCCAGGTTTTCCGCACCTGAAACATGAGTTCCCTAACTTGGGTGTAGAAAGAAGCGGAGCATTACTAGTCCGTGGGACCTTGTGCTGATCGAAGTCTTGACTTAGACCGGTCAATTTCCTCTTTCCTATCACTATTTCCGCTTTCTTGGATGGAGCCATGTCTAAGTGGTGACGAGAAGCAATCTCTTTAGCTCTCTCAACCACTGCGGCATAAGGCATGTCATCCTGACTAGCCAGGACAGAGCTGATCTCCAAGTGAAGACCCTTTTCAAAGCATCTGACCCTTTTGGCATTCGTGTCTACCAGATGGGGCGCATACCTACTCAGTCGGTTAAATCTTTTCTCGTATTCTTCCACGGAAGCATTTCCCTGATGAATCTGTATAAACTCTGCTTCCTTTTGGTCACGGTATGACCGAGGTAGAAAATCTTGTCTAATCACTTCTTTAAAGACTCCCCAAGACATTGCACTCCTATGTTCGGGTGCCATAGTCCTTTCGTATAACTTCCACCAGTGGCTGGCTTCTCCAGTGAGTTGTAACACAGCACAGGAGATCTTCTGCTCTTCGGTGAATGCCAAAAGTCCAAAGAGTCGATCCAACGACTTTAGCCACTCGTCCGCTTTGATTGGTTCCCCTGTTCCATCGAAGGTCGGTGGATCAAAACGTCGGAACTGTATAAGGATTGGGGTCGCATCGTTTCCTAACAACGATGGAGATGCAGCTTGTGTGGTTTCGAAATATCGGGTCAAGCTTCTTAGTGCGGTCACCAAGTCTCCTCTCACGGCATCCATATCGTTCTAAAGATGTCATATGAAAATTAACTCTTATAATCTACCCCTCACAACTCAACAATGTATATAACAACAGACAATAACAAAAGATAACCAAACAACAGGTAACATAGCACCGACAACTTTATTCCATAGATCTTTTATAATCTCAATAAATTCTCCGTCATTCGTTTATAAACACCCCAGGATCTCATTATGTAGAATAGCGTATATCCAGCCTGTATACGCCATTCACATGAATACATCATGAAACATGTCATCAACTTCTCCACATGGTCTTCATAGACCTCGAGTATTGACAGCGGTGCTACATATCGTAACCACGAACTAAGAAAACCCACTCATTGGTACACCCTGTTATAAACAAGGGCCCATGATAGATTCAACTGTCTGTCACACGACATCAACTCCTGCGAACGGCCATACTCGCACACTAGCTCACGCTGCTGCAGTCAGCGGCTTTGTGGCGGTGACTCAGTGCAGTGTGTCGAGTATAGTGACATCAAGAGGTTTTCAAAAGATCTTTTTATCGTGGAACAATATCAGTAACACCCTGTCAAACTTATACAGTTTATATCGTATAAATGAGAAATGCAAATAGATAAACACTTCATCAAACCTTAACAGTTTATATCTTGCAAACCAAAGGACACATAACAAGTAGACACTCTTATTCCGTAAGTCTTATGTTTAGGGAGAGTCACCTATAGAGGGAGACTAGTGCCTATCTTACACTTTTCTGAAAACCCGATCACATTTTGCAAACACACTTTCAAAATCACATTTTTCCCACTTTAAAACTCGCTCTAAAAACCTTTTCCACATTTCCAAATCACACTTTCCAAATCACGTTTCTCTCATTTTAAAACCAGTTCGAGCAAGTTCTCATCATTAGAACCGCTCTGATACCACCTGTCACGCCCCAAAATCTTTCGTTAAAAATATCAGAGTTTTACCCGGGCGTGAAGATAGAAAAGCAAGGGACGCATAACACGTACAGAAAGAGTTAAGCAAGGGACAACAGAAGAAAGAGATAAGGGACGATAATAAACCATCTCACAACAACCTTCGGCCTCGGCCGATAACATTCGGTCTCACACCGATAATGTACATCATATACAGCGGAAGCTAAACATCAGGACCTCCCATCCTCACAAGTACCCAAAAATATATACAGGTCATAAACTGTTTGAAAACGTGTTCGGAAATGTTTTAACTAGACCATTTATCAGAAAAACCAACAGCTAGCACTATCTCCCTCCGTCTAGGGTTCACCAGCTTCCTCATCTCCTGTAGTGTGAGTACAGATTAAGGGGTGAGTGCGTTGAATACACTCAGTGGAGGTAACATCCACCTCATAAGACTCCAGACAGAATATAAATACCGAAAAGCTAACTTACAGTCACGTTGTCACAGCACAGATATATGCAAAGCAGATATTAGAAATGGCAAGGGACGTATAGGTGCGGGATTCCCCCGTCTTACCCTATATAACGGTATCTCACCGTTAGTGCATTTAAAGAGGCTCACGACACCTCCACTGAGTAGTAGAAAATAGCAGGGGACGAACAGAATGCATGATCGGAGGACCTCGGCCCTTTCACAGATATAATATGGCACAGCAAGTATAAACACAGCACTTAGATTCCCAATCATATTTCACAAATAGGGAAAGCTGTAAACAGATCCAGAGTTAGAAATTACCCCCACCTCGTATAGTGGTTACCGCGTGAGTAGCTAGGACAGAATGTCTGACAACTCAACACCTCAAGCTTAGTCCACAAAAGCCTACAAATTTACGGTGTTTCTTAGGTCCTAAATACAATATAATTAAAGCTGTAAAAGGTTCCGGCGGAAGAACGCTCGTTAAAGACACGACGGATCGAAAGTACAGCGTTACGTGTTCCGGGGCTCGCGGGTACCCGGCGTCGGGCGAAAGCCAACCCGACAGCTCGCGCATCACCCGGCAGCTGCCGGGTTTCCTCAGCCACCCGGTCCCCGTCGCCCGCGCACGCTGGACCCCCGGCGCTCGCACCCGCGCGCACTCGGCACCCGGCGCACACCCGGCACCCGGCACCCGGCGCACACCCGGCACTCGGCACGCACCCGACGCGCACCCGACGCACGCCCGACGCGCACCCGACGCCCGACCCGACGCACAACCCGGCGCGCACCCGACGCCCGACCCGACGCACATCCCGACGCGCACCCGACGCACATCCCGGCGCGCACCCGACGCCCGACCCGACGCACAACCCGGCGCGCACCCGTCACCCGACACACCACCACCAGCACCACTGCTGGCCGGCGGCGGCGGCGGCGGCGACGGCGGCGGCGGCGGTGCTCCGGCGGCACTCCGGCGGCGGCGGAAAATAAAAACGTAAAGGAAAAGAAAAGAAAGAGAACTTACGTGTTCGCGTCGCGAGCGTCGCTCGGGTCGTCGGCTTTGAAAACGTATAAGTTTTGAAAGTTATGAGCCCCTATTTATAGATTTTGGAATTTACCTTTTTACCGTTGAAAAGTTACTATTTACCAAAAATATCTTAATTTACCTTTCATTAAAATATTATTTTTATTTTTACCTTTTATCAAAATTTTACCCTTTCCTTCGTTAGTTGAACTACGGGTCTCCGATTAACCGCTAGTTTGTTTCTGTTTTCTCGTATTTCCGATACGAATCTCTTGGTAAAAATCATATTCTAGGTTCCATGTCACGAAAAATATATCCATCTAAATCTAAAACTGGCGTTAGCCAAGTATCTGAAACGCATGTACTAAATTAAACAGTCAAAACATACGCACATAATTATTAAGTCGGGGTTCAAATACTTAATTATTCAATTATGCTCATTTTGATCCGGGGTGCTACAGTATCTGTAACGCATGTACTGAATTAAACAGTCAAAACATACGCACATAATTATTAAGTCGGGGTTCAAATACTTAATTATTCAATTATGCTCATTTTGATCCGGGGTGCTACAATAAAGGTATCAATCGGTACGTTGTCACTGCATGTAAAATGCATAGCAGATATTAGAAAGGGTAATGGACGAATAGGTGCGGGTATTCCCCTTCTTATACTATAAAACGGTCTCATGTATAGCTGGTGCATTTCAAGGACCACCAAACCTGTTAGAGTAGTAGAAATGGTAAGAGACAATTTTTTTTGTCGGACTATGAGTCCCCTCAGAATATGCAATGTGGACATCAGTCCTTTCATAGTATAAAGTATGGTACAACACTTATAATCACAACATTTAGTAGGACACAAGACATGCATTAGATAGGGAAAATAGTAAACAGATAAAGATTTAGAAGTTACCCCCACCTTGTTCGGTGGTTACCACGTGAGTAGGGAGTATAAAATAAAGAGTATCTCAATGCTCAATCCAACTGATAACCTACACAAGTTACAATGTTTCTTAGATCCTTAATAAATATAATTAAAGATATAAATGATTTTCGGAGAAGGTATGGTCGTTAAAGATGAGACAGATCGGTAGATCTAAAGATTGAGGTTGAGAAAATGAGGGTGGAAGCTCAGTCTAATCGGCTGATATGAGAGAGGGTAAAATTTAGGTCGCAACGGAAAAAGAATAAGCTCGATCGAAATTGAATCAAGCTCAAACAGAGCGTTTTAAGATTGAGGGGTATTTTGGTAATTTTGGTCAAATGGTTGACTTTGACCAGGACCCACGACCCCCGGTCAACAACATCTCTTCGGCGATGACTCGATGATAATGTACGATGGAAAAATGGGATTCGGATCGAAAATATGGCGCCGTGCGCACTGCGTGCGCCCAGCGCACTCGACGCCTTGCATTACTCGACGGTCTCGGCAGCGCACGTGCCAGCACCCGGCGCTTCTTGGCGGACTCGGCAGACTTGGCAGGCGTCCTCGGTAGCGGCTCGGTTTCTCGGCAGCCTCGGCGTCCTTCGGCGGGACGCGCGCCAGCATCTTTCAACTGCCACCTACTACGGCGTCGCCGTCACATTGTCCACCGGCGACCCAGCTCTGACGACCACCATCTTCGGCCACCCCTCGCCGACTCTGGTGTGAATAGTGGTTTGCCCCAAATCCTCCAAACACACACGCACAAACATAAAAGTATACACCTTTCCTTTCCTTGCTCTGGCCGGTGACTTCCAATCGCCGGCGACCACTCCAAGACCTCTGGCCGGCGACCTCCCATCGCTAGTGACCACCAACAACCCTCAACCAAACCAAACACACACACACAACTTATATACACACATGCATATATGTACAAACACACACACACCTTTCTCTGCCCTGGCCGGCGACCACCCACCGTCGGCCACCCTCCTCCTGACCTCATCGGCGCATCACCAGCGCCGGCCACCAGTTTCCCCACAGCGGCACTGCATAGTGCCGCCCCACAACATGCATATACACAACACACACTATTACACACACACGCGCGATTCACACACAGAGACTGTAACAGCTCCGGCGCCGCCACCCACGGCAGCGCCGCCCCTCCATCATCACCCCCAAATACCCAGGCAATGCTCCAGCAGCAGCTCCGGCGAGAAGGAGAGAGAAACATGAAAGAGAGAAAAGTTGGTAAGAATTAGGGTTTAGGGTTTGGAGAGGGTTTTTCACCGTTTCCCGGTGAATAAGACATTGGTTTGGAATTCTGGAAACTGTTCTAGACTCGTCTTGATGAAACCTACGATCTGTGCGAAAATCGGTCGAAACCGATAAGTTTGAAATTTTCCGGCCACCGGTGGCGGCGCGCTGGAGACAGAAGACAGAGGAGAGAGAGACTTACGTGTTTTCGTCGCTTTCGGCTCGTTCGGAGAAATGGTAATTTTCGAATCGAATGAGTCTCTATTTATAGATTTTTGGAAAGTTACTGGTCATGGAAAAATCTTGGTTATTTTTCATTAAAATATTCTTTTTACTGTTTATCAAGATTTTACCCTTCGTTTTTGCGAAACTTCGTATTTTGCCCTTTTCATCATCATTTGAGCTACAGGTCTCCGATTAACCTCTAGTTCGTTTCTATCTTCTCGTTTTTCCGTTGCGCATCTTATGGTAAAATTATATTCTATGTTCTGCGACTACATTATTCTTCCATCTAAATCATGCATTAAACATTTTTCTGAAATGCACGTAATTAATTAAACAATCAAGAATTAACGCATATAAAATATTTCAATTAAGGATTTAATTATTTAATTAACCAATTATGCTTCATTTTTGTCCTGGATGCTACACATTCGAATTCACATCTTCCATTTACTTTATAGAGTTGAAAACATAATTAACACAACCTAAACCGTGTTAATTACTTCTTAGCCAACACTATTATTTTCTTTGTTTGTTGTAAGAAACCAAACAATTTAAACCCTATTCGAGTCAAACAATAGGAGCCTAAAGTAGAACACTTATCAAGACTGTAATGTGTAAAAATAAGAGAAAATCTACATCCTGCCCTTTTAGTTCTAGAACATTTTTCAGTAAATATAAATTATATATATAGTCCACCGCTGTCTATTAATCTGATGGATTGTATTATATATAAATCTGAATCTGATGGATTGTATTATATATAATAGATGAGAGGATCCATTAATATAAATTCATACCTCTACTTTACAGCTTTGCTAGCTCACCACCACCGCCGTCGTCGCTGCTCACTATTGTTGTTCGTTGCTATCTGCTGCTGTCCGTGCTGTCTGTCGCCACTGCCGTCCGCTACCATTGTGTTGCTGTTGACTGTTGAATGTTGAACTATGCGATGCTCTTTACCCTCCCCACAATGATGACTCTGATGTCTTGGAAGTTGGGGAGTGTTGAAGCAGTGATTGAGTGAATATTGAAGGTGAGACACTAAGAGGAGTGAGGGGGTGTTGGACACTGGATAAGAATTACTAGGGTTTTCAATATTTTTAGTATTTTTAATTAATTAAAAAAAATTTAAAAAAAAGTGGACTAGCCGCCCCTCCCTGCCCCGCTCTTTCCCAGCTTATGGCCCAAATAGGCCAGGCTATTTAGGCCCACTTTTTTGCGGGCTTCTAAATATCCGGCCCAACCCACCTTTTATATATAGTGGGGCGGGCTGACCCAACTGGCCTAGCTTGTTTTGACACCTCTATCTCTCACCCTGGCCACCGAAAACCTGACAACGGCAAAGCAAGCAAGAGATGAGGATCGAGAGATGGCATAAGAGAGTGAAAAATGAAGGGAGGCCACGCCTTTCGCCGCCAATTTATGACGACGATGACGGCAGATGGCTGTTCTAAGCCCATACCCGGGATGGGCTCGGTGCGTTCTACCACTTAGTCCAAATAGTTTGCCAAAAAAAGACAGCCGTGATGGCGACTTGCCGAGGCGGTGGTGGTTGGTGTAGGTGAGAGTGGGAGAGAGGGATCTATCTTTTCAAATTCCATTTTCTTTCCTATTCCATCATCTCTCTTCTTCTTTTAGAACTGTAAGACATACCCCTCCCCTTTTAGATTGATGTGTCAAACTCATGTGGAGAGAGAAAAATGATAAGCATCTCCAAGTCTATGGGCTTTGCTTTTCTTACACACAATGAGCCATTCTCATTTCTTTGATAAGTGCTAAAAGTTGGGCTAAAAATTACCAACAATATCTACTAATATTTTTAGCTATTCATCCATAACTATATGAATATATTTATAAGTTTTTAATGCATTACTTTAGGAAATAAAAAAAATAAAAAATAAAATCCTAATTCAATTTTCATTATAGATTAAATTGGGGTGTTATATCATTCTTTCATTCAAAGAAACTTTATGCTCAAAATTTGGCACACATTCTAATCTAAAGGTACATACCAGTGTTTGATCGAAAACTCATTTCACTTCTAACCCCAAATAATTGTCCTTACTCTAACATCTCATCCTTCACCTTTATCTCATTTTTCTCTTTTTTCGTGTGTATTCATTGTTATAGTAGACGTCGAGTTATGATTTAGATATTTATACTTATATGATCTAAACATTATAGGGAAAACTTCAAGTTGGAGCATGGTTTGAGAAGAAGTTTGAGGAAGAAGAGGACTTAGGGTGAAATGTTCGATATACATAAGGGGAAAAATTAAGGTAACATATTTTCAATTTATTTTAGTTTAGCATAATTGTAGTTATCGCTTTTCTTCCAAGGTCATCTCACCCATGGTTGATCAGTTAGAAGGCCAAAACATATCATTATTATTTATACAGGCTTAGAAATTCTCCGGCTAACATGTAATTTTCAGCATCATTCTATTCCTGAAGTTCAAAGCCTATGAAGTCCATTCTAAGCAGATAGGTTATTCTACTTATCATCATATTTTATTAACGATATAACTTCAATTAATGTCTATGTGATATTAGAAATGTACTTGGGAAACATTATATTCAACAATAACATGATTCCATAAATCCTTTAATAATTTCAATAGATTTTCCTGTCATCTTTTGTCATCATAGCATACTATTGTTATATAGGATAACAGATAACCAACTTGCATGTACCAACCATAAAAACATGTCATAAGCAAAACACCATAAAACATATCATAAAGCATCCATGCATGGTCTCCATAGACCTCAAGCATTAGTCACGACTTTAAGTATCACGCCCATGTACTAGGGAAAACATACCCACTAGCTCCTCCTATCATAGACAAGGGCCTATGGTAGTCTCAACCCTCTGTAACCTAATGACTTGGTGAAACATACACACTAACTCACATGATAGTGGCTAGTGGCAGTGTTCATCAACACAACAAAGCATACATATAGAATAACATAACATAACCTACCACATAACACCACACTAACTCTTGCGAACGACCACTTACACACATGAGCTCATGCTGCTGCAGCCAGGACTAAGTGATAACAGCTAAAAAGTAGTGTGTCGACAATAGTGACATCAAACAACGACAAAATCATAATTCAAAAGTGATTTCGTGAGAAACCATTCATAAGCACAATTTATAGTGAAGAAACTCATACTTTTGTAAAATGTGATTATAAATCAATACAATTTGATAACCATACCAGGATGTAAAAGTTTTATATGATCACATAGACATATCATTGTAACATAATATAGATATTTGTATAAATTCGTACGATTCCCACTTCTATATAAATTCATGGTAAAAGACAATTAAACATCAGGGTGTTCGAATGTTGGCTGGTGATAGGCCTAGCTTAAGGAATGAAAAGGAACAAGCAAGGAGGCATGGGCCAATGCCATTATCAAAGCCACTGTTCCGGTCCAAGGTTGTTGCCGCTGCTGTTGGTTGAACCGCGACTGGCTGCCATCGCAACCATGATTTTCTTCATCGATATTCGATCACTTCCCTTTCCACCCTTAGATCCTTTCTATTTTTGAGACTTCTTTCCACCTATGGAAGGATGTGTTTGTGATAAATTCTCAGGCCCTAAAGAATACACACCAGTCGAAGAATTAACCATGACAACCTAGTGACGACCTTCTTAGCTAAGCCAGCCTCTTCGAGAACAAGTATTGAACGGGCTTGATAGAATGGATGGAGGGGATTTCTTTGATGAAAGAGCTAATCCATTTCACTCTAGGCCTCGATGAGACCAGCGACAAGCTGGAACACTAGATGATCATTAGATACTGGAGCCCTAACATTCTTAAGTTGATCAGATAAGATTTTAAGATGTTGAGAATACGCGGAGACACTGGGGAAGTCCTCCATGTTTGTGTGGGAGAATCTTGCATAAATGTAACGACATAAGAATTCTTGTTGTCTTGGAATATGTCACAGAGCCTATTCCATATTCCAAGTATCTATGATCGTGGAGTCGAGTTTGATAATCATGTGTAACCGATCAGTAAAGATGGTGGCATAGATCCATTAGAGAACCTGGCATTAAGAGTTGCCCATATTTATTTTTCATCATCAGTAGTAGATGCCTTTGTCATGTCTTTGTCTAATGGAATAATATAATTAATGACTCGATGAGCTCTGGCATGAATTTTGAACAGTCTGCCCATGTCGCTATTGGATGCTCTTCATTTGAAGAGTGATGGAGATATGGTTCTTGATGTTAGATATAACAAGAGCCGGGTGGAAAGAGGATTTATTTTCTAATATGGTGATGTAGATCATCAGAGACAAGATAAAGAAGATGATGGTCTAGGGCGCATATGAAGTTAAAGAAGGTGTAGGAATCCTTAGGTCTCGTGATTATTGCAAGAATATAATTGCTTGATTGATTTCCTTCAAAGAGGTCAAATATATACAAGAGTACATTCCTAATCCTGGACAATAATTAAGGGATGATAATAATACACTTATCATATACATATGCTATTCTAATTATTTATATATATTTTAACACTAGTTACTTACATTTTAATATAAGTTGATTTTAAATGCATTTAATTTTTTTAGCAAAACTAACTATTAATTCCAAGTTAATTATTATGCAACAAGTTCTCTTCTTCTAAAGCAAACCTCGGGTTTTACTAATACTGGGGCTGTTGTTAAGGACTTTTTCGGCTCTTCCAAAGCTGACTTGCACTCTTCGTTTCACTCGAACTTCAATTCTTTCTTGATTAGATTGGTAAATGGTTCGCACTTATCTATGGACAGTGAAATAAATTTATTCAATACTGCAACGTTTTGTATTAGGCTCTAAACATCTTTTACCATCCTCGGGGGTGTTAAATTTATTGTTGCCTTGATTTTTTCAGGGTTTGATTCTATTACTCTCTGGCTCACCATGTAGCCCAAAAACATCCCTGATTTGACCCCAAATGAGCACTTTTGGGGGTTTAACTTTATTATGTATTTTTTAAGTACATCGAATATCTCTGCTAGGTGTCCCATATTATTGAACACCTTTTTGGACTTCACCAACATGTCGTCCTTGTAGACCTCCATGGTCTTCCATATTTGAGTGGTAAACATCTTATTAACCAATCTCTGGTAGATAGCTCCAGCGTTTTATAAACCGAAAGACATCATAGTAAAGTAGTATTGGGCTTAGTCCGTGATGAGCATTATGTACACCTAATCCTGCTCAGTTGTCAAAAGTTGGTGATAGCACGAGTAGGCATCCATAAAACTCATGACCTCATGTCTGGCTGTTGTGTCCATGAGCTTGTCTATATTGGGTAGCGGGTAATAGTCTTTGGGGCAAGCTTTGTTCAGGTCAGTGAAGTCCACACAAAGCCTCCAAGCCCCATTCACTTTTATTAGTCCCAAGTGGTTCAGAGGTTTAGAGGAGGGTGAATGAACCTTTATCGATTTTTCTTTTTGAAAATTTGTTCGAACTTTTGGCGCTATATTATATCGCAGAATACAACACAGAATGCAGTACAGTATGTTGGGTGAGAATGCAGCTCAACTTACTGTATTTAAGTTCTTAAATGCAGCGGAAACAAAATCTTTATAGTGTTCCTTTGGAAAACATTTTCTGAAATATGTTTTTTCAAGACTTTGAAAACATAATAAGCTGATATGAAATGCATCATAGAACTAACACAAAAATGCTACGAGCAAAAAATAAAAACACAGGCTTATGATGGTTCGAAGGTGGTGTAATCCTTCTATGTCCACTTTACTCCTACTCTAAGGATGTACTTCGTTAAGTAAGATTGATTTACAAGACTCAACCTTACAATCTATCAACCTAACAAGTTATCACCTACAAGAATCCAGCTCCCACACAAGTTGCTTCTATAAAAAAGGCTAACCCACATAGGATCCTACCAACTCATACATAGTTATTGCCTTAACAACTTAAGACAAAAACACTCAGCAAGGATCTAAATCAAGTCTACTGAGGACACCACTAAAACAACCTAAGTACACATCACAAAGCATAAAAGTATATGAGTTTTTTTCAACTGGTGCTTGAAGCAGCCTTAATGACTCTCAGAGCTTTGTGATTCGAAGGCTTGACTACTTTACTTAGAGGTTGAGTGACTAAAGACTTGGAGTGTAGAAAACTCGAGAACTTGTTCTTGCGAGAATGTATGAGTTCAGATAATCAGTTTTTTCAGTGCTTGCTTCAGTCGACCCTTCCTCTATTTAGAGATGTAAGAAATGTGTCCGTTGAAGAGAGATACACTTCATTAGAATTTGAATTCCCTTCGATCATTCTTGAGCTTGCATTAAATTTCTCTAAAATTCTAGGGATAATTTTCTTGTCTTATTCTTCAACTCATTTAATGCGATTGTACTACACTATAGGGTTGTTGCAGCCTGGCGGTCCACATGTCGGCAAAACACTAGTTCTTGGTACTGTTCAATTATTTTGTCTCTACTGGCTATATTTGACAAGATGTATTTTCGGATAGAGTGATCTTTCTCGTACTGCATTGTTGTGTGAAGTTTTCTTCTTGCTTTAAGTCTTCTTAAAGTTTTGGAATACTATGCAAGTTTACCACAACCTGCTACTGCAATGTGACTCTCTGTTCGTCTTACTGTATTCCTTGCTTTTTGTTTGCAGTATTGGACTGCTTATTGTATGCAGTATCCAGTAGTGGCATTTCTGTTGTATTCGATTGCTACCAGAAACTTTCTTCTTACTGAATTTTTCGAAATTCTCCATACTTCATCTTCAACTTTTAAGACTTAAAAACTAATCTAAGTTTCCGCTTAAACAATGTGAAAAATGGGATACTCTAATTTCCGATTACAATACTATTTTATTTCATCAAAATCTAAACATAAAATTCCTAACAACTTTTATGACCTGAACTGAGTTTTATATCCAAAATGCATATTGTCTCTTTTATAAAGCTATTTCTGAGCAATTTCTGGACTTCTAATTCCAGCCCCTCATATCTATCCGGGTTGAGCCTACATCTCTTTTGGACTACTGGTCTTGTTACGGGATCTATGTTGAGGTGGTGGTAGGCATTCTCAAGTCGAATGCTCTCTATGCCTCATGACACCAAGTGAAGACATCCGTATTTTCTATTAAGAAATCTATTAGCTCTCCTTTATACCACTTCTTCAATTCTCATCCTATCTTCAGCTCTATCACAAGTCTACTAATGTCAAGCTGAACTATATCCAGCTCTTCCACTAGTATTGCCCTCTTTTTTTGCTTTTCCTTCCTAAGATCTAAGGTCTCTCATTTTTTCATTTGTTGTTCTGCTTCGGCCATGTATTCATCTGTTATATGGTCATCTACCGTGGATGAAGAGCCGACCTCGACATTCTTGGCCACCTGTCATTTCTCTGGTTGGAAAACTTTGAGCTTAGGCTTAACATCCATGAGATCTGTCTCGGGCTCGAGTTCAGGTTCTATTTCAGCCACCATCACTATTTTTTTAAATGTGTAGTCCATAAGTTTGTTTATCATTTTGAGCATGTTGAGCTCCCGCGGCTTAAGTCTTGTCTCGTATTGTCTAGTCGTCCATTAATTTCCTTTCACAATGTATACTTTATTCCCGACAGGACATTTTATGGCTAAGTGGTATATTGATACTACTGCCTTTAACTTGGCTATGAGCAGTCACCCCTAGATGGCATTATAGTTTGAGTTCATATCTACAACCTTGAATTCAGTTGTCGTGTACACTGTCTGATCGTCTACACCGAACACAACTCTGAGCTTGCACATCCCTATCACACATGCTAGTTGCCTCTAATGCCATTTCTAGCTAACCTCATATGCTCTCTCTTCATCGATTTTGAGGCTCTCTGCTCTCTAAAGTTATTGTTTACGATTGTATGTATTTTTTTGCCACACCGTTCGAAGGTGGTGGAGGTGGATTTTGTTAAGGTCCTTCGTCTCTCATTTGCTTAGGATTATTAACATGTCTCTTAAGGTGCTCTTTGTCAATCAACTTTTTCAGCTCGATTAATAGTGACTGACATCTATTTGTGTCATGTCCTGGTGCTCTATGGTGGCGAATGTACCTTTTTTAGTTAAGGTGAGTTAGGTGTAATGCCTAGGACAAAATGATGCATAATTGACTAATTAAATAATTAAACCCTTAATTGTTTGATTTAATTACGTGCGTTTCAGAAAAAAAACGATATAACGCATGATTAATTTATTAAGTGTATATTTTTTATCGAAAAATATAGGTTATATTTTATCAAAAGGTTTGTATTCGAAAATCGAAAAGATAGAAATGAACATGAGGCCAATCGGAGACCCGTGGACCTAGAAATCGAATTGTAAAAGTAATAATTTGATTAAACATAAAAAGGGTAAGATATTTTTCAGCCTTTTTTTCTCTCCTCTCTTATCTGTTTTCCGGCTGGCGGCCGCCACATCGACGATCAGAATCTTTTCTCTCCGTTTTGATTGATTTTTACACCGTTTATAGCTTTCGCCGAGCCCATTCCTGATCCGTGCTTGGTTTTACGTTTCGACGTTTCCTTCACCGGTAAACAGTCGGTCAAACATTGGAAAACCCTTTTTTTCTCTCTCATTTCTTTTTCTCTCTCCCTCTCTGGCCGCTCTCTTCCTTCCCGTTTCTCTTCTCTCTGTCACCGGTCTGTGTTTGGTTGGGTGGTGTCGGGGATGGCACTGGAAGTGCCGTCGTACGTTGTGGTGGCCGGCGCGAGATACGCCGGCACCGTGGCTATGAGCGTGTGTATTTGTAGGGATTGTGTGTGTACAGGTCTGTGTGTATGTATTGAGGGCGCCGCCATGTGTAGCGGCGCCATGCTTGGTGTGTGGTGATCGGCGCGGGGGTCACGCCGGTATGGTGTTTGGATGTGGTGGTCGCCGGCGACGCTGTGTCGTCGGCCGGAGATTTGTAGGGGAAAGGCGACGAGGCAAGGGGGTTTGGGTGGGAGGGTTTGGTTGCAAGTTTGATAAGTTGGGGGACCTATTTGCAAACCCGTTGCAAGTTTGATAAGTTGGGGGACCTATTTGCAAACCCTATGTTTTAGTTTATTTACATTTTAGTCCCTGAGTTCTATTATATTTCTTTTTGACCCATAAAACTAATGAACTTTATATTTTAACCCCCATAACTTTTGGATATTTCACTTAGACCACAGATCTCTTCTATATTTACAATTAAACTCCTGGTCAAAGTCAACCCTTTACCAGAATTTATGAAAATGCCCCTGTACCTTTAAATGCTCCGATTAAGCTCGTTTTTCCTCCGTTTAAACCCGTTTATCCTCTGTTAAAACTCTAATCTATTCTTTTATGCCCCATGATCAAGTTTCAAGCCTTCGTTTCGTTTCCTTTCCTTCGACGCTTCTTCTTCTTCGAGAGTTCTTTTAAGTATGCTTATTTACCGTAATGAGAATCTAAGAAACCCTCGTTTACATGTGTAGGCTTCCACGTTAAGAAAAGATCTTAGGGCTTATAATTCAACGTATCACGAGGGATATCACTGAATAAGGTGGGGGCAACATCTAATCTCTATATGTTTATGTTTTCCGTATATGATATGTGAACTGTTAAACCCTATGTGTCGTGATTATATGTTGTGAATATTTTGTTCATACTATTATATGCTTCAGAGGGACTGGTGGTCCGTAAAAATCACCAACGATATTAAAACCGTATTATATGCTTCGGAGGGACTGGTGGTCCGTAAAAAGCACCAACGGTAGAAAAATCGTATTATATGCTTCGGAGGGACTGGTGGTCCGTAAAAAGCACCAACGGTATAAAAACCGTTATATAGGGTAAGATGGGAGATACCTGCACTTATTTGCATTTATGTGCTATACATTCTATGTGTTGTGTCTAATTGCCAAACTTATATATATATATATATTTGATTTGTTTAACTGATTAATGAACTTAAAACACAGAAATTATCCCCACGAGTGTATTCAACACACTCACCCCCATGTCTATTCACATTACAGGAAATGACGAGAATCGAGATGCATAGAGAGGGTGGTGCCATCAAGCTTTCTCGTTTTGCTTTCAAAACTTAACATTGAAACGATATTTTAATATTTCACGTTTATAAAAGATAAACTGTTCTTCTTTTCATCATGGATCCTGTATGATGTTCCGCTGCTATATTTAAATGTTTTGTTTTGGCTAGACGCCTAGGATTTATATATATAAAATCGTATGTTATCGGTTTTCAAGGTTTTTAGTTTAAAAATGTATGTCTCCTTTCTCTTTCTTCCTGTACGCCCACAAAGAAAACTCTTATATTTTAAGTACGAAAACAGGGCGTGACATTAGGTCTCCTTTCATTGATCTCGGCTCTGACAATAAATTCTGGTCTTTTATTTCTGTGAAGACCTGAGCCGAACTTTCGGTCAAAATGTTATGGACGTGATTAAGCTCCTCATTCTGGTAGGCTCTGAATTCTCTAGTCAGCTTGAACTGCCCCAAGCTCTTCCTTTTTCCTTCCTTTTTTTCTCCATTGACCACGATCCATTTTTCCTCTTAGATTGCCTCTTCAGCTCCAATATACCTCTTAGCTCGACTAAGAAATTCACGGTACGTCTTTGGGCTTATCTCGTGAACTGACCACCAAAGTCTCGATCTTGGCTTGAGGTTGACCATGATCGCTATGAGGATAATATCATCCAAACCGGCTCCATTTCTAACACCAGTTTGTTGAATCTATCCGTGTAGGACTTAACTGACTCATCCTTCTCTTGTTTGATATTTACCAATATTTTCTTTGAGGTTGATCTCATTTTTACCTCATGAATTATGTTACTGTCAACTCTTCTTATCCCCCAATAGAATAGTCAAGGAGGGATCAGAACCATCTCTTTGCCCGATCTCCCAATATCAAAGGAAATGTCTTACACATTAGCTCTTCACCTACACCTTGTAGTTCCATCCACGAAGTGTACTTATCTAGGTACATGCTAGACTCTATTTCCTCATTGTAGAGGCCAATATGTGGCACTTTAAACTTGATCGGTGTGACCCTATTTGAGATCTGATTCGTGAAGGGTAAGGCCTTTCTCCAGCTTGTTCCCCTCTCTGCTCCTACTTTCCTAACCTGGATCTCCGCTAGTTTCCTCCTCAAATCTTGTTCTTCCTCATCGTCATATTGGTATGCTTCTCCCTTGAATTCCAGTTTCCTCTGAGATATTTTGGCCTGAAGAGTCGAGGCTGGGCCTATGTAATCAAACACACTCTTAGTCTTGGTCAGAATGTCAGCTCGGGTAGGCCTTGGCCTGTACTCTATTCGGAGCTTGCCCGGCGAAGGGCTCCTCTCTGACCTCGGCTTGTTAAGTGGTGCATTTCCCAAGTCTTTCCTCTTTTGCCTCGACTCATCCAAAGATTGGACATCTTCTTCAAGCTCATGGATTCTATGGTTCATTTCTCTAGTTTAAGATTTTTCAACCGCTCCTCCAGTTGGGCCATTATCAATTTGATCTCTTTTGAAGACAACACAGTCTCTCGGTTCCCCGTAATAATCGGAACACTCGGGGATATGCCGTCCAAAGAGGTGTTGTTAATTATTGCACCATATGTGGTTTATGTGGGGTGACCGGACCCGCCAGGTGGTAGATTCTAGGCTTGGAAGCCTAACGAGACGTTTTTCTCTTCACCTTCTTTCATGGTCTAAGTAGTCATTAAGTTACGCTCTATTTCTTAGCACCCTTCTTCTAGCACCAAAGTGTGGACTTCGAATTTTGTAAAACATAAAATCCTAGCCAAACACCCAAAACAAGTCGATCCGGGTTGAATGAATCGGACCGAAAAGTAATATTAAAAGCAATAAATATGAACATAAGACAGTGCTCGGTACAAATTAGTTAGACTTATTATGGTTGGATAATATTGACTGGTCATAACGAATTTTATATACGGATGAGAGGAATATTCTCTCTAATTGCTTCAATTACAATGATTTCGGAACCCTTTTCAATGAGGTTTAAGACCCTATTTATAGACTAGGCCTAATTAAAAAAAATTAATTTAAGCTATATTATATATTATATAACAATTAATTTTTTTTGTAATTAATTTAATTTACAATGATTTTTTATGTAATTGATGGATATACAAGAATGAGTTTTATTTGTGACAATTAGAAATGGTTCGAATATAAATGTTTTATATAATGAAGTCTTTTAAAATTTATAACATTAATTGGTCATATAGTCAATTCTAACTAGCTCATATTTCTAATATATATTTTTAACTTAATTGTTTAAGTAATTTGTAAATTTGAGAGTTATTGATTGTTTAAAAGGAAATCTTTTAAAATCGATATTGTTAATTGGTCAAATTAGTCACTTTTAAATTCTAACTATCTCATAATTTAAATATATATACATAGACTTTTCAATTCGTTGTTTAACTTATCTATAAATTCTTATGTCATTTTTTTAACCATATGTTATTTTTTATATTCCAAATTTCTAATATTATCATATACAATTATTTTAATATCTAAGTTATTATTAATATAAAATATTAATAGTATTGAGTAGTTCATGTTAAAATGATATACCATTATTTATCATGTTATCAAATAATAAAATTATTAAATGACATATGACAAATCGTGCAACACACGAGTACACTGCTAGTTAAATATAATACATATAATTTTTTTTTCTAGAAGTAGAATGTGGCTTTTAGGTGGGAAAATTCTTACCTTACTTTTTTTGGCAGTGTTATTATTTTTATATATACTAGTTTTTTGCTCGTGCAATGGATATGATTAAGTTTTTAAAAAAATATAATCATAATTTTTTTATATGTAAAATATTTGAAATGAAAGAAAAAAGATATAATATATAAAATGAATAGAATAGAAATAAGTGAATTATATATTTTGAATATTTTATTAATGGAGATTAATTTTATATATTGTGAATAAAATGAAATGTTATTATAATGTTTTAATTTATAAGTGTTAGGAATTTATTGTTTAGATTTTGATGAGACAAAACAACATTGTAATAGGAAAATAGAGTATCCCATTTTTCACAATGTCTAAGTGAAACATAGATTAGTTTTGAGTCTAGAAGACAAGTTGAGAAATGGAGGATTTCACAATTCAGTACTCGAATGCTCTAACAAGAAGATACTGTAAGAAACAAGAAGGTCGCTATTAGGATACAACAAACGAATACAGTACCCAGTTACTGTTAAGTAGTACAATGCAACAACACAGTAATATAGTCAAGTTACTATATGTAGAACAAATACAACAAAACAATAGAAATATTACACTGAATCAAGGTTGCAGGAAGGAAGCAGTGCATTCTAAGTTAAAAAGATAAAAAGAATAAATTGATGAACCACACAAACCAATTGTATGCATCACGACTACGAGCGAGGAAAAACCCACCAGCTGGCTCATCTTGTTGTAAACAAGGGTCAATGGTAGTTTCAACTATCAGTCACACCACATCAACTCCTGCGAACAGTCATACTCGCACACGAGCTCACGCTGTTATAGTCAGCGACTTTGTGGCGGTGACTCAGAGCAGTATGTTGATTGTGGTGACATCAAGAGGTTTTCAAAAAATCTTTTTATCGTGATACATAATGCTTGGTACTCCGCCAAACCCAAACAGTTTATGTCAGATAAATAAGAAACACAAAGCAGATAAACACTCATCCAAACCTTATCGATTTATATCTTGCAAACCAAATAACACATAACAAATAGACACTCTTATTCTCAAGTATTATGATCCAGGAAAGACACCTATGGAGAGAGGATGTTGCTTATCCGTTTTCTTTCGAAAAGATTTTCACGTTTTAAAACACGTTTGTTTTTCTCATCTTCTCTTTATCAAACCAGTTCGAGCAAAGTCCTACAAAGGGTAGAACTAGGCTCTGATACCATCTGTCACGCCCCGTTTTCTTACACAAAATATAAGAGTTTTCCATTGGGCGTGAAGAAAGAAATAGTAGAAGAAGGGGATTAGAGACGACAGAAGAAGAGGTAAGGGATGATATGGATCATTCGCATATCAACAGTCGGTCTCACTACCGAAAATATTCGGTCTCAATACCGATATATATATATATACATCATAATAAAGCAGCGGAATAAACCATCAGGATCTCACATCCGAAACATATATCGAATATTATTACAAAAGGTGATTTAAATTAAAATATGGTTTTGAAACTGTTTGTGCGACAACATCTTAAAAACACAAGTTCAGAAACAGCACCGCCTCTCTCCATCTAGGGTTCAACATGCTTATCAGCTCCTATAGTGTGAGTACAGAATAAGGGGGTGAGTGCATTGAATACACTCGTGGGGATAAGTCCGCATCTTATAACATTCAACAGTTATATCGTACAGAAAAGTAACATTCAATCACAACATGTAAAATGCATAGCAGATATTAGAAATGGTAAGAATGATAGGTGGGGGGACAACTCGTCTTACCCTATAAAATGGTCTCAATACCGCTGGTGCATTTCAAGAGGACCACTAAACCTCAACAGAGTGGTAGAAATGGGGGGACGGCTTTTTACAGTCCATTGGACTCTCCGAACATGCAATGTGAACCGAAGTTCTTTCACAGTATATAGTATGGCACCTCACGGATATTCACAGCATTTAGTATTCCTCAATCATACTTCATAAATAGGGAAAATTGTAAACACATTAAGAGTTAGAGATTACCCCCACCTCGTATAGTGGTTACCGCGTGAGTAGATAGAAGAATACGTCCAACGACCCAACACTTCAAAGCTTAGTCCAATAAGTAGCCTACACATTTATGGTGTTTCTTAGATCTTAAATATAGTATAATTAAAGTTGTAAAAGGTTCCGGCGGAAGAACGTTCGTTAACGATACAACGGATCGAACGATCCAAAGATTGGAATTTTGGAGACAAGGCTGAAAGTTCAACCCAAAAGGCTGAGATGATAGGCAATGAAATTAGGATCGTAATGCAAAAAGAATAAGCTCGATCGGAGTTAAAACGAGCTCAAACGGTGTATTTTAGGTTTTAGGGGTAAAATGGTAATTTTGGCCAAAGGGTTGACTTTTGACCGGGCCCACGACCCTCGGTCAACGACATATTGCTAAAAACGACTCGATGTTGCTGTATGGTGTACATTACAGGGTTCAGATTGAAAATAAGGCGTCACATGCGTCGGGGCACGCAAGCACCCGGCGTCGGGTGAAAAAGAACCCGACGGCTCGCGCATCACCCGGCAGCTGCCGAGTTTCCTCGGCCACCCGGTCCCCATCGCCCGCGCGCGCTAGATTCCCGATGCCCGCACAGCGTTCGCACCCCCGGCCCCCGGCGCGCACACCCGGCACCGACGCACAACCCGGCACCCGACGCTCGCTCACCCTCGCACACCTGGCACCCGACCCGACGCGCACCCCGACACCCGGCACACCACCACCAGCTCCACTACTGGCCAGCGGCGGCTCCGGCGGCGGCAGCGGCGGCGGCAGCTCCGGCGGTGGAAAAATAAAAACGTAAAGAAAGAGAAAAGAGAGAGAAACTTACGTGTTCGCGTCGCTCGCGTCGTTGACTTTGAAAACGTATAAGTTTAGAAAAGAATGAGCCTCTATTTATAGATTTTGGAACTTACCTTTTTACCGTTGAAAAGTTACTATTTACCAAAAATATCTTAATTTACCTTTCATTAAATTTTTATTTTATTTTTACCTTTTATCAAAATTTTACCATTTCCTTCGTCAGTTGAGCTACAGGTCTCCGATTGACCTCTAGTTTGTTTATATTTTCTCGTATATCCGATACAAATCTCGTGGTAAAATAATATTGTAGGTTCCATGTCACGAAAAATATACCCATTTAGAATCGGTGTTAACCATGTATTTGAAACGCACGTACTAAATTAAACAATCACAGTATACGCACATAATTATTAAGTCAGAGTTCAAATATTTAATTATTCAATTATGCTCATTTTGATCCGGGGTGCTACATCCCTTACCCCTTAAAATAATTTCGTCCTCGAAATTGAACGCGTACTAAGAACGTCGTAACTAAATACTTCGTCAAAACTCTCGTCCTCCTATTTCCTTATGCTTCTTTCTTCCATTTCTCCTCAAGGAACTGACAAGCCTTGCTTACTTGGCTAAGCTCGATGTTCTGATCTTTTGGTCAGTTCTGAGCTTTTCCAATTCTTCCTCGAACCTTCCTAACCAAATCGCACTTTTGCTTCTCATTCTCCTCCTTTTCAACTCATAGTTCTGGTTGTCGTGACAATCATCTTATGTACTTCTCGTTTTCACCATTTTTCTTGTGAAGTGAAGCGAGGAGTAGTTGGCGTCGGAGAGTCGTATCCTCTCAGTCGAAGTAGGTACATCTACGATAAAGAGGAAGAAGAGTGAGAAAGAGAATGAGAGAGAGAAAGAGAGGGATGAAGAGACGGGGAAAAAGTTGTCGTATAGCACTCTGATACTTTTGTTGGATGCGACAACTTCTTCTTCACACGGAGCATTAGAGCATCCCCAAGCGATACGCTTGGTCCAATGAAGCTTATCTCCAAAGGTTCTTGTAACTGGCCTCCAGCTATTGTAATTCTCTCGATGTCATCTGATAAGAAACTCTTGTCATTGGTGTTGATCTTTAGACGAGATAAATTTAGGATGTTACTTGTCGATCCAACGGAGGACCATGTAACTCTTCTAGAAACATGTCCGTGTATTTCTTAATTCTCGGCTCCTTCTTGATAGTAGTCGGTTCTCTTTCGGAGTTCACCCTGTTGACCAACCCAGTTTTGCAATTTCTTTGCTAAGCATTTCGATTGTCTTCATGACCGAGATAATTCTTATATCGGCTTTAACTCGTATTCTGTGGTATGTGAACTCCAGTTCGCGGAATGTGAACTCAAGTACCGGGCGAACCTTGAAAGATGATCTTCTTTTTACTGCACTCACTTACCGCGGGGTTGAGCTCTAGCCGGTCCATCCCCAAGATATGTCAAAATCCTTCCTCTCCAAACCATGAAGATCCGCTAGAAGAAACTTATCTTCAAAGACGATCTTAAGGTGACGGTATAGATGTTTTGTTTTAACTGTCCTTCCTGGAGGTATACTAACATCTAAGGTTTTTACGACTACCCTGCTGTCTTCCCACTTTAACAAATCCGGTGTCACAATAATACTATAGGTGAAGAAATTAAACACGAAACGCGAGAAGAGAAGAAAATGTAGATTCCATCGATTAGCAAAAGTCGAACTGGTATCTTACACGCATAAGCAAAAGATGGGTCGCTTGTACATTATACAAAAGGATTACACACACTACTACAAGGTACGAGCTACTACCTAACTATTACATATATAAAACTAAGAGTTCATCATCCCTGCTCCTCTGCAGCTCCTGGGTGGTTAAGGGCGTAAGCCCGTGCTCTGTCTGCCACCGGCCTTGAGTTCTGAGACCTCGGACAGTTGGCCGCTATATGCCTTGGCGCCCCGCAGGTGAAATAGTTTCATACTTCAAGCTGACACTGTCCCGTGTGCACCTTTCTGCATCTTGGGCACGGGTTCGCTGGTCGGGGAGTAGGAAAGAGTGGAGCATTGTTTCCCTTTTGAAATTTATATGGGGCAAACTCCTGACTCGGGCCAATCCACTTTCTCTTTGCAGGAGTCGGGAAGACTTTCTCGAGGGGTGCAGCATCCAAACCCATACGGGAGGCGATCTCCTGGGCTCTTTCGATGACACTTGCATAGGTCATCACTCCTTGTTCAGCCAGAATCGAGCTAATCTCCATACGAAGGCCCTTCTCAAATCTTCGGGCCTTTTTGAAATCAGTATCCACCAGATGTGGTGCGTACCGACTCAAATGATTGAACCGCCGCTCATACTCCCCTACAGTTGAGTTCCCTTGTCGGAGATGAAGGAACTTTGTCTCCTTTGTGTCCCGGTAGGACTGAGGGATGAAGTGATGAGACACCACTTCCTTGAACCCTTCCCAAGTCATCCCCTCTTTTTAAGCGGGCAACAGAGTGTGCTCGTACGAGTCCCACCAATGACTCGCCTCCTTAGTGAGCTGGAAAATGGCACAGCTGACCATCTGTTCCTTAGAGCACGTCAGGTGCCCAAACAGTCGATCGAATGACCTTAGCCACTCTTCTGCGTCAGTTGGCTCCCCTTTCCCATTAAAAGTTGGCGGGTTAAATCGCCGGAACTGTTCATAGATGAGATTCGGGTCAGTTCTCGCTGGCTGTGGATTAGCTCGAGTTTCCTCGAAGTGTTGTGCTAATCCCCTTAGCACTGAGGCCAAGTCTCCTACGTTAGCATTCTCGTCCTACTCTGGCTGGTTAACTGGTTGCGGTTGCTCCTTTCGGGGTCTTCCTCTCGACATAACATTCCAAGGACTATATATAAAAACAATCCCTTATAATCTACCCCATGTATCTCCACAATCTATATAACAAAAGACAATAACAACAGATAACCAAATAACAGGCAACATGGCACCGACCACTTTATTCCATAAATCATTTATAATCTCAATAGATTCTCTGTCATGTAGGATAGCATATATCCAGCTTGTATTTACTATCCGCAAGAAAACACTATGGAACATGTCATCACCCTCCCCACATGGTCCTCATAAACCACGAGTATCAAAACCAATTGTATGCATCACGATTACGAGCGAGGTAAAACCCACCAGCTGGCTCATCTTATTATAAACAAGGGCCAATGGTAGTTTCAACTATCAGTCACACCACATCAACTCCTGCGAACGGTCATACTCACACACGAGCTCACGCTGTTATAGTCAGCGGCTTTGTGGCGGTGACTCAGAGCAGTATGTTGATTGTGGTGACATCAAGAGGTATTCAAAAAATCTTTTTATCGTGATACATAATGCTTGGTACTCCGCCAAACCCAAACAGTTTATGTCAGATAAATAAGAAACACAAAGCAGATAAACACTCATCCAAACCTTATCGATTTATATCTTGCAAACCAAATAACACATAACAAATAGACACTCTTATTCTCAAGTATTATGATCAAGGAAAGACACCTATGGAGAGAGGATGGTGCTTATCCGTTTTCTTTCGAAAAGATTTTCACGTTTGAAACACGTTTGTTTTTCTCATCTTCTCTTTATCAAACCAGTTCGAGCAAAGTCCTACAAAGGGTAGAACTAGGCTCTGATACCATCTGTCACGCCCTGTTTTCTTACACAAAATATAAGAGTTTTCCATTGGGCGTGAAGAAAGAAATAGCAGAAGACGACAGAAGAATGGGATTAGAGACGACAGAAGAAGAGGTAAGGGATGATATGGATCATTCGCATATCAACAGTTGGTCTCACTACCGACAATATTCGGTCTCAATACCGATATATATATATACATCATAATAAAGCAGCGGAATAAACCATCAGGATCTCACATCCGAAACATATATCGAATATTATTACAAAACGTGATTTAAATTAAAATATTGTTTTGAAACTGTTTGTGCGACAACATCTTAAAAACACAAGTTCAGAAACAACACCGCCTCTCTCCATCTAAGGTTCAACATGCTTATCAGCTCCTGTAGGGTGAGTACAGAATAAGGGGGTGAGTGCGTTGAATACACTCGTGGGGATAAGTCCGCATCTTATAACATGCAACAGTTATATCGTACAGAAAAGTAACATATAAAATGCATAGCAGATATTAGAAATGGTAAGAAGGATAGGTGCGGGGACAGCCCGTCTTACCCTATAAAATGGTCTCAATACCGCTGGTGCATTTCAAGAGGACCACCAAACCTCAACAGAGTAGTAGAAATGGGGGGGACGGCTTTTTACAGTCCATTGGACTCTCCGAACATGCAATGTGAACCGAAGTTCTTTCACAGTATATAGTATGGCACATCACGGATATTCACAGCATTTAGTATTCCTCAATCATACTTCATAAATAGGGAAAACTGTAAACACATTAAGAGTTAGAGATTACCCCCACCTCGTTTAGTTGTTACCGCGTGAGTAGATAGAACAATACGTCCAAGAACCCAACACTTCAAAGCATAGTCCAATAAGTAGCCTACACATTTACGGTGTTTCTTAGATCTTAAATATAGTATAATTAAAGCTGTAAAAGGTTCCGGCAGAAGAACGTTCGTTAACGATACGACGGATCGAACGATCTAAAGATTGGAATTTTGGAGACAAGGCTGAAAGTTCAACTCAAAAGGCTGAGATGGTAGGCAATGAAATTAGGATCGTAACGCAAAAAGAATGTGCTCGATCGGAGTTAAAACGAGCTCAAACGGTGTATTTTAGGTTTTAGGGGTAAAATGGTAATTTTGGCCAAAGGGTTGACTTTTGACCGGGCCCACGACCCTCGGTCAACGATATCTTGCCAAAAACGACTCGATGTTGCTGTATGGTGTACATGACAGGGTTCGGATTGAAAATACGGCGTCACATGCGTCGAGGCACGCAAGCACCCGGCGTCGGCCGAAAAAGAACCCAACGGCTCGCGCATCACACGGCAGCTGCCGAGTTTCCTCAGCCACCCGGTCCCCATCGCCCGTGCGCGCTAGATTCTCGGCGCTTGCACAGCGTGCGCACCCCCAGCCCCCGGCGCGCACACTCGGCACCGACGCACAACCCGGCACCCGACCCGACGTGCACCCAGACGCCCGGCACACCACCACCAGCTCCACTACTGGCCAGCGGCGGCGGCGACGGCGGTGGAAAAATAAAAACGTAAAGAAAGAGAAAAGAGAGAGAAACTTACGTGTTTGCGTCGCTCGCATCGTTAACTTTGAAAACGTATAAGTTTTGAAAAGATTGAGCCCCTATTTATAGATTTTGGAACTTACCTTTTTACTTTTGAAAAGTTACTATTTACCAAAAATATCTTAATTTACCTTTCCTTAAAATATTATTTTTATTTTTACCTTTTATCAAAATTTTACCATTTCCTTCGTCAGTTGAGCTACGGGTCTCCGATTGACCTCTAGTTTGTTTCTATTTTCTCGTATTTCCGATACGAATCTTGTGGTAAAATAATATTCTAGGTTCCATGTCACGAAAAATATACCCATTTATAACCGGTGTTAACCATGTATCTGAAACACACGTACTAAATTAAACAATCACAATATACGCACATAATTATTAAGTTAGGGTTCAAATATTTAATTATTCAATTATGCTCATTTTGATCCGGGGTGCTACATTTACACTTAAGAAGGATTCAAATTCTAGGAGATATGTCTCTCTTCAACGGATATATTCACTTCTTATATAAATAGAGGAAGAGTTGACTAAAGAACATACATCTACACACTTGACCGAAGCAATCTCTGAAAAACTAAAGCAAGCAGGCATCATTTCAAGAAGCTCAAGCTCTTATACATTCAGTCACTCAACCTCTAAAAGAAGTAGTCATGCCTAAAAACATTCGAACTTAAGATATTTCAAGGCTGCTTCAGAGCACCAGTTGAAGAAACACTTATATACTTTAATCTCAGTGTTGTATGCTTAGGTTGTGTTAAGTGTCCTTAGTTGATATGAGTTTGATCCTTACTGTGTGTTTAGCCTTAGAATAAAGGCACTAACTCTGTGTGAGTTTGTAGAGATCTTGTGTGGGTCTATCTTTAGGACTTGAGCAATTTGTGTGGAAGCTATATCTTAGTTGTTACTAACTTGTTAAGACCAACTCCAATGACAGCTAATTCAATGGCAACCGCAAATTTATATATATGTGCCCCTCCAATGCAGATGCAAATTACTAAGCAAATTGTCCAAAAATTACCACCAAATTTGCCACATACTGTTCACCAACATAAATAACCACTTTTTATTTTCTTTTTTTATTGATTTAATTTTAAGTTGTTTATTTTTTTATTTTCTTTTTTGATTTAATTTCATTTGTTTCTCTCAAGTATTTTTAATATAGTTATCAATTTTGTGGCGTCCCATTCCCCTTTTAATTGGAAATAGGTCGTTACCCTTTACTTATTTAGAAACTAAAGAAATTATAATTATTTTCTAATATACATCGGAAGACTTAAAATGAAGACACGAGAGCTATATTTTTTTAAACACAACATATATATATATATATATATGTATCAAACTATAAACCAAGTCTAGTCGTGCTTCACCCACATTTCTAGGTAAAAATGTTTGAACCAAAAATCTATATGAATTTACACAAGAAAACATACATATATGTATGACACGATATAAATCTAGGCCTATTACTTATCATACTATACATATATCAACAACTTATTGTTCTCAAAATGAAACATTATTCTAGTACCAAAACTTAATAGGGACAGTGAGAAGTCAGCCCAGCCTACTACACGTCCACATCATCATCTGCCAAGCTTGAAAATATAAAAAGTAGCATCATGAGACACCTCCGGAGAGGGATCCCAGTGGGATAACTTTACTATCTAATACATTGAAGCAATTAAACTATTAAACAAGTACTACATGTCCTTCGGGTACACTCACCCTGGACCATACTATAACATAAAGGAATGTGGGAGTCGCTCACCCACTAAACCTTGCTTTCATAGATCAGACACTTTCGCTCTTATGGTCGTCGCCCGGTAGGAAAGCTACCTACCGATTATAACTACGGGGCTTCAGCCGTAGATTTCATACATAAATTATTAATTCAATTATCAACACATAATAGAGAGTAGAAGTTACCCAATTGTAACCGATAGATTTGACTTTACGAGGATATCTCCGAATCCACCGACCGTCTCGAACTACGCTCGACATATATATAATTATTCAGTTTATTAATTCATATATGAAAAATAAATATGATCATATTATAGATAAATCATTTAATTATATAAATCAAAACATGCTTATGATATGCTTTTTAGTCACTTAAATTAGCAATTTTGGACATAAAATGACACATAAAAATGTAATAATTTTAATAATTCATATATAATTCCTAAAATCCCAAAATTATTCATATAATCACATACCTTATTTTAGTATAACATACTGAAAATTCATAAATTTTAACTGCCTGTACAAAGAATTAAAAATCACACATTTGAATAGATTTTCACTTCAATTTCAGCTGAAAAATAGCCTTCAATGAAAAATTAACCATACCTTATAGGATTTATGAAAACCTTTCATCTTTTTATAGAATTTAGACAACATGTTGAAGTATAACATATAAAAATTTTAAGTAGAAACAAGGTTTATATAATTAGTTATATATTTTACAAGTTGGAAAAAAAAGTGCATAACATAGGCTGAAAACAGGGTTACTTGTAAAATTTCTTATAAATTTATTTATGCTACAAAATTCACAAGGAAAATTTTATCATGTTATTAAGAGTCAGTATTACAGTATAGTAGACTATGTATTATAAATATGATTCAGATAAATAGTTATGAATTTTTTAAGTTGGTAGAAAACAGGACATAGTGTATGCTGAAAACAGACTTTCTTGTAAAAATCATCATAAATCGTACAAGACTCAAAAAAATTCATACTAAATTTCTGCACTTACATAAGAACTGATTCTAAAACATAGTAAAATATCATACATAAAATCGAAGGATACTGATTCAGACCCAAAAATGGGGTAAAAACTATCTCTGAACAGTTTATCTTAGAAAAATCATAGAAAATCGGGTTTTCTCCAAATCTTCTGAAATTTTACACACATGTTTTAAACTTCATATACTAGACTATGGTAAAAGGGTTTAGGCTAATTCAAATCCTACAAGTTTACGAAAATTCTCGAATAGCAGGGAAAATACACATAGCGGCGGTAAAAAATTACTTACAACAGTAGCATAAAATACTTATAGCAGCCGCATACTTACACACAGAAGCAGCAGTAAACCGTGGTGGAGAGTGTGTACAACGCTTTCTTTCTTTGTTTTTCTTTCCTTTTCTTGCTGCCCATTTCGTTTTCCTTTCACACTTAGCCTAGATGTGTGTCACTTTGTGGTAAGGAGAGAGAGAGAGAGAGAGAGAGAGAGAGGAAGTTGGTGTGAGGTGGCAGGAAGTGTGGTAACTAGCTTTCTCATGCTTTACACTTAACTTGGTAAAAACCTAGGCTTATTAATTAATAAGCTAAGTGTGTGTGTGTGTATATATATATATATATATATATATATATATATAACACTACCCCTTAATTGATTAATTAAGGTGTCATAATTTTACTTGTGTGATGAGAAGATATTTTGATACACAATGAATTAGGAATACATATAAATATATGTGTTTATGATCACAAAAGAGAAATAAATTAATACTACATGCATAATTCATTTTACTAAATAATATTCATCATAAAAAAAATATAATTTCCATATCATGCATGTATGTTCAAAATTTCATACCATGTCTTAAGATTTTATTTTAAAAGATATATATTGATACACATTATGATGTATGCATGTGTGTTCAAGTAAAATGGTTTATCACATAAATAGATCATACGTAAAATTACATTAAATAAAGCATTCATAGGCACAAATAAGTAAGTAATCTTAATTCATTTAAACTTATCTATTATCTTATCTTTTATTTTCATCCATGTTTGTCGAGTGAGTTGAGATAAAGCTCGGTTTCCTCCGTGAGCAATCCTGCAAAAACCCTTAAAATCTCAAAAGAAATATATATCATAAAATCTTTAAAATCATCAAGTATAACGTAATACGTAAATCATAACTTTATGTAATATAAGAGCTCACACTTAGATCATTTATAATTGAATGCTAAAAGAAATTTTATAAAATATGCAATGCATGTTTTCTTGAAAACGAGGTGTTACAAATTTATCTTAAATATTATATGTATTATTAATTAATATTAAAATTTTAAATTATTAAAAACATATAATTTAGTTGTATTTTAATATTTTATTAATACAAATACAAATTGTAACTAATAGAAATATAATAAGATATCATTAAAAATTAAAATTACATAGTACAATGAGATTGAATACAACACATAAACATTACTACAAATTAAATTAAACTAAATAAGAAAACACAAGATGCAACCTAATTTACTACAATATATAATCATAAATGAAATAAAATTAAGACAACAATAATATGGTTTTTAGTAGTCCGGTAGACCACTTCCAGACCCTCCAATATTATGAAAAAATTACCCAAAAGTGTTGGAGGAATCTTCAGGTTGAGATTGATGAGAACTTTCTCGCATAATTTTGAGTTGCTCATTCTGAAACCATTCACGTTTAACTGGATCAGAAATATCCTCCAAATTCTTGGATATTATTTTATAAATGCTTCTTTGTTCAAGCCCTTTTATGGCTCTTTGTTGATTTGTGTTTGATTCAGCTATTAAATCAAATATCTTTTTTATGTGTTTCTTCCATAGATTTTATAGCACGAGACGAATCTTCTCCTTTTTTTTCTTGTTAGTTTAGCTTTTTTCACTCCCTCTTGTCGCATTTGTAATGATGGACCACCATCATCACTTAAGCTAATATTGAATGAAGCTATTCCTGGAGAAGACAAAATAGAAGAGTCTGACACCGATGCATCTGATTATGATGAATCCCAATTATTGTTGCGTCTCTGACTAGGATTTCCTGAATCCACAAAAGTTTCATGGTACTGAACACATGATCAAACTTAAATCCCTTCTTATATTTTAGATTTTCCATCTTTGCTTTATGCATCTGCATAATTTATAATATGAAAAATTTAATAGTGAATGTTCTGCAATTGCATGTATAAAATGATTTTGTCATGCTATTGTGGAGATTTTTTCAGAAATAATTTAAGATCACCGACTGCTGATGATGTTGCTAGGCTGCTTCTTATAGGTGAGGATTGGGGTTTCTAAGAATGTTAGGTAGCCTTGATTGTATGCATTGGATATGGAAAAAGTGTCCTACAACGTGGGCTAGACTATATGCAGGTCATAGTGGTTCTCCAACCATCATTCTTGAAGTTGTTGCTGATTATGATCTTTGGGTATGACATGCGTATTTTGGTATGTTAGGATCTAATAATGATATCAATGTGTTTGAGAGATCTCTTTTTTTTTCTAATCTTACTAGAGTATTGCTCCTCCTGCGCATTATGTTATCCAAGGAAAGGAATACAACACGGGGTATTATTTATCATATGGTATATACCCCAAATGGTCAACTCTTGTGCAAACTATTCGTGATCCACATGATCTAAAAAAATATTTTTTTGCAAGCATGCAAGAAGCTTGTAGAAAATATATGGAACGTGCATTTGGAGTTCTCCAAAGTTGATTTGCAATTGTGGTGAACCCTGCTCATTTTTTGGATGACAAATGATTTGAAAGACATAATGACTGCATGCATTATAATGCATAATATGATAATCGAGGATGAACAAGATCTCAGTACTCCAACTGTAGAAGCAGGAGAAGTGACAACTTCGGAGGTAGAAATGACAAATAATGAAAATTCAATACTTCAAGATTTTCTTCATCGGCATAAAAATATCAGAGATGTAGATACTCATTTCGTACTTCGAAATGTATTAATCGAACATCTTTGGAATGAATATGCTCATTCGAAACATTAATGAAAATCATTATGTAATTCATATCTTTTTAATTAAGTATTGCATTGTATTGTATTACTATGTAATTTTCTTTAGTTTTAATATGTATTTGTGATGAATTTTATAATATAACTTTGGTATTTTATATTACTTTTCTTTTATTACAATTATTTTTTATCATTGAAATCAATATTTCTAACTTTTTTATTAACTTAGAAAACAAACATTTGATAAAATAGAAAATTCAAAAGATAAAAATTAAGAATATTCTAAGAGAATATTCCTATTTAGTTAAAACGTTAGAGATGATTTTACTATTTGGTGGCAAATTTAGTAGCAAATTGATTTTTCGATGGCAACTTTGCCACCAAGGTTGGAGATGCTCTAAGTTGATAGTTGTAAGGTATTGTCATGTAAAATAACTTTCTTAACGAAGTTCCTCCTTAGAGAATGAGTAGTGTGGACATAGAAGGATTACATCATCTTTGAACCACTCTAAGCCTTTGTGTGTTTAGCTTTCTATTTTAGCAATTCTGTATCTTACTACATTCATATATCTGATCATACCACATTTAAAGCTTTATTAAAACTCATCTTTGCGAAAAGGTTTTCAAAAGAAACTATCAAAATTTTATTCTGTTGTTCAAAAGAACTCTGGTTACAGTAAGCTGCAATGTAATCTAACCTAGTAAGTTATATTGCATTCTGCGCTATAAGCTGTTATAGGTTACAGTGCAGTAAGTTCGAAAAAATTTGAAAATTTGATAGAGGTTCATTCACCGTCATGATAATATATAATTTGAAGAGTAAGAATGATTTAACAAAATCAATTACACTTATAATTTAAAACTTTTGAAGCACTTCTTTTATAATGAAATTGTGGTGATATTCCTTTCCATAACCTCTTTATCACATATTAAGATTTTTATTGCAAAAAACTAAATAGAAAAATAAACCTACAAAATATCCATGAACCACAAAAAAAGGCCAATATCCATAAATATAATTTTAAAGGAGTATCAAACATTTTCTCTCTTAACAACAATATTAAAATTCTTCTCATTGATAAAAGTTGAAATCTCATCGTTCCACCTCCTCTTTACTTGATATTTTTCTCAGACACTTCCACAATGTCATCATTTTTCTTAAACAACTTATGAGGAGTAGACACTTCATCTTCAAAAGAACGATATGGAAAAATTTTAAATTTATTCATTCTTAGACCATCTTGTTAGGATATTTCAGTAGTTATCTTGATAAGACAAAACACAACAACACAGCAAGATAAGAACAGTTTGCTTAAGGTATTGATACCTAGTTTCCACATTACATGATCACAAGCTTATCGTTTCTAAAGGAAAAGATCATGTAGTGGTTTTCCAAAGGCCAAGGAAAACCAACCTTAGAAGAAGTAGTACACTTCTAAGGATCAGCATGTTGTAGGGAACAACAAGCTAGAAGAAGTATCCTTAAAGGGAGAAAGGATACTGAAAGGAGAAGATGGCAAGTTACATCAGCAAAAGATGTTCTGAAAGAAGAACTCAGTAAGCAAGTAACTGCTGCAAGAAACCAACAGTAGCTGCAAGAATCCATTCTTACAGAGACTGTCAAGGTTACAGGACTGGCCGAGGAGACGGGGTCCTTTCTGAAGACCTCAGGTGAGGCTGTTGTTCAGACAACACTATCTGAGGATTAGAAGACCTCTGAAGGGGCGGCTGGTGGGACAATACCCTTAAAGGATGCTCGAGGAGAAGTTGAGAAAGCTGAGGTAACCACTAAGCAGCTAGAGACACCTCATGAGGAGGTTGATGTTGTTGCTGCTGCAAGCTCAAAAGAACCTATCCAGGTTACAGCAGCAAATGTTACTGAAGAAGCTGAGTATGCTGTAAGTAAAGATACAACAGAAGTGTACGAAGATACTGCAAGAAGGTCTAAGTTACAGTAGTGCTGCAAAGAACATACAGCTGGAAGCAGACCTAGGATACAGCGCTAAGCTCTCTACTCAAGCAAGTCAGCTGAAGAAGTATCCTGCAATCCAGAAAAGGATAAATGCAGTACGAGGAACGAAGGTCCAAGCAAGAACAAATAGAGCCGTTCCAAAGAAGATCAAGTGGCAGACACGGAGCTAATGGCAAGACGCCACGTGGACTGACGCGCCGCAGAAAGCTGCGAGACGCAACCATCGCATTAAATGCCCCAAAAGGGAAAGTCTAGTCACATTTAATGCAAGCCATGTCGTTGATCAAGTACACTTTAATTCTTGAGAGATCGTAGTTCACATTCAAAATGGGAAGTGTCTCCCTTCAACGGATACTTTCCCCAACGGATATACTCTCAAGATGTATAAATAGAAGGAGTGGCTGATTGAGGAAATTGCTGAACAAAGTCGAGAGGAAACTCACATATCATCCAAAGCTTTTAAGCTTGCACATGTTCAGCCACTCAACGTTCTAGGAGCAGTCTACAACAACAATGGAGCTACCCAAGATCAAGACTGCTTCTCACCAGTTTAAGATTTGTTTTTCTTTTAACCTCTGTCCTGTGTGGTTAGATTGTTTTAGGTGTCGAACAGTTGATAGGAGAAATCCTTGATGTTTGTATAGTTATCTAAGTGTTAGGCAACTTCCCTGTATGGGAGTGAACCCTGTGTGGGTTAGCCTTTAGAGTTCGCAGGAGCTGTGTGAACACTGGACTCTAGTAGGTGGTTAACTTTGTAAGTTGATAGATTGTTAGGAGGATCTTGTAAATCAATCTTGCTTAACGAAGTTCCTGCTCGAGGTAGCAGTAGAGTGGACGTAGAAGGCTTACACCGCCTTTGAACCACTATAAGTCATAAGTGTTTTATCGTTTTCTTATCTGCACTTTACATTTCATATCTATCTCTATCATAAGCATAAAACATTTTGCAAAAGAGCATATTTGAGGAAACCAGCCTTGTGTCACAAAATCGTATTTTCCGCTGCGCATAAAACTCTAAAGTTACAGCGTGCATCACTGCATCCTAGTGATGTAAGCAATAACTGACTGGAGTTGTAAGTTCAAGTAACTGACTGGAGTTGTAAGTTCAAGTAACTTACAGAACAGTTAAGTTTTAATAGATTTTCAAAATCGACCAAGGTTCATTCACCCCCCCCTTTGAACCTCGGACACCACTTGGGACCCAACACATCTCCAACGCAAGACTCAAATAACAACTCAAACCCAAATTTTGAGAAAGTATTGCTCCAACCCAACCGCAAAAAAGAACGCAAATTTGCTACAATGAACAGTAAGTGGCAAATTTGACACTTACTGTTCACAACTCAATTTTTTGTTTGATTTTCTTTTATAATAATTTTCACTTATTTGATATTAATATACATATACTATATAATATTTTACTATATAGATGCGTATTACGAACTTTGAGATATCTTGATCGAATATTTTTGAAAAATAGTGTAATTATTAAATATAAGCACGAATTATAACTAATAGAAATATAATTGGAATATCATACAATATTTACTAAAACACATAAGTATTACAACATGTTAAATTTAAACTAATATTACACGTCATGCTAAATTTACTAGAACAAAAACATAAACGAAATGTATTTAAACTACATCTATAATATGGATTTTAGTAGTCCGTTAGACCACTTCCAGACCCTCCAATATCATTAAAATATTCTCCATAAGTATTGGAGGAATTTTCAGGTTAAGATTCATTCATAATTTTGAGTTGCTCAATCTGTCACCATGAACATCTAACCGGATCAGAAATGTCCTCCAAATTAATGCTCATTATTTTATCTGCCTTTTTTTGTATTTTATCTGCCCTGTTTCATTTCAGCTCTTCTAAAATAAGATCTTCATGTGCGTTTGATCCAACCATTAAATTTAGATACTTTTTATTTGCTTTTTCCATGGATTCCATAAAACGAGATGAATCTTCTCCTTTTTTCCTTTTTAGTTTAGCCTTTTTCACTCCCTCGGGTCACATTTGCAATGATGGACAACTATCATTTTCATCACTCAAGTTTATATTGAACTGAGTTATTCTTGGAGAAGAGAGAGCAGGAGAATCTGACATTGATGCTTTTGATTGTGATTCATAATTAACGCGTCTCCGACTGTGATTATTTCCTGAATCCACAAAATTTTTCATAGTGTTGAACACATGATCAAACTTAAATCCCTTCTTATACTTTGGATCTTGCATCAGCAAGATCTTTGCTCTATACATCTGTATAATTTAGAATATGAAAGTTAATACTGAATGTGTCACACCCCATTTTCTTTCTTAAAATTTATTAGAGTCTTCTTTGCGGGCGTGAAGAAAGAAGGGGAAAAAGACGTACATGATATAAAATAGGAGGGAAGAGACGATCATAAGAAGAATGAGGTAAGAGACGATTACATATACAGAAGAAGGGGTAGGAGACAGTTATTAGAAGAATGAGGTAGGAGACGAACAGAATCATTACATATGAACCATCAGATACAACCGATTAACTCAAAACACTCGCAGCGGAAATAAACCTTCAGGATCCATCATTCAAAACATAAATGTGATTATACTTTACAAACGTGAATTATAAAATCATTGTTTAATTGTTGTGGGACAACAAACTTAAATACACAAGTCTGGATAGAGCACCACCCCACTCTCTCTCTAAGATTCATCATGCTCGTCATCTCCTATAACGTGAATTATACAATAGGGGTGAGTGCGTGGAATACACTCGTGGGAATAAAATCCGCATCTTATAACATTCGACAAATATTTTATACAGGAAATGTAACATTCAATCACGTTGTCACAACACGTAAAATGCATAGCACGTAACTCGTAACTCATCCTTTAGGTGTGGGCATTTCCCGTCTTACCCTACAAAACGGTCTTAAATACCGCTGGCGCATTTACAGGACCGCCAAACCTTCCAGGTATAGAAGAGGTAAGAGACAGTTTTTTTACGGTCCATAAGACCCTCCGAACATGCAATGTGGACTGTAGTCCTTTCACAGTATATCATGAACACATATACATAGCATACAATCACTGCATTTAGTATTCCTCAATCATGCTTCATAATAAGGAAAAGTGTAAACAGATAAAGAGTTAGAAATTACCCCCACCATGTTCGGTGGTTACCGCGTGAGTAGCAAATATCAAAGATCAAGTATCTCAAAGCTCAATCCAACTGATATCCTACACAAGTTACGGTGTTTCTTAGATCCTTAATAAGTAAAATTAAGGCTATAAATGATTCTGGAGCAAAAACGATCGTTAAAGACGCGATGGATTGAGAGATCTAAATATTGAGGTTGAAAAACTAGAGTGGATGTTCAGTTCAATAGGCTGATATGAAAGAGGGTAAGATTTGGGTCACAACGGAAAAAGAATGAGCTCAATCGGAGTTGAAACGAGCTCAAATGGAGCGTTTTAAGTTTAGGGGTATTTTGGTAATGTTGGTCAAAAGGTTAACTTTGACCGGCACCCACGACTCCCGATTGACAAAATCACGTCGGCGATGACTCGATGATAACGTAAAATGGAAAAAATGGGATTTGTATCAAAAACACAGCGCGCACAGCACACCCGACGCCTCGCATTTTCTCGGCAGACTCAGCAGCTCCCGATGCCCGCACGCCCGCATGCCCGTGCCCTTATGCACGACCGCATGCCAGCTTCCAGACGCGTGCACCCCGCGCACGACCGCGCGCCCAGCTCGCCCAACCACCTTTCCGCAGCCTCCAGCTGCGGTGGCTCTACCCAGCACCGCCGCCACCTGGTCCACCGGCAACCCTGCTCCGGCGACCACTACCTCCGGCCACCCCTCGCCGGATTCCGGCATGAACAGTGCCATAAAACAGCCACCAAACACACCCTAACCCTCACGCACCCTATCTTCCTCTCCCTCTTTTCCTAGCTCCGGCCGGCGACTCTTCCTAGCCCACCTGGAACACTGGCCGGCGACTTCCAGTCACCGGCAACCACCCTACCAGCCCACTCACACATACAACATATCATACACACACGCATATATATACACACACGCACCACCTATTGCAGCTTGGCCGGCGACTTCCAGTCGCCGGTAACCCACCACAGAGCCTCACCGGCGCATCACCAGCATCGGCCACCAGTTTCCCCACGGCGGTGTTCCGACATCAGCTCCGGCGAGAAGAGGAAGAGAAACAGAAGAGAGAGAAAATGTGACAAAAATTAGTGTTTAGGGTTTGGAGGTGGTTTTTCACCATTTTCCGGCGAACGAGAAATCTGAATTGAAATCCGAGACCTATCCTAGACTCGTCTCAACGAGACCTACGTTCTGTGTGAAAATCAGCCAAAACCGATAACTTTGAAATTTCCAGCCACCGGCGGCGGTGGCGGCACGCCGGATGCAGAAAAGAGAGGAGAGAGAGAGAGAGACTTACGTGTTTTCATCGCTTTAGGCTCATTCGGAAAATACTATTCATCAAAAAAATCTAAAATTACTGTTCACGGGTAAAAATCTTGGTCATTATTCATGTAAAAAAATCTTTGTTACTATTCACCGTAAATATCTTTCGATTTTCCGAAACTTCATGTTTTGCCCTTTTTGTCGCCACTTGAGCTACGGGTCTCCGATTGACCTCTAGTTCATTTCTATCTTCTCGTTTTTCCATTACGCATCTAATAGTATAAAAATATTATATGTTCCATGTCTAGAAAATATTTCCATCTAAATCATGCATTAAACACGTATCTGAAACGCACGAAATTAAATTAAACAGTCAAGATTAGCGCAACATAATAATTCAATTAAGGGTTTAATATTTAATTATTCAATTATGCTTCGTTTTTTATCCGGGACGCTACAGAATATTTTTCGGAATTGACTTTACATAAATAAATAAAATAAGAACATCAACTTACAATATCTTCATTTGAAGCTCCACTTGGATTCGAGTGTTGGATTTGTGTCACACATCCATTCAACTTTGCGACTGCACTTTTGGTAATAGTAACACGATCACGCAAAGACTTTGTGTTTCGACATTCAGTGACATTGTTTGGTCATGTAGAATTGTATTTGGTTTCTACATGTGACCAAAAAGTATTTCCAGATTGATTTGCACCTACAATTGGATCTTGGGAGACATCAACAAACACATCACAAAGATGTATATCTTCATCAATAGAATAAGAGGCTTTTCGGAAGGCCATTGTAGAATTGATAAGTTAGAAATGAGATTTGAGAAACAAATGAATTCAAAAGATGTAGTTACTTCAAGTGTGAATTTTTGGTTGAAATGAATGGTCATTTTATAGATGGGATAGTTCTTATTCTCATTTGTGTAAACCAACATCAACGGTTGAGATCAAAAGATTAAAACGATTATCAACGGCTACGAATGAAGGCACTTGGATTGTGCTTTTCTACACACTCACCACTTTCCATATGATATGAACGGTTGAGATCAAAAGATTAAAATTATTATCAACGGCTACGAATGAAGACACTTGGATTGTGCTTTTCTACACATTCACCACTTTCCATATGATATGAACGGTTGAGATCAAAAGATTAAAATTATTATCAACGGCTACGAATGAAGACACTTGGATTGTGCTTTTCTACACACTCACCACTTTCCATATGATATGAATGGTTGAGATCAAAAGATTAAAATTATTATCAACGGCTACGAATGAAGACACTTGGATTGTGCTTTACATGAACAATTATATAATGAACATTGTTTGCAATCATTCATCACTTCATTTCCTCACCAAGTCTTATCTTTTTACTTTGTTATTTCTCACTTCATTTACTTTTCAAAGATGAATCCCAATTTTGCAAGTCCTTTTCATTTATTTTCTTCTTCTGATGATGATGATGATGATCAGTATGAGTCGATGATACTCGATCTTCATAAGCAAAATCAAATGATTTGTGAAAGAACAATGACTAATAATAGGGTCCTTTGTGAGTGGCTAACAAATTCAAAGGTTGACTCTTCTCATGGAGGCTCGATTGTTGGGTATAGAATAGTACATCATGATCGAGAAAGTGCAGCTAAAAATCTTTTTGATGATTATTTTGCTGAAAATCCAACGTACAATGAATCGATGATTCGTTGTCGGTTCCGCATGTCTCGAAGTTTATTTCTTCGAATTCATGATGATGTTATGAATCATGATCATTATTTCACACAAAAAAAGAGATGCACTTGGTAGACTTGGTTTGTCTACACTTCAAAAGGTTACAACAGCATTTCGAGTTCTAGCATATGCAGTTGCAGCCGATGCAACTGATGAATACATAAAAATTGGAGAGTCTACTGCAATTGAATGTGTAAAATGATTTTGTCATGCTATTGTGGAGATATTTTTAGAGAAATATTTAAGATCGCCGACTGCCGATGATATTGCTAGGCTACTTCTTATAGGTGAGCAACGTGGATTACCCGGAATGTTAGGTAGCCTTGATTGTATGCATTGGACGTGGAAAAAATGTCCTACAGCGTGGGCTGGATAATATGCAGGCCGTATTGGTTCTCCAACCATCATTCTTGAAGTTGTTACTGATTACGATCTTTGGATATGGCATGCATACTTTGGTATGCCAAATCTAATAATGATATCAATGTGTTGGAGAGGTCTCATCTTTTTTCAAATCTTGCTAGAGGTATTGCTCCTCCTGCACATTATGTTATCCAAGGAGAAGAATACAATACGGGGTATTATCTATCAGATGGTATATACCCCAAATGGTCGACTCTTGTGCAAACTATTCGTGATCCACATGGTCCAAAGAAACGCCATTTTGCAACCATGCAAGAAGCTTGCAGAAAAAGACGTGGAACGTGCATTTGGAGTTCTTCAGAGTCGATTTGCAATTGTAGCAAATTCTGCTCGCTTTTGGATGACAAATGACTTGCAAGACATAATCATTGCATGCATTATAATGCATAATATGATAATCGAGGATGAACGGGATCTCAATGCTCCGATTGTAGAAACGATAGATGTGACAACTCCAGAGGTAGAAATGATAAGTAAAGAAAACTCGACATTTCAAGATTTTCTTCATCGCCATAGAGAAATCAGAGATGCAGATGCTCATTACAAACTTCGAAATGCATTGATCGAACATCTTTGGGAAAATGGGTCTAATTTGTGATGAATTTTATAATATAAGTTTGGTATTTTTTAATAAGATTTATAGTTTATAAATATTTATTTATAATTGAAATCAATTGAACTTAAATACACAAATATTTGATAATAAAGAAAATTAAAAAAAATTAAAAATATTGTAAGAGAATATTCCAATTTAAGTTTGAAGGGTTGGAGATGGTGGCAAATTTTGTGGCAAAAACAATATTTGAGTCCAAATTTGAGTTTGTGGATTGGAGATGAGCTTAGGAATATTAATCGTGGTTATTGATAAACATAATTCTCAAAGAAAAAAAATGATTTTAACCTTTTCGTCATTCTCATATTCAGCTTGTTTCAATTTTGATAATAGATTAGATTCTTGAAAACTATTTTAAACGAAACTTTGCTTTCAACCATTCGTTCAATCTCAAGAGGGACAATATCCAAAATTTTATGCAACTTTGTCAAAGTTGTGTATAAATTTGAAATTTGTTATTATTAATTAAAAAAATCAAATTATTTTCCTAAAAAATAAACTGTTATTTAAATAATCAAACATATACTTACAATTTATGCCATAAATTCAAAAGTGTTTTAATTACCAATTAACTCGGGATTTCTCAATCCCAAAGACTGAAAATTTCATTACCAATTTCATCCACCACTGAAAGGCTACTCTTGTACCTAATTACATAATTCAGATTTTTGTAACGTCTGATAAAATACGTAAAATATAGTTATTTTAATTCATAATATTTCAAAATTTATGAAATATAATGATTTTATGTCATAATATTTCAAAGTTCAGGTTTAAATAAAATTTAGGTCAATAATTATTTTATGTCATAAAGTACAAACACCTATAATTGATAGACAACTGATTGTGTGCACTTAGATCAATAAAAATTTATCACCATCCTCATCTGATTTCTTAGAACATCAAGTATATGATAAATACAATTACATTCACCAATAATATTAATCGCCATAATTCTATAATAAACCTAAAAGCCAACTATCTGCAAAGGTATCCTAACTAAACTAATGATTTTGTGACCAAAAACTCTATTATATAATTTTTTTAATTATCAATATATTAACAAATTTATATAATTGATTATATATGACAATAAAATTACCTCATGTGAATTGTGATTGATAGCTCAAACAACACTTTTACAATTTAAAACATGTTTAATTTTGTGGAAATTTTATTGTCACCATCAGCTTGAAGTTCTATCCTAATATAAAAAAACAAAATAATTATGCAAACTTTTATAAAACAACAGTGTGATTTTGCATAATCCAAATATTAAGTAATATGTTTACATAATGAAACGATCGAAAAAAAAAAAGATTAATTAATCAATTTTACACTGTATATAAATCAAATCTTAACAATCTGATTCATCAATTATATAAAATATTATGCATGCTATCATAATCTGTTAAAGGATAAGTATGATCTAAAGCGTTGACCAAACATACTAAATAGGTCAAAATAATATTTTATTTTATTTTACCGATAACGTATTAATAAAATCTAAACAATTTGATTTATCATTGATATCATTAATTTTCCAATATGTTGATTGTGCATAATCGACAGGCTATAAAATATTTTAAATCGAAACATGATGAAATTAAATAACATACCTCGCAAGAAAATCCTTAAATTCATCATTTGGGTCCATCAATGTCATTTTCATAACATAGTAGGTGTTGAAAAGTTTAACCTCATCTTTAAAATGCAAAAAAAATTAATAACAATTATTTGAAGAATATGACATTTTTTTATAAAAATAAAATTACAAAAACTAGTATACGAAAAATACTATAAAAATAATATGACTGAAAATGTCATCATTATTCCTAATCACACCTCCCATACCAGCTATACCAAGATTACCAAGCCCCATCAGTATTAAGCTTAACCCAATCCTCATGTGGGGATTTCCAAACAACAGGACTTGATCAAAAAAAAAACTAGCAGAAAAAAAAAAATTAGCCTTATCAGCAGTCAAAAGATTACACATCGCATTCTTCTTAATCTGCTCAACAGAAACACGCTTTCCAAATCTGCTACAAAATCAGCAAAGGCAGCACAGTTCTAATATGATCAACATTTCTTCTCTTATTAAACCACACAGCTAACATAGAAACAATATCACAGTTCAGAGGGATGTTGATATGGATTTTGGATGAAAAATAATTCTACAGTTGAAGAGAAAAAGGCATTGGCAGAAAAAGTGATTTGTGTTTTCAGAATGATTAAAACACGAGCAACATATAGAAACAACCTCAATTAATCCCTTTTTGATCAAATTATCATCAGTGGAAACAAAACTGATGACTCATACTTTTCATAATCTGACTCATTGAATGCTTTACCAAGGGAATTAGCTTCAACGCCTAAAGCGTACTGTTGCCATTTTCAAAACTTTAAGTTGATGCGTTAGATTGTAGAATTATGAGACCTTATGAATGAAAAGAGTGAGTCGACGTCAATTCTGAATCAATTCTCTCATATATATATTGATTAATTTGTTAATAAGATATCAAAGAAATGTAATTTATATAACATAGATATACAAATTTGTTATTCTGATTTCAAAATTTTGTGGCATATATAATGCACATTTCAAAAATTTTAAGATCTTTTGTGATATTTATCACTATATATTATTTTTCTTTAAATATGTTTGTTGATACAATGTAGATTAGATTAAATAAAATTAGCATATCTATATATACACCTTAGAAATGTTAAATACAAAAAGATTTGAAATCAATCATGAATGTTAAATTACCTTTAATCAAGCTTTTCAATTTTGGATCATATTAATTCATTTTGTGTTTTACATGCTGGACATAAACCCGTTTTTCCTTGATTTTTTATAACTTACCAAATCTATATTAGAAAACATAAATGAAATTTTAAAGGTAAATTTTTTTCCTAATTTATTTGAATTTTATAATATATTTATTTTTTCCATATACATGACAGGGCCTCTTGGACAGGAAACCATTGCCAATCTATTTTTGACAATGTTTTTATTTATATATATATACACACACATATACATATGCAAATACATACATACATACAAATCAATTTGGTTGTTTAGTACGTTAAAATGAAACAAACAAAGTTAATATTAATTACATTGAAACTGAAGAATTATATATATAAAAGTGTGGGAGTGACACTTGTGTGCCCCTCCGGGCCCCCAACCCACTTCGACCCGCACACACACACACACACATATATATATATATATATATATATATATATATATATTTCACGCATATACTGTTGAGTTATTACAGATTTGTTCTATAGGTATTACAAACATGAACTAAAGGTATTTGATACCTGAAGAGTATATGTGTGATACTTTTAGATTTGGGAGGTGCGCGCGCGGCGGGTGTGGGCGCATGGGCGCACGACGTGAGCGCGCGGTGTGGGAACGCAACATGGGCGCGCGCGGTTTTGAGGTATCACACATTTGTTCTATAGGTATTACATATATGTGATACCTGAAGAGTATATGTGTGATACATTTAGACTTGTGAGGTGCGCGCGGGTGTGGGCGTATGGGCGCGTGGCGTGGGCGCGCCAACATGGGTGCATGAGCGAGCAGTTTTGAGGTATCACACATTTGTTCTATAGGTATTACAAACATGAATTAAAGGTATTTGATACTTGAAGAGTATATGTGTTATACCTTTAGAACAAATGTGTGATACCAACATGTGAGCGCGCGTGGACGCACGGCAAGGGCGCGTGGGAGCGGCCCACGCGCCGGGTCGGGTTGGGGGCATATGATTTTTTGTCAAAGTGTGGTTTGGTTCTCTCAAGTAATGACACTTGAAGCTCTACAATGTTGCCAAGTGTCTTCCCTAAAAAACATTTTATTTATGAAATATCAAAAAATTAATACCAATTAAATACATACCTCATTACTCTACATAAAATAAGTGTTTTGAAAAAACTAAATATGTAAGTTACAAATGCTTGGAAGAGATTGCTAATGTTGTATTGTTTTTTTCTATATGAAATATTTGGTTCCAAATTTTAATAATTGTTTTTGTCAAACATTTCAAACTGAAAAAAAAATAAATAAATAAACAACAATGCTCTTGCAAAAGTATGACATTAACAAAAAAATAGGTACTAAAAATACTTTAGGATATGTTTACATTGGGACGTAGATAGATTTGCAAGTTTGAAAGTGGATCGTATAGGAAATTGTAGAAAAAATAGATGATGTTCTATTATTTTACAAATGATGTTTACAAATGAAATAATTATATAAACCTAATAAAAAAAGAACTCAAAGGCAAAATCGGAATAGAACAGATGTCTTCGAGCTATAAAAATGGGATTTATTCTATATTTTTTAAATAAAGATATGAAAATATCTAATCCAATAGTTAAAACACCTATAAAGAACTAGCTATTAACAATTTTGTGCTAAAGATCAAATAAAAAAATAAAAAACTAAAAACAATGAAAAAGATTATTTTAAGGATATAGAAAAAAATAGCATACATATAAATCAACAAACACATATGAAATAACAATACTTATAAAATAAGTATTAAATAAAGCTCATGCATTGTACGTGTTTAAATCTAGTTGAGAATAAAAGAATGTATTTTGATTCATAATCCAATGTATAAAAACTGACAGTGTATTATAACTACACAATTTGATGTGTTAATTTATCAAACTCTTAATAGTATTTGTAGGTCGAGGAGTTAGAATTGATCAAACATGAAGCCAAATATGTCGTCACTTGTTGGGAATCCGAGAACGTTGTTTCTTAACAACAAAAATTCTTCTTATTTCTGGTCAAAGAAAGAGACAACATGCCATCACCATTTATTACGCTGACAAATATTTTCAGAAGCTACGATGTTCAAAACTTCAAATAAATCAAGTTCACTCGCTCTATATTTAACACATTTTTTGAATGTTTATGTAGGGCTAGTGGCTCTTTTGCTTTATTAAGGCCTGAATGAAGTTTTCAGTTATACAAAGAAAACATTTGAATAGATTATTTGATATCCATGAAATTATGAATTAATATAAATAAATATACTATATGCTAGAGCTAGAATCAACTGAAACTCCCAAATACTAAAAAAAGTTGAAACATGTTGTAAATAATTAGAGATTTTTAGTGGATGGAACTCATATAAAATGAATTTAACATATTATGAGAACTGAGGAAAATAAAGAAACTAAACAATAAATCTTGAATTATGACATAGTAAAAACAGAACACTTTTAACATTTTTCTCAACCATATCGTTCATCGAATCAACTAACTGTTGCTTAGTTTGAGAGAAGTTGGTAGTCATGATCACAGTGTTTCAGGAGAATGACTAACAATCGCATTATCGAAACAGCTCTATATCTTTTCTACATGATAAAAAAATCATGGATATTCATATAATCAATATCCAAGAATTTCCTTTTGTAATGCCTAACATAAAACGATGTACAATTGGATTAATTAAATAATTTAACTCCTAATTATTTGATTTTATTATGTGCGTTTCAAAAAAAACAAAATAATACATAAGTAATTTATCGGGCTATAATTCATAATCGATCGGTGATATGTGACGAAACCCTAGATTTAACGGTTAATGGGTGGCCCAATAGAGGGCTCGTGATCCAAATTCGGAATGTATAAAAGTAAAAATTTGGAAAAAAATGAGTAAAGTTGTATCACATTGGAAAAAGGTGTTTTCTCTCTCTTCTCTCCCTCTTTCTCTCTCTCTTCCTTTCTCTCTCTCCCTCTACCTTTCTAGTCGATTTTTACACCGACGTGTAGCCCTCATCGAGCCCGTTCCAGATCCAGACCTGGATCGCCAAACCTCCGCCGCCTCCACCGGGAATCGGTCGGCGAAGGTGCGGCCCCTTTTTTCTATCTCCTCTTCTCTCCCTTTCTCTCTCTCTTCTTCCTTTCTCCTTCTCTCTCACCCTTTTTTCATCGAGATTTGCTCCGCCTGTAACACCCTATACCCCTATGACGTATATATAACAATAAAATATTCATCTTGTAGATAGACAATTCTGACATTTCATTGATCCATATAAGTATAAAAATATTATTATATGACTGATATCATATAAGATTAAAACACACAACCAATATCTCAGCATAGGTCATATTAAATACAAATTATAATACATGCATTCCAAAATGCAAAATGAGGAGGAGGAGAAGGTTGCATGAGGTATCAGCCGGCCGACCTGTATAGCGTGGCGTCTATATATACAACACACGTCAAAAGAGTTATTGAACCTAAACAAAAAAAATATGCGATTTTTATGAGTCGCAACTCAGTGAATATAGACCGTTAATTTAATAATAAGCCGATAACAATCATTGACATTAATCAACAATATAATCAAACATATGCAAATGCCACTATATCCGGTTTAGTATTGACATCCGAGTTCGACACCTCCGTGTCATATGTAAACGGACAAAAACTTTGACCATCACGATTATAGTCTTCATGTACAATACTTTTTTGTTTCGAATAAGAGGATCCAACGTTAAATATCTCTGATGAAAAACCTCCAGGGCTACTATTATAAGTTCCAATTGACACTACAGGATCGGATACTCCAACATCCATCCTTTTAAGGGAAATAAAAACAACAAAAACCTCATCGATCATGGATAATAATCATTCCAAATTTGAAATTTTTTTATTTTTATCCTCTTCACTCTTCCCTTCATCTCAACTAGTGAGTGGATCACATATCCCTAATAATTCACGTCGGCACGTACAACTCCATGAATTGAGTCGAGTAAATCATAATATGTGATTCGTTGAAGGTGAATCACCTCTTGAGAACCGTTTGTGTACTCTAAACCTTCCCAATAACCCCCAAACAAAGCCTTAACAGGTATAAAACTCATCTTTTTGTATACTGTCCGGTAAAGAAAAAAAAAATTATTTGTTAGTTCATAGTAAACAAGTATATAAATAATGAAATACAAAAGCCTTTTTCTTAATTAATTATTTTCAACTATTAAAATAATAAATCAATACTATTTTGAAGTATTAAAATAATAACAATTTCAATAATTAACTACTAAAAAATTAAATCAAATTTCAATAAAACATACAATATTATAAAATGATTACAAATCATACCGTAACATATTATTAAATAAAATAAATAAATTGACACTAGAACATTTTGTAATTATTTCATATAATTTTTGAAATAATTAATGAATTACGACCACATAAATCACTACAAAAACCGTTAAACGAACATTTTTCAGGTTAAACGAAGATTTTACAAAATTTTCGTGTAACGTTGTACTGAAAAATAATTTTCGTGTAACCCTAAAATTAGAATTATTCATATATTTATTTTCCAAAAAATTTCTTTACGAACATTTTTTAGGATTAAACGAAAATTTTACAAAATGTTCGTTTAACGTTATTTTGCAGCATAAACTTTGTGTAGCCCTGAAAATTGGAATTATTTGTCTATTTTTTTTCCACCAAATTTCTTTTCAAATCCTCTAAGTACTAAATTCTTCAAGACGATAAATTTGAGGTCTATGAATGCATGAACATTTTTTTTAAAGAAAAATAGACATAATGGAGAGAAATTAAAACTCAGCTATTAAAATTTAATAATTAATCACTAGTAAATAAAATCTTACCCGAAAATTCTTCAAGGCCATGGCATATAATCTTCCTATGTATCTTAGACAAACTTTTTTACAACTCCACTCAATTTTTTTTTAATTTTCACCCCAAAATCTCTGTGTGACTAAGGCTTGAAGATAAAAAATGCAAATGAAATCCATAGTGCTTAAATAGACGAAAAACATACTTCAATCCCATCACACTACACAAAATATAAAGTACAAATCAGTCTTATGTACCTATAATTACCTATAATGCACTTTTTATATATGACTCGATCAAAGAAGTGGTAAAAATGGATCACAACTTATATTTTATGGTATAAAAGAATTTAAATTTATAATACATGACAAACAAGATAATAGATTATATATTTGGTGGTAAATTTGATATTTGCTTGTCTCTAAGGACTTAAACCGATAAAATACAAAATTTAAATTATTAATCCTCTAAAAAAAACCCTAATCATCTGATGCGAGTGGGCTGGCGCTGGCTGACCCAAAAAGCGTGCGTTATATTTCAACGCTCTTAGCTGCTGTCTCTTTTGATTTCTCTGATTCATTGAAAGGAAAGCCTTATTAGTGCAATTGTTCTCAATTGGCGTGGACGAAGAAGTCAATCGATCCGTCACCGGAATATTCCTCTCTCACTCACAATGCACAACGCCGATTACACCTACTACCATCAACAACACTATCCACAAACCCACAACCCCAATTCTAACCCCAACCCGAGTTCGATCGATCCCCCTTACCCCGCGCCGCCGTCCTACGCCCCCGCCGCGCCGTCGTACGCCTCCGCTCCGCCTTTCTCCCCCACCAATTACACTCTTCCGCCGCCGTCATCCACCGATTACTCTTCAACGTACCAACACAGTTCCTCTGCCTACCCATCATTGCCGCAAACTCAAGATCCTATTCCTATCCCCTCTGCGACGTCGTACTCGCAACCTCAGTCGTCGTATTCGTTCCCCCAATTTGAAGCCCATGGGCCCTACCAACCCCCATCCCATGCTCAATTGCCGCCCAATCACTCGTCTTACGATCAGCCGGCGACTAATTATGCATCGAACCCTAATCCTAATCCCGTTTCCCCCAATACTCGTTACCCGTCGATTCACCCATCCGCTCAATACTCTCAACCAAATACCAATCTTTATGATACCCCGTACGATAATCACGATGTGAATTTGAGTTGGAGCAGGTCAGATGTTGGGCCTGAAGCGTATGGCAGTCGAGCAGAGAGTGGCTACAGTATGTACGGGAATGATAGTCTCTATGGGAATAACGAAGGGGTTTATGCTTACAAAGGTAGTGTTGAGCCGTATGGAGCTCGGGGAACTGCTCCGAATTCTTCAACTTGGTCTGGGTTTGATGATTTTGGCAGGCCAATTGGGTTATCTTCTTCTTCTTCTTCATTATCATCATCATCAGCGAAAGAGCGACCTGCTAATTCTGGGTTGAAGGTTGTGAGGGCAGTTCCGAAGGCAGATGCACAGCAGGATTCTAAGAGTGGGGTTCAGAAGTATAGGGTGAAGCTGTTGGCAGAAAGTGGTGGACAGAGCACCATGGATGTTCTTTGCCAGGTTTGTTCAGAAAAACTACTTCAAAATGATTTATTTTATTTTGAATATTGATTGAGAGGGGTTCGGGGGATCTTTCAGTATCTGCACGTGAATTACCTTTTTTTTTTTTTTTAAATGTACAACTTTTTGTGCATTGAATATAACTGGTTTGGAGCTCAGGCTTGGGTGGTTGTGGTAGCTCTATGTTATTTGATTGTGTTACTGATTATCTTCTCCCACTAAGAGCTAAATTTTGCCAAGCTTATAGTTCATGATTAAGTTTCATCTTCTCCCTTAATGTGGTGGTGTTATTTGTTTGGCAATGTTTTGCACTTCAATCCTTTCCTCTGCCCCTTGGTTTCTTTGTTCAATTGTGGTTGTCTGGAATAACATATCTTATGTCAGTAGAGAAGTTACACAACTTTCTGTCTCCACCTTGAGGAAAATAGGTACCAAGTATTGCATTAAGTTTGGGTATTGTTAAGATCTAGAAAGTGATATTAGGCATAAAGCAACACACGCAACATATTGTTTTGTACCCTGTGCATCTGGACTGAGGGACTCTTCTTATTGTATGGCTTTTCACTACTTTGTATGTGTTCAGAAGTTGACAAGATATTGGTTGATGATAAATGTGGTGGCATGTTATGTTGGGGATGAAAGTGTGTTCATTTTGTGAAGGATTTAAGAAATACATGTCAGACAGCAAGGAACAAGCATCTCAGAAGTTTATGAAATTGAATAAGAATATGAAAAGTACCCAAAAAACGAAGAACTATTCAAATAAGAAAAAATGGGTTCCTTGTGGTACACTATAAACACGCTATTATGACCTTTTCTCTATTAATAAGGTTAAGCAACCTTTACTCTTAGGTTTCCTATCATAAGTTTCAATTTGAAAAATTACTCTAGCACTCCCACTTAGAGTTGTGTTGGATGTAAAGTAACAAGAAGCTGCAACGTGACTTTTTTGCCCCGCCAAAAGTTGTTAAAATAAAAATTCAGAAAATTATTGTATCAATTATGTATGAATCAGCCGGATTCGTGTATTGCAAATGGCATTCCATCTATGATTGTAATAGTTTGAATATAACCATGTCTATATCGATGATGTCATTTAAATTCATGTAGCTTGTATTGATGACATGGGAACATGTGATGAAACACTGTTTGGAATAGAGGATTTCATGTGATGAAGGTACCCCAAGTTTCCAGTTTTAAAATTACTATTTTTTCTCTCTTCTCTCCTCTCTGCTTTCTCTCCTTACACATGCACAAGGAATAAGGATCATCAACTGTCATTGGTTGTTATACGACATGAATTTTGGTAATACGAGCATTTTTGGGGGGTTTGGTGGAGGGGATGCAATTATCCCTTTAATAATTACTTTATAGTGTATATTGTTAAATCTGAGGTAATTGCTGAACTTGCTAATCAACATGCTAACATATTCTATCATCTATATATATTTAATCATTTATGTTTGGAAATATGCTAAGAGTATCGAAATAGCTTCCTTCATATTGAATCAACTCTTAGTATTCATTTATATAATACTTTTGAATCAATTTTGCACTATGTTTGCTTCACTTATGTGGTGAATGTTCTTTTACATTTATAATTTATAGGAAAATGTTTATCCATCTGTCATTTTATATTAGTAAAGTCGTATATTTATTAAAGACTATGTTTACTCTAGCTATTAGTTTTGATGATATTTACATCTATTATCCATGTCATATTAGAATGATCTTGTTAGTCATATTCTAGGTGAATGTTTACTGCAGTAGATTATTGATTCTTGAGGACATTGAAGTCTGCAGTTTTGAGACATTTCATTAATTATGTGCATTGGTAGAATAGAAATTTTATCAGCTTTACTTATGTTTATCATCAAGTACAATATTTAACTTCTGATATACTTTGTTTCAGATTGGCTTGGATGGGATTCGTATGCTGGACCCAAACACCAACCGCATACTGAGAATTTATCTTCTTGACACAATAACCAGTTGTGAAGTATGATTGTGCTTCCTAATCCTTTTTCTTACAACTAGTGTTGGGTTTGGGAGGAAGGATTGTTATTTATGTGTTATGACACATGCTGGCATTGACTCTTATTACTATCATAAGACCAAGAAGCTCAATTTTGTTGTATGGTGAAATTGATTCTGCCATTGACATTTAGTTAGACTTTTTCCTGATGTAGTTTATGTGAATCTAAGTTTCAATGTTACCAAAATGTCGTCTTTGCTATATGGATGATATATGAACAAACTAGATAGACCATGCCTACAGATTGGGTGAATGAAGAAGTTTGTTGGACTAGATGATAATACTACATAGTTATTCAATGCTCATTGCTAAGATGAATTGCTGCATTTGCTAAGAGTTTATAGGATAGAATATTCTTTTACTCATCTAGTTATTTTGATCTCCGCTTCTGTACATATTGTTTTCTCTTTATTGAGATTTTGCTCACCGTGGGATATTTTATTACCTTTTATTAGGCTATTGATTCTTCGATATTTGCTTTCTGGTCAAAAAGCTCTGTGGACATTGAACCAAGGCATATTAGATTGAAGTCTAATAGCTATACCACCAACACCATTTTGGATACAGTTACTGCTGCAATTGTACAGGTTTGAAGTTGTTTATCTTGTCCTAATGATATTGTTTATCATCAATTGAGATTTTGTTATTCTGTGGCACTGGTGGCTATTGGTGACTTTCGCTTTTCTTGTGCAACTCTGTAAGATTTTATGCGCACATGTACAGATGTGTGACAGCAATAAAATAAATTAAAATGGAAGTTGTGTTAGTAAAATATTTTGAAACTGCAGTATAAGGAGATGAGTGGAAGAACCCGTCCATCTGAATATCCGAAGATTGCTGAACAACATACAGAGAAGAAGAAAGGTTTTACTGATTTTTTGAATTTGATGAAGCCTGTCAATGAGGAAAAAGATCACTGGGTAAAACTTTCTCCTTTTTTTCTTTCGTCAATCGTAGTAGGTGGTGTTAAAGTTCTATTTCAATACTGCAACTGCAATTGTGAGTCCACTCCTTAATCCTTGTGCTGTCTGTATTGTCTTTGGGGTTTTTAAGAACTTTGAATGGAAAAAAAAATTAAATAAAACAAAAGAAAAGGGAGAAGGTCCTTTTAGTTATTTGATGCTTTTTAAAGAACCTTGAGCTCTTAGACTTGAAACTCCAGTTTCGTATGTAATATATGTTCAAACTTGAACAGGTCCCTGATGAAGCAGCAACCAAATGTACAGCTTGTGGAACAGACTTTGGTGCTTTTGTGCGCAGGGTATGTCATATTAATTTACTTTTTTCTCCTGGTCATCTGCTTGCTTCTTAGCTTGAATGTATAACTAATGTCTGTCCTTCCCTTCGCTTGTACGATATGGGTATTATGTAGATCTGTGCACATGAGCAATTGACATATATATATTGATAAACTTGCCTATATTGTCAGCATCATTGCAGGAACTGTGGAGATATATTTTGTGACAAGTGCACTCAGGGTAGAACTGCTCTTAACTCTGATGAGAATGCTCCTGTCGTAAGGGTTTGTGATCGATGTTTGGTATGTATAAACTGTAATTTTTACCCTTTTGGTCTTCCTGTAAACTTTAGAATATATCATACGAACTGAAAAATATACATGATTATTAAACATATAAGTTTCATAATGATAATTGTATCGAACTAAATATATCTCATTTAATATTTATGACTACTTAAAAGTATTTTTTATAAATAAGAATTTTGTAATTGTATTTTTTAATAAAAATAATATAGTTCAATTATGAAGTAGTGAGCTATACAATATTTTTTGCATCTTGTTCAGATAATATAACATGTCATATTTTTTAGTAGCATAATATAATAATGTAAAGTGTTACAATTGAGTTTTGTTGACTTTTTTCATTTCTGAACTTTTTTCCATAGAATATATTTCGTATAAAAAACTGTCAAATAAAATGAAAAATCCTATTTTCTGAAAAAATATTACATTTATGGAAAACTAAAAAATAAGAACAATTGGTAGCTTCTTTTTTTTTTTCCCCAAATAAGTAGTGCCACCACCACCCCCCCCCCCCTCCCAAAAAAAAACATTTTAGAGACACAGAATAGCTTCTTTTTTTTTGGTTTCTTTTTTCTTTTAGTACAAATTCCTATTTATGGAAGCTAATTTTGGGCATGAAAATTGCGTATGTCCTTTTGGCAGTGGTTTGGTTTTTATATATATAGATAATATGAATATGTTTAATGCTTGTAATTGTTGGGCTTTTGATAGATGTCCTCTAGAAAAATGTGTGAACTAATTTATACTTCTTCAATTTGTCTGTAGGCTGAAGTTTCTCGTAGATTGAACAATGCTAAGGAAGGTGCCAGCAGGACCATTGTACAAAGTCATGAGGATCTTGCCAAGAAACTTCAGGTGATATAGAAACACTCTTTTTGGTATAGAAACACACTTTGTAGATTGAATCTATAATAGAATGAGACTTTACTCTTGCAGAGGTAAAAAACCTACAGCTACTTGAATGAGTTTTTAACTTTAACTGTGCTTATACAGAGCACTTATCAAGATGCTGGTTATGTATTGTCATCCTTTTGGTTTTTTATTTTTCAGGTTTGTTGTGATTAAATTATATGGAGCATATGCAATAGTCTTACTTTTTTAGTGGTCAAGAATAGTATTTTAGTTTTGATACTGCTATAGGTAGTTTTATGGTTATCTGTTCAAGTTTTATACTTTTGATTTTTGTAGCCTTGCCAGAATTTATCCTTTTGTTTTACTCCTAGGGCTCTAAGAATTACGTGTTCTGATTTTCTTGATTTGAATGAACATTGTTGAAAATTTAAGTTGAATGTGCATTTGTTTGTTTGTGTGTCCACTTGCAGCTTATTCCCACTTTTTTAATGTCATTACATCCTATTCTTATGAAATGGATTATTTATTTTACAGGAGGAGATGGAGAGAAGTTGCAAGGTGTCCTCAGGTAAAACCTCAAGTTCAATTATATAATACTGGTATTGTGATATCGGTGTTGCTTATTCTCATGTGGCATCGGAAATGCTTTTTGCTCATCCTTTCCCCTTGGAAGAAAGGAAATAGAAAATGCTTGAGAAATTTCTTGGAAATTTTGGGTCTCAATGTTTTCGATGAGGGGGCTTACCTATTATTTGTTCTTTCTGGCTTACTGGTTGGATCATAGACATTTAATTGGAATTGCATCACCGATTATCATACTAGTGTATCTTTTTTTCAGGCTCCAGATCAGAAAGTTCCGGAAGACGGATGAAAGAGGTTGCCTGCCCAACTTGTACAGTCCATTTGCAGGTTTATATCATCCATCCGTTACTTGTGTTGAATATTATACAATAGGTTGCTGTGTGATTTTCAATAATTTTGATTGTGGTGGTGTTGATAATTTGGTGTAGGTTCAAGTTCCAAGTTCAGGTTCAGAGACAATAGAGTGTGGGGTTTGCCAACACCCTTTTCTTGTCACTAGGCATTGATGCCGCACGAGATTGAAGTTAAATCCTCTTTGATGATTCTTGGTCTGTTTCTCCAGTATTTGAAGTGGTTTGAGCTTGTTTCTAAAAACTTGGGGTTCAATTAATTATTGTTTTCCCTTTGGTATATTGTTATTATAACCTCTGCTTCTGTATATGTGCACTCTTGTGTGTTGCCCTTGTGCTGTTCATAATAAATAACATGCCCATTGACCTCTAACTGTAAATAAGTTTGCTTGATGATTCATCATTCTTCCGTGATTTCTGCATGATATACTTCCTAGCTTTATTATTAAAAAAGTGAAATTTCTTATAGATAATATACATATTACAGTGGGAGATGAGAGTAATTGATTTTGAAGTTCCTTTGAGTTATTAACTGGAATCTTGCGTAATTTGCCCTTCAAGGTTTATTTGGCATTTTATTGATTGCATCTAATTATGTAGTGACCAAAATTGAACTAATTTAAGAATTGAAAATCAAAGGTAAAAGCAAAATACCCAGATTTAAAGCTCCTTGGAACTAATTTAAACAATTTCTTATAATGAGTGAGTCTCTTGTGAAATTGTTTGATGATTCTTTTTATATGAGATTGTTAACTCACAACCTAGACCCTAAAATACTCAAGTTTGTATGTGGCCCTAAAATACTCAAGTTTGTACGTGGGATTTCGTTTCACGATAACTATTCGTGAGATTGTTTTATCAAAATTTTTGTGTTTTGTAATATAATATTAATAATTCTAATAAAGATTTTTAAAAACTTTATATAATTTTGGTTTTAATTAAATTTTTGAATAACAAAAAAATTTAAAAAAGACAGTCTTACAGATAGATGACTTGAGATGAAGTTCCATTATCCATAAATATGTGAATATGAATTAAAACTGTAGCATCCCGGACCAAAAACGAATCATAATTGGTTAATTAAATATTTAAACTTGTAATTTAATAATTATGTGTGTATGTTTTGATTGTTTAATTAATTACGTGCGTTTCAGATACGTGTTTAATGCACGATATGGATCGATAATTTTTATAGACGTGGAATATAGAATATTTTTACACCATTAGATGCGTAACGGAAAAACGAGAAGATAGACACTAATTAGAGGTCAATCGAAGACCCGTAGCTCAAACGGCGACGAAAAGTGCAAAACCCGAAGTTTCGAAAAATCGAAAGATATTTACGTGAATAGTAATGGAGACTTTTCAACCGATGAACAGTGTTTCGAATATTTTTGATGAATAGTGACTTCAAGGAATTCTATAAATAGAGGGCTCGGTCAGTTCATTTTTCATCGTTTTTCTGAACGAGCGGAATGCGACGAAAACAAGTAAGTCTCTCTCCTCTCTCATTTCGGTTTTCTACCTCCGGCGCGCCGCCGCTGGTGGCCGGAAAATCTGAGAGTTGTCGGTTTCGGACGATTTTCGCACACGACGTAGGTCTCGTCGAGACGAGTCTAGGACATCTTACGGAATTCAATTCCGATTTCTCGTTTGCCGAAAAATGGTGAAAAACAGTAGCCCAAACCCTAACCCTAACCCTTGCACCACCCTTTCTCTCTCTTCGTTTTTCTTTCTCTCTCTACCTTCTTTGGCCGGAGCAGTGGCCGGCAAAGCCACCTGGGTGTGAGGGGGAGCTTCTGGGGTGGTGGCGCCGCCGTGGGTGGCGGCGCCTGGCCGGAACAGTGAGTATATATATATGTATCGTGCATGTGTGTGTGAGCTTGAGGGTGTGTTAGTGTGTGTGTGTGAAGCTGCTGTTGTGGGCAGCGCCGGGTGGTGCCGCCATGTGGGAAGTGATGGCCGGCGCTGGTGATGCGCCGGCGAGGTGCTCCGATGGGTGGCCGGCAACTGGAAGTCGCTGGCCAAGCAAAGACGATGGGTGTGTGTGTGTGTTTATCATGCGTGTGTCTGTGTTGCTTTGGTTGGGTGTGTTGGTGGCCGGGTTTGGGGGGTTGCCGGCGACTGGTAGTCGCCGGCCGGTGATCTGGGGATGAGGGAGTGGTTGCCGGCGACTGGAAGTCGCCGGCCGGAGCTGGGACAGGAAGGGTGTATGTTTGCGTACTTACGTATCGAAGGTTTTTGTGGCGAAGTTTCAGGTACTATTCACCACCGGATTCCGGCAAGGGATGGCCGTAGGTGGTAGCTGGTGTTGCTAGCTTTCCGGCGGACGTGGTGGTGGCGGCACAGGGAGGCGCTGCTGGGGCTGGTGGCGCCGGGAAGTGGCCTGGTCGAGCAGGGTCGACGCCGGAAGGCCTGGGCACGCTGGGCGCGCACGCTGCCGAGACGTGCCGCCGAGACTGCCGAGAAAACTCGGTAGCTGCCGAGTTGCCGATACTTGCTGCCGAGAAAACTCGGCAGCCCTGAGCTGCCGAGACGCCGCGCGCCCCGTCGGGTGCCGACGTGCACGCGACTCCGTATTTTCGATCCGAATCCCGTTTTTTTCCACCGTACGTCAACATTGAGTCGTCGCCGACGAGATGTCGTTGACTGAGGGTCGTGGGCCCGGTCAAAGTCAACCATTTGACCAAAATTACCAAAATACCCCTCAACCTTAAAATGCTCCGTTTGAGCTCGTTTTAACTCTGATCAAGCTCATTCTTTTTTCCGTCGTGACCCAAATTTCATTTCCTATCTTCTCAGCCACTTGGACAGATCTGACCCTCTCGTTTCTTGGACTCCAATCTTTAGATCTCTCGATCCGCAGCGTAGTTAACGATCGTACTTTCGCTGGAAACGTTTATAGCTTTAATTATACATATTAAGGATCTAAGCTATATCGTAAACTTGTGTAGGCTACTTGTTGGATTGAGCTTTGAATTATCCGACCTTTGGTACTCGCTACTCGAGCTCTGAGCTATTGGATCTTTGGTCTTTGCTACTCACGTGGTAACCACCGAATAAGGTGTGGGTAATTTCTAACTCTTTATATGTCTACATCTTTCCCTATTTATGAAGCATGATTGAGGAATACTAAGTGCTGTGAATATATAATTGTTGTGCCATGCTTCATATTATGATCTGGTTGCGGCCCACTCTATACATACATTCGCCCCTTGCCCCTTCTACTACTCTGTTGAGGTTTGGTGGTCCTCTTGAAATGCACCAGCGGTATTGAGACCGTTTTATAGGGTAAGACGGGAAACCCCCGCACCTATCCGTCCCTTACCATTTCTAATATCTGCTATGCATTTTACGTGATGTGACAACGTGTTTTCTTCTGTCGTTTTTATCTTTCTATTATAAGCATTCATCGTATGTTATAAGATGCGGATTTTATCTCCACGAGTGTATTCCACGCACTCACTCCTTATTCTGTACTCACACTACAGGTGATGGTGAACATGATAAACCCTAGAAGGAGAGAGGAAATGCTATTTTTTTTGGATATGTAATTTTATGATGATGTTCTCAAACATTTTTCAAACAATGTCTTAAGTAATTTCACGTTTTGTGTTAACGGATGTAAATATTTGGGATGTGAGATCCTGATGATAATTTCCACTGTGAATGTTGAAAATATCGGCTGAGACCGATTTGTGATATGTGAATGTTTCACATCGTCCCTTACCTCATTCTTCTGTCGTCTCCTACTACTTCTTTCTGTTTATGATATGCGTCCCTTGCTATTTCTTTCTTCACGCCCGTGTGATAACTCTGATATTTTATGAAAAGAAAACGGGGCGTGACAAAAACTACTACCCTCAAACTTGTGAATTGTATAGACATAATAATTTTTCTTGAATTATTAGAGTTTTATTATAAAAACCCTTAATTGTTTTGCCGAAATATTATCCATGCCATTGATAGTTATGTAACTATGCATGGAAGGAGTTTTAGTGGATTTGAGGAAATTCTGTCATTGAAATCTTGGATTTTATAGTAAAAATGAATATTAAAAATGTATGTTTGTTGGGAATATAATACGGTAGAATTATGTTGTAGATGTCAAATTAATGTTGGAAAAAATAAGTTGATGTAATGTTTTATTATAACAAATGGGTTGATGTAATGTTTTATTGTGAAATAGGTATTTGATAATGATTAGATGATTGTACTATAGGTAATACTGAATTTGCACGGTTTTTGTAATCCTAATTTAAATGAATAACTCTCATGTGTATTTGCATACTTTTATGTTATATTAGTCATGCATTTATGTACAAATATCATAACCTTTATATAATATTTTAACTTAAAAATAAAACAATTTAAACACAATTTGTACATATATACATTTATGTGATATTATTCATACATTTACATAATATTACTTATACATTTCTATCAACATAGTCATACTTTTTTGTAATATATAAATGTATAACTAACATATCTACAAGGTATGACTAATATAACTAAAATGTATGAAATGTATTATTGTGTGTTTAAAATAATGTTAAAGTATAGCTAACATTACATAAATGTTCGACTAATATAAGATAAAGATATGTCTAACACTACTAAAATGTATGTCTAACATAACATAACACCTAGGAGCTAGTTTGTGTGAGTTTGTGTGCGGACACCTAGACATGTGGCAACACATCAAATTAAAGTGCGTTGGAGTGTATGGTGGGTTGGATCGACCAGAGTGTATGGATCCATGCACTCAGTGTATAATAATCTTAATGAATTTAAATATAAAAATAAACACATATTAGGATTTTAAAGTCCAAAATCTATTAGGAAAAATCTCTTCCAAACATCCCCTTATGGTCTTGTAGTACTATAATATTTAGGGAAAAACTCAATTTTCGTCCTGTAACTTTGGTCTTGTTCAATTTTGGTCCGGTATTTTTTCACTTTCCAATTTTAGTCCTCTAACTCCTTAATTTGTCCAATTTAGGTCTGATTTTAGGCACGTCAGCAAATCTGGTGGCCGCGTAAGAAAATTTGCCTACGTGGCCACTAGATTTACTGACGTGGCCACCGGATTTGCTGATGTGGCCACCAGATTTGCCTACGTGACCACCGAATTTGCTGATGCACCTAAAATCAGATTTAAATTGGATAAAATTAGGAGTTAGAGGACTAAAATTGGAAAGTGAAAAGGTATCGGACCAAAATTGAACAAGGCCAAAATTACAGGACGAAAATTGAGTTTTTCCCTAATATTTAATTGAGATGTGATGAAATTCTATAATTTGACGAGTAAGATTCTCTGTTAGATTTTGGTATTTAATCATATATGTTTTTAGGGAAAAAGGTTTTTTCAGCCCTCTAAATTTTTATCATTTATATTTCATCTTTTGATTTTTAGTCATCTATATTTAAGAAATCTCATTTTTAGTCCTCTAACATGCTATAGCAGGTAACCTTTTTTTAAATTAAGAGAACACTAATGTTTTTTAATCACAAATTTGTATTCTTCATCTAACATGCCCAAATTAATATTAATAAATAAAAATATGTATTTTTCATCCTTTATAGGGTTAGAAATTTGTTATTAATTATTAATATTAATAATTTGGGCATCCCGAACTTAGAAATATTAATAAAAAAAAGTTTATTATTTAATATTAATATTAATTTAATGTTCTCTCCATTAAAAATTATTTTTTTGGTATGAAAGATGAATTTTAATTAAAAAAAAACTACTTGCTATAGTTGGTAAGGGGACTAAAAAATTATAATTCTTAAACATAATAAACTAAAAATTATAAGTTGAAAGATAAAGTATGAAAAATCCAATAAGGCAAATTTGAGGAAAAAAAAACCCCTTTTTCAATTTTATTTTTATTTTTAATACATGTTATGTACTTATGTGTTATTAGTGAGTGATTTATTATGGATATATTATACACCTTTAGTGATGTGTTTTTGTGATGGATTATGGATTATACACAATGTTCAAGTAATTACTACATCTCAAAAAATACTAATTAAATAGACCCAAAATTCTATTATAGATGGATGATACGTACGTACTTAAGATTTTCAGGTTTATTTAATATTTTGTGGCTACTTGTAGCTAGCCCTTCTCTTAGAACACTGACCATTAATTGCTAAAATTAGTACATATAAAAGAAAAATCCAAACTCGTCAATGGTAACTCATAGGGGTTTAAGATTTTTTTTGTAGTCGATAGGTATCACCAATATAGTAAGTATTATATTTAGATTATTTAGTAATTAAAATTTATAGTATATTTAGGGATGTATTGATTCGATCTATATATTATTATATCAATTCTAATAAACTATTCAATCAATCAAGAATTAAAAAGCCTTTTAATTTAAGGTTTGGTCTCTTGTACACTTGGTGTATGATGTATTCGGATTGGGTTCGCACCGACATGGGTTATGTAATATATAAACGTATAACTAATATAACTAAAATGTATGACCAACATAACTAAAAGGTATCAAAGGTTAATATGTTTGTTTAAAAAAATGTTAAGATACAACTAACATTACTAAATGTATGACTAATATAATTAAAATGTATAATCAACACTACTAAAATGCATGATTAACATAATATAAAGGTATGACAACTGTGAATATATTTGGTTGAGTTTGTGCGCGGATCCAGTGGCGCGTGAAGACACGTATCGGCACATGAGGGTTAGGTCGATTCGAGTGCTTGGATCTTAGATCTATACACCAGGTGCACAAGAGTTTTGATGTTAATTTAAATCTTATGAAAACCAAGCTATTTGGTTGAGAAATCAAGCAAATCCTCGTGTTGAGTTTGTTGTGGTGGCTGGGCTTTAAATTATTAAGGTGACTGATAAGTGTTGTTTTACACGTATTTTTGCATATGTTTAGGTATTCATTTGAATATGTTTAGATACGTTTTTATGGTGATTTCTGATATTATATTGTATAAGTTGCATTTGACGGGTTGGTTTGTGCCTAGTTTCAAGATTTTGATGAGAAAAAGTGCAAGTTTCAAGTGTAATTGATGACCAATGAAGGAATCATAGAAAAACGAGGAAAAATAGAAGTTGAAATATGAGATTGCATGGAAGAATTGGTGGCGCACGGTCTGGTTGTGCCATGCAGCATGACCGTGCGCCATTGTATACAAAGTGCTTGATGGTGGGGCACGACCGTGCCCCATAGCACGATCAACTCCGTGAAAAGGCAGTGACCTCTTGGCAGGGCACGATCGACCATGCCGTACAGCACGACCGTGCCCGAGTGAACAGGAATTCGTAGAGTTTCGGTTTTCTTGGAGTATTTTCACCTCTTACTTCACTTGGAAGATTCCCAACACAATATAAATACTCAACATGAAGAGAGAAGAAATGAGGGAGAGAAATTGGGAGAGAGATTCATAGAGAAAAACACAATAGTATGAGAAGCACCGAGAGGATTGGAAGAAGAATTCAAGAGATCGAGGAATCGCGAGATCATCGTCTAATAGAGTTTTTAATCTTTTCTTCTTTTGTTAGTTATTAGTGATATGATATTTCCAATCTTGTCTATGAATTTGTTTATCATCATGTCTAGCTAATTTTCTAGGGTTTTTAGGGCTTGTTAGTAATTTGATTCGAATCTAGATGGATCTTTAATTTCAATTGAAAGATCATGATCGTTTATCCTATTTGTGTGTTTATGAGTTGATTTCTTGTTTGGTTATTCGTCCGGTAATTGAGCATGTTTTAGTAATTAGATCAAAATTCAGGAGATGAGATTTAATTATGGAAGAATAAACACATGATACCTAAAAAGACTTAAATCGGGAGATTAATGAATTTATGTGATGAGAAATTAATCTCAGGTACTTTTGGGAATTGTTATGTTTTAATCAGATTGAATAGGGATACCTCTGGTAGCATAATAATCAACCGGTTAACTGACTCGGGAGAGCTGTTAATTCGACATATGTGATTGCTCATATAGGATGATTGATTAATGAACTTGAATTGGTTAAAGTGCAGTTTTGATGAGAATTAGATGAAAGCATGTCCTAAAACCTATCTTAGATATCTGTTATTCTTAAGTGAATTTATCTGCATAGTTACTTTTCTAATGAATTAATATGCAATCGGTGTGATTTGATTTTCCTAAATAAAGTTGAAAATTGAATTTGAGTAATTATTTAGTGCCTAGATAACTAGTCTCTGTGGGATCAACCTTACTCACCACTTCTATACCCTACACCATACACTTGCGGGAGTAGCTAAAAGAAAATAGTAAACAAGTTTTTTGGCGCCGTTGTCGGGGATTGGAGTTTAGGAAAATTAATATTCGAATTCTGTTTTTAATTTTAGTCTTGGATTTATTTTTAATTTTTATTTTTCTGATTTTTAGAGAATCTCTGATACTTGTCTTTTAGGTGTTTTCAGATTGTGCATGAACACTCGCTCTAAAAAGTCGAACTTGATTGCACTAGATTTGGAGATTGAAACAACTTGCAAACGTAGTAAAATGCGAAGGCAACTATATGCTCAAACTCAGATGGCTGAAGATAATCCAATAGAGCAAGTACTAAACAATTAAGGTATCGAAGGAGGAGTGAACCAAGTACCACCAGTTGGTGCTTAGAGAGCCATCAAAGACTATTTTCAACCAAAACAAAATGAAATGGGTGTTGTGCGACCATCTATTCAAGCGAATAATTTTGAGTTGAAGCCGGCTCTGATCAATATAGTTCAGCAAAACCAGTTTGGGGGTAGCCATTTAGATGACCCCAATGCGCATCTGGCACAATTTCTCGAAGTATGTGATACGATCAAGTTGAATGGTGTTTCTGATGATGCCATAAGACTTCGATTGTTTTCTTTCTCTTTACGAGATAAAACGAAGCTGTGGTTCAACTCACTCCCTCCAGACTCAATTACTATGTGGGATGGATTAAATAGTAAGTTTCTATTTAAGTACTTTCCACCAAGTAAGAGTTCAAGCAATTTGATAGGGAGTCCTTGGGCGAAGCTTGGGAAAGATTCAGAGATATGTTAAGAAGATGTCCTCAGCATGGATTCCCTGAAGATGAACAGGTCTGTTTCTTCTACAATGGACTGTTTGGATCAACGAGAGCTATGATAGATGCAGCGGTGGGAGGAGCTTTGTTAGCAAAAAGTCCGGAGGATGCGATATATATTTTGGAGGAAATGGCAACAATCAGCTACCAATGGCCGTCTGAAAGAAACACATATAGGAAAGTGGCAGAGATTCAAAGTTAAGACCAATTGTCCGCATTATCCTCACAAATAACGGCTCTCGTAAATCAAGTATCTGCACTGGCAAAGCTTCAAACTCAAAACGTAGGAAGTGTAGGGAGTCGAGGATGTGATTTCACCCAACAAGAGATAGTAGAAGACGTCAACTATATGAATGGGCAAAATTACAACAACCAAAACGTCCAAAATAGGGGTATGTATCAGTATAAACACGGAGGGGCGAATCATGAAAATTTCTCTTTGTTGGGAGATTTCTATGTAGGTTTTGATGAGACAATGTAATCTTAGATAGAAAGTTAGAGTACTCATTCTCCACATTTTATAAGTGGGAATATAGACCTATAAGCATATCTTCACGAAATTAATAATAGGTCTTTGTAAAAATACAGATAAATGCTTATAACAAAATTCCTAAGAACACTCGTGTTCAAAAGAGAATCAAGCAATCAGGAAGTCACGAAGAAGGCTGAACAATTGTCTAACAAAAGAAGCTACTTGAGTCAGGATGCTGACAATCGGATGTGAAGACCAGAAATCTGCTCTCAAACAGAAAGCTGATTTACATCAGAAAGTTGTTATCGAAGACACACAAACACTGAAGAACAAAACAACAAGCTGACAACTTTCGCTCAACTCATTTATCATCTTACAGGGAATGTGTCTTGAATGCAGTACAAGGAAGGTTACTGACAAAGACACGTTAGACAGAAGTTCGAGCCAAACCAATGAGAAAATGCCACCTGGAACTGCGGCTTTGCAAAAGGTCTGCAACTAGGGAGTGACGCCATTAATGCGGATAAGAATAGGTCATGCCCTATATTCTCAAGTTGTCAATCACATTAATTACAAAGATATGGAAGATCAAATTTAAACTGAAACAGGAACAATGCATCTCTTGAATGGGTATATTCCAAAGATCTATAAATAGAAGGATGTAGTGACCAAGGACAAAAATATCAGTACTTGTGGATATATCGGTACCTTGATTTTACGGATATATCGACGGATATATCGATATCGGTGGAAATATCGGTAATTTCGAGAAAAAAAATTGAAAAATGTATCTAGCACTTTACATAATATTATAATGAATATCGGTGGAAATATCAGTAATTTCGAGAAAAAAAATTGAAAAATGTATCTAGCACTTTACATAATATTATAATGAATATTAATATATATTGAAGTTAAATTTCAAACAAAAAGATATGTTTACAACCAACATTAAGAGATAAACTATTATATAAATGTTGTCTCATATTGGTTTACATGTCAAATTATCGTTGACAATTAATACATGACCTAGTAATAACTTGAACTCCTATGAGGTTCAAATGAATAAGATGACATGCCATCTTGAGTCAAACAATATTGATACCAACTTAAGATACTAGAACAATTTTCAGCGTAATCATGGAGATAACTTTCATAAGTTTCTTTACTTCTTCCAACTGTGTTTCCATAAATTTGGTAATGTGGATTTACTCAATATGGTTGACTATGTTGATGCATGCTTGAACCTCCATGGGACATTTCAGGTAGTGGGTTATAAAATGGATTTTGACTAGACCAATCAATCTGTGAAGTGCTATGTCTGCCATGAGAATACGATGGTTGATATGCATCGTAAGGATCATTGCTCATACTCATTGAATCAAGACTCATAGAAAGTGATTCAATATCAGTGTTTGAGCTCTCATCTTGGTTCCAGTTAAAACCATGTCTTCTTCCGTAATTCTTTCCAATAACACCAATCCCTGCACCACCTATTCTACTTCCATGGTCAGAATCTTGTGTTGCATGTGTGAAATCACGCTCACCGGTAAATGGACTTAATTGCAATGACTCTTCGGTAGTATAATTTTCTTCATTTCCACCACCACCATCACCACCGATGCTTCCCAAGTGGTGTCCGAGGTTCAGAGGGGGTGAATGAACCTTGGTCGATTTTGAAAATCTATTAAAACTTTACTGTTCTGCAAGTTACTTGAACTTGCAGCGCCAGTCAGTTACTGCTTACAGCACTAGGATGCAGTGCTGCACGCTGTAACTTAGAGTTTTATGTGCAGCGGAAAAATAAAGGTTTTAAGACACAAGACTGGTTTTCTCAAATATGATCCTTTTCAAAACGTTTTATGCTTATGATAGAGATAGATATAAAAGGTAAAACGCAGATAAGAAAGCAATAAAACACTTATGGCTTATAGTGGTTCGAAGGTGGTGTAACCCTTCTACGTCCACTCTACTGCTACCTCGAGCAGGAACTTCGTTAAGTAATATTGATTTACAGGACACTCCTAACAATCTATCAACTTAGAAAGTTAACCACATACTAGAGTCCAGAGATCACACATCAACTGCAAACTCTAAAGGCTAACCCACATAGGGTTCCACACTCCCACACAGGGAAGCTGTGTAACACTTAGACAACTATACAAACAGCAAGGATTTCTCCTATCAACTATTCGACACCTAAAACAACCTACGCACACAACAACAAGGTTAAAAGGAAAATAAATCTTCAACTGGTGAGAAGCAGTCTTGATCTTGGGTAGCTCCTTTGTTGTTGTAGACTGCTCCTAGAAGGTTGAGTGGCTGAACATGTGAAAGCTTAAAAGCTTTGGATGATATGTGAGTTTCCTCTCGACTTTGTCTAGCAATTTCTTCAATCAGCCACACCTATTTATAGATCTTGAGAGTATATCCGTTGGAGGAAAGTATCCGTTGAAAGAAGACACTTCCCCATTTTGAATGTGAACTACGATCTCTCAAGATCTCATCTGTGTCCGCATTAAATGCTTCTTGACTTTTTCTCTCTAGAGCTGCGGCTTGCAGCTTTCTGCGGCGCGTCAGTCCACGTGGCGTCTTGGCATTGGCTCCGTGTCTACAACTTTAACCTTGTCTGGAACGGCTCTATTTATCCTTGCTTGGATCTTCGTTTCATCGTACTGCATTTATCCTTCCTCGGATTGCAGGATACTTCTTCAGTTGACTGTTTGTCGTTGGTGTTGTATCGTAGGTCTGCTTGCAGCTGTTTGTTTTTTACCGCGCTGCTGTAACTTAGACCTTCTTGCAGTATCTTCGTACAGTACTATTGTATCTTCTTTCTTGCAGTATGTTGTAACCTTTTCTTGCAGCGATGCTGCATGCCGTTCTTTCTTACTTTGCTGCAGTGCTGCAACTACTTTCTTGCAGCAGCTACTTGCAGCTCTTTCGAAGATCAGCCATCCGCAGCTTCCTCAGTAACCTCTGTTGCTGTAACTTGGATAGGTTCTTTTGAGCTTGCAGCAGCAGCAGTATCAACCTCCTCATGAGGTGTCTCTAGCTGCTTAGGGTTACCTCAGCTTTTCTTCGAACATCCTCTAAAGGTACTGTCTCAACAGCCGCCCCTTTAGAGTTCTTCTCATCCTCAGAGAGTGTTGTCTGAACAACAGCCTCTCCTGAGGTCTTCAACAAGGACCCCGTCTCCTCAGCTGGTCCTGTATCCTCAACAGTCTCTGCTGCAAGAATAGGTTCTTGCAGCTCCTGTTGGTTTCTTGCAGCAGTATCTTGTTTTCTGAGTTCTTATTTCAGAACAGCTTTCTCACAACCTGCTGACTTCTTCTTTCAGTATCCTATCTCCTTTTTACTAAGGATACTTCTTCTAACTTGTTGTTCCCTACAGCATGCTGATCGTCAGAAGTGTTCTTACTTCTTCTAAGGTTGGTTTTTCTTGTATCTTGGAAAACCTTTACATGATCTTTCCTTCAATATCGATAAGCTTGTGATCATGTAATGTGGAAACTAGGTATGAATACCTTAAGCAAACTGTTCTTCTCTTATTGTGTTATTTGTGTTTTGTCTTATCAAGATAACTACTGAAATATCCCAACAGTATCCACAGATTCACCTGAACCACCAGTATTGACACCAACATCCTCTTCCATTATCTGAGACACATTCATGCCATATTCATGAGCGGCTGATGCAACTTTTGGATCCGGATTTCCTTCAGCGTCGTCCATGTGGACAGGCCGAATCCATTGAAACAATGGATCTTCTTCCTCATCACCAATTTCAGCAGCTACATCAACTACATCAAGATAGTCTTGCCCAACAACATTGTCATTTTCAGCTTCCATATCTCGTATCCTTAACTTCATATTGTAGTAGCAAAAGACAAGTTTCTCAAGTCTTGAATATGCAAGTCGATTTCGCTGCTTAGTGTGTATCAGTGCAAATGTACTACAATTTCTTTCACAAGTAGAAGACGACGTTGTTTGTGACAATATTCTTATGGCCAGATTTCTAAGTGTAGGCGATGATTGGTCATACATAACCCACCACTCAGCTGTGAAGCATTAATAAATGTCAATAATATAAAGTGTCCAAATAATTAGAAATAATATTTATAATCGGTAAAAAGAGGTACCTGGGGTCATTGTATTTCGTGATGCAACCGCAACACGATCAGCGAATCCTCTTCTCGCATCACGAAAATAGGTGATCTGCAAATTCACACAATTATCCAAACATTCAGTCAATAAAGTTGATGTAACTAGTATTATAGTAGTCATATAAATTATATTATAATTCTTGATTTTTATACCTCATTTCCAAATTGGTCTATGTCTTCTGAATTGGGGTCAAGTTTGTTGAACACTTCATGCACTGCTTGAATCAGGGTCATATCTTCACCGACTCCTTAACTATATTGAAATCTTGGATTCAAGTAGAAAGCTGCAAAATTTAAAGCACAGTAAGTACATCATATATTGTATACAAATCTGACATTAGGATGAAGCACATGATAGTACCCTGCAACATGTAATGGATGTGAAAGTGTGTTCTCCCATCTATCATTTATAATGTTAAGTACCCACTGTGACGATCTTACATTTTGGACTTTTTGTTTCATGATACGAAACAAATCATATAAGATCAGCATGGTCGGAACAACCTCGGTATCCATGACTCGAAGTATTTGATATAATGGCTCATACATTTCCACCACATGTCTTACTTGATCCCATAATGTATTGTCAAGAATGAGACTTTCAATTGATTTACCCACCTCTATGCGGCTCATACGATTCTCAGCCCATTCATCACTCGTAAACAATTACTTCAGGCTAGATTTTTTCTTCAACAAACTATCTAGTGCTATATAGTTTGTAGCAAAACGAGTTGCACCTGGGCGTACTATGTCTCATTGGCAAACCACTCGCATGTGAGCTAGCAACCACCCATGATTATAAATGTAGTTCGTCAGTTGTCTCGCCTTAGCAATAACTGTCTTGACAGAAATCTTTTTTCCAATGTCTTCAAAGATCAGGTCAATACAGTGTGCAGCACATGGTGTCCAATACAAATTATATTTCTGCATGAGCGTTTTTCCCACCTTCACGAAAGCTGAACCATTATCTGTAACAACTTGAACCACATTATTCACTCCAACCTCTTTCACCACTTCTTTAAGTAGTTCATAGATGTATTTATGATCCTTGATCTTATTTGATGCATCAACAGATTTAAGAAATATAGTGCTTCTCTTACAATAGACCATGAAGTTTAGGATTGACAATTTGTATGTCTTCCATTGACCCTGTCCATCCATCGGTCATGATTGTACACTCGTATGTCTTCCATTTTTCATTTGTTTGTCCACATGCAGCTTCATTTCAGTGTACTCCATATCTAGATACTTATTTTTTCTCATATCGAGTTGGTGGTTTGACGCCCACATTACTTTCCTATGCACTTTGGATCATATTTCGAAAATGATACGACGAAGCTTTCTCTGGTGGTACATTATCGTAAATGAAAAATTTACTCACCATCCTAGCCATTTTTTCTCTAACGTTTCCACCAGAAAACATACTCTTTATCTTTTTCTTTCTTGCATCTTGTGACTTATATAAAGATGGTGCTGGTGATGGATCCACATTCACTCCACGAGAAGTTTGACTGCCTCTTTTGCTACGCCCAATGTTACGCATTTGATCTCTATCCCACTCACTTGCCCTAGATTGTCTAACGGCGGTACGATATTGTTGTCGTTCATTTTGATGTATAATATCCTCATGATACGCAATATCGTCATCATCCTCATCTTCACTCGCCTCATCATATAACCCCTTTCGTAATTCTGATCTAATCTCATCCATTTTGGCAGCTTTCTTCCCTTTTGAAATCTCCTTAGCTTTAAAGTAATCACGATTCTCTTTCTTAACCTTTGGGGGTACATTTGTACATGGACGTGCATTTTTATGTGGGTCCGTGTAGTTCAAGTGATATTTGAAACGTGTAATACCTCCACTCATAATCGTAAGGTTACAAAAATTACAAAGAGTGGCAGTTGGGTGTTTGGGGACGGTTGTGCAATATTTCCAGGTATGGTCTCTTCCACCAACACCACGATCACTTGCCATTCCTTATTCAAATACAAGAAAATATAACATATATTTTGAATGAAAATAATTAAAGTCATCTCATTTCTTTTAGCCATCTTATTTTAAAGGCCTAGCCTAATGGACGTATGAGAAATATCTAAAGACAACAACTTTTCCACATATATGTATAAAATAGGTTCAATAGAAACTATAGTTCAATCCAAATACATATTTCAAGATTACAACATCTTGACAACCATAATCCAAATAATTTATTTTTATAATTTTCTCATTCATCTTTTTAGAATTGAGGATGACACCCTTTATCATATTTCTCCATGTTGCTATCTAGCTTGCCTCATATTTCATTTTCTAAATAAAATTCTGAACATCCACTCTAAGAAAAAGAAAAAAAAGTCGTTTCTGTAAGTAAAAGTCTACTCCTATACTTAAGAAATTATATTGTAATAAAATTAAACAAAACAGAGCACATCTAGGTAATGAAAATGACACAGATTTAACAATCATTAAAAATAGATAGACAGGTATATAATTAGTATCTTGTAGTCACCGTAATTTGATAGAATAATCATACTTAATTATCATAAAAAATCACTATCAAACATGATTAGTTTTTAGAGTGAAATAGTTATAAGTTGGTGGGATAGATTTCCTTAAAAAAGAAAGGCATGCAAGTATGTATAGTTGATGAGGCCTAATTAATGTATCAACATATATAAATTTTGTGCAACGATGCTTGTTGGGATATTTCTAGAGTTATCTTAATAAGACAGAACAAGTTGAATAATAAGAAAACATAAGTTTGCTGAAGTAAGTTTCCATGTATTACATGATCAGGATGCTAAGATGGGATCATGTAATGGTTTTCCAAATGCTAAGGAAAACCAACCTTAGAAGAATTAAGAAGACATTCTCTAAGGGTCAGTAAGCTGTAGGAAACAACAAAGCTGATAAAAGGCAGAAAGGATGCTGCATGGAGTGAACAACAAGCTGAAAGGAACAACAAGTTGAAAGAGCGACAAAGAAAATAATCTCCAAACAGAAAGCTGTCAACAAGGAAACAGGAAGTTGGTCAGCAGACTACAAGGACAGAAGAGCTACAAACAGAAAGCTGACAGCAGATGAAAGAAACCAGCAAGCTAGAAGAGAAGCAGCAAGCTGAGGACAGTATGAAGCAGCATCGGGAAGCACAACAACAAAGAAAAGAAGATAATCAGCTGACATCAAGTAGCAACTGCATAGACTTCAGCTTTGGACCCATATCGACTTAACAGGTCAGAGGAATGTCAGAAGAGGTCCAGAAGCAAATTGTAGGCGCATTAAATGCACTTGTCAGAAACTACTCAGAAGCATTTAATGCGACCACAGAGAAGATCTTGGGAAATCTAAGCTTATATTCAAAATAGGGAAGTGTCTTCCTTCAACGGATACTTTTCTCCAACGGATACATTCTCAAGATCTATAAATAGAAAGTGCGGTTGATGAAGAAAATTGCTGAACAGAGTCGAGAGGAAAATCAGATATATTCCAAAGCTTCTCTAGCTTATCCATGTTCAGCCACTCAACCTTCCAGGAGCAGCATACAATAGATATGTGTCTACAAAGATCAAGACTGCTCCGTACTAGTTGAAGAACTTGTTATTTTCCTTTAACCATTGTGCTGAGTGCGCTAGGTTGTTTTATGATGTAACTCAGTTGAGAGGATTAAGTCCTTGCTAAGTGGGTAGTCTATAGAGATAGATTACTTACCCTTTTTGGGCTGTGGCCTTCGACTGGAGTCTGGGACTCTAGTAGGCATAGCTTGTTAGGAAGAAGTTTGTAAAGCGAGGCTTGCAATTCGAACTGACTTAACGAAGTTCCTCCTTGAGTAGAAGTAGAGTGGATGTAGAAGGCTTACACCACCTTCGAACCACTATAAAAAAAGTGTTTATATACTTTGATTGTATGCTGCACTTTACTTACTGCATATCTATAATGTTGCATACATCATAAGCATCCTGAGAAAAGACTGTTAAAATCATGTCTAAAAAGAAAAGGTTTTCCAAAAAGAACTCTATCAAGTTTATTCTGCTGCGTAACATTCTGATATCAGGTTAGGAACCTGATCAAGCTTTGAGCCAGGTTGCTGATTCGAGACAGGTTACTGACCATGATCAAGAACCTGCTATAACAGAAAAGATTTTCGAAAAAGAGTTTGCAAAAATCGAAAGAGGTTCATTCACCCCCCATCTGAACCTCTGAACACTTGAACACTCGGGACCCCACACCCACAAGTACAGAAATACACTGAGGAAGAGAGGAAGCAGAAAAACGATAAGAGGAGAAATGAAAAACAAAAGCTTAGGGCACTTCTCACTGAAAATGAAGCCCTCAAAACAGCAAGCACCTCCAACGTTGTATATAAGGATGATCTCTCATCAGAAAGCACCTACAGCTCCTCATTTGATGAAGAAGCACTAATTTGCCTCATGGCCAAGGAAAATGAAGAAGAAGAGGTAACTTCTCAATCTCTCTCTACTTCAAGTTCTGAAAAGCTTAACATGATCCAGTCATGAAGAACTTAAAGAGAAAAATCGTCAACTCAAGAGTGAGCAGACTGTACTGATAGAACATGTTGCTGACTTGAAGTATTTTAGTACACAATGCAACAATCTTAGAGCTGAAGTCTCTAAGTTTAAACTGCTAGTCACTAAGCTAGAAACTGAGAAGGTTGATTTACAAGATACAATTAGTGTATATAGTAAATCAGCTAAGAAGGTACACGAATGTATCTAAAGAACCCAAATCACCAATTCTAGAAATGGTTTAGGATACTGTGCTAGTACTTCTCAAAATGAAGCCAGCACATCCAAGGCTGGAAAGTTTGTTCAAGCTCGAGTTCCTTTTGCTCGAGAGCTTACTTTGATGAATGAGAGCTTAAACAAAACAAGTATTCTAGATAAATGGAAGAAACCCCTTCAGCAGGAGGAAGACAGTAAGCCTGCAAGGAATCTTAGAAAGTAGTATAATCTATATGCTGTAAGTAAGAGAAGGAAGCATCAGTCTTCTAAGTTAGAACAAAAGCTTCACTTTCTGAGAACCAAGGCATTCATGTCAAGGTTCCAACATGTCTACTCTCAGGAAAGGGATAAGGGGATACCTTTCACAAACAGAAAGCGTAGAACCTGGAATCAGAAAGCTCTTAAACAGTACCCCGTCCAGAACACTTATAGAATGAGAACCAACATAGCCTCTGGTAAATTAATTACCATAAGGCAGGTGTGGGTTCCAAAAGGCACTAACCCCCAGGACCCGTACTTGTCACGGTACCTAAAATCGTCTGATCTACTTGCAGGTGCAGTTGCCAGGAAGCAGCAGTGATGAATGGTACATTGATAATGGCTGCTCCAGACATATGACTGGCAACAAATCCGGATTAAGAGACTTCCAACCATGTAAAGCCCCAAAGTTGTGTTTGGCAATAACTCCAAAGCATGCACAAAGGGTACATAAAGCTTGATCAAAGGCAATGCAAGTATCAGTGATGTTTCATATGTCAAAGGATTAAAATATAACCTCCTGAGTATCAATCAATTTTGTGACAAAGGATATTCAGTGGAGTTTAATCTCAATGAGTGTCTGATCAAAGACAACAAAACAAATAAGGTTAAGCTTACTGGAACCAGAAGAGGTAACATCTACCTTGCTAATTGGAAATCAATGATTCAACCAACATGCTTCATAGTAAAGAGCGCCTCAGAGCTAAGTTGGTTATGGCATAAGAGGATGAGCCACCTAAACTTTAAGACAATCAACAAGCTAGCGAGAAAGAACTTAGTCAGAGAAATACCAGATGTTGCTTACAAGAAAGAAAGTGTTTGTGGATCCTGTCAGAAAGGAAAACAAGTGAAAAGCTCATTTAAAGACAAAGTACAAAGATCCTCAACTAGGATACTGGATCTTCTGCATATGAACTTATTTGGACCAGTGGAGCCTGTTAGTGTGAGTAGGAAGAAGTATTTCCTTATAATAGTGGATGACTACTCAAGATTCACTTGGACCATCTTCCTAGCTAAGAAATCTGAAACCCAAGCCAAGCTTCCAAAATTCATGAAGAAAGTGCAGAATAAGAAAAGCCTAAGCATTGTAAAAATAAGATCTGACAGAGGAACTGAATTCACAAACAAGTTTATTGAGAAATATTGTTCAGAGAATGGAATTTGTCATAAGTACTCTGCAGCAAGAACTCCCTAACAGAATGGTGTTGCAGAAAGAAGAAACATGACTCTGAAAGAACCTGCTAGAACGATGATTGTAGAAGCTGGAATACCTAAGAGATTTTGGATAAAAGTAACCACCACAAGCATGTTATACGTAGAACAGATACCTTATCAACAAAGAGCATGACAAGACTCCCTACGAAGTTTGGTATGGGAAAACACTTAATATCTCATATTTTCACATCTTTGGATGTAGGTGCTACATTCTAAACAATGGAAAGGAACACCTTAAGACATTTGATGTGAAATCTGATGAAGGAGTATTCTTGGGATACTCCTCAGTAAGCAAGACCTTCAGGATTTTCAACAAAAGAAGCCTAATTGTTGAAGAATCAATTCATGTAGTATTTGATGAACCACACTGTAATACTGCTGATCTGGAGAAACTAAAAGAATATATATCCAAAATGAAGATCGAAGAACAGACAGTAAGATACATTGATGGAGTTCCAGTGCCTGCTGAAGAAGTTACAACAAGCAACTCACATCTTCTTGCACCAGGAAATGTAGTAACACTGAATGATAATAAGCAAGCAAACAGAAATCAGCAAACAAACAGTAATCAAATACAAGATGCTGCTAAACAACAAACTGATGTTCAACAACCCACATTCACCTTTGAGCCTGACAGAACATGGCTCAGGAATCATCCAAGAGAACTTGTGATTGGAGACATCAACGAATGAGTAAGAACAAGGAGATCAAGACCTCAAGAATCACTATTCACATGCTTCATTTCATAAGTAGAACCTAGGAATGTTGAGGAAGCACTGGAAGATAGTAACTGGATTCAGGCCATGCAAGAAGAGCTGAATGGTTTTGAGAGAAACCAAGTATGGAAGCTAGTTCCAAGGCCTAACCATCAAGGAGTCATTGGAACCAAGTGAGTGTTAAAAAACAAGCTAGACAAATCTGGTATTGTAGTCAGAAACAAGACAAGATTGGTTGCAAAAGGATACTGCCAGCAGAAAAGAATAGATTTTGATGAGATTTTTGCTCCTGTTGCAAGACTTGAAGCGATAAGGATATTTCTAGCTTATGCTGCCCACAACTTCAAAGTATATCAGATGGATGTGAAGAGTGCATTCTTGAATGGACTCCTATCAGAGGAAGTTTATGTGGAACAGCCACCTGGTTTTGAAGAACATAGAGATGATATAGTACTCAGATTGAAGAAAGCTCTGTATGGACTGAAACAAGCACCCAGAGCTTGGTATGACACACTATCCCTATATCTCTTGGAAAACGGATTTCAGAAAGGAACAGTAGATAAGACTTTTTTCAGGATACTAGATGGAGACAACATACTGCTTGTACAGATCTATGTTGATGACATCATTTTTGGATCAACAAACAAAGAACTCTGTTCCAAGTTCTCCTCACTCATGAAAATCAAATTTGAAATGAGCATGATGGGCAAACTAAGCTTTTTCCTTGTTTACAAGTAAAACAGCTTCAAAGTGGCACCTTCATCAATCAAACCAAGTACACCAAGAAATTGATAAAGAAGTTTGGTATGGAAAATGGATCATCAGTAAGTACACCTATGGCCACATCTACCAGTATGGATAAAGATGAAGATGGAAAAGATGTGGAAATCACCAAATACAGAAGACTTATTGGATCTCTTCTATATCTCACAACAAGCAGACCAGACATAGTATTTACAGTTGGAGTATGTGCAAGATTTCAAACAGCTCCTAAAGAATCACATCCTGCAGCAGCAAAAAGGATTGTCAAATATCTAAAAGGCACTCAAGATGTTGGTTTATTGTATACTAAGGAAGGAGGATTCAACCTTAAAGGATACTCAGATTCTGATTTCGCAGGTTACAAGATAGACAGAAAAAGTACAAGTGGAACCTGTCAGTTTCTTGGATAAAGACTTGTCTCTTGGTTTTGCAAGAAGCAAACATCAATTACAACTTCTACAGCTGAAGCTGAGTATGTAGCTGCAAGAAGTTGTTGTGCACAAATCTTATGGATGCAACAATAATTGAAGGACTATGGCATAACAAAAAAGGAAACTCCCATCCTATGTGACAACACAGTGCAATTACCATTACTCACAATCCTGTTTTCCACTCAAGAACGAAACACATTGATGTGAGACATCACTTCATCAGAGATCATGTGGAAAAGAAGGACATCAGACTGTAAATACATACTGATTTTCAACTTGCTGACATTTTCATAAAACCCTTGTGTGAATCAAGATTTTCTTTGCTGAGAATAGAACTTGGGATCATCAAGCTCTAAAGATACGAGTCCCATAAGTAAGGAGGAACCCTATTAAGGTTCAAAACTCACTCAGTATTCAACAAGTCAAAATCGTCAGAATACTGAAGCAAGATACTGATCCAGATCTAAATAGAATCCTCCAACAATGTCTAGTCTCAGAGACATCTCACTCAGCAAGCTACAAAATACAGGTTACTGAATCTAGTCGTTGAAAGAGGTTGCTGAAGACAACATTTATTGATCAACATTTATATGGCTTACAACCTCGTATCACCAACAGTAACCTTAAAACAATGATTGAAGTAGACAAGTTAGCAACTGCATTAAATGCAGAGATCACCTTTTTCAGGAAAGAGAGAAAAAGACACAGTTTTCTTTCTAACACAATCTCAAAATTATGGATCTACCATTCTGTTATCTTAACTGTTGATAAGAATCGTCCCTTAAAATTCTCAATCTTATCTGTTAATCAGTTTCAAAACAAGAAAAAGTTTTTAAACCGCCAAACACACTTGAGATTCTCTTCATTCACAACACTCTCCTCACCGAACCTTCGAACTTTCTCTCTGCAAAACAAACCCTTCACAAATCAATATCTCTATCTACTATAGTTAAAGCAAGAGAAACCAAAGTTGTTGAAGGAAGACTAGTGAATGTTGTTGCATTGCTAGGAGACGAATCACCTTACGAAGATAAAGCCCTCATCATCAACGACTGGAATCATATCATCAACAGCAAACTTGATGGACTGTTGACCACAACTTACACAGGATATTTCATCTTATCAGTAGAGAAATTCTACGCATTTAACACACAATCGAAGGATGACAAGACAATCACTTTTAAGATGGGTGAGGATGATGAAGAGACTTAAACCCTAACCGCTGAAGACATTGCAAAAACTTTTGGCATCTCCAACTCTAGAATGACATATTCTGATCTTGCTTCCTTTGGGTCAGAGTATTTGGAGGAAAGTTGGAATCAGTTCAAACTGGACTCCGTGGAAGAAACCTCCATTAGCAATTTTGGAAAAAAGAAGCTGAAACCCGCATATGAGCTCCTGCATGACATTCTGGTCCACACAGTTGAGTAACATTGTGGAAGTTTTAACAAGTGTACAGCCACGAGATTCAGGATGATGATCGATGTGATTCGTGAGACAAAGGTCAATTGGGCAGGAATTATATTTCAGCATATTTAGGAAGAAGCTATCAAAAATTCAACAGGAAGAGGATTTGGAATTGTTATCTCCTCAATCCTATGCTTCAAGAACATCCCTTTGGAAAGAAGTATTGCTTATGCAATAGATTGGTACCTTGGTGTCAGAAAAGCTGAAGCAAAGAAATGGGTTGTTGCACCTACAAAGCACAAGCAAAATAAGGTTGCTCCCTCGAAGAAGAGGAAAGTAAAGGAAGCTGCTCCAATCCCCAAGAAGAAGAAATCAACCCTCAGACTACAGGATTCTGATCCTGAGGAAGAACTCACTATTCCATCTGACACTCTGGTCATCACAACAGTAGAAGAAACTATTCCTGAAGAGGTTGTGATACTTGATAAATAACCTTTACTAACACCGTCACATCAAGATCCTCCATCTGAAAACATCGAACAAGTTACTACTCCAACAACTTGTGTTCTTGATGACAGTGCTACAACAGAAGTCTCTGGAGAACAGGAGGAACATGATGTTGACCTAGCAACGGAAACTCAACAAGTAAATTCTGAAGATATTGAAGAAATCAATGATGTCGCACCGAACCCTGAGACCTGTTCACAAAAAGAAACAGTCAGGTGGAAGGAGATTGACATTCTGAACTGGGTAAAGGATTCCATCGAGTCAATCAGTGCTGATGATGCAGCAGAAATACTGAGCTTAACCGCTGACTCAATCTTCAGAGGATTTCTTCGCATATATGAAGAATTGAGAGAAATGAGACTAAGCCTTGCAAGAAAGCTAGCTGCTTGGGAAGATTGGTTTGAAGTGGAAGACATAATCCTACCTTGGATTCGGAATTTTGCGAGAAAGATGATAGTTTAGGACTTCTATCATTCTTTAGGCTATGATTTATAGTCAGACATGCTGATGACTTTGTTAATCTTATTGAGGAGAGACAGAATCAACTTTATACCTACTGGTCAGACAAGCCTGAAGGAGAAGGTATGATGAGAAAATAGTCACTGACAGCAGAGGCAAACGACACCCTGATAAGCCTCAACACCGAGACTATTAGGACCTCGTCTGAAGTTGAGCTGGCGAAAGCTTAGTTAGCTACCTGTACAGTAGAGGAAGCTAACAAAACGATGCTGCAACAAGGAATTGAAGTAAGTACAGACCAACAATTCCTCCCTCCAAGAGAGCTGCAGCATGGAGAATCCAGCTCTAGATCTACTGGAGAAATTACATCTCCAACATACACAGGCATCACGGATCTTTCTCCAATCACTAACTTGGAGACTGTGGATTCAGATGAACAGTTGTTGGATTACTTTACCACACCACCCATCAATGATGAACCAGAACAAATTATTCAAGTAGTGTATCAAAGTATTCAAATTGAGAATGCCGATGAAGCAACCCTGGAGGAAGTTACAGAGACAGGACTCTCTGTGCTGGTTGAAGCAGCAACACAGATAGCTGACGAAGACCCTCAGGCAGATATAGAAAGGAATGTGTTAACTGAGGGGGAAACTGCTGAAAAGAATGATGGGAACATGGAAGAAGTTGTTAGCGGGCAAACAACTAATGAGGCACCAGTTGCTAAAGCAACCACTAACATTGAACATATTCTTGAAGTCAGTCAAGTTGCTGATGACGCAACTGAGGAGGTTGCTGAAGCGACTACAACTGCACCTGATCAAGCAGTTGAAACTGCTGAGGAAGCAACAGTTGAAGAAGAAACGCATGCTATGGTCATTTCCTATGAAGCAACTATAATTACAGAACAGATTACCGAGGAACGCCAGGCCCACAATGAGCATGCTGCTGATCCCTAGGTTACTGATGAGACAGCCCCTGCTGAAAATACTTAAGGGACAGTTGAGATGGATGCTGAGTTGCCTCCGAGAGGCTAAGAAACTGGTTTAATATTAGCTCCACCACCAAATAATAATAATTCATCAAGCAACAGTGATGATGAACCAAGTTCTCCTTCACTCAAGAGCCTAGAAAGATTTCTCTAACTCAAGATGGGAGTATGAGATATCTTGCTACCAAACAAGCACTAACGGCATAATAAGATGAAGAAGAAGCCAGAAGATGTGCGAGTCAGGCCCTGGTAGTTATTACTTCTAATGATCCTCTACCAATGGTTAGAATTGAGACTCCAACAGACCCTCAAAAGCTGACACTTAGAAGTGTGATGAATGCCATTCAGGAACTTGTCAGAGCTCTTAATACGCATATGGCTAGTCAAGTGTTTAACGAGGAAAAACAGCTTGATTCTTCTCTGGAGGAATTAAGGAAGACAATTGAAGAACTTCCTGGCTAAATGAATGACAAGCTGAACAATGAATTCAACAATCAGACTAAATCCAGAGCTGCATTTGAAAGCGGATAAAAAACTGCTACCTCCGTCTTGCATATCAGTATGGAAGAGATAAAGAACACTCAGACTACCCATGGACTTGTCCTGAGTGATCTTAAAGAAAGCTCCTCCTCCCAGAGCAAAGATATTACGGAACTCAAAGATGGGTACAAGACCCTAGGAATGCTGGTAGGAGAGATGCGGTATATCATGAGAAAAGTCTATCCTGCCGAAGCCGCTAAAGCCGCTACCCAATGAGGCATTGATGTTGATGAAGCCAAAAAGTGGGAAGGAAAGCAGAGAAAGGGGGCAGGAAAGTGGGGAAGTCAAGACAAGGGAAAACAACAGCAGAAACCTGATACTGAATTTGATGCACTTGTTGAAACTACAACAAGAGAAATTGCTGAAGAAGAAAAAGATGAGGATCAAATTCCATTGGCCAGAAGAAGCAAGCGAAAGAGATCTGACTCTAAACATGGTCAGGATGCTTATCCAAAGAAGAGTAGAAAGGATGACGATGGTAAGAATGCAGGTACTGGGAATGCTGTCACACAAGCAGCAGACAGAACTGCAACAACTCAAGTTGCTGCCCCTATAACAAGACAAAGAACACAAATGCAGCAAACTGAAAGAAACAGAGGGAAATGATGGGAGTTATTGGCAATGAAGTCTAACTAGATTTCAAGGCTAGTAGTTATTGACAATGGACATTAAAACATTGAGAGACACTCCTATCCAAATCAGGAAGCTCCAAATTTTACTGGTGACAAAGTTCCAGCTCAAATTTCTGTTCTACTTGATCAGAAACCAGAAAACATCATTGATCCTGTATTCTGGAACATGGAAATCTTTGATAAAATCACTCTACCCCAGGATAGGAATCTGAAATTTGAAGAGATTCGCGACTTCAGAAGATCAGCCTACATGAGATACTTCAGGGATCTATGCAAGACTGGTTACTTCAAAAACTATCTCTCATGTGAAAAAGCACTAAAGGAATTTCAGTATCTAGCGAGAGAATGGAAGTTTTCTTGGCAAGAAAGGCTTATAGAAAGTGTTAAGAGGGGACAACAACTCTTCTACTGTGAAGACTTCTGGCTGAGATGGATTCAGATTCCCAACATAGACAAGCAGCTGGAGAAGTCTTATCAGGATTCAATCTCGAACTGGTGGAGAGGGACAAAGTATAAAGAAGCGACAAAATAGCATCAACGAAAAAGCTCAGAAAATGATCAAGTTCAACGAAAGCTGTTTTGAGAATCAAGAAGATGGAGAAAGCTTGCTCACAAATCATTTATGTAATAACATTTCTTGTAAAAGAATTTCTATATTCTGTACTTAGAACACTATTTTACAGCAAGCTTGAAAACATGAGATTTCTTTTCTGTCATATAAAGAGATACCTGATCTTACTGCTTTATTTTTGTTTGGGTTTTGTCATCATCAAAAAGGGAAAATTGTTGGGAGATTTCTATGTAGGTTTGGATGAGACAATGTAATCTTAGATAGAAAGTTAGAGTATCTATTCTCCATATTTTATAAGTGGGAATATAGACCTATAAGCATATCTTCACGAAATTAATAATAGATCTTTGTAAAAATAAAGATAAATGCTTGGAACAGAATTCATAAGAACACTCATGTTCAAAAGAGAATCAAGCAATCAGAAGATCAGGAAGTCACGAAGAAGGCTGAACAATTGTCTAACAAAGGAAGCTACTTGAGTCAGGATGCTGACAATCAGATGTTAAGACCAGAAAGCTGCTCTCAAACAGAAAGCTGATTTACATCAGGAAGCTGTTATCGAAGACACACAAACACTGAAGAATAAAACAACAAGATGACAACTTTCGCTCAGCTCATTTATCATCCTACAAGGAATGTGTCTTGAATGCAGTACGAGGAAGGTTACTGACAAAGACACGTTAGACAAAAGTTCGAGCCAAGCCAATGAGAAAATGCCACCTGGAACTGCGGTTGTGCAAAAGGTCTGCAATTAGAGAGTGGCGCCATTAATGCGGATAAGAATAGGACATGCCCTATATTCTCAAGTTGTCAATCACATTAATTACAAAGATATGGAAGATCAAATTTAAACTGAAACATGAACAATGCCTCTCTTCAACGGGCATATTCCAAAGATTTATAAATAGAAGGATGGAGTGACCATGAAGACTACTGAAGTTTTGAAACATACACTGTAAAATCTCACAAGTCGTTCATACTCTCAAGATCCTATTAAGCTCAGTCACTCAACCTTCCAGGAGCAGTCTACCATAGGATTGAAGTCTTTAAAGATCAAGACTGCTTCGCACCAGTTGAAGAAAACCTGTATCTCTTTAACCACTGTGTTGTGTGTGCTAGGTTGTTTATGGTGTAACTTAGTTTAAAGGATTATATCCTTGCTAAGTGTGTAGTCTAGTAGTAGGCTACTTACCCTTTATGGGATTGTACCCTTTGTGGATTGAGGCCTTAGACTAGAGTCTAGGATTCTAGTAGGCGTAGTTTGTTAGGAAGAGGTTTGTAAAACGAGGTTTATAAATCGAACTGACCTAACAAAGTTCCTCCTTGTGAAGGAGTAGAGTGGACGTAGAAGGCTTACACCATCTTCGAACCACTATAAACCTTGTGTGCTTATATGCTTTCATTTACTTACTGTATTGCACTTACTTGCCATATCTATCTTGCAGTATACATCACAAGCATCGTGCATAAAAGACTTTAACAAAAAGCATACTTGTAAAAAAAAGTTGGTTTCCAAAAACAACTTTATCAAGTTTATTCCGATGCGTACTGTGTAAACAGATTAAGAACCTGATCATGCATACTGCCAAATTACTGATCTGTGCCAGGTTGCTGCATTCATTACTGAATCAGGAACCTGCCTTACAGAAAAGTTTTAGAATTTGCAAAAATCGATAGAGGTTTATTCACCCCCCTCTGAACCTCTGACCACTTGGGACCAACACTCTTATACAAATAATAAGAATGTTCTGCAACCCCTTCTGGGCATTTCTGTTACGAATGGAGTCATCGATAAACCAAAGAAGCCGACACTAGAAGATTTAGTAGGTGTATTTGTGAATGAATCACGAGATAGATTCGCAAGGATTGAAGAAAAATTTGATGCACAGATGAAAGCTTTGGAGTTACAAGTAGGGAATACATAAGGAATACATAGGGAATCAATATAAAAAGGGTCAATATCCAAGCACCACAGAAATAAATCCAAAGGAGCAGTGTTTGGGAATTCAATTGAGAAGTGGAACGGAATATAAAGGGCCAAGCATGCCAGTGGCGGAGGAAGATGAAGTTGAACAAAAAGGGACTGAGAAGCAAAAATCAAATTCTGAACCTTCACTTCCATTTTCAATTTCTTCTCTTCCGTTTCCTCAACGTTTTCAAAAGAAAAGGCTAGATGCTCAATTTGCTAAATTTCTAGAAAATTTTAAGAAAATTCACATTAACATTCCTTTTGCAGATGCTTTGGAACAAATGCCAAACTATGCGAAATTCTTGAAGGATGTAATGTCAAAGAAAAGGAAAATAATGGATTATGAAAGAGTGAATCTTACGGAGGAGTAAAGTGCAATCTTATAACAAAAGCTGCCACAAAAGCTTAAGGACCTAGGGAGCTTCACAATTCCATGCGTTATTGGAGGATCAATTTTTGATAAGGCTTTGTGTGACCTTGGGGCAAGTATAAATTTGATGCCGCTATCCATCTTCAAGAACCTTGGTCTTAGTGACGTGAAGCCTTCCACCATCACATTGCAATTAGCGGATAGATCAATAACTTACCCTAAGGGAATCATTGAGGATGTGCTCATAAAAGTTGATCGATTCATCTTCCCAATGGATTTCGTGGTTCTCGACATGGAAGAAGATCATGATGTGCCCCTGATTTTAGGATGACCATTCTTAGCCATGAGACGGGCATTGATTGACGTACTAAAAGGGGAGCTTACTTTGAGAGTAAATGATGAACATATTTCATTCAATATTTACAAGGACATGAGATTCCAGGAGGAGAAAGATAATTGCAGTTTTATTAATGTGGTGGGTGCTTGTGTAGAGGACCAAGAAATACCAATGAAGATGTATCACAGAAAAGTAAGGAAACGGCAAGACGAAAATCAAATCAAAGAGGAGAAGACTGGGCACGACCGTGCTGTGGTGCACGGTCTGCCCAGGCCCGACAATAAATTTATTCTAAACAATGTGGCACGATCATGCTGTACAGTACGATCTACCGTGCCCAGCCGTCTGATGGAATTTGATATGGAGATTGAGGAAAATTTTCCTCCATAAAAGGTACGTTTTCATCTCATCTGGCTGAAGACTTTAAACTTAGCATTGTTTGGGAGGCAACCCAATTAGCCATTTCTTTCCAAGTTTTTTAGTCTTTTTTGGAATTGTCGACTTTAAGTTTGGGGGATGGTTTGCATCACATGAGTAGTTGCATCATAGGTTTATTGCTTTAGCATATTTATTGTTTTGTTTTTAGGATGATAGATGATCTGGTGATTAGGAGATATGAAGTGAATTCTAGAGTCATAAGAAACATGAATTGAGTAAAATGAACGTGGGGATATATTGCTTGATTGAAGTTAAAAGTTCGTTCTGAATTTTTGGTGAATATATTTGAGCATGCAATGATTGTGTAGTTTTGAGGAGTATGAAAATAAGCTTGTGAGATTCGAGCCTTGACTTGATATTACACCAAGTCTTATTTTCTTGATTGTGTGGTTAGCGATTGTCTTGTATATACCTCTAAAACTTGCTTTGGTATCTCCTTCAAGACTACAAGTATGTGTAAATTTTTTAAAATGATAGAAGGCCATCTTTGCTCTGATTAGTTACTCAGTCAAATAATTTCTCACAAAATTTGATATATTTCCTTAGTTAGCCTTGTTGAGCCTTTAAGCCTTATTTTTTTTATTAGCCAAATAATTGGGTAAATTACCAGCTTTTATTTTGAGTCTACCTACCTATGATTTTGAAGCTCAACTGAGAAGTGATGGGTGAAAGGAATATATATATAATGAGAATTATATGTGGAGTTGGAGAAAGAATTTGGTGGAGGATATCAAGAAAAAATGATGAAAAAAAAGAGAAAAAAAAGAGACCAAATGTGAATATGATGAAAAAGAAAAGAAGAGAAAATATATATTTGGGTTTAAAAGGTGATTGTTGGAAGGAATTTTTTGCATGAGTTGTGTCTATTTTTGATATGTTTTAGACATTTAGTTGAGTTGTGAATAATTATTTTTGACATATCTTTAGAACTCATGTTTTGGGAGAAGTGGTCATTTGAAGAGACCTCATGAGGATAGGAAAATTCATGATTTAAGTTGAAATTTATGGAGGAGCTTCAATTATTTATTTGAGTAGTCACTTTTATCCCAAATTTTTCCTACCCTGTCCAAAGAGCCTCATTGCGTCCAAATAAAATCCTTTTTGATTCATAATACTCACATGTACAAACATGGTGGAGAAGTGGGACAATTTGCAAGCTTATGATAGGTTTTACTTCATTTATCGATTTGAGCGTATACACGTCCTATTTTTAAACACTTTTGAGCATGAGTGATACACTGTTACCTTGTGAAGTTCATTACTCGTTGAAAGTTCATGGTTATGAATTGTTTGAAGTATTTATTAGAAGTTTGGATGAATTTTTGATATCAATTAGGTGTATATTATTTATAGTTTGATTTACTTAAATTCATGGTTCTTGTTTCTTCTAGTTGCTCGCTTAGTTTTCTTAAGGAGTATCAGTTGAGTAGTTGATGTTGCTTGAGGACAAGCAATAGTTCAAGTTTGGGGGAGTTGATAAGTGTCGTTTTTCACGTATTTTTACATATGTTTAGGTATTCATTTGAATATGTTTGAATACGTTTTTATGGTGATTTCCGATATTATATTGTATAAGTTGCATTTGACGGGTTGGTTTGTGCCTAGTTTCATGATTTTGATGAGAAAAAGTGCAAGTTTCAAGTGTAGTTGATGACCAAAGAATCATAGAAAAACAAGAAAGAATAGAAGTTGAAATACGAGATCGCATGGAAGAATTGGTGGCGTACGGTCTGGTCGTGCCGCGTGCGCCATTGTACAGAGAGTGCTTGATGGCGGGGCACGACCGTGCCCCATAGCATGATCAACTCCATGAAAAAGGCAATGACCTCTTGGCAGGGCACCGTTGATCATGCCATATAGCACGACCGTGCTCGGGTGAACAGGAATTCGTAGACTTTTGGTTTTCTTGGAGTATTTTCACCTCTTACTTCATTTGGAAGATTCCCAACACAATATAAATACTCAACATGAAGAGAGAATAAAGGAGGGAGAGAAATTGGGAGGGAATTCATAGAGAAAAACACGATAGTCTGAGAAGCACCGAGAGGATTGGAAGAAGAATTCAAGAGATCAAGGAATCGCGAGATCATCGTCTAACAGAGTTTTTAATCTTTTCTTCTTTTGTTAGTTATTAGTGATATGATATTTCCAATCTTGTCTATGAGTTTGTTTATCATCATGTTTAGCTAATTTTCTAGGGTTTCTAGGGCTTGTTAGTAATTTAATTCGAATCTCGATGGATCTTTAATTTCAATTCAAAATTCATGATTGTTTATCCTATTTGTGTGTTTATGAGTTGATTGCTTGTTTGGTTATTCGGCCGGTAATTGAGCATGTTTTAATAATTAGATCAAAATTCGGGAGATGAGATTTAATTATGGAAGAATAAACACATGATACATAAAAAGACTTAAATCGGGAGATTAAGGAATTTATGTGATGAAAAATCAATCTTAGGTACTTTTGGGAGTTGTTATGTTTCAATCAGATTGAGTAGGGATACCTTTGGTGGCATAATAATCAACTGGTTAACTGACTCGGGAGAGCTGTTAATTCGACATATGTGATTGCTCATATAGGATGATTGATTAATGAACTTGAATTGGTTAAAGTGATGTTTTGATGAGAATTAGATGAAAGCATGTCCTAAAACCTATCTTAAATATCTGTTATTCTTAAGTGAATTTATTTGCATAGTTACTTTTCTATTGAATTAATCTGCAATCGGTGTGATTTGATTTTTCTAGATAAAGCTGAAAATTGAATTTGAGTAATTAGTTAGTGCCTAGATAACTAGTCTCTGTGGGATTGACTTTGCTCACCACTTCTACACCCTACACCGTACACTTGCGGGAGTAGTTAAAAGAAAATAGTGAGCAGTGACAGATCTTTTGATACCTTTATCTTACCATTGCTATAATGAATTGGTGGAGGATATTTTTTTTAATCTTGATATCAGGGAGATTTAGAAAATTCATGTTTCTTTGTTATCTGAATCGGACATGCATGTCTGGAATTTATCAAAGAATGTCATGTATTCCGTTAAGTCGGGATATTTAGTGGCAATTAACTCAATTTACATGAACATAGTGGTTCCCTTGAATGGTAGTTGGGAGAGAATTTGGGCTCTCAAAATTTCTCCACGGTGCAAGAATTTTGTTTGGTAGTTAGTGAGTAATCGGCTTCCCACAAGACAATAACTCCTTGGCAAACATATTCTCATGATAGGTACGTGTATTAATTGTGGTTTAGATTTTGAGCATTCTTTGTACTTGTTTGTCTCTTGCCCTTTTGCCATCTCATGTTGGGCACTCTTGAGATGTGCGACAGATATATTTTCAGTGCCTCAAGATTTTGAGTATTTTTCTGATTGATTTCTTGGTTAATAAGCTGAACATGGAAAATTGCTGTGAAATTGCTATTCTTTTGTGGGGAATTTGGAAATCTTAGAATAATAGATTGTGGAATAATATATCTTGATCTCCAATCCCATCTCAGTTTGGTTTGCAAGAGATACATTACAAGAATGACAAGATGTTAGAAGAGTGGCTAATTCAGGCTCAATTGTTGTGAACTTGTTGTCATTTGTTCAGTGAAAAAAAACCTCGTGCTTCTTAGTAAAGTTCAATGTGGATACAAGTATTTCTGTGGAGGAGATTGAGTTTGATTTTGGAATGGTGATCAGAGATCCAAGTGATTCATTCTTGGCATGTCAATATGGAAAGGAGAATGGAACTGTACTTGTGAAGGAGGCAGAAGCTATGGCTGTCATTAAAGAAGCTCTTAGTTAGGTTAAGAGTTTGGGATATATAGACATGCAATTATGAAATCGGATTATAAGACTTGTGTGGAGGCCATCAACTCATATTTGATTGATCACAGTGAATTTAATTCAATTGTTTCTTCATGTTGAAGGATGCTTGATCAAAATCGATCCTATTAAGTCGTGTTCGAGAATAGGCAAGCAAATAAAGTTGCACACTATTACAATATCCCACGTCGGTTCCACATAAAAGTATGGAATTGTATATTAGTGAGAGTCAACCATTTACCTTTGGACCATGATTTTGGGTTAAGTTATGTCTTCCTAGCTTATATGCCTCTAACACAAACTTTGGCACATGTAGCTCTATCAAATTCTTGTGCTATTATTTCCTTTACTGCTCCTGATTTTATTAGTTATTATTTATATAAAGACAATCTTCAAATTATCTTTATTAATTATTATTTGTATATATAACACCCCAAATAAATTAATTAGCTAAAGTGTAATGTTATATATATATATATATATATTGCTAATTAATTAACTATGTATAAGAATTAATTAATTAAGATTATGTATTGCTAATTAATTAATTAAGCTAAAAATTAATTAAATAAGCGATAATCTTAATTAAACTAAGAACTAATTAATTAATTAAGCCTAAGTAATCGATTAATTAAATTTTAATGTTTTAATTTTGGTTACTCAAGTAATATGCGTAAGTGTTTCATAAGCTAAGTAATTTTATATATATATATATATATATATATATATATAGCTTTCTTATTAGTTAACCATGTAAAAGAATAAATTAAGTAAGCCAAATAATTAATTATGTAAGCATAAGGGGTTGATTAAGGAAATAAAGCCATGAATTGGCTAGTCATCACTTCCTGCCACCTCACGTCCTCACCTCTCTCTCTCTCACCCCAAAACACGACACACACACTTAATTAGTTTAGGTGTGAAAGGGGAAAAAAGAAAGGAAAATAAAAGAAAAGGGAAACAAAAAGAGCAACAGTACGCACACAGTTTTTCCTCTCCATCTTTCTCTCGACCATCTCTCAAACTCTCTCATAGCATCTCCCTCTCTCCCTCCCCCAGTCGCTCCGTTGCTCCGCTGCTGCTGCTGTCTCTGTTCTTCTGTTGTGTTGCTGCTGCCCAGTTGCCTTGCTGCTGATGCTGCTGTTGTGTGTTTCGGCTGCTGCGGTGTGCGGCTACTGCTGCTGTGTGCAGGTTATGCTGCTGTTTTGCAGCAGCTGTGCATGAATTCTGCAGCTGGTTTCAGGGGTTTTCTACAGCGTGTAGGTGTGTGCAGGCTGTTGTGTGCACGTGTGAGGGCTAGGGTATGCGCGACGGTGGCAGCAGGTGCAGGGAGCGCGGCGGGCGCGCGGACCAGAGCTTGGAGCCTGCTGTCCTGTTTTTTCTGCTGCGCGCAGGCAACATTCGACATGCCGTTTGAGGCACTTATGAGGATGGGATCAAAAAACTATTTTTATGGAAAATATTAGAGAGTATGGGGAAGATCTCCACAAAATTTGGTGGCCATCCAAGGTCGGAGGACCGAGGAGGAATTTTGCGAAGTCGGAGCTGCGTTTTTGCATCCGAACTGGAGATAGTTGCGGAGCAGAGGGTCTTAATGAAGGAGTTTTCTAAAACTGTTCATATGGGGTATTTTTCAATGTGTTGAGAGCAATCCTACTAAGTTTCACCTTAAGGCGAGTTCGTTTGAGGGGCATACGATGTGTCGAGGCAAAGAGCAGTAGTGCAGTGGCAATAAGTTTGAGCTATATGTAAGGATTTCTTTGCAAGTTTAATTAAGTATGCAAAAAAGGTTTTTCTTTACAAGTTAATTATTGATGCAAGGGATTTATTTTGAAAGGTTAATTATTTTGCAAGAAAAGGGTTATTTTGCAAGATTAATATTCTTTGCAAACTTAATTTATTGCCTTGCAAGTTTAATTCGTCCTCGCAAATTTAATTTTACGGACTTATGCCATTGAACCCTGTCTAAAGAATGTTCTCAATCCAAGGTTTTAATTAGAGATATGAATAGTCTCTTTAAGCCGCTAAGACAGGTTTATATATATATATATATATATATATATATATATATATATATATATCTTGTAGGAAACGCAGATGAAGGACCCCGTTAATTCTCTGAAACGTAGCAATTTTTCCAAGAACCACATGTATTGTGCTGATTTATTATATTTCTACAAAGGGACTTCGGTCTATATCTATGGTTTCATGTATTGTGCTGATGTATTATATTTCTATGTTGCGCTTTGCTACGTGACACAATCGAATGGGTGATGAACGTGTTTACGTTAATTAAAGTGAATAAATGTGATTGAGGTGCACCCAATAGGTGTGGTTTGCATTGTGAATGAATGAGTTTGTATTAATGAAATGTTTATCAAAGTGGCTAAAGAACCACATGTTTACAAAAGTAGCTAAAGAACCACAAAATGTTTTCACAGTGGCTAAGAATCACAAAAATGTTTTTCCAAGGTGGCTCAGACCCGCAACTATGTGTTTGATGAATTATATGTCTATGTTTCCTATTATGTTTTAACTACTCAAAAATCCCACCCCACTGAGTGTCTTCATGCACTCACCCCTTTATGTTAAAAATGTTTTCAACTAAAGGAATCCTTGAGCGTGGTGTGCAAGTGGTGGATGTTGGTAGCCGATATTCTAAGGATTATGATAGAGTTTTATTGGAAATGAAAAAAGTGTTATATTATTTATTTGTATAGAAGATGATCTTAAAATCTTTTGAGAAATCTAGTCTGCAAGGCAGTACAGTTTAGCTATATAATTATAAAGAAAAATATTTTCTTCCACTGCATACGATTAGGTTTTATAAAACAGGAATGTTCGAACGGACTTACCTTTATTTGAAAATTTTAAATTGCTGTGGAAATGCATGTCTTACCGAGTATCTGGACACCTAAACGAAAACATTTATTAAACTCTGATCTTCTACAATAATTTTTAAGAACGGGGCATTACAATATAGAGACAATCTTCTTAGTTATTATTTGTATAGAGACAATCTTCAAATTATCTTTATTAGTTATTATTTATATAGAGACAATCTTCAAATTATCTTCAAATTCTTGTCATATTTCCTTTATTGCTCTTGATTTTATTTGTATTGAGACAATCTTCAAATTATCTTCAAATTCTTGTCATATTTCCTTTACTGCTCTTGATTTTATTTGTGTAGAGACATTTTTCAAATTATCTTCAAATTCTTGTCCTAGTCCTGATTTTATTAGTGATTATTTTTATAGAGACAATCTTCAAATTCTTATCCTATTATTTTTTTTACTGTTCTTGATTTTATTAGTGATTATTCTACTACCTTCAAATTCTTGTCCTATTATTTCTTTTACTGCTCCTGATTTGATTAGTGATTATTTGTATAGAGACCATCTTCAAATTCTTATCCTATTATTTTTTTTACTGTTCTTGATTTTATTAGTGATTATTCTATTACCTTCAAATTCTTGTCCTATTATTTCTTTTACTACTCCTGATTTTATTAGTGATCATTTTACAACCTTCAAATTCTTGTCCTATTATTTCTTTTATTGCTTCTGAATTTATTAGTGATTATTTGTGTAGAGACAATCTTTAAATTCTTATCCTATTATTTCTTTTACTACTATTGATTTTATTAGTGATTATTTGTATAGAAACAATCTTCAAATTTTTGTCTTATTACTTCTTTTAATACTCCTTATTTTATTAGTGATTATTTGTATAGAGACAATCTTTTACCTGATTAATCTATCATTATTGGCTTTGGGTTAAAAAAATAAAACCAAAACTAATTTATTTATATGAATGATTACATAATAATGACGTACTAATATATAAATCCAGATTAAAAGGCCCTATCAACATCACAGTAAAACAAGTTTAGTTTAAATTTTTACCGTCAACCAAAGAATTATTAGATATATTGAATAAAAAAATCAAGATTGAAAATGCTTTTCCAATTAATAAAACCAAGTATAATATACTTTATAAACAGAGATTTTGTATCTTTTTTTTTTTTTAAACAAATCATGTAGTATCAATAAAAGAATAATAAAGTGAGTGATGAGTACTAAATTGAAGATGGATGTTGTTGTAGTATAATTGGCAACACAATTCTTCCAATTTTTGGTATGACTCAAGGACGTGTTGCAAAAGAAGTATCTTGTAACCATGCTAATGAACGTCATTTGTTTGAGTGAGTGTCTAATAGTGTTTTGCTATTGATGTGTTATATATATAACATAGTATTATATGATTAAATGAAATATATTTTTTAAATATTAATGGTGGACATATTATAATGTATTTGTAATAAGTATTTTCTAAATAGTTTCTTATGTCTATACTTTTTAATTTATTATTAAAATGCATTATTTATGGAGAAAAGTAACGTTTACCTAAGTCCTTGATTTGATGAAAAACCAATTTTGTCACCAATTAACACTAATGATATATTTGGAAAGAAATTAACACTGTAATACAAGATGGGTACTATGAAATATAATTGGATTTCTATGAGCACTATGGGCTAGACTTCAGATTCAGTTTCTTGCACTAAAATAGTATCTATTGGTTGAGAAAGATTGAAAATTTCTACTAGTACAGGTTAATTACATCTTGTTATTAGAAATGGAGTATTATATTATATAATTAATTAGAATATTGTTTCAACTACCTCAACATTTGTGAATATTCTTTGGCTTTTTTTCTTTCAATCACTAATAATTGGTTGGAAATATGGTAACCGGAGAAATCAGATTCCTCGTGGTAGTTCACCCAACATCTTTTCCTTAAATCACTATGTATATAATCTCTTCAATCTGATTTAAGTGTCGTTTAATACTTTTGTTAAAAATTAAGAACATCAAATTTTACTTATATATTTTTATATAATCTAGGAATTCAAGTTTTAAAATTGAAGAACAATCAAATTAACATGTTAGATTGAAAATTAGCAGATTTTAAGGATATTAATAGGGACAACCTTAGAATGACGTTGCATAAAAAATTGTAAAAACAAGTAACTGGAAATAAGAATGAACCTTAATACCCACATGAATGACCAAATGAGACCGGATCGAGTATATTGATACACATGTACTACAGTGTTTAGTACTCCCTTTATCTTCAAATAAATATCGTTTTAAGTATTTTCACACAAATTGAGAAAGATGATAGAAATACCGATCTACTCATATTTAAGTATAGTTATAGTGGTATCCATAGGCTTAGCATAACGGCAGATAAATTTCTCACCTTGAGAAAGGTTTCAGGTTCGAGTTCCCTCACCCCCAATTGTAATTCAATATATATATATATGTCAGTGAAATTTTTATCTTTTCTCTTAACAACCTCTTTAATTTGATAGGAATAAATGAGGGTATTTTTGGTAGATTATTGATAAAAATGTGTTGAAATACTAAAACGACACTTATTTTAGGATAAAATTTGTTTGCTAAAACAATATTTATTTTGGGACGGATGGAGTAGCTGCTGATTAATCATCTCTATTTCACTTTGTACTATCGCCAATATTTTAAGTGACGTAATATTAATGTTGTAATGGCCTCATTTGGACAAGTGTATTTCTTCTTAACCAACCTTATCACCACATAGTTTTCCCTGATCAACAATTCTTTCTACAATCATGAAACTAATCAAACTGATCCAAGCTAACTAGCTAAAATGATGCATGAGTTGAGCAATGATTGGAAATCTTAGTTATAAAAAGAAAAAAAGAGCATAAACTTGTAGTATAAGAAACTTTGAATATTGCTATATATAAGTGGATTAATTGGAAAGAAGCATGTAACTTGGAAACACTCCTTAATTTCACTCTATAGCCTTGATTAGTAGATCAAAAAATGGTGTCGCAAAACAGTTCAACACATGATTTGAGGGTAGTAATATTGGTATCATGTGTTGTAATCTTGTTTTGCAATAATAAGAGTTGTGAGGGGGTAATAAAATTACCAGAGAATATGACAATTCCAGCAGTTTTTGCTTTCGGAGATTCAATTGTGGATCAGGGTAATAACAACATTATCAAGACTTTAATCTATTGCAATTTTCCTCCATATGGCAAGGATTTTCAAGGTGGAATTCCCACCGGTAGATTTACCAATGGCAAGACACCTCCTGATTTAATTGGTACTCTCTCTCTCTATCTCTATCTCTATCTCTCTCTAGAAGCAAATATTAATAATTTAAAAAAAAGATTTTGTGAGAAACATTATATTTTATAAAACGTAAGTCTCTTGTGAGTTGTGTGAGACAGGTCGGTCCACAACTCAATCACACACAATCCAAATTCTACAATTAACTTGTTATTTGTAAGTGATAGGCTCCGTCTCACGATTACTATCTGTGAGACCGTCTCACATGAGTTTTTGTGTTTTATAAAATGACAAATAGAATGAAAACGAAGGAGTGTCATGTGATTAATAAACCTGCAACGATATCAACTAATTTAAATTTTAAAATTTTAAGAATTTAAATTAAACAATGTCTGAAATCAATACTTTTGAGTGTAAATGTTGGTTTTCATTGAAAACTTGGACTCGAATCAAATTTGTTTTAATGTCATATATATCTAAATTGATTAAATTAGACTATATATACTCTCAAAAACTAAAATTGTATTTAAAAAACAGCTGAAGAATTAGGAATCAAAGACATAATTCCGGCTTACAAAGACAAAAATCTGACGGCTCAAGATCTTCCAAGTGGCGTCAGCTTTGCATCTGGCGGTTGTGGATATGACCCTCAGACATCTAAAATTGTGGTACGCATCCCTTCATTGTATTTGTCGTTCAAAAACGTTTACAGAGTTATAAGCAAGTTTTTTATATGTGTAATTATGAATATAAAATGACTATATTATGTTATTGTAGAAATTTAAAATATACAATACATTAATTATTTAATTCCATAAAACTTTAATTTAAGATATATATGCAGTCGGTGACGTCATTATCGGATCAATTGGAGCAATTTAAAGAGTACACAGGGAAATTGAAAGGGGCAGTTGGAGAAGATAGTGCAAAGAAGATATTGAGCAACAGTATGGTGTTGGTGGTGGCTGGCAGTGATGACCTTGCTAATACTTACTTCACTGTTGGCCTTCGAAAACTCCAATATGATGTTTCTTCTTATGCTGATTTTCTTGTCGCCTCTGCTTCCACTTTTATACAGGTATAACTTCATTCAACTTCTTCTTTTTCTTTTTTTTTTTTGTTTAATATAATAATAGTCTTAATTTTGGTTATGAATCTTATTTTTAAGTATGCTACTAGTTTATAATATCTAGTTTGTTTGCGATATATGAGTACCAAGATCGAAAGAGACTAAAATTAATGTATTATTGTTAAAATATATTGTGACTGATACTTTTTATAGTTTCTTAATTTTGGAGACTTTTATTTCATGATAATTGATGATCATCTTTTTTTATTAAAATAAAGGGGTGATTAAGATTATAAATATCTAGTGATCCTGAAGTAACGTGAATTTTGTCAGTAACAACATATAAAAATTAAATATAATTTAATACCAATGCTCAAGATGATGCTAATTTTATATTTTATGTAGATGTATAATACTATATAATCAAATTTGCAAACATTAAACCACATATACTCCAGATCCTGGATCGATTTAAACTAGACCATTTAAAATTTATTGAAGTAAATTGATTGGTGTGAATTATTCATAATTTATTCTTGTGTTTATAATAATTTATACTAAATATTAAGTTTTATTTTATGAAATGACATATTAGTGCTAGATCCGGATTTGTCGGCGCTTTTCTTAACAATGCCTTAACTTTTGTCACTAGCAATTGTAAACATGCATTATTGGCATTTGGCAGGGACGGTTTTAAGAAGGACTATTTCCCGTGGGTACATTAGTATATCGTTAATGTATCATAAATTTAATATAATTATTAATTTAATATCATAAAATTTAAAAGGATGAGATCTTTACACATCAGCGATAAACATATTAAGACATGCTCACGATGGTTACGAAAACATCATTTCAGATTTAGGGGGCGTTCGTCCCTTTGGACTTTTAAAAATGTTCATTTTATTATATTTTTCATTCATATTAATAACTTATAAGAACTCGTCCCTCTTACATCCTAAAAAAATTGCATATTACTTCATAAAACTTAGCTACCACTATTTTATATTATGATATAAAAAAATTGTCCCTCTTAAAATAAAACTCTAGATGTGTCCTGATTATTGGTTTATTCCTTTTGTATATATACAAGCAAAATTAATATGAGTACGTATGATCATTGAAACTTGAAAGGAACTTTACAAGCTTGGGGCAAGAAGAATTGCAGTGTTTTCAATTCCACCAATAGGATGCTTACCTTCTCAAAGAACTATTGCTGGTGGCTCAATGAGGGCGTGTGCAGAAAATTACAACCAAGCAGCTCAAATAGTCAACGCTAAACTCTCACGTGAACTTGACTCACTCAACAATAATACATTGCCTCAATCCAGGATAGTCTACATTGATACTTATAAACCTTTTCTTGATCTTATCCAACACCCTCAAAATTATGGTAAGCAACATCTTTCTTATTTCCCTTTCTCTTTATCATTATTATTCAATACTTCTTTTAAATATCATCTACTCATCACATTTATTAAAATGTACTTATCCATGCATGTTGTAAACAAAAAAAAAAAAAAAAAATCATCCTCTCATAAATCAAGTCTTCTATGAATCAAAAATCTGAATATGAGATAATCAATCTATTATTATAACTTAGTTTAACATTTTATTTCATCACTGCATGTTAGGGTATAGTCATGTTATATATACAATAGGAAAATAAAGAATTCAGACTACATTCATATTATATTTGTGTTTTGACCTGATAATTCATGTATTTGTATAGTGTCTTGTACAATAAATATATAATAATGCATGCAGTAACTACTTTGTTTTATTATAAATCATAAACACATGAATGACTTTTAATTAAATTTGGAAGTTTGTGACATTGTATCTTGCCATGTGTTGGGCACATTCAAGTTTCATGTTATTTGTGTTATTAACTTATGTCTACAATTTGTGCTTAGAAATCTTATCGAACTCAGTTTAATGTCAAAAAATGTCATGTTGATTATTAAGAACTTATAAGGTTTTCATTAGAGGATTGTTGATGCTTGTTTCAGGATTTGAAGTGAATGATAAAGGTTGTTGTGGGAGTGGAAAAATAGAAGTGACAATGTTGTGCAACAAGTATAGTGGAACATGTGCAGATGTGTCTAAATATATATTTTGGGATAGTTACCATCCCACAGAGAAGGCATACAAGGTTCTTGTTAATCATGTCATTCAAAAATACATCAATAGTTTCATCTGATCAGAGAACTAGTTCAATAATCAATCAACTAGTTTGAGGAAATCATGCATGTTCAATCAAAAAACAATGGGTAATGTGTGTCTTTCTATTGTATTACTTAATACATACAGCTTGATCCTTTTTCTTATTTCAAGAATGTAATTCTCTTCTTGACTCTCTAGTTATTTGCACTTAGATTTATGTAATTTTCATTTCATGTATAGAAGTTGTTGTATAATTAAAATGTAATTCTTATTTCATGCATGCTAAACTCATGCAATCCAAATTACCCATCGAAGAACATGTTGCAATTCTCACTAATGTGGTACAAAATTTGTAGAGCTGATCCAATCAAATGAGCTATCATGTCGCATTAATCCAATTTATATAAGAAATCCTTCGTATGATTTGCCTATTCAAGAAGCCATAAATAAATCAACTTTAATGAAGGTGGAATTGCAAATCAACATGTAGAACCCAATATCCCAAACTGAAACCATAACCCACATCATCATCCATTAGTCTTTCCAACAATTCACCTTCAACACATGCACCCACTTGCCTTAAACCACCAAAACTCTATCTTCCTTCTGATAGTACTAAAACTAATATTAAGCATGAAACTTGAAGATTCTTTAGACATGTTTAAATCAATGCAACAGAAAATAGATCGAAATAAATACCTCCAATCATTGCTATACATTCAAGGATTTCGATGTTGACTCACTATTGAATGGTGCTTCCAAGTTCTTCTTCTCTCTACTAGATGCACGGACGGAGCCAAATCAAATATAGATATTTAACACCAATGCATATTTTTATCATATTACATACCTATTATACTCGAAATACACAATAAACGATTTAAAATATTTAAAGATATGTTACCTTAAATCGAGAACAATCCATATCAAAATCTACAACTCTAAGTGGCATGTCATTACAATAGAATCAACTCTGCAAAATCAAAGGAAAAATATTACTATCTCATATTTGTAAATTTACCATGAGATAATTATAAAATGTTAAAAAAATTAAAAAATTAGAGTAATATAAAAGATAACGTTCACTAACCTTATTAAGATTATGTTTTTTAAGTTGTACTCATCGCTTCTTCATACCATCAAACTCATCAACAATCAAATCAACATCAAATTTTTCAGCAATTTCTTTTTCGATGTACATTAGTAATGAGCTAGACAAAAAGTCATCTTCCATTTTGTTTCGCAATCTTGTCTTGACAATCTTCATAGATGAGAATGCACGTTCCGTTGTTGCAGTAGAAACTAGAAGAGTCAAAGTAAGTCTAACTAGTCTATCAACAAGGTAGTAATTCATTGTCTTACCAGTATTAGACAACAATAGACACAACTCTGAAACTGTTCATACCTTTTGGAAAAGTTCATTGCGTCTGATATCAATTTCAAAATGTTCCAATTGACATTTCATATGCAATTTCTCTTGGCTACTAAAATCATTAGGATAGAACTTCTCCATTAGTTCACAAATATTATCAATGTTGAAAGATTTGTATCTATCTCTCGGATCCAAAGCTGAGCTGAGCCTAAGTAGTTCAATTGTATCATCATTAAATCAATTATTCATCTCCAAAAGTATAGAATCTAGTGTTTCCATGAATATATCAAATCGATAATGATGCCTCAAAGTAACTGGACTACCTTTAAGAACCCGACCTCTACCTGAACAACGTTGAGCATTCATGTCTAGGATAATTATCTCATATTTCTCACAGAAACTCTTCACTTCATCAAGCAACTGATCATATTTATTGTTTCTGTATCTCTGAAGAAATTCTTTTGTGATAAGAACCGCATCCATTGCATTGACAATATCTTGATTTTTGCATTGTAAAATCCCACAAAGATCATCTGTCATTTCAAGTAGCTCAATCATGAAATGCAAGATAAACACAAATTCAAATGATGTCATTGTGTCATATGCTCCATCGGCTGTGGCTCTAAAAGACAAATTATTTTTCTCATTGACGATCACTTTTAAAACAAGAAGAATGGACTTGAACATATTGCGTACACTATGAAGAGACCTTAGATGAGAGCCCCATCGTGTATCCCCTGGATGTTGCACACTTCCAATTTGATTTTTTCCTTTCCCAATGTCAAGTTCATTTGTGGAAGTTAATTCTGCAATTTGGTTGGATTGAGCACTTTGTAGTTGATCATGGCGTTTGGAAGAAGAATCCACCAAATTCACAATAATAGTAGCATGTGAAAAGAAATGTTCAACCGGTATAACACTTTTAGTAACTGCTACTAAGACCAACTGTAATCGATGAGCAAAACAATGTACATAGTATGCATATGGACACTCTTTCAAAAATAGAGCTTGTAAATCATTCCACTCCCCTTGCATAGTACTAGCACCATCATAACCTTGTCCCTTCATATTTTGTATGATAAGATTATTGTGAGAAAAAATTGCAGAAATGTCTCTTTTTAAAGTAGTAGCTTTGATATCTTCCACTTGAACTATGTCAAGGAATCTCTCACAAATAAAACAATCTTTATCCACAAATCTTAACACAATGGCCATTTTCTTCCTTTTTGACACATCTCGAGATTCATCCACAATGATGCAATACTTAGCATCACCAATTTCTTCTCTGATGTATCTTTGAATTTTACGTGCATAAAGTGACAAAATCTCTTTTTGAATGTGAGGAGAAGTATAAAAAGCATTTCCAGGAGCTTTTTCCAAGACAATTGAGCTCACCTTATCATTATAAGAAGCTGTATGACTTATAATTTCTAAGAAATTTCCATGATTATTTGAATCTGGACATTCATTCATCACGAGCTCTAAAAGCCATACTTGAAATGCACATAATTTTGCAACATCAATAGAAACTATAAGTCTCAAACGATTTTTCTCAACCATCTCAGAGGATTGTTTGTCTATGATCCTCTCAATATGTTGCAGTGAATTCATTAGACCATGAGACCATTTCATAGCTATCTTGTGTGATAAATTTGGACATTTGCCTTTATGAATAAAAAAGGAGCAATTTTCGCCATTACTTACTTTCTTCCAAGCTTGAAATCCATCCACATTAAATGCATTAGCCCATGGATGTGTGGATGGCTTGATAAAAATAAAACACGGAAGACAATATGCAACATTTTTTGTAGGTGAATATTCCAACCAATCAGAAATTTTTTTATACCAAGCTGGTAAAAACTTTCTACGGAATTGAGAGAAATTTATGGGAACTCCCTGATATGGACCGGCAATTAAATAAGCACGTCTAATCTCATCTCTTTTATTTATTGGGCAACTCCATATAGACATACGCAATTCAGGATCTCGTTCAATACAAAAACCATTAGATTCATGATCAAGCTTTTGTATGACTCTTGAAGAAGACTCATCAACACCATTTGTTGAAAGATTGGCTATTTCAACATTATCCACATCAACCCTTGAAGTTTCTAAAATATAAGAACTTGAACTCTCTTGAAAATTCCGTTTCTTGGAGAAAAATGAATCAAGTGTCTTATACTTCATAGTCAATCTACCTACATATGTATATAAAAATACAAGATTATATAAGTACAACAACAAGTAATTTCCCATTTCAAAAAAATATCATTGTGTTTTCAAATGACTAAGAAATTAAAAATAATTTAAATAGGTACTAATATACTAAGACATTTAAGGTTAAGATTCAAAAATACCACTAAAAATTTGAAATAAAGTTAAGGAAATACATGATTACATAAGAAATCTTATTAGGGTTTAAAACAAATAACTCAAAAATTAAAAATGCAAAGCATAATAAGATTAAAGTAAACTATAAAAAAGAGCATTAATGTTAGTATATTACCTTATATTCATCAAGAAAGGTGAATCTTGAATGATAAAAAAATGAAGAAAATGAAGCTCTGCTCTGCTGCTGCTCTTCGACACTTTACTGGTTTATTTGAAAAGAAGATAAAAACAAATAAAATATAACTAAATAATTTCTTGGTTGCAGTAAGTTGTTAGTGGACCTGGCCCATCATTTTTTTTTATTCACTTGGGGGGCGGCCCATCATAAGCTCTCAAATCCAGGTTGGGTTGACTTTAATATTCACATATGGCCCATATGGGCACAACCACACATTAATCTATTTATATATTATATTACATATATATATATATATGTAATTTTTTCAGAATTTGGAGGGGGGGCGGCCGCCACCCTCAGTCCCCCCGACTCCGTCATTGACTAGATGGTATATTAGACTTTATAAGAAGTGAACTTAGGGTCTAAATCAACTTATAATTCTATCTTATATAACTTCTGTACATTATAGAAATTAGGAATGTCCATGATTGTGTGATTTGAAATCTTTAATTGATATGAGTGAGGATTTACCGGCCTTAATTAATTCCTCACAGTTTGAAACATGTAGAACATATCAATAATTATCTTTATATTGATTCTTACCATATATGAACCAAATCAATAATTCTTTAATTGATTTATTCAATTATGGAGATAATTCTAACATTCTCCTACTTGGTCCACGTGTTTCTATATCAATGACCAAAATACACGAATCATGCGATAAATCCTCTTAAAACGAGTATTATCTTCCATGTTTTACAATACATCTCGATCCCTAAATATCAATCCACACAACTTAATGGATAAACCATATATGTCTATTTGAGGTCCAAACATAAATAATATTTTTTCAAAACAAAATTGTGCACAAAACCATAAGAGAAAATATCAACAGGATAAAAGTTTCATTAGAAACACTAAAAGTACTTATAAGAAATTACATAATGGAACCAAGTTCCATTCGTGCTACATGATCCTTAAAATTCTTAGGTGGCATGCCTTTAGTTAAAGAATCAACAATCATTATTTCAGTACTAATGTGCTCAATGACCACTTTTGGCTCCTTGACATGTTCTCTTATGACTAAGTATTTAATTTCGATATGCTTACTTCGACTACCACTCTTATTATTCTTAGCCATAAATACAACAGCCAAATTATCATAGTATAATCTTAATGGCCTAGAAATTAAGTCCATGACTCTAAGCCCAGATATGAAACTCTTCAACCATACACCATGAGAGGTAACTTCAAAATAACGAACCCTACTTTCATAGTAAAGGTAGTTGTCAATGTTTGTTTTGTACTTCTCCATGAAATAGCTCCACTGGCTAGCATAAAAATAAAATCAGATGATTTTCTAGAATAAATGCAACCAACAAAGTCAAGATCGGAGTAGCCAACGACCTCTAATCTTTTAGTCCGTTTATACACGAACATGTAGTCTTTCGTTCCTTGAAGGTATCTTAACACCTTTTTTGCAGCTCTCCAGTGATCAAGACCTAGGTTACTTTGATATCTTCCTAACATCCAAACAACAAATGCAATGTCAGACCTTGTACAGACCTGAGCATACATAAGACTTCCAACAGATGACGCATATGAAATAATTCTTATATGTTCCCTCTTAAGCTCATTTTTAGGACACTGATTCAAATTGAATTTACCAGCCACCACAATGGGTGCTACACTTGGTGAACAAATACTTCATATGGAATCTCTTTAGAACTTTGTTGATATAGACATCTTGAGATAAGCCCAGATGCCTCAAGATCTATCTGTATGGATCTTAATGACAATGACATAAGATGTCCCATACCCTTCATATCAAAGTTCTTAGAAAGAAATCGTTTCACCTCATACAACAAACTCTTATCATTAGTCGCAAGCAATATATCATCCATATATAGAATTAGGAAACAAATTCTACTCCCATTAACCTTCTGGTACATGCATTGATCCATGTCATTCTCTTCAAATCTAAATGAAGTAATGATTTCATGTAATTTCAAATACCACTGATGTGAGGCTTGTTTTAACTCGTATATGGACTTATTAAGCTTTCAAACTAAGTCCTCACCTTGGCTAGAGGACAAACCTTTAGGTTGTTTCATGTAGACCTTTTCCACTAGAGCACCATTTAGAAATGTTGTTTTCACATCCATTTGATGTAAATAAAAAAAATGGGCCACCAATGCCATAATAATTCGTAGTGAATCTTTCTTTAACATAGGAGAAAATGTCACAGTGTAGTCGATTTCTTCTCTTTGAATGAATCCTTTGGCGACGAGTCTAGTTTTATATCTCTTAATGTTGTCATGTGAGTCCTTCTTTGTTTTAAAGACCCACTTAGTACACCATTGGGCAACTTGATGAGATCATATGTGACTTATATGATATATAATTATGAACAGTGACAGACGCACAGTAGGGCCAGCACCCCCTGAAATTTTTGTAAAATACTAGGGGTATTTTCATCTTTTTACATTTTTTATTAAATAAAAAAAGTATTGAAAATTTATCAAACAAGCAGCGGCTCTTCCTTAAAACTTACAGTGGCTAGAAAATTTCTTTTTTCCTTCATCTTCACCAATTTTCTCATCTTTCTCTTACACACAAGCCCTAATTTCATTTCTCCCAATTGCTTCTCCATAGAAATTCAAGGTAAAGTGTTCTCTTTATATTTTTTGTTTGCTTTTTTCTTTCATTATTATTATTGATTTATTATGCCTTAAGTTATATATGTGATGTAGTAGTGTTAAGTTGGAAACATTGATAAATAATTTGGCATTTTATTTACGAATTTTTTATTTATACTTAAGATTTGAATTATGAAAAAAATTATGTTGTGGTAGGAGATGGAAAAACTTGTTTTGTGGAATGCCTAAATTATTTTATTGGTTAAATTACTATAGGATTTAATTTCTTTTGAGAAAGAAAAAAATCAAAAAAATTATTTTGTTTACTTAACTCTTGAAATTTCAATTTTTTTGCTCAAATCTCATTTTCTTTTACTTATCCCTTGAAATTTAAATTCTTTTGCTCATAGGTTTTACCAAGTTCTTGAACTTTTAATGTATTTCTAATATTTATCCTATTTTTATAGATAATGGAAAGATACTTCGGAAAAATGCAACCTACTATGAAGACATCATCATCTTCTGTCAATGCACCTCTTGTTCAACTGCAACTATCATTGAGTCAACATAAGAATAATAAAGTTGATATGAAAAATCTTCCGAGTGATCCAGGATACGACCCATCATAGTGAGCTATCCACCTAATTTAATTGAATAGGTTCTTAGAGCTTACTTACTAAAAGGTCCATGTCAACCATGTGAGAATGATTTTCCTCAATAAATAGATGGAAATCGAAAACATAAATTTGTTGCATCTTGGTTTGATGAATTTAATGATTAGTTGGAGTATAGCATAACAAAAGATGCTACATTTTGTTTATATTGTTATCATTTCTCTACGGGATGTAGTGAAAGAGGATATGATGTTTTTGTGTCTGAGGGGTTTAATATCTAGCATAAGAAAGAAAGATTGAGAGTGTCACGCCCCGTTTTCTTTCGTAAAATTATTAGAGTTTTCTTTGCGAGCGTGAAGAAAGAAGGGGAAAAAGACGTGCATGAAATAAAACAGAAATCCTTTGGAAGAGATGAGGGATAATTTTTTTACATATATAAATCCTCAGCATCTAGCCGAGATAAAAAAAACATTTAAAACATAGCAGCGGAAAAACATCAGGATCCATTTATGGAAAAGGACAATATACTTTTACAAACGTGAAATTATAAAAGACATCGTTTAAACATGATGTTTTGAAAAGCAAAAAGGGAGAAATTGGATATGGCACCGCCCTCTCTCCGTATCTTGACTTTCTTCATCTCCTGTAGTGTGAATACAGGTGGGGGTGAGTGCGTTGAATACACCCATGGGAATAAGTTCCATGTTCAAACAAGTATTACGCAGTTACATAAATCAATTATATAAATAATAGTTCCGCAGTTAGACACATCACAAATTATGCTCAACACATAACATAAAGACACGTAGTATAGCATTGGACCGATGTCCCTTCGTAGAAAAGTACTGGACCGAAGTCCCTTCGTAGTATGGACCGAAGTCCATTCGTAGTAAAGTACTGGACCGAAGTCCCTTTGTAGTATGATCATGACATGCACACACATTCATAGAATTCACGGTACGTAAACATGACATATATGAATCAAACATTTCATATCATTTAAGAATCATTTCATCGATCATAGGTTCACATAACATGCGTGCGTTCATCGTCAACCCTCTTTGGTATGGGAATTAACTCACTTTAGCATAGCAAGTAATCAATCAAGCAGTAAACACACAGAGGTTTAGAAGTTACCCCCACACACAGCATATAATCATAGCACATAACCCAAGGCACATAAGGTTCAACCAATTCATAATGATCAAGTTCATAAGCATGCGTTCATTTATCATCATCGTGTGTTTAATACAGAACATAAAGTTTTTAGGGATTAGAGGTTACCCCCACCTTATTCGGTGGTTACCATATCAGTCGCAAATATCAAAGGTCTGATATCCCGATTCTCAATCCAATAGATAGCCTACACAAGTTACGGTGATTCTTAGATTCTTAATACATAAATAAAGTTATAAAGTATCCCGGCAGAAAAACGATCGTTAAAGGCACATCGGATCGTGAGCTCTAAAGATAGGAGTTGAAGAAATGAGAGTGGATATCCAATCCATATGGCTGATATGATAGAGAATGGAATTTGGGTCGCTACGGAAAAAGAATGAGCTCGATCGGAATTGAAACAAGCTCGATCGGAGCATTTTAAGATTGAGGGGTAAAATGGTAATTTTGGTCAAAGGGTTGACTTTGACCGGGCCCACGACCCTCGGTCAATGACATCTCGTCAGCGACGACTCGATGTTGACGTACGGTGGAAAATGGGATTTGGATCGAAACCACGGAGTTGCGTGCGCGTCGTCTCCCGACAGGCGCGCGCGGCACCCGACGGTCTCGGTAGCTGCTGAGTTTTCTCGGCAGCGTGGGCGTAGGTCTCGGCGGCTGCCGAGTTTTCTTGGCAGCGGGTCAGCTTCTCTCGGCAGCCTTGCGCGCCAGCACGCGCGTCTCGGCAGGACTCGGCGGCTGCCGAGTTTTCTCGGCAGCGGGCGCGCACCACTCGGCGGTTGGCCGAGTTTTCTCGGCAGCCTCGGCCAGCTCGTGCCCAGGTTCCCTAGCGTCGACCCTGCTCGACGACCACTCTTCCCGGTGCCACCAGCTGCGGCGGCGCCGCCCTCCTCCGCCGCCACCTCATCCGCCGGATACATTACACCGCCGACTACCACCTCCAACCACCCCTCGCCGGATTCCGGCGGTGAATAGTACTCGAATCCTCGCCGCAAAAACCTTCAATACCCTGTTTTTTGAATCCAACCCCAACCTTCAAAACTCCGGCCGGTGACTTCCAATCGCCGGCGACCACTCCCAACCCCTCCGCCGGTGAGCCCCCATCGCCGGCCACCTTTCCCGGCCAGCCCAACACCCTTATACATACATATACACTCACGCTCATACACACACACACATAAACACACACACACACCCTGCACAAGCTTGGCCGGCGACTTCCAGTCGCCTGCCACCACCTCCCAACACTCTCCGGTGCATCACCAGCGCCGGCCAACGGTTCCCCTGTGCAGCGCCGCCTCCACAACATGCATACACAACACACGTTCAACACACACACACACCAAACCCCATGTAATCGCCCACCTTTCCAACCATTTTCCAGCACCGGCATCGCCCCCCACGGCGGTGCCGCCCCTCCATTAGCTAGCCCGCAACCCCAGCTGCCTCCCAGGTGCTTGAAACCGTGAGAAAGAGAGAGGCAGAGTGAGAAAACGAGAGAGAGAAAAGGGTTCAAGAACAAGGGTTTAGGGTTTGGAGACCGTCTTTCACCGTTTTCCTACGAACGGTAAATCCGAATTGAATTCCGGAAGATGTCCTAGACTCGTCTCGATGAGGGCTTCATCGTGTGTGAAAATCGGTCGAAACTGACAACGTTAAGATTTACCGGCCACCGGCGGCGCCGCCTCGCCGGCACCGGCTCCGGCAGCGGCACGCCGGAGGCAGAAAATAGAGGAGAGAGAGAGGAGGCAGGAAAGAGAACTTACGTGTTTTCGTCGCGTTCGGCTCGTTCGGCTCGCTCGAGAAAACAGTAAATTTTCGTATCGAAAACTCTCCTATTTATAGAAATGAAAAGTTACTGTTCATCATAGGGTTACTGTTCACGATAGGGTTGGGCTACTGTTCACGATAAGATCCTGGTTACTGTTCATCAGTAATATTTCGTATTTCTACTCTTCATATACGTCTCGTATACGTCGTATTCTTTGTTTTCATTGTTTTCTTCATTACTTGAGCTACGTAACTCCGATTGACCTCTAGTTAGTATCTATCTTCTCGTTTTTCTGTTACGCATCTAATGGTGTAAAAATATTCTAGGTTCCATGTTCTATGAAAATTATCGATTTAAATCGTGCATTAAACACATATCTGAAACGCACGAAATTAATTAAACAGTCAAAACATATGCACATAATTATTAAACTATAGGTTTAAATATTTAATTAATCAATTATGCTCGTTTTGATCCGGGGCGCTACAGAGAGATCATGTTAGAGATCATAACAGTGATCATAATAAATGTAGATTAGCTTGTCAAGATTTGATGAATCAAGGTCAACACATTGAAGTGTCTTTTTCTAAGATATCAGAGATGTCAAAGATTGAATATCATTGTATGTTGAATGCATCAATTATTTGCTTGCGTTATCTCATTATGCAAGGATTGACTTTTCGAGAAAATGATGAGTCCGAAGAATCATTGAATCAAGGAAATTTTACTGAGTTTTTGAAAGTTATTGCTTCATGTAATGAAGAAATCAACAATGTTGTGTTGCATAATGCTCCTGAAAATCTCAAGCTTACATCTCCGAAGATTCAAAACGATATTATAAGTGCAGTTGCAATTGAGACTACTAATGTCATCATTAAAGATCTTGAAAATGATTTTTTCTCCATTTTAGTTGATAAGTGTCGAGATGTGTCCATCAAAGAGAAAATGGAAGTGGTTATCCGTCATGTGAATAAGAATGGATGTATTATTGAACGTTTACTTGGTCTTGTGTATGTTAGTGACACAACTTCAGCTTCACTAGAGAAAGGTATCGAATCATTGTTCTCCACTTATGGCTTAAGTATTTCTAGGTTGAGGGGTCAGGGTTAGATGGAGCTAGTAATATGAGAGGTGGAATTCATGGTCTAAAAAGTTTACTCCTGAAGAAGAATTTTGTTGCTTACTATGTTCATTGTTTTGTTCATCAACTCCAACTGACGCTTGTTGTCGTTGCTAAAAAACATACAAGTATTGGTTCTTTTTTCAATATTGTGACACGTGTATGTAATGTTGTTGGAGGTTCTTACAAGCGCATGGATATGCTTTAAGAGAAGCAAATGGAAAAGGTCATTGAAGGCATTGCAAATGATGAAGTCAAGACCGGGAGAGGATTGAATCAAGAAATGACATTGAAGTGGTCGGGAGATACTCGTTGGAGTTCTCATTATGGTATTCTCATTAACATGATGCATTTATTTTCATCTATTGTTGATGTTCTTGAGTATATTGGAGAGAATGTCAATGATAATTCACAAATGACCGATGCAATTGATTTGCTAGATATTGTGACTCAATTTGAGTTTATATTTGATTTACATCTCATGAGAAAATTTTGGGAATCACACATGAACTATCACAAGTTCTCCAAAGAAAGGATCAAGATATTATTAATGTAATGAATCTTGTTAAAGTATCCAAAGGTCGTTTGCAAGCATTGAGAGAAGATGGTTGGGAGGCTTTATTGACTGAAGTTTCAAATTTTTAAAATGAGATAGTTTTATTAAACATGGAAGATATATATGCACCTCGGGGAAGATCAAGACGTAGAATTGAAAGGTTCACTAATCTTCACCATTACAGAGTTGAGTTATTTTATTATGTGATTGACATGCAAGCTCAAGAGCTAAATCATCGTTTTGATGAAGTGAACACCGAATTGCTTTTATGTATGACATGTTTTGATCCTAGAGACTCATTTGCTGCATTTGACAAAAGCAAACTGCTTCGTCTTGCAAAATTGTATCCATCTGAATTTTCTGCAGTTGCTTTATATGAACTTGAGAGTCAACTTGAGAATTTTGTTTTTGATGTGCGCTTGGATAAAAGCTTCTCTGAATTAAATGGAATGGACTTGCTCAGAAGATGGTCTCTACAAGGAAGCACATTATTTTTCCATTGGTTTATCTGTTGATTAAGCTCTCATTGATATTACCGGTCGTCACTGCCACAATAGAAAAAGCTTTTTCGGTAATGAAGATCATTAAGAGTTCTCTTCGCAATCGAATGAGTGATACACTGTTGAATGATTGTTTAGTTGCATACATTGAAAATGATGTATTTTAAAATGTTAGTAATGAAACTATTATGCAATGACTTCAAAATATGAAAAATAGAAGAGAAATGTTATAATACATTGATTTTATCGAGATTGCGATATATACATGCTCTTTCTCTAATATTATTGTATCTTTTTATTAATTGACTTGGGCCCCCTGAGTCAAAATCTTGGGTCCGTCACTGATTATGAACGTACCTTTATGTATGATTAGATGATAAAAATATTATGAAGACTTAAATTTAAAAATGTACAAATCAATCATTTCAAGTCATGTCATTTCAATTTACATGTCATCTTATTTATGTGCCTTATGTTCTAATTATCATACACCTTAATTGATTAATATTGCATAAAATAAATAGGGTATGCAACAAATTACATCAAAGGCAAACATGGTATTATGATCACAAACCCATTAATGTCACAATAGATAAAACAATACTCAACCTCATATGCCCCCATCAAGTCTCAATGCAACTATATGATTATACATAATATTTATATTATCTCAAGTGATCTACATGTATTATACATGTATTACTATGATTTATACAATAAAGACTACATATAAAAGGTAGGACACCACATTTGAGTCCATTTTAATCCTCATTTGAGCACATACCATGAGTTTATGCTCCTCCTTCTCTCTATCTTTTCCTTCCCCTCCAAAACTTTTATCCCCATCATCAAACAAGCTGCCATTTTCAAGAATTAAGTGAAGAAGCAGGATTCTTTCAAGACAAGATGGGAAATTAAGCTTATAGTATGATCTTCTTCCAAACAAGTTTCAAAGAACTCATAGTTTCTTCCTTAGAAACATGATTAGGTTCTAAATGTGGAATTGTATGTATGATCCTAGTGAAATCCCTAAAAGTGTGATGAATGATGTTGGATATCTTGTTTATGTGGTTGATTATCAAAATTCGTCACCTTTGGGAGTTGATTGTGCAATTACATATTGAATGAATATTTGCATGTATGATTACCTTGTCTTAACTCATTGCATGTATAATCCAAAGATTATTTATGATGAAATTTGCTAAATACCTTGTTCTATGTGGTTGATCTTCAAGAATATGTCATTTTGAGTGTTGATTGTGCAATTGCATGTTGAAATAGGCTTTGCATGTTTAATTATCTTGTCTAAACTCATTGCATGTGTGATGAACTAAGTCAAGGTGAATTTATTAAATCAATAGAGTTATAAAAGTCGAATTTATATTGTAATTAAGGAAATATGTGGTTTAATCAAATTTTGGAAAACTTTGATAATGGCGGTCCATTTTATCGATTTTTATAAATTTACTCACTTGGAGTTTTTCAAAACTGTTTTAGTATGTTATGCTACATATAATTTGGTAATTTTTGGAGTAGTGTGTGAATTATAATGATTTTTCAAAAATAGTCCAGTTTCGAAATTAAAATTTTATAGTTCTAGACATTAGAAAAATAATTGTATAAATTCAGTCAATTACAATCTTTCAAAAATGTTTCAGTATGTTATTCTACATGAAGTTTTGAGTTTATGGTTGAAATTTGGTAATTTTGGAAGTAATGAATGAATTATAATATTTTTCAAAGATGGTCCTGTTTCGAATCAAAATTTTACAGTTTTAGACTCTAGAAAAATAATTCTATAAAATCGGTCAATTATAATTTTGCAAAAATGTTTTACTATTATCAAATAAATGATGCTGGAAGTTTATATTATTAATTTCAAAATGTTTGATTGATTATATGATTTGCAGTGAATTTTATAAGACAGAGTGGTTTTAGAACACTTTTCAAACAATTTTTAAGGACAGTAAATTATTTATTAAAGCTTGTGTGATTTGAATTTAAATCTACTGTTTTAACATGGTTAACTTAGGAGTATTATGTTATTTTCAAGAATTTTAGATGATTATGTGAATTATGAAAATTTGTTATGGTAAAGAGTGTCTTTTCTACCTACATGTTACTAGCTTTGAGATCAAAATTTATCTATGATTTAAAAGTGCATTTTGACCATATTTTGAAACTGATATTAAGTTATTAAATGTGAGCTTATGTGTGAAGTGATAGACCATTCAAGTCTTTAAAATATGAATGAGAGTTTTATGAGTTAAAATGTCAAAATACAATTTTGGTTTAAGGTATTTTGATGCATGTTTTAAAGTATACTTTAAAATTCTCTTAAACCTATAGTTATGTTCTTATGATATACACTAGTAGTACTCCCGCGCGATACACGGTTTATTATGTATTATAACAATATATATGATTTGCAATAATATAATGAAGTTGTTATATTAAAAGTTTATTTATAACATCTTATAATTTCGAAATTTGTAAAAATCATTATTTTTTTATTGATAACATCAATATTCAACAATTAAATATGAAAATAAAATTGAACATAATATAATAATAATTTTGTGTTTGTGAGTTTTAATTTCTGAATAATTAAGAAGTGATTAATTATACTTACTAATATGTTTTGTTCATATTTTTGTTCCTTTATATCTTATAATTATTTTTAGAATTTATAAATAATTTTCTACATTATTTTTACATGGATTTGTTCAAAAAGCATTATATTTATTCCAAAAAAAAATTAGTTTATATTTATAAATTTAGGTTTCAAATTAATTTTAAATTTTAAAACAATATTTCTTAGATTTTTTAAGCCATTTTTCAGATTTTTTTGGAACATATTATAGTTTTCTAAAACAATTTTTAGATTAATTATATCTATTTATATGAAATAATTTTGAATAAATTTAATCAATTATTTTTATTTAAAAAATTTTATTCAATTTATTGATTTTTATATATTACATATATATTTGAATTAATTTTTAAATTTTATTTGTTGATTTAAGATTGTTAGTATTAATAAAATCTGAAATTATTATTATTAATTTCAGATTTTATTATTATTTTAATATTTTTATAATAGTTTCAAACTTTTAAACATTTTACAACCCTTCATAAAATGAAATTTAGATTTTAAAACTATTTCCCAAATTTATATATTAAAATTATAAAGTTATTTTGAAAATTTTAATTTTTGACAATGTTTAAATTTCATTATTTTCAAAATTTAATTATATCATTAAAATATAATCATATCATTTAAGATAACTTATTTTGTTTCACATCTACTCCTATATATAAATTATAAGATAGTTTATTGTGTAAGATATATATGAAGCTTATTCTATAAGATACTTAAAAATTATTTAGTTTTTTTTTCTTTTTTTCTATTGGTTGATAGTTTGGGAGGGAAAATGGCAAATCTGTAAAATTTGCCAACTTTCATTTTATAAATAGTATAGATTTATCGTTTTTTATGAAAAATACATATTAGCAGACAATCATCATTGCAGTTGTTCATGTGTGTGGATAAAAAGGACTTTTTAACCTCTGCTCTCTTCCATTAAACTGTGTTTTGATTGGTCGATAGAGTCATTACTGGATAAATTTGATGGATTAAGAAAATGGTTAATCCACCGATTGATCAAGAGATAGGTAGAGTATATCAAACACTCTAATGTGTGTTTCTTTTTCCTGTGGAAAATAAATCATCATTAATGCAAATAAAAATATTAAAAAATTACTTAAAACACTATTAGTCAAAATAGATTTCATTTGCATGCAATTAAAAATAATTGGTAATTAACCAAATTTCAATTGGCCAAAATATTAAAAATAATTGGTAATTAACCAAATTTCAATCAGCCAAAATAGAGGTGGAGTCAGTAAGCATCGTTAAAAAAAGCAATTAGGCGGCTCAATGTTCAGTTAAGCAATAATGAACACTCCATAACATAATATTAAATTATTAAAAATCAATTTTGAAAATACAAAATCCAGTATTTGTATTCCCATTGGCTGCTCCATCAGAAATGAAATATAATTCATCCTGAATTGCATGCTGGAACCTTCTAAATCAGCAACCATTTTTCTATTCTTTTTTTCATTTTTTTTATTACACTGAAAATGAAAAAAAAACTTTTCTTTTCCAATTTTTTTAATACCCAGAAAATTATGATGCATTTCAGCGGGAAAAGGGTAAATCTGAAATTATCACAAACTTCTTTGTTTTTATTTATAGATATGTTTCATATAGGTAAAGCATGTTAGGTTTGATAACTATGATACAATGAAAATGCAACTTAAAGACTAAGAATTTATGAACGTCCTGAGTGCAATACGAAACCACCAGATACTTTAAAAACTATCCCCATCTTTGAATCAACGTCAAAAGTGGGTAACATTTATTTATAGTTATGTTGATTAGAATAACTTGTATGTTGAGTATGATGACATGAAATGACACCTTCGGGTGAAGTACCAGATTGACGAACCTTGGATACCAGGTCTTCGGACCTTGGAAGTGTTGGGGAACTTGCATGGATCTATTCGGGTGTAATTTAAATAAAAATTATCATAAATCTAACCTTATGAACTAAAGCAATTAAATCAAATGAATTCATGCTTTGAATAAACGAAAAATTATAAATAACCCTAAACATGCGGAACTAAGGGATATGTATTTACCTCTTGATCGGAGAGACACCGTTGAGAAGATTAACTGTTTTAACCCAAACACCTTCTTGAGTATTCCCCAAATCCAAGCTCGTAAATCTGGTGGGGAATCAAACAAACTCTTTTAACTCTTGTAGGAAGAATTAATTTCTTACTTTTGTTGCTCTAAAAAATCAACACTCTTGTATATGCACACTCTATGGGGCTAAGTAATCAGCCTCTATTTATAGGCCTAATGGCTGAAGATTTGAGCCTTGGAGGAGAAGAAATATCAAGATTTGATCTCCTCATATCTTACATCAATATATCGAAAGATTTGATCTCGTCATATTTTGAATCAATATATCGAAAGACACGATCACCCACCTCATAATTTATATCTTGTCAATGCTTATTATTTTCCCAAACAAACTGTTGCTGAGCTCACTCCAAATGATATCGCAAATCTTCAGAATAGCATCACGCTCCATCAAATCATCAAAGACAGCCTTAACTCGAACCTCCCCAGGTAGAAACTGAGTCAAGGTTAGCGGTTTTTGCCCATAAACTACCTCAGAGTGAAAACTCGTGTTAAAACAGTATTCAGCCCAAGGCAGCCATTGAGCTCAACATCGAGGATGCTCTGCCACAAAGCTTCGTAAATAGTTTCCAAGCAACGATTCATAACCTCAAATTGACCATTCGTTTCGAGGTGGTAGGTAGAGCTCATACGCAGCTGAGTACTCGTTGCCTTAAACAACTCTTGCCAAAACGAACTAATAAACACGAGGTCCGGATCTGATACAATTGAATGAGGTATCCAATGAAGTCAAACAATCTCCCGAGCAAAGGTCGTAGCCACCCCCGAGTAGTAAACCGGTGTGCCAAGCCAATAAAGTGTGCTGCTTTGGAAAGTCAATCAACCACCATAAAAATAACATCCCAGTGTTGAGAACGGGGTAGCCCAGTAATGAAATCCATGCTGACATCTTCCCAAACTCGATCAGGGATGGGAAGGGGTTGCAATAAACCAACCGGAACTCTAGAATCAGACTTGTTTCTTTAACAAACCAAACATTCATCTACAAAACGTGTTACCGACTTCATCATACGAGGCCAATAAACATTAGTTGCAAGCCTACAATATGTTCTATATACATAGGCTCCTGTGTGTCCCGCGGTCGGAGTCGAGTGATACTCGGCTAGTAGGCGTAGAACCCAATCACCTTCCAAGGAATAACAAGATGGTCCTTATAATATAAGAAACCATTAATAAGAGCATAGGGCTTAGACACTACCTGGCCTCCTTCTAAGGCACGAATCACAGAACTGCCCGATGAAGACTCTCCCACTTAACCTAACATGGGATAGAAATAGCCCCACACTTGAGCTCAGCATCCTAACGTGATAAGACCAAGTACCAAAATATCACGATATTTCGGTGAAATATCGCCAAAATATCGAGAAAATGAAGGGGTCAACATAAAATAAGGGTGTAAAAAAATTCGACTAAAATATCACGATATTTCTCGATATATCGCGAATATATCGTTTTAACCAAAATATCACGAAATATCACGATATTTTCAAAAGCGTGCAAGACACACGCCTGATACTGTTTTGTTTTTTCTTTGTTTGTTTGTTTTTTTTCCTTTTGTTCCTTCCTTTTGAGTTTTCACACTGATTTCCTTTTTTTTTATTTCTTTTTTCTTTTCCTTTTTTCCTATTTTACTTTTTCTTTTTTCCTTTTTTTCTTTTTATGGTGTATTTGAAGGATATCGTTTAAAATTGAGTTATTTATCCCTCTCTTTAATTTTTATATATCTATATTTTTATCTATGAGTGGAGTAAACAATTACTTTATATAAATTTAATTAAATTATTTACAATAAATTAGTACACTAACATTTAGGTTCATCTCATAATTTAATTAAGTTTAATTAAATTATTTACAATAAATCAGTACACTAGTATTTAGGTTTCTCTCATAATTTAATTAAGTTTAGTTAATTTTTTTAAAATTTAATAAAAGGATTATGATGTATATAATATTAGTGTATCTTTATATTTATTGTAAATTTATCATTTTATTTGTAGTTTTAAGTTCAATATATGTATTAATGTTAGTTATAATATTTGTAAACTACTAGATATATTTTCCAATTTTTTCACAAAGTTTCCATATTTAAAAAAAATGTCCGATATTTCCACTGAAATCGATATTTCCGTAAAATCAAGGTACCGATATTTCTACCGATATCGATATTTTTGTCCTTGGATAAGACATTCGCCGCCACATTAGAAACACCTGTCTTGTACTTAATATCAAAATCAAGACCAATCAGCTTTGCTACCCAATATTGTTGAGCAGGAGAAGTGATTGACTGTTGCAAGAGGTGCTTCAAGCTATGGTGATCTGTACAAACCACAAATTTGAGCCCCAAAAGTATGGCCGCCAATAAAGCACAACAAGAACAAGTGACATTAATTCTTTCTCGTACGTGGACTTTAAGGCATTACGATCCGACAAGGCCTTACTAAAAGAGGCCACTAGTTACTTATTCTGCATTAAGACTACTCCTAACCCACGACTAGATGCATCACACTTAACGCAAAAAGGGATAGAGAAATCAGGAACAACGAGAAATAGGGCAGTGGTAATCATTTTTTGTAGTCTCAAAAGCAACCTGTAACTCCCCAAACAAACTGACCTTCGACCTCTTTCTGGAGTAAGGTAGTTAGAGGTAAGGTAATTTTTCCATAATCCCAAATAAATCGACAGTAATATCCCGTCAATCCCAAAAAACCATGAACCTCCTTCACCGACTTGGGTGTTGGCCACTATAAGATAGCTAACACTTTTGCTGGGTCCATCTGCACTCCATTAGCTGAGACAACATGCCCTAAATCATCAATTGAACTTTGTGCCCACGAACACTTCTTAGGATTAACAAAAAATGAAGCAGCCACTAAAATACCAAATACTTCACAAAGAATCATAATATGAGATTGCTAATCTGGGTTATATATCAAGATATCGTTAAAGAAAAACAACACATACCTCCTGAGTATGGGTCGAAATAAGTCATTCATGACAGCGTGAAATGTGGACAGGGCATTCCGGAGACTAGATGACATCACGACAAATTCATAATGGCCGGAATGCGTATGAAACCCTATCTTTGGAATATCTTCAAGAGCCACTCTGATCTGATGGTAATCAACACGTAAATCGAGATAAGTGAACCAAGAAGCACCGTGAAACTCATCCAAAAGTTCTTGGATAACTGGTATAGGATAGTTATCGGGCACTATACACTTATTAAGCTCACGATAGTTGACAAAAAAATCGGCAACTCCCATCCTTCTTATGAACCAGAAGAACCAGACTCGAGTAAGGCCCGGTATTAGGCTGAATAAGACTTACCAATAACATTTCTTCAACTAAACGTTCAATTTCAGATTTCTGAGCGGCGCTATATCTGTAGAGGTGAACGGAGATCGAGGATGCTCCGGGATACATGGGTATGCGGTGATCACAAGCACGGGATGGGGGCAGCTCAGGTAGAGGTGATAAAACTTGGGGAAAATCATCCAAAAGCTGCTGATTTTTTTGAGATATAGTGCCTGATTTAACCGTCTGCCCTTTGGTTGAATCGAGTGACCATAAAATCCTGCTAGAGGCGACATCATGCAATTTCAAGGATGTAGCAGAACAAATTTGTTTCCGTGTTAAACCCGGATCACCCTTCAAACGAACTTGGTGACCGCTGAATTCAAAGGTCATCGTGAGGACAGCCCAATTCGAACAAACCTCACTCAAAGCAGCGAGCCAAGATAACCCTAGTATGACATCCACACCCATGACTGGAAAAAAATATACAGTTATGAAAAACTGGGCCGAGTCCAAAACAATAGGAAAATTCCTGCAAAAGCCTACCGTCTTGATGTTTTTCTCATCACCTAATGTAACAGGAACTGCGATCGACTGATCAATAGGCAGATCCAAGGCTGCAGCCGCATCAGGAGAGATAAAGCAATAAGTTGCCCCACTATCGATCATAACCACCACTTTAGAACCCCGCACAGTGGCCAACAACTTCATAATATGTGGCCCATCCCATCGTAACCATAACCCGTAGGGAACAGTGGCCAGCTTGGAGAGAAACAAATGAATATACTCGTCGACGGTACCTGATTGGCGAGTCGAGGCAAGAGCCGCAATAGGATTGGCCAGAGGATCATCCCCAAATTGGTTCGGTAACTCGATAGTGAATTTTTTCCAATTCATATTCAGAAAACAATGCATCTGCCACTGTAGCCAATGAAGTGCGGGACCTTCCATGTCGACTAGGGCATATTCAAGCTTCATGTCCTCCACTGTATTTTCAATACGAAAAAACTGGTTCGCCCGAGATGGATTGTCTCCACTGCAGATGGATTGTCTCCTGAGAAAATAAGCAGTGCAAGTCTGGGCTAAGATGTTGTGGGTGCGATCATAGCGGCAACAGGAAGATTGTCACTGGCCTTCAAAGAGCCACCGTCAAGAGTGATGCCCCTGTCACGCACGACGACATACAAAAGGGCCTTGACGTCATCCAGCCCATTGGTAAGAGATGCGACAGAGGTGTCGATGGAAGAAATATTAGATTTAACTTCAGTCATGCTCGCGTCCAAGTGCACTACTCCTCTCTTCAACGTCACGATATGTTCTTCTGATCTCGTCTAAGATCTGGTAGGTCGGACTAATTTGTTAGAGGTAAAGGAATAGAAACACGATGATAGAAAACTTAACGCACTAAAACCAGATATAGAGATTCTCTATCCCAAGCCAAAAGGCTAAAAACTTAATATCTTTCTTAATAATCTAATACCCTAAGACTCAACAATATTTATAGTCCAACTAGGCCCATGGGCCAACTCCACAACCAAGAATAAATGATAATTAAATAGATGAAATAAACAATTAAGATAAACGAGATTAAGATCAAGGCTCGATCACTGCCTGGGACGACGCTTGTAAACAACAGGCGTAACATCTTCTCAATATTTTTAGTTTGGATCTTTTTAAGAGTTGGCGGGCTTTGTTCAAGGCTTTTGTCTAGCTTAAAGTATAAATAGTTTTTTTTTCATATGTGATTAATCTTTATCTAACACTTTGTAAGTTAAGAGTCGACATTGGACGCTTGGGTAAGAGAAACTTTCTCTTGAGTATCTATTCAATTACCTTATTTTGTATGATTCGTTTCCTTTCACTCTTACTCCATAATCAAACCTAAAAGTTTTAATCTTAAGTTTGAATTGAGTATGAATCATATTATATAGAATATGATTAAAGATCATGGAGATGAAGAAGTATTATATTAAAACTACGTAACATGACACTAAACCCACTTTTATATATAAGATATAACACGACTAAAGGTTAAGTTAAATACCTAGCTAGAATCAAATACCTAACATAAAAATATACCACCAACCACCATGACTAATTTGATTATTAAGATAATATTTCACCTATTATCAAGTCGAACTACAAGAACGTCTATAGATGATAGCATTTTACATGAAAGGCTAATCCTAAAGTTGGTACAAGTGGATGCCAAATAACAGTGAATTCACTAGAAATTATAAAAAATAGGAATTGGTGAATAATTCAAAAAACGCAATTTGATGAAACCTTTCGCAATCATGTGAATGGGCTAACCACCGAAGCAATTTTAGATTGTTTAATATTTAGGTTGAACTCAAAATCCAACATGAATTGCCTTATGGAAGCCAAGTGATATTTCACTAGAAATTAAGCAAGCCAAGTTGATCGAGACTAACTCAATGAAGAAAACGTGCCTCCATGGTTAAAACCAACAATTTCTTCTAGTCCGGGTGCACTTCCACTATCTCCACACAAATTTAATTCACCATCCCTTGTTATGCTCTTCCTCTCTATGTCTATGATGCCAACTAGTACACCCTTTATTCTATAGTTAAAGTGTCACTAAAATTAAGAAAAAAAAAAGGCCAAGATCTTTGTTACAATTGTGATTAGAAATAGGTCAAAAAAACATCACTACAAAAGTCATTGTTTTTTATTTTCCCAGATGTGAAAGATGACAAGGATACGATCAGCCTTGAGTTCAAAAGTCTATCAGACATCATTTGTCCTTAAGACAAGCCCACATGTGACATGCCCTAAGTTGAAGTCTTTTGCATCAATTTATTAGTAAGGAATAAGTGGTTTCTTATTCTTCAGGAGCAGTGGATAAATCTTACTGTAATTTAAGAAGTAATGGAAGATGGCATGCATTTATTAATTAATTTTTAGAGATCATATGTCATTTTCTAACTCTTTGTGGTACGTACATAACTGTAGTTTTATTAATGAAAATGTTGGAAATTTGTTTTGAGTAATGGTGGTAACATCATTTTAACCAATTATTTGGTGACTATTAAATTCTCTTTTGGAGATTAAATGCCAAAATATTAATCTACGTTTGGAGTAGATGATTGTGGCATTTTGAATCACTCAAAACCAAATTTCAATGAGTGAGAAAATAATTGTTGAAGTTAGCCACTTGAAATGAGATTTGTCAAGTGATGCAGGAGTGAGAAGAGTTATTCATCCCACATAAGAAAATGTATGCAATTAAAGCTACTTTAAATATAGCTTTGCCATATGAGTCTACAAGTTGGTCTACTCATGGAGTAGAGATTGTGTAACACGCGTGTGCTCGGCTCGGCACGGGCTCAAGAGTGGACCTTAGTCCTTGACAATTGGACTTTGGGTTGGACTTGGATGAACTAGGCCGGGTTGGGCTCGAGCCTAGTATATCGTTTTATGACTCAAAAATGAGACGAGTCACCCAAACAAGTCTTAGCTAGTAGAGGCCGAACGAGTGTCTACTTGTAAAATGTGTGTTGAGCTGAGACGAGTTATAGTCTTCTGATTTTGAAAATTCTAAGTAGATGTTACAAATGATTTTGATGAGGCAGTTACAATGTCTTGATGACAAAAATTATTACATCTGAAAATTAAATTCTCATCTTCAATTCTTTTTATCATCAAAGTGTGGAGATGATTATAAATAGGAAGCATGTCATGCATTCTGTATCATCCAAGAACACATAATTTTTAAAACAAAGTCATCTTGTAAAAAAGTCTTGTTTTCAATTGCATCATTACATTTGTGGTTCAGTTCTCAGTAGTTGGAAGTTCATCGGAGCTTGTGAGTTTGTGTTGCTACTACTTACAAGATGTAAGTCGTTTTATCTTTGGAGGCAACACGTGGTTCCAGTGAGCACTATTTGGATGTGATTTTGTTTTAATGAGAGAGGGCTTCCTCGACTCGATTTTTTTTTCTATTTTAGAAGACATTTTATCGGTCTAGAAGACGTTATGTTGGAAGACGTTCTATGAAAAGACGATTTTTGAGAAGATGTTAAGTTGGAAGACGTTCTAGGAGAAGACGCATTATTGGAAAACTACTGATGCAAATTGAGTAGACGTGCTGCAGGAAGACTTCCATTTGCAGGTTGATAGCGTGCGCTGGATGACTTTAGTTATTGTTTCTAAGTAGATCCTAGTCCAGAAGACCTCCACATATAGACTTGAAATTTGGGGCAGGGGGTGTTTGTACCCAATTTACATAATGTGAAATGAAAATTACCCACTTTCTAATAAAAAAAGTTTTATACCCAAAATGAAGGCAAAGTTACATAATTGCCCTTAACATTTCACAAATCACACAATTGCACCGAGGTGGGAAAACTGAGCACTTCGTGATGAACCTCAGCTCTTCTCTTCGTGACTTGGGTTTGAGTAAGGCGACTGCTATAGTTCACCGGCTACTATTGAGAACACCGGCGACTGTGGAGGAGGGACACCGGTGAGGGCGACGGAGGGAGGCGGCACGATATTGTCAATGAGGGAGGTAACGAGCAATTAAGCCATGCTCGTTGAAGGTAGGGTGAGGCAGCTAGAGATTGATGAGGGAGGCGGCGCAACCGACACTGTTGAGCTCAGCAGCGGCGACGGCATGATAGGATTTCACATCTAAGAATGGCCGAAGAAGATCAAGTAAGCCCTAGATTTTTTTCTCCTAAATTCCCTCAAATTGCCATTTAAAAGTGTAGGATTTTACGATATGTGCAAAAAAACATGATTTTGAGCATTGATTTGAACATCAATTTTCTGATATGTGCAAATAAAACATCAATTTGAACATTGATTTGTGGAATTTGTTGTAAGAATTTGTAGAAATCGATGACTGGAACCTATTCATGAATTAGGGTATAGATCACGAGGGTAGATGTGTAGATCACGATGGTATTTGCTTGATAACGATTGTGTAGGCTTAGTAACGATGGATGCTTGATAACGATTGTGTAGGCTTAGTAACGATGGATGTGATAGATCACGATGGTATAGATTTAGTAACGATGGAAGGGATAGATCACGATGGTGTTTGCTTGATCACGATGGTATAGGCATAGTAATGATGGAAGCATAGATCACGATGCATAATAGATCAAGAAGGTGAGACAGATCACGGTGTTAGGATGGTAGATCACGGTGCTCATGAAAAAAAAATTTAATTTTTTTTCTAGAATATTATGTTTAGTTCAAAATATTAAAATGATTTTAAAAATTAAAATAATTTTTAAAATATCTCAAAAAAAATTAAAATATATCATAATATGAATTGCTCACGTAATAATAATATAAATAATAATCATAATAAAAATTATTTTTATTCATGTTTTATACACACACACTTAATTCATACAATTTGAAAATTCTTGTGAAAATAGTAATATTATTTGTAGAAATATAACTCATAAAATTAATTTTTAAGATTAATATATTTGTAAAATACTAGAAATTAGTAATATTTGCTTGAAATCATTTACTGTTGTTACTGATTCAAAACAGTTTATATTTTTCATATTTTATGCTCTTGTAGCTTATTTCATAATTTATAGTTTTTGTATAATTTTTTCAATTACAGAGTAATCAATTAATTTATATGATTCTATTTGAGAGATATGACAATGAATATAAAGTTTGAAGAACTTATTGCTCATGTTAGGAATCACTGAACTTATTTTCCAACGGTATAGGACTTCGTCTTTGCCTTTTTTTGTGTGCATTAGGATGTATTGGCTAAGTGTTTTGTATATTGTGCTCTACTTTTTTTTGTTCGCTATTTTCTTTATTTTATTTGTGAGTAGATAAGCTGAAAACTTGAGATATGGATCTACTTGTGGTAACATTGTTTCTTGGTCTTGTATTGAGCACGCTAATTTTAGAAAATAAAATTTGATGGAGCACACAAGATTATTGCGAGTATCAAATGCTATTTTTTTTATTTGTGTACAAATTTGAGTACAATTTTTTTTTTTTTTTTGAGTACAAATTTGATGAATCTCAAATTGGTTGTCAAGTAAGCTGCAAGAATAATCAGTTGGATATATCTAGAGATCCAAGTCTTGTTGTTCTTATTTGTTTTATGTCTGGAGATTTTGTCTTGATCCAATTTAATCTACTATTCTTATTGTCTATTAAATTATTTAGTAACCTGGAGCTTCTGTTGTTTATTTCTTTTAATTTTGATATATCTTTGTTACAATTTTTTTCCGTTTATTTCTTTGGTTCGGTTGCTATATGTGTCAACTATGTGAAGCTATGGTATTATCAAAATGTTGTATCTTGTATTTTGGTAGGCCTTCAAAGTTGAAAATATGTGTTGGAAGTCTTGTCTTTTTGTAGGTATGAAATTCTATGATATTTTTCCTTGTCGATTTTTATTATGGGATTGTTGTGTTTCTTTGATTATGAGACTAGCTATGATCTGCTGGACTGTGTTTTTATACTGTGGAAATGCCATTATATTGTTATTAGGCTATAGTTGCACTGTATTTATTCCATTTGATAGATCAATTCTAACATTATTATTATTTGTAAAATTCTTAACAGCCACAGTGGAAGTGGCGGGGACATTTGAACTTAGAGGCTAGATGTAGTACCTATTGTCTGAGTAGGGATATTGGAGACATACATAATGAGTTGAGCCTCTACGATAGGTTAGATGTGTTTCAGCGGTCTTGTTTTGGTCATTTCTTGAGGTTTGACAAGGATGTCGTTATTAGTGGTCGAGGACTTCTCTATCTATTCGACCGAGAGTTCATCCATCTAGGAGGGAGTCCACACGAGCGTTGGTTTCATGTTGGAGATCGATCTTTGAGGTTTTCGAAGGATGAGTTCTGTATGATCATAGGGCTGAAATTCGGAACTTCCGATTTTCAGCCCGATTGTTCACCATGTGAGCCACCTCAGGACAGTGTGTATAAGAGGAGTTTTGATGGGCAAGCCGTGGTAACCGGTGATTTGTTTAACCGTTTTAAGAATGAAGAGTTCCGAAGCCGTCCAGATGATGCTATGAAGATTTCATATATATTATTGCTGACACTGTACCTATTTGGCATGGATGTATGCATGCCGGTACCCCATTGGCTATGGAGTTTGGTCGAGCAGGATACTGTGTTTGATAAATTCCCTTGGGGCTCGTACGTTTTTCAGTGATTGATGCATTACTTGGATAAGTCCCTACATCCTCACTCATCCGGTGCTCGAAGACCACTATATCATTTATACGGATATCAAATCACTTTGCAGGTATATTAGTTTTGACTGTTTAAGTTGTGTACTCGGATTAAGTATTGTGTCAATCAATTATGATCTAATATTATCGTTATCGTCACTTTGTAGATCTGGGCTTTTGAGTGCATCCGTAAATTCAGGAAGCAATTAGGAAAGAAGAAATCGGATGAATTTCCAAGAGGTATCCGATGGTGAAGTCCAGGAAAGCGCCCAAGTATTCCTGACATATTCAATGCACAAACAGTGAGTAATTGTGAACTTAAAGTTATTTATCTTATACTTCTTGTGCATCTAAAATCTAATATAATGTCAATATGCATAAGATCGAGTGCATTCAGTTGGAGCCTACACAGACAGAGACTGCATCACCATATATGGCTGACATTCAGATGGAAATCTTATCTGGAGTAAGATTTGTCCATCAGGATCGACCGATTGGACGTCGTCTGGGTGGGCCGAGAATGTCTAGGTCGGACACTGTTCGTGCTCAGAAAAGAAATCGTGAGTCAAGAACTAGTAAACGGTCTTCAAAGAGAATAAAAATTGTCAGTCATCATTATATTACCGAGGGAGGTGACGAGGGTAATCCTCCAGTAGCAACCACTTCAGCCCCACTAGTACCTTCCCCACCTGCAGCCTCATGTGGACCACCACCACCTAAGATATGGTTTGTTACTCTAGTGTTTGCGACTTTTTATAAATGTCTTTCAAATTCTCCATTAATAAACACTTATTGGTTATTTTTTTGCATTTTTTGTTTAATCAGAAGTCGAGAGACGATTCAAAGAAGTGACTTAAATCCAAGAAGTTATCTGCACGAACGACTTATGAATTCTTGAGGATGGAGCTTTCATCAGCAATAGAGAGTGGCACACAATGGGGAACAGATAATGTCAGACAATCACTTCCGACCATCGTTCAACAGACACTTTCGGAGGTCCTGCATGATGTGATGTCGTCCCTCATTCGAAAGTCGCTGCCTGATATACTTCGAGATGTCATGCCAGACATTATTCGACAGTCACTTCCGGATATCATGCGCGATCTGATGCCAGACTTCATACGTCAGCTGCTTTCGGAGGTGGTTAGACAAATGAGGGAGACTGAGTCTTCGATCCCCTCCAAAGAGACCGAGAGTACCCAGGGCCTTGGAGCACACAGTCCTGCACAGACATCTGACTTCGTATATGGGGTTAGTATAAATAGACTACACTCTTATCATAATTATCTGACATCAATTTACTATATACATTCAATTACTTATTGATGTTATTCTAAATTTTGATGCTAAGGATACTAGATTTCCTATACTGTTGGACCAGCAGTCTCAAGCATTGGCACGGACATCCGGAGATGTGTTTGTCCCAGAACCTTTTCAGCCACCACTGATTACTGTCTTAGAACGACAGGAAGAGACAACATCCCTCGATGAGGATCCAGCTACAGAAGTGAAGTTGAGAGATGAGGTAGCATCACTGCCGGAGGAACCAGCTCAGAATGACGAGACAGAAGACGTGCTAGAGGTCCCTGCAGTGAATGCATCCAAAATGCAATCATCTCCGAAAGATGGATCGGCCATTGAGACTTACACTAGACGCGTACGAGCAAAGCCTGCTGCAATCCGGACTCCATTCGTCGATCCAGACCTCAAGAAAAAGCGTTTCAAGTTGGAGGCTGAATATAGAGACTTTATGAGTAGTGATGTATCTCGACGGATTCATGGGACCAACTTCCTTGTGAATGCTAGGTGGTTCAAGGATATCGAGGACACGTCAGTGGATCTTGGTACAGATGTAAGTTTGTTTCTATATATTGAAACACTTTAATAATTGTATATTGCAAACAGGTGATGTGGCGATGGACTTCATTCTTGACATGATTGTAGGTGTTGGATAGCTATATGAGTGTTTTGGCTCTGTGGCTGAAACAAGGTGATTCTGTCATTTCCGGATTGGCCCCAAACAGCTTCAACATCGTTGATTCCACTTTTATGGTGAGTTACGCTACTAATAGTTTTTGCAATTTTTTTGGTTAAATTAGAATGCTATAACAATGTTGAAATCATATTTTCAGACCTTGATAAGATATTCCTGGATGATGATGTATAAAAATGAACTTCGGTTCATCAACGGTGATCCATCGGGCCCTTGCAGATATCCGAATTGGACACCAGATAATGATTTGCAAAGATATGTGAGAGGCCTTCCCCTCATGGGGACACCTATGGCATCGAGTCCCAGATGTAAGTTTTCAACGTCTATTCAATCTTGGTTTTTGATTTACAAATTTACATATCGGAGTTATATATACATTTTGATGATAATTGTTAAATAATTTTTACTGATATGCCACTGCGGAGATTTTAGCCACCGGATTACCTGGCTAGTGCGCTTACGTGAGTTGCAAATCCATGTCTATGACTTGTTGAGCCATAACAGTGTTGATGATGAAAACTCTATGTTTGAGTGCTTCAGCTGACACCACTACATCGTTTGTTGCCTAGATTACTTGAGGTAGCATGGTGGTTTGCGAAGCTAAAGATTACGCCGACCTATGAGCCATTTGAGGTTGTAAAGGTTCCTCTAGAAGAGTAATTTACACAGAATGACTCACATAATTGTGGTGCATTCGCTTGTATGTACATTGAGCGTTTTATATCTAGTAGATTTGTTAATCCTAGCAGCGATGAGATTGTTGCTCAATATAGGAAACAAATGGTACTTAAGCTTTTTGAGATGAGTACCTAGGTTTCGGTGTTTGCTTATTGTGGGTTGACTGACTTGTATTGATGTTATTGTTGACATTTATAGTGGTTGTTTATTTGATGTTATGTTACAAGCTATTGTCTTCCGTTTCTGGTTGTTGGTTGTATAAGCAGGGATATTGTTGGTTTTTAGTTATTGTTGGTTATAAGCAGGGATATTGTTGTTTATAAGTAGGGATATTGTTGGTTTTTGTTATTGTTGGTTATAAGCAGGGATATTGTTGTTTATAAGCAGAGATATTGTTGGTTGTTGGTTATACATTATATAAGCAGGGATATTGTCTGTTTTTAGTTTTTGGTTATTGTTGGTTACAAGCGGGGATATTATTGGTTTTTAGTTATACATTATATAAGCAGAGATATTATCGGTTTTTTATTTTTGGTTATTGTTGTTATAAGCATGGATATTGTTGATTTTTGGGTATACATTATATAAGTCGGGATATTGTCGAATCTTGGTTATACATTACATAAACAGGATTATTCTCGATTCAACTCACTTAGTAAAATCATAACAATTCGTACAGAATCTGATAATTCTATCTGAGCCTCAATAATTTTGGAGCATACATTAATTGTCATACACTAACATTTGAAACACTAATTGTAGTCAAATATCTCCAAAATCCGCTTCCTCGCTACACCACTTCGAGACTAAAAGAAAGACAAAATAGATAAAATGCAACAACCAATGAGTCAAAATAACATTGATATACCAAAATTGTTATGTTCAACACTTTTTATTTGAATGAAAAAAAGATTTAAAAAGAAAAAAACCACTTTTTTACATATCATTAGTCATGAGGAAAAGAAACAAAACTAACAAGAAAATAACTCTGGTGATGGTCTTTATTTGAGGTATTAGCAAAGGTTGTAATAAACTTAACTGCAGTGGATTCCTTTAGACATAGACCTTAACAGAACAACAAATTACATTACCAGCAACTAACCTTGAATACATCTTTTTCCTCGGTAACAAGTTTTAGTTGTCTGCGAAGGCTTTGTATTTCTTGACTATAATTTTCCACTGAGTAATCCTGTAACAGATATTCAAGTTTAACGATCTCAGATAGCATATCCAAAAATATAAAAAAATATCAGAAAAGAAATATGGAAGCAATTATCTAAATACTATGATGCTATTGGTATCTGTTATGACACATATACTTAAAAAACATCTCATCTCAAATTTGTCTACAAACAAGAATGAGGAAGGTGATATTTCTTCAGAAAAAACACTTCAGGCAACAAACGAGATAAAATATTTTTCAATTTTCATAAAGCATATACTCGATATCTAGCCCATGTGATGGTTCAACCGACATCATAATATCTTATATCCCATTCTTACACATGCATGCACAAATAAAAAACATCATTTGTCTATGAAGAATTATAGGGAAATCACCAAATTGTTATAAACAGAAATTCTGGCAACTAATCTTCGTACCTCAATCTTCTTCCGAACTGCTTGTAATTGTTCGTTGACCACATGTCCTCTTTGAATGTCCAACTGTTCTGCAGATGCTACACTTTTTCGATTGCCTTTTCTTAAGTTCGACAGGTTTTTGGGTAGCTACGTTTGCATTCGGTGTCATCAAATTCACCGTACATCTTGCAGAATTGTGGTCAGTACCATGACATATTGAACATTTCTGAACATGAGTCCTACTACTTGATTCCCCCTTAAAGAATGACGTTTCTGTCAAGGACGACCCGCTTGTCTCGGGTTATCGGGTGGATTGACAGTCATCATGGAATTATTAATTTGTTGCGGAATACACCAATCTACTAGGGTCAGAACAGGCATTATCAGCTTCGAATATAACTTTTGCAACGTCATCGTCTAAGACATAGGAACCAAGCGAGTGATTTGCCTCACTATGACAAATGGAGTATGATTAGACTAGTCATCACAAAACTAAGAAAAACGATGACGTAGGAGTATTAAATTATCTTAGAGCTTTGATCGCATGACTACATGGTATTAAATCCAACTGGAATTCACAACATGTGCATGAGCTTTGCCCCAAATCAACGACATGGTTATGAAGTGTAGCACCCTGGACCAAAATGAGCATAATTGAATAATTAAATATTTGAACCCCGACTTAATAATTATGTGCGTATGTTTTGACTGTTTAATTTAGTACGTGTGTTTCAGATACTTGGTTAACGCCGGTTTTAGTTTTAGATGGGTATATTTTTCGTGACATAGAACCTAGAATATGATTTTACCAAGAGATTCGTATCGGAAATACGAGAAAACAGAAACAAACTAGAGGTCAATCAGAGACCTGTAGCTCAACAGACGAAGGAAAAGGTAAAATTTTGATAAAAGGTAAAAATAAAAATAATATTTTAATGAAAGGTAAATTGAGATATTTTTGGTAAATAGTAACTTTTCAACGGTAAAAAGGTAAATTCCAAAATCTATAAATAGGGGCTCATAATTTTCAAAACTTATACGTTTTCAAAGACGACGACCCGAGCAACGCTCGCGATGCGAACACGTAAGTTCTCTTTCTTTTCTTTTCCTTTACGTTTTTATTTTCCGCCGCCGCCGGACCGCCGCCGGAAAAGTCGTCGGAGCCGCTGTCGCCGTCATCGGAAAAGTCGCTGGAGCCGCCGCCGCCGGTGGTGGTTGCTGGTGGTGGTGGCTGGTGCTGCTGGGTGCGCCGGGTCCCGGGTGTGCGCGCCGGGTACGCATGCCGGACGCCGGGTGTGCACGCTGGGAGGCGCCGGGCAACGGGCGACGGGAGCTGCAAGCGCGCGACAGGCGCACGGGCGCGGGCGCCGGGGATCCAGCGCGCACGGGCGACGGGAGCAGCGCGCGCAACCGTCGAGGGGTGCCGCACGCGGGGTGCGCGCCGGGAGACGCCGCGCGCGCGGGCACGGGCGACGGGAAATCAGTGCACGCGCGGGCGCGGGCGACGGGGATCCTGTGCACGCGCCGGGTGCCGTCGTGCACGCCGAGCGCGCACCGTCGAGTATTTTCACACGTTGAACCGAGTCTTTGTGTACGTCGGGTCGACCGGGAGTCGGGGGTCCAGGTCAAAGTCAACCCTTGACCAAAATTACCAAAATACCCTTCGATATTAAAACGCTCCGTTCCAGCTCGTTTCAACTCCGATCGAGCTCATTCTTTTTCCGTAGCGACCCTAATCCTTTCCTCTATCATATCAGTTGCTGAACTGATCTTTTCTCCCTTGTCTCTTCAACCTCAATCTCTCGATCTATCGATCCGTCTCGTCTCTATCGAACGATTCTTCTCTACGGCTATCTTTATACATTTTAAATATAAGTTTTAAGCGTATTAATGATGTAAGAAATATTGTAAAATTGTGTAGGCTATCCATTGGATTGATATCAGTTGGATTGGGAATCAAGATATCAAGTCTGTGATACTTGCGACTCACGTGGTAACCACCAAACAAGGTGGGGGTAACCTCTAAACCCTTATATGATTACAGTTTTCCCTAATTCTGTGTTATTGATGAACTTATGTGTTGAGATAAATGTTGTGATTATATGTTGAAAGTGAGGGATAATTGTTAAACCATATATGATGTGTTTATATGCTTTTGGTTAGTGTGTCCTTTGGGTTGTGTGTCTGTGGGAGAGTGCTGGTCTTTGTGTCCATCGGATACCTGAGCTTCTGTAGGGTCGGGTGATGCCCGTACCTGAGATTCTGTAGGGTCGGGTGATACCCGTACCTGAGATTCTGTACCTAAGATTATGTAGGGTCGGGTGATACCCGTACCTGAGATTATGTAGGGTATCCTTTGGATTTCGTGTCCACTAGTGAGTTATGGGCTTGTGCCCATTAGGCTGCGAGTCCTTTTGGTGAGTCATGAGCTGGGTGGCATTAAAGAACCGAATTATGTGTTGTGCGTTATATATGTTTGATTTGTGTACCTGCTTAAGCTAAGAAAGTATTCACCATGAGTGTATTCAACGCACTCACCCCCCACCTGTACTCACACTACAGGAGATGAAGAAATTCATGATGCGTGAAGAGAGGGGTACCTTATCAGCTGTGTCTTATTCCGGTTTTGTCTTTTAAAATCTTTGTTGGTCGTTTATAAAATTAAACTGTTCTTCTTCTTTGTAAAGGATCCTGATGTTTTTCCGCTGCTATGTAAAATGGTTTTATTTCGGCTAGACGCCGAGAATTTATATACATAAAATTGTATGTTCTCTTTCCCAAAGATTTCTATTTTATTTCATGCACGTCTTTTTCCCCTTCTTTCTTCACGCCCACAAGTAAAACTCTGATATTTTTTACTAAAAGATTTTGGGGCGTGACATGAAGACCGCCCTTCACATTGAACACGGAGCCACTGATCTGAGAAATCTTCATATGTTGACTATCTTGTTGAGCTCCATGTATTCTTTGAAGGATATTCGGACTTAAGCTGGATTCCACACTGAACCATTTCGTATGTCGTTTCGAAAACCATGTTTGAAGTAGGTTGCGAGCAAATTCAAGAAGAGAACAAATCGGCAACTTTCGTGCCCATAAGAGTTTCGAATTCAAAGACTCTGCTGAGTTTGATGTCATAATCTCATATCGACGCACAGGACAACATGCACGAGCCCATCTTCTAACCTTCGCTTTTCTCAACTTCTTCCAGCCTTTCTTGTTTAATATCTTGATTTGTTCCATATACTTCTTGTGCATCTCTCTTGTATAGGAATATGCAGCTTTCTTATACAAGCTCACAAATCAAGCTCTATATGAGTGAAAGTTCAACTCCATGTGCCACGCCGAGTTAGTTCCTTGATGAGAAATGGAAAGAAAGAAGCAATAAAGAAATAGGAGGACGAGAGTTTTGACGAGGTACCTAGTTACGACGTCCGTAGTACGCGTTCAATTTCGAGGACGAAATTATTTTAAGGGGTAAGGGATGTAGCGCCCCGGATTAAAACGAGCATAAGTTATTAATTAAATATTTAAACACATGACTTAGTAATTATGTGCGTATATTTTGACTGTTTAATTTAATACGTGCGTTTCAGATACGTGTTTAAAGCATGTTTTAGATGGGAGAATAATTTAGTCACGAAACATAGGATATTAATTTACCACGCGATGCGTATTTGAAATACGAGAACATAGAAATGAATTAGAGGTCAATCGGAGACTCGTAGCTCAAGTAACGAAGAAAACAGTGAAAACGAAGAATACGACGTATACGAGACGTATACGAAGAGTATAATATACGAGATATTCTTGATGAATAGTAAAAAGAATATTTCGATGAATAGTAACTTTTGGAAATCTATAAATACATGGCTCAGTCAGTTCATTTTTCATCGTTTTTCCGAACGAGCCGAACGCGCCAAAAACGAGTAAGTTCTCTCTCCTCCCTTCTCTATTTTCTACCTCCGGCGCGCCGCCGCCGGCGTGGCGGCGCCGCTGCCGGCCGGTGGCCGGAAAATCCGACGTTGTCGGTTTTGGCCAATTTTCGCACACGACGTTCGTCTCGATGAGACAAATCTAGGACAGGTCTCGGAATTCAATTCCGACTTCTCGTTCGCTAGAAAACAGCGAAAAACCAAAGCAAAACCCTAACCCTAACCCTTGATCACCCTTTCTCTCTCTTCTGAGTTTTCTCTCTCCACAGCGCCGGAGCTGCTGCCAGAGGCCGCCGAAGGTCGTGGCCAGTCGCTGGAGTGCCGGCGCCGGAGATAGACAGAGTGTATATATATGGATCGTGCATGTGTGTGTGTTGTGTGGTGTATGAGTGTGTGTGGATGTGCATGCTGTTGGAGGCGACACCGGGGGTGCCGCCGTGGGGGAAGGAACGGCCGGCGACAAGAGGTCGCCGGTGAGGTGGTCTGGTGGGTGGCCGACGGCTAGTGTCCGCCGGCCAAGGTTATCCGGTTGTGTGTGTGTGTAAACACACCATGCGATGTGTGTGCGTGTATGCTACTGTGTGTGTTTGTGCGGTGGTGGTGGTGATGGCCGGCGACTGGTGGTCGCCGGCCAAGGTCGCGGCGAGTGGAGATGGTCCCCGGCGGCAGGTGGCCGCCGGCCGGAGATGGAAAATCAGTGTGTGTGTATGGAAACGGGTGTGTGTGTGTGTATGCTCATGCATAGGTGTATAGGAGGTGTTGGTGGTAGGGGTTGGCCAGAATAGGTGGCCGGCGACAGGGAGTCACCGGCCCATGCTCAGGGTAGGGTCGCCGGCGACGGGAAGTTGCTTGCCGGAGTTTTGAAAATTTGAGTTGGTATTCGAAAAACTGAGCATCGGAGGATTTTGTGGCGAGATTTCAGGTACTATTTACCGCCGGAATCCGGAGAGTGATGGTCGGAAGTGGTAGCCGGCGGTGCGAGGTATCCGGTGAACTAAGTGGTGGCGGCGCGGAGGGCGGCACCACCGCGCCGGGTGGCGCCGGGAAGGTGGTGCGTCGGGCAGGCCAGATGCCGGGAACCTGGGAAGGACCTGGCCGAGAAAACTCGACCAGCTGCCGAGTGTCGACACCCGCTGCCGAGAAACCTCGGTAGCCGCCGATACCTGCCGAGACACGCGCGCGCTGGCGCGCGAGGCCGCCGAATGATGCACGCCCGCTGCCGAACAAAATCTGCAGCCGCCGAGACCCACGCACACGCTGCCGAGAAAACTCAGTAACCTGCCGAGCCGAGGACCCGAGCTGCCGATAAAACTCGGCAGCTACCGAGACCGCCGGGTGCCGCGCGCCTGTCGGGTGCCAACGTGGACGCATTACCGTGTTTTCGTTTCAAACCTCGTTTTTTCCCTCGTTCATCCGAATCGAGTTGTCGTTGATGAGACGTCGTTGACCGAGGGTCGTGGGCCTGGTCAAAGTCAACCTTTTGACCAAAATTACCATTTTACCCCTAAACTTAAGATGCTCCGTTCGAGCTCGTTTCAACTCCGATCGAGCTCATTCTTTTTCCGCTGTGACCCAAATTCAATCCTCTATCATCTCAGACTTTGAAACTGATCTGTCCCTCTCGTTTTTTTGGTCCCAATCTTTAGATCTCTCGATCCGTCGCGTTGTTAACGATCGTACTTTCATCGGGAACGTTTACAGCTTTAATTATACGTTATTAAGGATCTAAGAAACGATATAACTTATGTAGGCTACTTGTTGGACTGAGCTTTGAGGTGTTGGGTTATCAGACTTTCGGTTCTAGCTACTCACGTGGTAACCACCGAACAAGGTGGGGGTAATTTCTATCCCTTTATCTGTTTACTGTTTTCCCTATTATAATAAGCATGATTGAGGAACACTATATGCTGTGAATACATTTGATGTGCCATATTATTATTGTGAAAGGACTTCGGTTCACATTGCATGTTTGGAGGGTCCTATGGACCGTAAAAGAATTGTCTCTCTCCCCTTCTAATACTCTGAAAAGGTCTGGCGGTCCTTGAAATGCGCTAGCGGTATATGAGACCGTTTCAGGGTAAGACGGGAAAATCTCACACCTATGCATCTCTTGTTATTTCTAATATCTGCTCTGCATTTTATGTGCTGTGACAACGTGGCTTAAGATTATTTTACCACTTTTTATATATCTGTTGAGAGTCACGAGAGGCAGAGTTTTTCCCACGAGTGTATTCAACGCACTCACCCCCCACCTGTACTCACACTAAAGGAGCTGATGAGCATGTTGAACCCTAGATGGAGAGAGGCGGTGTTGTTTCTGTACTTGTGTTTTTAAGACGTCGCACAAACAGTTTCAAAACAATGTTTATTTAAATCACGTTTTGTAATAATATTCGATATATGTTTCGGATGTGAGATCCTGATGAATTTTTCCACTGCGTATGATGTATATTATCAGTAGTGAGACTGATTACTATCGGCAGAGGCCGAATGTTGTTATGAGATGGATTCTCATCGTCCCTTATCTCTTTCTTCGGTTGTCCCTTGCTTAATTCTTTCTGTTGTGTATGCGTCTCTTGCTATTTCTCTCTTCACGCCCAACGGTAAAACTCTGATAAAATACGAAAAGATTTTGGGGCCTGACAGGACAATATAATGAATTTCATCCAATAGTTTTTCATAAGAAATTGTATGCAATGATGCATATATCAAACCATCTTCTCCATTTTTATACTCCGATCCATGCCAATATCCACGATGAACTATAATGATTTCGTTGTTTGCCATCTACATGAAAAAATATATAACAATCACACTTCATTTAGCCAATTAAATAATAATACATATAACGACAAAAACAATTTAAATCCTATACAAACTTTATGAAAAACATAAATACATTTTATCAAATTGATATGATTGCATTTTTTATATCATATTATCAAATTAATATAATAAATTTCAATATTGTACTATTATATTTAATATTTTAAAACTATACATTTTAAGAATGTACAACTATTATTTGATTTAAATTAAATTACTATTATTTGATTTTTTAAGATTTCTTATAATGATTTAAATTATTATTATTATTATTATCAATTCACAATTTATATATTCAAAATGATATATTAGGACTATTTATTTAGATCTTAGAAAAACAATTCGTGATAAAAATAAACATACAAAAAAAATATGATTTTTACATTTTAGATTATTTATTTTTTCAATAATATTTTAATTATTTTGAAAATTTATATATATAAATTAGTTACCATTGTCATTCATATTTCATATTTTAATAAAAATAATTACGATTTTTGTACAATTTATAATTGTTATTATTATTATTATTATTATTATTATTAACATTATTCGATCTTATTATTATTATTACTTAAAATTGTAAGACAATATTACATGTTTTTTAAAACAAAATTGAGAATTTTTTTAAGTTTTAATTATAATCATGGTTATAAATGATAAAACATAGATCATGGTGATGTTGGAATAGATCGCGATGCTAAAAAAAACCACCGTGATCTTAAGATGAGCTTCGTGATCTATGGTATTTTTTAAATATTTTTTTTAAAATAGATCACGGTTCTCGTGATCTATGGAAGTGTTAAAAAATTCCTTCGTGATCTAAGTTAGCTTCGTGATTTATGGTATTTTTTAAATATTTTCTTAAAATAGATCACGGTGCTCATGATCTATGGAAGTGTTAAAAAATTCCTTCGTGATCTAAGTTAGCTTCTTGATCTATGGTATTTTTTAAATATTTTTTATAAATAGATCACGGTGCTCGTGATCTATGGAAGTGTTAAAAAATTCCTTCGTGATCTATGTTTTATCAAGAACAGATCACGAAGGTCATTGAAGATCACGAAGCTAAACATAGATCACGAGCTCCGTGATCTATAGATCACGAAGCTAAACACCCTCGTGATTTATGTTTAGCTTCGTGATCTTCATATACCTTTGTGATCTATTCTTGATAAAAAAAAATTAGTTTTTCAAGATTTTTTTCGTTTTGATAACTCGGATTTACATGTAGAAATATATATCTACAATCAAAAATTGTCAAATACAATATACTAAACTTCAAAATATTGATAATCTTACCTCTTTTGAGCACCTTAAGAGATGAAAATCACTACATTTTGTGCATTTTAAGAGATGAATTTTATGAAAAATATGGATTCAAACATAGATATGCATTCAGTGAGTATTCATAAGGAGATTCAATTGTGGTGGGTGAAATCATTAAAGGCTATAAGGACATTTATGACTTTTCATCCTCATTTAGGGTAAAAAATATGTTTTGTTATAAAATGGGTATTTTTCATGTTTTGCTTTCTAAATTGGATATAAAAACCTATTTCCACCTTGAAATTTTGTAATATTGTAGATATTTCGTAAGTCACTTTGTTTCTCTTTGCGAGTAGACATTTGATGAAATATTTTCGGAAAACGTGGAGTAGACACACTAGCTCATCTACACCAACAGAAAATGTGAGAGGTTTAGTTTGGTCAAAATCCCTCTTCTTCTCTTGAATTTTAGGAGCTCGTACCTTGCTAGACAACTATCTTCATATTTGGTGATAAACATTAATATTCGTTTATATAGCGATGGATATCAATATCGATATCATATTATTTTAACATTTTGATTTTATAAATAATTTAATTTAATTTAATTTAATATTAATTCAGTTGAAATAATTGTGATATAAAGAAATTTAGAATATTTAATAATACTCTAAATATAAAGAAAAAAAGAGAAGAAAATGAAAAAATAAAAGAAAAGGAAAATAAAAAAAATAGGCAAGTTTTAATCTACCCTACATGATCTAGTGTAAATGGAATGATTGTGAAGATTTGATGCAAACTTCTAATAAATGTTAAATCAGGAAAAAAAAAAAAAAAAAAAAACATCAAATTCAAAAAAAAGAACGCAATGCTTGAAATGATCTAACATCACCGCCAATAACACGTATTGCGTATTGAAAAGCAAAACGTAATGTAGAAATAAATTGAAAGTTGATAGTTTAGATGATTATGTCAATTTGTACCCAAAGAATTGCTTGGTGGGTCTTACTCCCAAGCGGTGTGGAAACGTGGATATATTTGATAAAGAAATAACATGTGGACCATGATAGTTGATGATTCATATTTCCCATAAAGCAAGATGAAAGATATTCTTTATCAATATTGCACATGCTAAGGATTAAATTCAATTCATATTTCCCATAAAGCAATGTGAAAGATATTCTTTTATCAATATTGCACATGCTAAGGATTTGATAATTTAATGTTGGCGGTTGTTAGTTGAGAGTTTTAGGTAAATTTATACATGCAGCTAGCTACCCATACACCTTTTCTTGCATCCCATCATCTACATTAATGATTCTTGATTCAATCACTAATGATAATATTTAACATGTCTTTACTTCCTCATACCTTGCACCTCCTCAATTTAATCACCCACTTGCTTCTCTCTCACTTTTGTAAACTGATCAGCTTCCATTTATAATGTATAAATACATCCTCCATCCAAAATAAATATCGTTTTAATAAATAAAAACTTAATAATAAAAAAAACTTATATCAAAGAATTTCAAGAAAAAAAAGAGATTTGTTAAGGTGAAAGAAAAAAATAACTCTCATGATAATTACACTTAATTATGGATAGATTCATCTTTTATCATCTTCCTTAGTTTGTGTATTCCCTCCATTCCAAAATAAATGTTGTTTTAGTAAAAGAAATCTATTCCAAAATAAGTTTCATTTTAGAATTTTAAGACATATTTACCAATAATCTACCCAAAATACCCTAATTTTCTCCTACCAAAATTAAAGAGGGTTGTTAAGAGGAAATATAAAAAATAAAAAATAAAAAACTTTCACAATAACTATATTTATATATATAAAAGAACATCCAGATGAAACGTGTCATCCTTTCCTTAAAAGTTTTCTTCCTTTAACGTTGTCTTGCTTAAAATATATTATTAATAATTATATTAACTAAGTAAGACAGTGAGTTACATTTTTTCTTTAAATTTAAATAATTTTACTATCTCATGCTCGAAACATTTATAGTTCAATTAACATAATCTTTTTTATATTATTATACCAAATAGTATTAATTATAACCTAAATAAATTATTTATAATGATGATGATAAATAATCTTAAATTATCATCAATAATAATGCAATATATAATTAACTATACAAAATTTAAAATATGTATCTTATATAAATATGGCACAATCTTTCTCCAAATTGATTATTATATTCATTTAATCATTTTAAGTAAATAAATTAGAGAAAATAATTCAAATAAAAGTGTGTTGATTTAAAAGATTAGTGAAATTTCTAAATTTATCAATCAATTAAATTAAAATAACTTTTGCATTAAATCATAGAAACTATTGAGAAATTTTGATTTGAATTAATTATATTTTATAATTGAAATGAAAATTTAAGGAGCTCTATAATCTTTAATATTTAAATTTTACAAAAAAAAAATTAATAAACAAATTAGAATATTTGTGGGTGAGTTGAATAATATGATAGATATAACAACATATATAATAAATCAAAAATATGTATTCCCTTATGAATGCAACATATACAATCAAATAATATATTAATCAAATTATATTATGGTTGGTACCAAAATTGATGATAGGTACAACACAATTAAATTTTCTTTATATAAATAATATTTAAAATCAGCAAATTGGGCCAAATAGCTCAAAATTAAGGGCTCACATGCAATTCAAGTGCAATTTTGGCCCAATTGAGTGATTCGGGTTGAAATTTAGCAAAATTTGCGAAACCCGAAAAAGTTATTGTCCTAAATTATATGTCCGAAAACTTAAAATTCGAAATTGTCAAACCCCCTAATTTACTGGGCAAAAAAAGTAATAAACTCTATATCTTTTTAATTCATGTATTACATTAGCGCTATGCTAGTACTTAGATAAAGTTAGATCAATCTTCATATCATCTTTATTAATTTGTGTAAAAATATCTAAAATAACATTTCTTTTGAAACGGATGGAGTATTTAATTTGGGACGGAGGGAGCAAAATTGAGGGTGAGATCATCTAATTTGCCCATGGAAATCGAATACTAAACAATCTGAATTCTTTATACTTTCATATTTTTCATTTTTCGTATTAAAAGGTGTGAAGTGTTAAATGGGATGTGGAAAATATTTACATTACAGTACTGCTCAACTTCAATGTTTTCGAGCTTTTTCATCCACTTAACTTTGATGAAAAATTTTGGTAAAATCTTTGTTTAGTTTCTTCCACTTTTATTTTTTTTTTCTGTACAGTGTATCCAAATTTATTGAGAGGATGAGTTAATAGACCAATTTGGATATTAAGAAAAGTATGATAAAATTTCACATAAATCACACATCTTAATTAATGTTTGATATACTCCAACCCGCTTCATTTTTAATAGGGCAATAATCAGTGATGGACCGAGGATTTTGATTCAATGGACAAGTCAAATAAAAAAAAATTCAATAATTTGAAATTAAGGGTATAAATTTTATCATAATTTCGATAAAATTAATATATCACATTATAAAATAATAAAATCTTCAATTAATAGCTTAATTACATCTCAACACTTGAATTATAAAACTTCATCTTACTTTTTTCATTTAATCAATGCTTGATAAATTCTATTTTTATATTTTCACCAAAACTTTAATATTGATTATAATTATTAGAATACAAAAGTTACTAATTTTAAAGAATATTTTAATTTTTTTTCTTTCTAAGAAGAAACTAAATATTATAATAATTTAATCAACAAAATAATTTTACCATTCTCCAAACATAAGTTTGGCCATTTCCTGCCATACTGATATTTTTTTCATTACTACAACTATACATAAAGAATTTGTAAACAAAATAAAAAATCATTTATCAATCTTTTCCATTAAATTATTATATCACGTTTAATGATTTTAGACATAATAAATCTACAGTAATAAGAAAATAAAAAAAGCAAGAGAATAATATAAAATAATGGTTTATGTTGAAATTAGATGGAAAATCATTGAAAGAGAAAGAAAGAAAGAGAAATGCAAGAATTTTTATTTCTTCTTTTTCTAATAAAATAGTAAAATTACTAAAATACTCATTATTTTTCAATATTTCAGGGCCCAGTGTCCCTTGACCCTACTATGGGTCCGTCCCTGGCAGAATCTTGTATTACATTTGGTGTTACATCTCATATTTTATAGCATTTATTATATGATATGTGTTAAATAGTGATGTCATCGAATACACTTGGCGTGTGGTGATTGTTTTGGAATAGAAGATGTAACACCAAATGTAATAGAAGATCTCATGTGGTAGGCGGAGTGCTAAGTAGGATTTGAAAATTACATAGAAATTAAATGTGATTAGATTACGAAGCTTAATTGGTCCTCAAACAACTCTAATCTTTTCTATCCCTTAAATGGTAATGCAACCAAGCTTCATTCTAATAACTAAATCATAAAACGAATGCATAAATAGAATCTTAATTTTATAATTGAGCTCTAAATAGTTTTCTAGAGAACCACGTGAGTTCTTCTATATATTACACTTGGTATTACATTTCATATTTCAAAATAATCACCACATATTATATGTATTCCATAACATTATTATTTAACAAATGACATGTATTACATTATGTGAAATATAAAATGTAATAAAAAAAATAATTCGCTAAAGAACGGTCCCATTCACTTTGAGTTTCCATGAAAAATTATACGAGTCAACATGAGCTATCTTTAATAATGAAAGTAAATTTATTTCTTTTTCTTTTTTTGACAATTAGAATCCAAGTTAAGTATTAAATGGGTATGATGTTTCTTCGTACACCGATTTACTAGTCGCCTATGCTTCAACTTTCGTGCAGGTAACCATTCAAATTATTCATATATATATCATTAATAGACAAAAAAATGCAAGATTATATAGTATGGTTTTTGGCATTATGTTCCAAGGATATATACAAATTAGGCGTGCGCAGAGTAGGCGTCTTTGGACTACCGCCACTCGGATGCTTGCCTTCACAAAGAACAATGAAAGGAAGTGTATAGATTTATATAATCAAGTTGCAGAATTGTTCAATAGCAAGATTTTAGCTGAAATCAACTCTATCAATTTTGAGTACCCAATGGCGAGGGTAACATATATTGATATATATAATCTTCCTCTTGATCTTGTTCGTGCCCCTCAAAAATATGGTATGGTTAATGTTATAGAGTTTTCACTTTCATTATTATATCATTGTTTAATAATCTGAATATTTAGGTAATCTGTCACTTTCAGTTTCAGTTTCAATATATAGCTACGGTGAGAAATAGTATTGAAGCTCACTGGGCAATATATGCACAACATTCTTTTTTGGGAAAATTTTAATTTTTGTCCGATAATTTAGGTGGTGTCCATTTTTTATCCAAACATATTTAGGTACTCCAACTGTCATTTATTTTTTTTAAATTTGATTTGCTTTAACTTGGAATGTTATTTTTTTTCCCACATGGATGTTGGCGGCATCCATGTAAGCAAAAACCAAAATTCCAAGAAAAATAAGATAAATTGATAGTTAAAAAGATTAAAATTGAAATACGTAAATTTGATGGTTAAAAAGTGGATGAAGTCTAAGTTATAGGGTGAAAATTGTTATTTACTCTTTTTTATAAGGCACAGGATTCAGAATTTCAGACAAGGGATGTTGTGGGACGGGGACGATAGAAGTAGCATATCTTTGCAAATACACATGTACGAACGTGTCTGAGTTCGTATTTTGGGACAGTTTTCATCTTACAGAAAGAGCATACAGGCTGCTTGTACATGAGATCCTCAAGAACTCAATCAACAGTTTCATCTTCTGAAAACTCATTGCTATTCATTGTAGTTGGTTAATTTCACATTCTTATACTAAAGATATTGGAAGTGCTTTAAATTGATCAAACATGATATTTTCTATAGAAAGTTAGACTTTGATTCTATACATTTCAATGCCAATGTACATTAAATAGACCACACTGCAATTACTCATTCATAAATGTGCCTTCAATATGTTGAAACCTACCATAGATATTAAATCTTATATTTCATCAATATTTTGCAGCACTACATAATTTGTGGGAATGGCAATCGCTTTCTTTATGTTAGTCGACATAGATATGTCCAAACGGTTTCAAATTTTGTGGGTGCAATCGTTTTTTAAAAGTTTTTATATTATATAAAAACAAAATCATCTTCTTTTCCTTTCTAACTTTAAGTTGTATTAATCGATTTTTTTGTTCATTTGTAATTTGTGTTGTAACTTGTCGATTGTAACATTTTAAGACTTGTAGTTTGTAATTTGTTTTACTTAAATTGTTATTTCTAACTTGTAAGGGTTCGAACCGAGATTTTTAGAATTTTAAAAACTGAAACTGAAACCAAACTTTTTGAAAACCTAATAACACCGAACCAATATATATAATTTCGGTTAGGTTAAAATTTCAATTTTAACCGAAATTTAAAAAAAAATTATTTTTTAACTAAATTAGACAAAAAAATTCAATAATATTTGCATATCAACAAAAATCAAACTACAAAATTTAAACATCTATATTGCATCAATTAAAATCATATAAAAATTCAATAAAATCAATCCAAATTCATTTGATCATCAAATACAATAAAAACATAAAAATCATATAAAAATTCAATAAAATCAAGCCAAATTCATTTGATCATCAAATACAATAAAAACATAGATTAATAATAGAGTTTTACAATTTTTTTAATATATACAATCCATACAATAACTAACAAATAAACAACCATAATTCAAAAGTATATATATATATAAGAGGTTAATTTCATTTTTGGTCTTGTATGTAAAGTTTTTTTCCATTTTTTGACAATCATATATACGTTTTCTAATTTCGGTCATATATGTCTCAACTTTTTCCAATTTCAGTCCAATTTTCCCATTTTGGTCTTATATGTTTCAATTTTTTCCAATTTCAGTTTGGTCTGTCTGAATTCTCAAAATCACCGATGTCACGTGAGATTTCCCGACGGCCATCCGATCAAGATTGGATTGAAATTGGAAAAAATTGAAACATACAGGACCAAATCGAATCCTAACAAACCCTAAATTCCCAAATCACCAATTGTCAAACCTAAATTCTAAATCGAAGATTCCCAACACAAGAAGAGAAAATCAGGTTCACCAGGCTTGGGCATTTTGGGGGATTTCCAGGTGTTATCAGAAAGGGTTCAGATCTGGTGCTTGAGATTCATAGATCCATGGCGGTCATCGTCTCTGGGCTCAGCTGATGAACCCAGATAGGAGAGGTTTGCTTGAGGCTCGTCACCCCGATAAATCGCCGATTTTTGTGTATCGAGCGAGTTCTGCAGAAGGAAGTTCGAAGAGAGAGAGAGAGAGAGAGGGAAGAAGGAGAGAAAGTTCAGAAACTTTGAACGGTTGTTATCGGAGATCGGATGTTCCGATCGACAATCCGAGCCCGGATACGTGACGGGCTCGGCAAGAACTTCAACCTAGGCTCAAGAATCACTCCGATCGGTGGCCGGATGGCTGTTTCGAGTCCGGCATCGGAACGGGCTCGGTGAGGGCTACGAAATGGCATAGGTTACAATATGTTTCGGGTCGGTGGAAAATCCGGCGGCGGCGGCGGCCGGCCGGCCGAGAAGATGAAGAGAGAAGGATTGAGTGATATAATTAAACTTTATATTAAAATGTATTATGATAATAATAATTAAATATATTGTACAATGAAACTTTATAATTAAATATATTGTACAATACCAAAATTGAAAACTAACGTTTTTTGTTAACTGACTAACGGAGAGGGTTCAATTCGAGAATTTTTGGGCCACTTTTGAATATAGGGCCACAATTGAGAATCGAAAATTCCTACAGGGCCAAAAATGAATTTTGCCCTAATTTTATATATATATACCTTAAGTTGAAGTAATTACCAAGTGCGTTATTTGTCTCACATTATCATACTTATTTCATGAATGATCACCTTGACTTGATGATCAAGACATTGATATGGTTCAAAAAGGTAGTATAAAGTCACAATAGCATGAGAGTGCAATAAATTAAAGCACATTACACCACTCAAAAGTTGTCACACAAAACCTCAACTAGCAATCTCTCCATAAATTTCATGAAAACAGTGAAGACGAGGATCAGATGAAACAAGAAATGCATTTCCTCAAAGTGTTCCATTTCTTTGTCTTGCTTAGTTCATTTCTTTTGTTCCTAGGATGCAACATTGAATCATCGATAAATCTACCTCGAAACATGCATATCCCAGCTGTCATAGTGTTCGGAGATTCCATAGTCGACACTGGCAACAACAACTACCTTAAAACCATAGCTAAATCCAACTACCCCCCTTATGGCAAAGACTTCATGGGAGGAAAGCCAACTGGCCGATTTTCCAACGGAAAAGTTCCAGCAGATCTTATTGGTAATCAACTAAACACCCCTCTTTATATATTTGTCCGAATTCTTCGTATTTAATCATTTTTCATCAGCTGAAGAGTTAGGGATCAAACCTCTTCTGCCACCATATCTTGATCCATCTCTGCAACCTCAAGATCTTCTAACGGGCGTTAACTTCGCATCAGGAGGTTCAGGGTACGATCCTATAACGTCCCAAGTACCGGTATTTCATTTGCTCTTTGTTTTTCTTACATCATAGTATCAAGATTTCGGTTGTGTTTTAGTTAAGTGATGGTTTAGAAATTAGAACAGAGGACATAAGTCTTGAGATTTAATGCAGGCAGTGTTGTCATTATCAGACCAATTAGAATTGTTCCAAGATTATATAAAAAGGCTCAACAACATCTCTGGAGACAAAACAGCATCGAAAATAATAAGGGATAGTCTTGTTGCAGTGGCTACTGGCAACAATGACATTACAAATACGTATTATCTTACGGATATAAGACGATCACAATATGATATTTCCTCATACACCGACCTGCTAGTGAGCTACGCATCCAGCTTCGTGCAGGTAAATAAAAGTGTTGTAAGATTAATTGATACGTACACTGCCGCGATTTTTGTATGCTAATATGGTTGGTTATATGGATGACGATGAAAGGATTTGTACGATGCTGGGGCTCGTAGAATAGTTGTTCTTGGCTTGCCACCACTTGGATGTTTGCCATCACAGAGAACATTGAGGGGTGGAATTGAAAGAAATGTTGTTGATGAATTTGATGAAGCTGCACAGATATTCAATGACAAGTTATCAGTTGAATTGGAATCTATCAACACACATTTCTCTGATGCAGCCATAGCCTATGGAGATATTTATAATCTTCCTCTTGATATCATTCTCAACCCACTCAAATATGGTATCCTTTCTTCCTTCCTTCTTTCTTTCTTTTTAATTTAATAGGTTAAGAATATTTTTCCATGTGAGCTCTATGTGATTTGAATTTTTTTTTTTATAAAATTTGAATTGTTCCACGTGTCCGTATTAATTTTAAATTCGATGCATTTTACTGTATCAGACAAAGCTTTATTGTATACTTGTCTGATATCAAGAGCTAGGATATTTGTATAATACGGTAAAATGCTTCAAATTTAAATTTTATATGTCTAATTAGAACTATTTAAAGTTTTTACAAAAAAGTTGTGTAGTATGGCTGTCAAATTGTAATTAACCCTTTTTCTATTAATATAAGACACAACTAATTGGAGAATTTTTCAATTTTGATCCACTAACTACAGACTTAATCCACTAATTCTCTTAAAATTGTGCACATTTGGTCTTTTGGATAGAAATTGCCAATGTGGCGGTTGAGTCAACAATTTCCAAAGCCACTTAGCCGTTTTGCCACGTCAGCAATTTCAGGTTGAAAAGACCAAATTCTCATGAAGTTGAAAGTTAAGACTGGACCAAAAAGCAGATCGAAATGGAGATCTTTCCGAACTAATTTTTAAGGATCGAAATTGAGATTTTCGTGAACTTCGTTTTCATAGTTTAACCTGGAAATGAATGATTGATGTGTGTGCAACAGGATTCAAGTATGGGAATAAGGGATGCTGTGGAACAGGGACAATAGAAGTAGCATTCATTTGCAAATATACATGTTCTAATGTATCAGAGTATGTATTTTGGGATAGTTTTCATCCTACAGAGAGAACATATAGGCTTCTTGTACATGAGGTTCTCAACAATTACTTCAACAACATTGTCTGAAGACACTCATTCTGCAACTACTAATACAGATGTTCTTCTTTCTCATCTCTTATTGTTACTATACACATACATAGAATACCTTTGATTTAATAAAATCTGGCTCTCTTTTTTGGAGGTGGTATCATTTTTGGTCCGAAATGTTCATTTGGTGGCAATATAAATAACACAAATAAACAAACAATTCTCAACTTTTACTTTAATTGTGTAATTTAACTTCAATTTTTTTGGGGTTCACTAATTTAGTTATAACTTGCAAGTTGAATAATAGTCAATTTTTTTGTTATCAAATGACAATGTGTATGACACTAATTACAATTTATTTCTCATGTTATGTCTATTATGGAACAAACGTGTCGCTTTTAATATACACTCTCAATAAAGAAATAGTTTTTTCCTTAGAAAATAAAAATAAAGAAATAGTATGACAGTTAACTAATTAACTTATTTTATATCACACTCATAAATATATGTAGTGAGTAATCAATAATATATCATAATTTGGTGCTATCGTGGGAGAAACGATGTGAATGAATATTGGGAAATCCAAATCAAATATTTATTTATATGTTGAACACGTTAGAGTTATTCTTTCATGTAAATTTCATTAAACGTTTCCTCACTAATGATCTGGAAAAGGATCTTCATCAAGATCAACCATAAAGTCAACAATACAATTATATAAAATTTAATTATAATTCGCATAATTACAATATTGCTGATCATCTAAAACCGCCACATATATAAATGTCAGGATATGATGAGCAGACTGCACGCAGTTTGTTAGTCATGTTTTGGAAACGCATACATTTTCCTTTGTTGTCTCTTAATTAGGTTTACTTACTCTCTTTTATTTCCAACATATATCATTGAATCATCGATAAATTTACAAAAAAACATTACAATTTCTGTAGTTATAGCGTTTGGAGATTCCTTATTTGATATTGGCATCAACAATTACATTACCACATGACTAGTGTAGAAATGCAAGTTTCCCCCTTATGGCATCGATTTCATGGGAGATGATGCAACGGGCTGATTTTCGGACGGAAAAGTTCCATCGGACCTTTTTGGTATCTGTTGGTAAACAAAATACAATTTCTCAAAATTTTAAAGGAATAGATAGAGACAATAAAGATTAGAAAACTTATATGATCAGGTTCGAATTCTAGTCATCTCAATTGCATTTTTTTAACACCAACACAAAAAGATTTGTGCACTTGGTGCATGGATTTAGGGTCCATTCAATTGGGTCCAACCCACCACGCGCCACTAGATTGCGCACAAATTCACTCAAACATTCTCCTGGGTGTCATACATTTATGTTATGTTAGTCATACATTTTAGTAGTGTTAGTCATACATTTTATTTACCTTTTATTTATATAAGTCATACCTTTAGTAATGTTAGTTGTACCTTAACCTTTTTTTTAGACAGACATATTAACCTCTCATACATTTTAGTTATGTTAGTTATACATTTATATATTACATAAATGTATGAATATGTTGATATAAAGGTATAAGTAATATCACATAAAGGTAAACATGTACACATTGTGGCGAAATTAGGATTTTTTTTAGAGTTAAAACTATTAAATAAAGGTATGGTATTTGGACATAAATGTATGACTAATATAACATAAAGTATGACTAACATAACATCTTTGTCAGAACCAAAAAAAGAAAAAAAAAATAAAAGAAAAGTGTGCGGATCAGGGTCAACCCGGACCTGACTCGCATGTATGTGTGCATCAAGTGCACATGAGTGTAACCCTAACACAAAATTTTTTGTGCAACTAGTGCATGGACCCATGCACTCAGGTCGACTAGACCCGCCACGCGCGCCCACGCGCAGAAAAAGTATCTAAAAATATCAAATTTAGATATTTGTACCATGTCGAAGTAAGGAACCATGGCATATATGTTTGGAATAGATTCCATTTTGAGAGAGTTGAAAAAGCACTATCTCGTTGAAAGGTTCTATACATCTGCCCTTTCTCAACGCATTTCTTTAGACAAAGACTCCGCTTTTTCCTCTTTTCGGATGGTAAATATTTCTCAGAACATGGAGTGTGAATCAAACCCACGTTTGAATTGAGAGACTGATGCAAGTTCTTCCCTTTTGAATCAGATAGATTGATATCTGAAAGAGGTTGACAATAAGTTCTTTCAAAATTGATGTTCGACATACATTTATGTTATATAAGTCATACATTAATTTATCTTATATTAGTCATACCTATTAGGGTTTTAGTTGTTGATGGAGAACCAGCCATGCAAAACAATGCGCACAAGAGGGATCCTTTGGTCATGCAAGAAGGTCCAATTACAAGAGCAAGGGCTAAGAAGCTAAAAGAGGTCTTGATGATCCTTGTTGCTGAAATTAAAGAAAATATGCATGAAGAGTCCAAGGAAGGCCCAATGGGGAATGTTATTGGGCTGGAGATCACTTAATAACGTGTACTAAGGCTAATATGGGCTTGAATGCATATTTTGAAGAACATGGGCTATCAAATTTGTGGGTTACATCATATCCATGGATTAGTCATTTAGTTTGATGATCCAAGTGTCACAGTAACTCCATGTATTCCCTTGTTAGTCAGAGAGTCATTTAAGTTGTTTTTTTAATGTTGTTGTAAGTTACAAAAGAGCTTTATACTCCATAAGCGACAGGTTACAAGAGGCTTTATACTCCATAAGTGATAGCCATTAATTAATATAGTAGTCAAGAGTCATTTTTAGCCTATAAATAGGTATATGGATCACTTGTAAAATCACATCCTTTGTTAAAAACGAATTTTGAAGTTTTTAGCTTATTTTATTGAATTCTCTCTTTGTGAGGTCTTCGATTGTTCAAGAACTTATCAAGATTATCGAGCAACATCTTCTAGTGTTCAACATACCGAGGTTCTTGACTAATTATATAGCCAACATGTCGAGGTTTTTTCGCTCTAAGTAAGATCAAACCAGATTCGATTTTGGAAGATCCGCTACTTATCTTAATACCTTGGGTTCTTAGATCGTTATATCTAATGGGTCCTTCGTTCTATCCACATCAGTTGTACCTTAATATTTTCTTAAAAAGCCATTAATATCTTTCATTTTAGTTATGCTAGTCACACATTTTATTTATGTTAGTAGAACTTTTGAAAGAATATCTCGCATGTTTAATTTTGTAAGACTAGTCAACCCTCAATCCACATATAATTCACAAAAAATTATATGAGACGGTCTCATGATAATTACCGTGAGATGGAGCTCCAATAACCACAAACATGTGAATTGTAGTGTGTATGTTGTGGGTTAACTTGTCTCACCTAATAAGATATGTGAGACTGTTACACAAAAGACACTCAATTATTGTGCAAAATGATTTTGGTTTGTAGGTAATTGGACTCTGTATCAAAGATATTAATCTGTGAATTTGTCTTATATAAGTGTTTATGTTTGTAAGCCTAGTCAATTAAAATTATATATATTACATATATATAGTGTGGATATTTCTTGCAAAATATGGATTGTCGAATATATCCCTATCAAAGATTATTATTTAAGGTTATAATAGTAATTTAAGTTTTCATATTTAAATAATTTTATATTAGAATCCTAACTAATTAAAAATCTTATAGAATCCTATTTTAATTAGAATTCTAATATAAAAGTGTTATATATAAGGTATTTGTATTTTTTTTCTTAATTTTAATTGATCTCCACATGCAACACACGTGATCTAAAAGTCATATTAGAAAAAACTACAAAAATAGTTTATATAGTGTATTACTTTTTACTTAATTTGACACTCAATTGAATTTTTTTTATAATCATAGAGCTCCTACATAAAAAAATTATGATTTCCAATTCCGACTGTGAATTTATCTTTCTTTTTTTCTCTTGAATATTTGATGGTGCTTTTTATGCGCCCTGATTTTTACAGTGTATTACAAACTTATAATACATTTTAAACCTTTATGTTATAATAATATAACATTTACATGTATAATAAATTAACCTTTATGTTATTCTTTAAGTACATAAAGGTTATGATATTTGTACATAAAAGTTATACTAATATAACATAAAAATTAAATTATTATAACACTACATGATTTTCGATAATGAAAAAAGTTTAATTAATATCACATGAAGGTTATCGCTACAAAAAATAGGCGGTATACCAATGGAATTTACCGATGGATGTATTCTATCAGTAAATTCCAACGGAATAATGACGAAAAGTAGTCAACAAAAGCAAAATATATCTTTTAAAAAAATTGATGGTTACCGACGGAAGGCCGACAAATTTCCCAATGGTAGAATTGTAGCGCCCCGGACCAAAAATGAAGAATAATTGAATAATTAAATATTAAACCCTTAAATTGAAATATTTTAGGTGTGTCAATTTCTGATTGTTTAATTAATTATGTGCGTTTCAGATACGTGTTTAACGTCGGTTTTAGATGGGTATAATTTTCTAGACATGGAACCTAGAATATTATTTCACCATGAGATTCGTATCGGAAATATGAGAAAATAGAAACAAACTAGAGGTCAATTGGAGACCCGTAGCTCAATTGGCGAAGGAAAGGGTAAAATTTCGATGAACGGTAAAAATAAAAAGAATATTTTAATGGAAGGTAAATTAAGATATTTTTGGTAAATAGTAATTTTCCAACGGTAAAAAAATATGTTTTCAAAATCTATAAATAGGGGCTCATTCAATTCAAAACTTAACGTTTTCCAAACGAAACGAAAGCGACGAAAACAAGTTTATTTCTATTTTTTCTCTTTCTTTAAAATTTTTCCGGCGAGCCGCCGTCACCGGAGCGCCGCCGCCGTAGCCGGAAACTACCGTTGGAAACCACCACCACACCAGCAGGTGGCTGCTGGTGGCAGCCTGGGCGGCTGGGTGCGCGCTAGTGGCGCTAGGCACTAGGGCTACCGAGAAAGCTCGGCAGCTGCCGAGCCTGGCCGAGTGTCGGGTGTGCTGGTTGCCGAGGCAGGCGCGCGGGCGAGCGGGCGGACGCGCGCGGGTGGGCGCGGGCGCCGAGAGACGTGGCTGCCGAGAAAACTCGGCAGCTGCCAAGCGATGCGCGAGTCGTCGGGTGCTCGTGTGCCCCGGCGCACGCGACGCCATATTTTCGACCCGAACCCCGTCTTTTTCACCGTACATCAAGATCGAGTCATTTTTTACAAGATATCGTTGACTGAGGGTCGTGGGCCCGGTCAAAGTCAACCTTTGATCAAAATTACCATAATACCCCTCAACCTTAAAATGCTCCGTTTGTGCTCGTTTCAACTCCGATCGAGCTCATTCTTTTTCCGTTGCGACCCGAATCACACCCTCTTTAATCTTAGACTTATAAACTGATCTTTCCCTCTTGTTTCTTCAACCTCAACTTCTCGATTTATCGATCCGTCTCGTCTCTATCGAACGACTCTTCTCCGTGACTGTCTTTGTTCATTTTAAATATAAGTTTTAAGCGTATTAATGATCTAAGAAATATTGTAAAATTTTGTAGGCTATCCATTGGGTTGGTATCAGTTGGATTGGGAATCAAGATACCAAATTTTTGATACTAGCGACTCACGTGGTAACCACCGAACAAGGTGGGGGTAACTTCTGAATCTTTATCTGTTTACCGCTTTCCTAGTAAAAGCATGAACTATGGAATACTATGTGCTGTGGAATTTAGTTGTTGTGCCATCCTTTATACTATAAGAGGGCTGCGGTCCGACTCTGATCATGCATTCGCCCCCGCTTCTCTTCTACTACTCTAATGAGGTTTGGTGGTCCTCTTGAAATGCACCAACGGTATTAAAACCATTTTATAGGGTAAGACGGGGAAATCCCACACCTATTTCTCACCATTTCTAATATCTGCTGTGCATTTTATGTGTTGTGGCAACGTGCTGGTACATGTTTTTATTTTCCGTCGGTTGTCTGTCGTGTGTCATAAGATGTAGATTTTGTCCCCACAAGTGTATTCAACGCACTCACCCCTATTCTGTAACTCACGTTATAGGTACTGGCGAGCATGATGAACCCTAGATTCAGAGAGAGATGGTGGTGTCTTATCTAGATTTATTGGTTGTAACTCTGATGTTTCCTATCAGTTAAGCAATGTTATTATAAAACACGTTTTGTAAAGTACAATCTTGTACTGATTTGGGATGTGAGATCCTGATGATATTCCACTATGCATATTGTAACTATCGGTACCGAGACCGATTGCTTTCGGTACAGGCCGATTGCTGTGTGAAAGATATATGTTTTGCTCATTCACTCATTCTTCTGTTATCTCCTGCTATTTCTTTCTGTTGTGATATGTGTTCCTTACTATTTTTCTATCTTCACGTCCATGCAAAAACTCTGATATTTTACCAAAAGAAAACGAGGCATGACAAAAATATCCATTGGAAAACAAGTCATTCCGACGATATTCCTGATGGAAATTTATTGGTAATATATCGACATATTAATCCATCGAAAAATGGAAGAGAAACGATGTCGTTTATGCGGCCATCAAAATTCATGAAGAAATGGCGATTTTTGCAAGTTTACTGACATAATTCGGTCGGTAAAATTGATAAAGATAAAATGACATCGTATTTTTTAAAGTTAACGATGAAATATCCATTAGTAATTTGGAAATTAAGAATCCGTCACTATTCCATTGGTATATCCGTCGGAAGACCCTAAATATATTGGGTACGTTTTTTGAACAGAAACCTTTCTTTGATGATTTTTCTCCAATAATCTTAATTTAATTATTGTTTCTAATATATTAATAATCATAATGTTGGTCTCAAGTGGTTCAGAGGTTTAGAGGGGATGAATGAACCTGTATTGATTTTTCTTTTTAAAGACTTTATGAACTCTCTGCACTGTATTCTATCGCAGAATACAGTACTGAATGCAGAACAGTAGGGTGGACGGAAAAGCTTTTCAGCTTACTGTTTCAGAGTTCTGTATGCAGCGGAAATAAATATGGTAACGTTACTTTTGAAAAAAATGTTTTCTCAAATATGCACTTTTGTAAAAATTTCAATGTAGAACAATAAACAATAAAATGTAGCACATATAAGGATGCGAATAGGAAATAAACACGTAAGGCTTATAGTGGTTCGAAGGTGGTGTAACCCTTCTACGTCCACCCTACTCTTACTATGAGGAGGAATTTTGTTATCCTAGATTGAATTATAAGACTCGTTCTAACAATCTATCATCTGAACAAGTTTTCACCTATAAGGATTTTGCTTACACACAAATTGCATGAATCCTCAGGCTGACCCACACAGGATCCTATTAACTCACACAAAGTTACTGCCTTAACAACTTAAGACAAACACTATGCAAGGATCTAAATCATATCAAATAAGGACACCTCTAAAAAACCTAAGCATACAACACAGAGGTAAAAGTATATAAGTTTTCTTCAACTGGTGCTTGAAGCATCCTTGATAATTCTGGAGCTTGAAAACTCTAAGGCTTGACTGCTTCACTAGAGGTTGAGTGACTGAAAGTTCGAATGCTTGAGTACTTGTTCTTGCAAGAGAGAGTTTTTGAATATCAGTCTTTCAGAGAGTCCTCAGTCAACTCTTCCTCTATTTATAGATGTAAGAAATGTGCCCATTGAAGAGAGACACTTCATTTGAATTTGAATTTCCCTCGATCGTCCTGATATTGCATTCAATGTCTCTGAAAATCTGAAGGTGAATTTCTTGTCTTATACTGCAGCTCATTTAATGCGTCTGTTCTTCACTTTGGGGATGTTGCAGTCTGTCTATCCATGTGTCGACGAGACACTGGTTCTTCGTACAACTCGATCACTTGTCTCTACTGGCTATATTTGACAAGATGTATTCTCGTATAGTAGTGATCTTCCTCGTACAACATTGTTGTGTCTGGCTGTCTCTTCTTACTTCCTGTCTTCTTTCTGTTTCAGAATGCTGCGCCAGCTTACTGTAACTTGAGACTGCAGTGGAACTTTCTGTTCGCCTTACTGTTTTCCCGTTTTCTGCTTGTTGTATCTACTGCTTACTATATGCAGTATCTGATAAGGTTTCTTAGTTGTATCCGACTGCTACCAGGAACCTTCTTTTTATTGAATTTTGAGTTTCTCAATTCTTCAACTTAGACAAAACTTAATCAAAAAATAAACTAAGATTCCACTTAAACATGGAAAATGGGGTACTCTAAAGTCCTATTACAATATTGTTTTATCTCATCAAAATCTAAACATAAATTTCCTAACACATAATTAATGTTGTATTATTTTAATTTTATGTACAAGATATGTGAACTAATAATTACCTACATATTCCGGTCGCTAGCAAACTTTACCTTAATCTAATTAAGGTATATAATTATCAATTAGATTGAATCGAACTTATTTATAAAATTGAATTATTCATATAAGATTGTAAAACTCAAACTATGGTTTTGGAATAAAACTCACGAAAAATGTGTTGAAAGTGAAACGAAACATTTACCAATAAAACTCCGTCGATAGCAAATGAAAACGACACCGTTTTTTTAAGACTACCGATGGAATTTTCATCGGTATATATTTAAATATTTATATAAAAATATTCAAATACTTACCGAAGAAGTAAATTCCATCGGTAAATTTCAAACAATACGACATCATTTTTTTCCCCAACTTTTTTTTAGGTAAGTTAAAACGACATCGTACTGAACCATCAATATGTATTGATGGAATTTTAGTAGGTAAATCTGTTGGTATCTGCAACATAAATTAGGTCGTAGACCCCTCTCCCTCCCCCCTCAATTCTCTCTCTCTCTCTCGCCCCGCCAATACCACTAGTCGCTGCTGCCCACCACCACCCCAAGCTGTCGCCATCAGTCTCTCTATATATATATCTCTCTCTCTCTCTCAACCCCTCTCCCTCTATACCACCCTAAGTCGTCGGTGCTGCCGTCGCCCCCAGCCCCCACTGCCCCAACCCCCCTTTTTACCAAGCCCCCTACTGTCGCTTGTCGTCGCTCTTCTCATGCTAGACTTCGGATTTATTATCTTCACTTTTCAAATTCACTCTCAATTTTTCTTTTAAAGTTTTTTTTACTCGATTTTGTTTAAAGTTCCAATCTTGTTTTGTTAATTGCAAGTTGATCGTTATGCAGTGTTAACAGGGGTATGATTAAGTGTTAATTATTGAAATTATGATTATTGAATTGTTAATTATTAGGTGTTAATTATTGAATTTATGATTGTTGTTAATTAATTATTGAAATTGTGATTATGATTAGGTGTTTGAAGTTACAATCTCATTTTGTTAATTATTGAAATTATGATTAGGTGAATTATTAGTAGACGTCGAAATTATGATGACTAGTAGACGCTGAGTTCTCCATGGATGAAAAAGGTCTTGAGGCGGTCGAAATAGAGGTCGTCACCTACAGGATGCAGAGCCGGGCCAGACTACTTTGGAGTGTAGTACACCACTAACCGGCTCTTTCGGTAGTTCGACTGGTGGAGTCTGTTCTACGTACGACGTAGGGGGTACATGCACCGGCACACGTGTCCCTATATCTGACCCGCCCTCGTCACAGCTGGCCGCATCACAAGCATCTGCTAGTCCCTCTTACTGGACAGTCTTGTGGGTCGAGTCTCGAGCGTGAGTACACTTTAATATCTAATTTTTTGTTATTATTTAATTAATTTTGTTTATGACTAATTAAATTCAATTATGCAACATAATGTTGTTGCATTAATGCTCATCCCTTCTGAAGGATGTGTTCGAGAACTATATTGAAGTGAAGGGTTTCAGTTGGAAGCTAGTCTTGCCAACACTAAGGCGGTGTATTGGGAGGAATTCTCGTTAAGTTTATGTTTTAATTGTCTTTAATTTTATGATTATTATTCTAAATTTGTTAGTATGATTAATTAAATGTTTTTTGTTTTTTTGATTCTTTTTGCAGAAACGGTGCACTTGGGATCCAACATTGGACTTAGAAATCCGACATCTGTACCTGGAGAAAGCTGCGACCCACTATCATGATCCTTTCAATAGCTGGAAGTGGAAATGATTCGGAAAGAGAAAGCAGCCGAAGTGCAGTTCCGGACTTGACTTGGAAGGGGTTCTTAGATTATTAGTCCGACCCCGCGATCAAGACGAAGCTCCCAAGAACTGTTTGAGCAAGCTTCTAGGACCGGGTACTGGATTCACGAAACATAAAGGCGGCTCTCGGTTGGCTGTGGAGCACTTGGAAGATCTTGTAAGTAGACATGTTTCAATTTAGTATTAATTATAATTAGTATAGAAGTTATTTTTAATTTATTTGCGCAGTCAAAGAAGAAGGTTGCACTGGCATTTAAGCACAAGCTCTTGAAGAGGTTGCACGGGCTTTTCGAAGATGGGACGTACACCGATGGCAGGGCCAAGGAAATTGATGTAAGTACTCATTTTTATACTTCTTATTTAACTTCTCATTTTTATTTATAATTATTTTTCTTCAATTTTTTTTTACTTGGATGATATTTTCAGTTGCTTTCCAAGAGAGAATGACCCAGCTCAGTACTTCGAAGGAGGGCTCGGTAGAGTCCCACCCCGTTGACTTAGACTGACCGTACATCGAGATAACCGGTGTGAAGAAAGGACGGGTCTACGAGATGGGATCTGCAGGCAAGAGACGAAGCTTGATAAGATGTGCCACATCTAATGCCATGTCTCCTAATCTGGTGGACTATGAGCGGATGCTCCAAGAAAACAAAGAGCGTCAATGGCGTGCAAAGAGAGGATGGCGGAGATGGAGTGCAATTAGAAGGAGATGGAACACAAGCATTCAGATGTCCTGCAACACCAGGAGGAGTTGAAGAAATTCATGCTAGACTAGACTTTGATCATAAAGCGGCTCATCAGAAATCAAAAAATACCTTCATTTGCCATCGATAATCCCTGCACCGACCGACGGGGATGAACGAACTCTAGGTGATGATGCCGAGGATGATGAGAGGATGAAAAAAAATATATATATATTACCGCCAGAATATGTTCTGTCAGTAAAAAAACGGCAAAGAAGACTTTCTGACGGAAGAGCATCCGTCAGTAAGAACTATAATACCGACAAATGCTCTTCATTCAGAAAAATTAAAATAATTCGGTAGTTTTTTTCACTATTTTCCTATTAATTTTACTTTCGTCAGAACTTTCCTAATGACAGAAATTGTCGTCGGTGATTTACCGACGGACTATAAATTCCATCGGTAAATCATTACCAACGAGGATTATAACGACAAATATTTTATAGGTAAAATATTTATCGACGGAATATCATTGAATACTAACAAATATATCCATCGGTAATCCGCCTGATTTTTATAGTATATGAATCTGTACATAAAGATGAGTAGGTCTTAAGTGAGACAGTCTCATTGATCATATTATGTGAGACGGGTCAACCCATAATCCACACTTAATAATTTATATAAGAATTTGTAAAAATTGGTTCAATTCATGGGTAATAAGGACCTGTCTCACGAAAACTATCTGTAAAACCGTCTCACATGTGTTTTTGTGCATAAAGATTATACTATTATAACGCAAATGTCATATCATGAAATTTAAAAAAAAAAATCATCTAACCACGGATCCAAACCGGGCCGCACCCGACCCAACCCATGTGCGTTCAATTATATGGATCTAGATCTGTGCACTTGGTTTATAAAAACTATACTCTTATTTTATATGACAGCTCATAAATATATGTAGAGATAATGATAAGTAATTAATAATATATCATAATTTGGGGCTAACGTACGAGAAAGATGTGAATGAATCTCGGCAAATCCATGTCAAATATTTATTTATAAATATTTCATATAAATTTCATTAAACGTTTCCTCCACTAATGAGCTGGAAAAGGAGATTCATGAAGATCAACAATAAAGTCAACAATACAATTATGCAAAATTTAATAATAAATTTCATAATTACAATATTGCTGATCATCTAAAGCCATCACATTATATGTGATGATATAATGAGCAGAATGCAGAGAGTTTGTTAGTCATGTTTTGGAAACACATACATTGTCCTTTATTGTCTCTTTGGTTTATTTACTCTCTTCGGATTTACATGCACATTTACATGTTCAAATGTATCTGAATATGTATTTTGGGATAGTTTTCATCCCACAAAAAGAGCATATAGGATTATTATGCATGATTTTCTCAAGAAATATTTTGACAACTTTGTCCGAGGAAACTCATTATAATTCTGCTCATCTACTATATATTTTGTCTTCAACTACAAACCTGACAAAGAAAATGTTATTCTTGTTACAAACAAGATTATAGAAATATGGTAGATCTGGCAACAAAAATTGAATTTTGGGGCATCCTTAACTCTAAAAATTTCCAAGGCTGTGTTCTATTATTTGAGTAATTATATAATAGGCGAGTTAAAATAAAAGTTTGGACTTTGACCTAATATGGCAGATAGTTATTAAAATTTGAGTACTAAAAAGGCAATGTTAGATCGAGGACTAAAAAAATCATATTTTTCTTGAATTATGTATATTTTTTTATTCTAAGTATCGTTGATTTTTAATTTGCAACCCCAAGTCATGCTCGTTTTTAAAAGTGGAACCTAATTTTTTTTTTCTGACAACATTTTACGTGAAATATATGCATAACAAATGACTTTTATGAGGACAAAGAATTTAGTATTATGAAATCCACGTGCAAGAAGTCACATGTTAGTAAAATACCTTTGATTTAATAAAATCCGACTTTCTTTTTTGGAGGTGGTATTATATTTGGTATTGGTGGCAATTTTTTATTGACCTAATAATAAAAAGAAAACAAAAATATCAACATTTATTTGCTAAATTTAACTTAATATGATGATTTGGGTTTGAACTCGAATCTTACAAATTTTCTAATTCTTATTGTTTCCTTTCCTTCCACTACCCCAAATTCACTTGCTAAATTTAACTTTTAAACTGTTGGGGTTCACTATTTTAGTTATAATTAACTTGCAACTTGGATAATAATACATTTTTCGGTAATCAAATGATAACATGTTCGACACTAATTACAATTTATTTGTTATGATATGATTGTCAAAATGGTTAATGAGATATTGACGTGTCGAACCCATCAATATTTGGATCACCTTAAAATTGATCGATGATTTGATTTGTTGAGTGTTAAAACTCAATTAATGCCTATTATTGCAAACTTTTAAAAGTTAAGATAAATTTACGACTAAAGTAAATGTAATGATTTTTTATGCAGTTAGTTTTATTTATTTATTTTTGTAATTCTTTAATTTTTTTGCAATTTCATTTCAAATTTCATGAGATTCACAAATTTTCGACAGAAATTCATGTGACTAGCCACGCAACTTTTAATTCTGGCCAATAACATTAAAGACAATTTTTTATTCCAATATATGCTGACTCGGATGAATTAGATAGACAAAATTGCAATTTGTAACATCGGAAAGATGGCATTTTTAGTCAGAAAATCAGTCAAATATCCGAATATTACATAAGTCATTTTTTTAAAAATGAAACTTAAATTTATTTTTACTTACGAAGTCAAATTTTAAAATTAATTTATCAATATTCAACACAATGAATAAATAAATAAATAAATCTGAATTAATTTTAGTTTTCCATTAGTTATGGATACTGGAATCCCATCTCATCATATAAGTCTTTGTATATATGTTTAATAATAGAACTTATAAGAGATTAACTCACATAATTAATTTTGTAAAACGTGTCAATCCACAATCCACATCTTTTTCTGTGAAAATGAGTATGGTTTGTAGTTGGACTCTATATCAAGGATATTAATGACATCTCATATAAGTGTTTGTGTTCTTTTAATATGTTTTTTTTAATGCCTAGTCAATTAAAATTGTATATAAATCACTTTCCTCGTAACTCAAGTGGTATCCTACTTTATAAAGATACAAATTGTGATGATCAAGGTTTGAACCTCGATCATGTAAGTTTTCTAAACTTTATTATCCACACTATTCCACTCCCCCAAGCTTTTTAGAAAATAAATAAAATAAAAAATTAAAATTGTATATTACAAAAATTACAAAAATATTTTTTATAGTATATTACTTTTTAATTTTGACACTCAATTGAATTTAATTTATAACCATAGAGCTCCTACATTAACAACAACAACAACAACAACAACAACAACAACAATAATAATAATAATTGTTGGTCTCATGGGTTCAAGTGTTCAGAGGTTCAGAGGAGGGAGTGAATGAACCTCAATCGATTTTGCAAACTCTTTCTAAAATTTTTTTTTGTTATAACAGGTTCATGACTAAGGGCAGTAACCTGTCTTGAATCAACAACCTGACTCAAAGCTTGATCAGGTTCCTGACCCGGTATCAGAATGTAACGCAACGAAATAAACTTGATAGAGTTCTTTTTGGAAAACTGTTTCTTTTTAATAGTATGCTCTTTGTTAAACTTTTATGTATGGTGCTAAGGATGCATGCAACAGAACATATGAGACTATAGGGAGCAGTGCAGTAAGTGAATTTAAAACATGTAAGCACACAAGATTTATAGTGGTTCGAATGTGGTGTAATCCTTCTACATCCAGTCTGCTCCTTAACACAAGGAGGATCTTTGTTCGGTCAGTTCGATTTACAAGCCTCGCTTAACAAACCTCTTCCTAACAAACTACACCTACTAGAATCGCAAACTCTAGTCGAAGGCCACAACCCACAAAGGGCAAGTAATCTATCTCTATAGACTACACACTTAGCAAGGATCAAATCCTCTCAACTAAGTTACACCATAAAACAACCTAGCGCACACAACACAATGGTTAAATAAAATAAATTGTTCTTCAACTGGTGTGAAACAGTCTTGATCTTTGAAGGCTTAGATGTTGTTGTAGACTGCTTCTTGAAGGTTAAGTGGCTGAGCTCTATGGTAGCTTTGAATGAAAGACTTGTAAGAATATGTAGTATTTTTCAAAGCTTCAGGAGGGTTTTTGTTCAGAGCTTCTCTTTTTCATGGTTTCTCCTTCCTTCTATTTATAGATCTTTGGAATATGCCCGTTGAAGAGAGGCATTGTTCCTGTTGTAGTTCAAATATGATCCTCCATATCTTTGCAATTAATGTGATTGACAACTTGAAGGAATAGGGCATGTCTTACTCAAATCCGCATTAATGGCGCCACGCCCTGGTTGCAGACCTTTTGCAGAGCCGCAGTTCCAGGTGGCATCTTCTTATTGGTTTGGCTCAAACTTCTATCCAACAACTCTTTATTAGCAACCTTCCTCGTACTGTATTCATTACACATTCCTTGTACTGTGATTAATGAGCTGAGCGAAGATTGTCAGCTTGTTGTCCTTGTTCTTCAGTACTTGTTCTTAAGATGTTAGCTTCTTGATGTAGGTCAGCTTCCTGTCTTGACTTTCCTTTGTCAGCATTCTGTCTTCGTGTAATTTCCTTGGTTTAGTCGTTTGTTTGGCCTTCCTCCTTTCTTTCTGATCTTCAGTTTGCTTGATTCTCCTTTGATCATGAGTGTTCTTTGAAACTCTATTTCAAGCATCTTTCTTTATTTTTCTTTAAGACCTATTATAAATGCATGATCATAAGTTCATAGATCTATGCTTCCACTTATAAGATGTGGAGAGTGGGTACTCTAATTTTCTATCAGATATTACATTGTCTCATCAAAACTCTCATGGAATTTTCCCAACAATTTCTCCCGTTTTGATGATGACAAAACCCTTACAAAAATAAAGAAAATTGAGCAGCAAGATCAGATTTCTGAGAAAACATGATGTTGGCAGCGTGAAGACTCAATGATATTTCAAAGTAAAGAATGTAGTGATTCTTTTACAAGAGAAATGTGAACATAAAGATTTTATTTAAAACAATTTCCTTTGAATCTGTGTGTCTTCTGAGCTTCTTCGTTGATGCTGTCTTGCTGCTTCCTCATACTTCGTGCCTCTCCACCAGTTCGAGATAAAATCCTGATAAGACTTTTCAAACTGTTTGGTTATTCTGGGAATCTGAATCCATCTCAGTCAAAAGTCTTCATAGTAGAAGAGTTGTCCTCCTTTATTTACTCTTTCTATCAGCAATATTTGCCATGGTAGCTTCCCTTCTCTCGCCAGATACTGATATTCTTTCAGTGCTTTCTCACATGAAGAGTAATTTCTGAAGTAGCCACTTTTGAACAGATCTCTGAAATATCTCATGTAGGCTGATCTTTTGAAGTTCCGAATTTCTTCAAACTTGGGATTCCTATCCTGGGGTAGAGTTACTTTTTCAAAGATTTCCATGTCCCAAAAGGCAGGGTCAATGATGTTTTCTGGTTTCTGATCAAGTATAACCAATATTGGAGATGAAACATTATCTCCATTAAAATTTGGAGCTTCCTGATCTGGATAGGAGTGTCTCTCAATGTTGTAGACTCCATTGCCAATTACTCCTAGCCTTGAAATCTAGTTTGATTCCAGTTCTATTCGAACAGCAGGTGCTTTGAACACAGCTACCTGTTGTTATTTTTCCTGTCCTTTTCTTTTGTCTCCTTCAGTCTGCTGTCTTTTTGTTCTTTGCCTTGTCGTGGGGGCAGCACCTTGAGTTGTTGCAGTTCTGCCTACTGTTAGTGGGGCAGTATTTCCAGCGTTTGCATCACCATCGTCATTCTTTTTATTCTTTTTCGAACCAACATCCTGACCAGATCCAGAGTCGGATCTCTTTCGTTTTAGTCTTCTGGTCAATGGAATCTGATCCTCATCTTCATCATCTTCAGCAATCTCCCTTGTTGTTGATTCAATGATTTCTTTATCAGGCTCCTGCTGCTTTCTTTTCCCTTGTTTTTTCCACTTTCCTTTCCCCTTTTTGGCATCATCAAAATCAACATTCTGATGGTTGGCGGCGTCAGCAGATTCAGCGGCATGAACTTTTCCCAGAATATATCGCATCTCTCCTAGTAGCATTCCTAGGGTGTTGTACCCATCTTTGAGCTCAAAAATGTCTTTGCTCTGTGAAGAGGTGCTTTCTTTGAGATCATTCAGGACAAGTCCATGAGCAGCCTGAATGTCCTTCACTTCTTTTAAGCCGGATTTTAAATCAGCAGTGGCAGTCTTCTGTCTTCCTTTAAATGCGGCTCTTGACAAGGTTTGAGCAGTGAATTCATTATTGAGCTTGTCGTTTATAGTGCCAGGAAGTTCTTCAATTGTATTCTTTAAATCTTCCAAAGACGATTTAAGCTGACTGTCATCAGTAGCCACTTGATTAGCTCTTGCGAGTTCCTGAACTGCATTCATCACACTTCTTAGTGTCAGCTCTTCAGTGTCAGTAGGAATCTCAACCATTGGTTGAGGGTTTTGCGAAGTAATCACGACCAGGGCTTGACTTGTCTGTCTTCTGGCTTCCTCTTCATCTTGTTGTTTTGACTGTGCTTGTTTGGTAGCAAGGTACTTCATCATTTCTTGTTGAGTAAGATGAATCTGTCCAGGATCTTTGAGTGGGGGAGTGTTTGACTCATCATCAGTGTTACTTGATGAATGATTACCATTGTTGTTGGGTGGTAGAGCGGACACTAAAACAGGTTCTTTGTTTCTTAACTGCAGATCATCATTCTTTTCAGCAGTGTGATGTGGATCTGTAGCAGGGGTTGTCTCAACAATGACCTTTGGATTAGCAACCTGTTCTTCTAGAGTCTGACTTTCCTCAGTAACCTGTTCAACAATAGTATTTGCTTTCTGGGAAACGACTATCTCCTGCGTCTCGCTTTCAACTGTTGTTTCCTCAGTGATATCAACTGCTAGAGTTGGTGCAGTTGTGACCACTTCAGCAACCTCCTCAGTTGTATTGTTAGCAACCTGTTCAATCTTGTTGTTATGTGTTGTGTTATTGGTTGCTTCAACAACTGGTGCTTCATTAACTGCTCCTTCCTCAGCAGTCTCTTTACTTCCACTACTTCTTCTAGCTGATTCCCCCTCTGTTTGTGCATTTCTTTCAGTAATTCCCTGAGGGTCTTTATCAGCTATCCGTGTTGCTGCTTCTGCCAGCACAGAGAGTCCCGCCTCTATAACTTCCTCCTGGGTTGTTTCATCGGCATATTGAAAACAATGATTAGGGTTATCAATGATGGGGGGTGTTGTAGAGTAGTCCAGTAGCTGTTCATCAGATTCTTCAGCATTAATCTTAAGAAAATCTGTGATGCTTGTGAATGTTGGAGATACAGTTCGGTCAGCAGCTGAGGAACTGAATTCTCCTTGTTGCAGTTCTCTTGGTGGTAGGAATTGTTGGTCTCTACTTACTTCAATTCCTTGTTGCAGCATTCTCCTATTAGCTTCCTCATCCATACAGATAGCTAACTGAGCTCTCGCTAGCTCAACTTCATCAGATAAGATCCTTACAGTCTCAGTGCCTGAAGATTGTGTTATATCTTCCACTGCTATCACTGACTGTTTTCTCATTAATCCACCATCTCTTTGTTTGTTTGACTAGTAGGTGGAAAGTTGGTTTAATCTCTCCTGTATGGGATTGATAACTTCATCAGTATGTCAGATCAAAAATCCCAGTCTGAAGTATGGTAGAAGTCCCAGACTATCATCTTCAAATCGTGCGAAGTTCTTAATCCAAGACAGAATTACATCTTCAACTTCAAACCAATCATCCCAACCAGCGAGCTTCCTTACAGGACTCAGCCTCATTTCTCTCCATATATTGAAAATGTGAGTGAATCCTTGGAAGATTGAGTCTGTCGGAATATCCAATATTGTTGCTGCATCATCAGCATTGATTGACTCAATTGAATCTTCCATTCTGTTGAGACTGTCAATCTCCTTCCAACTGATCATTCCTTCATCAGGAGAGATAGTTCGTTTTTCTACTTCCTCGACTTCCTTATGATGAGGTTCCACAATGTGGCCCATGTCCTGTTCCACATCCTCTTTGGCATGCTCATTGTTTAATGTCGGAGGGTCTTGGTCAAGAATCATATCCTCCTTAGGAACTATTTCCTCAACTGTTGTTGTGACAACAGCGTCAACTGGAACAGTATGGTCATCTTCAGGATCAGAATCCTGTAATCTAAGGATGGTTTTCTTCTTCTTAGGTATGGGGGCTTGTTTCTAAGATTTCCTCTTTTTGGAGGGAGTAACCTTCTTTTGCTTTTGCTTTTTTGGTGGAGCGACTCCATTCTTTGCTCCAGGTTTCTTCACACCTAGGTACCAACCGGTGCATAGGCAACACTTCTTTCCAGGGGTATGTTTTTGTAGCACAGAATTGAGGAAATAACGATTCCAAATCCTCTGCCTGTTGAGGTTTTGACGGCTTCCTCCCAAATTCGTTGAAACACAATTCCTGCCCAATCAACTTCTTCTTCACGGATTACTGCGATCATTATCCTGAATCTAGGTGTTGTACACTTATCAAAGCTTCCACATCGTCCCTCAACGGTGTGGACTAGAATGTCATGAAGAAGTTCATATGCAGGTTTCAACTTCTTTTCCCCAAAGTTTCTAGTGGAGGTTTTTTCTACAGAGTCCAACTTGAATTGATTCCAGCTCTCTTCTAAGTATTCTAACCTGTAGGTAGTAAGGTTAGAATATGTCATTCCTGAATCAGAGATGCCAAATGTCCTGGCAATGTCTTCTGCAGTTAGGGTTTGGACTTCTTCATCATCTTTATCCATCTTAAAGGTGATTGTCTCTCCATTCTTTGATAGTGATGCAAACACATAGAATTTCTCAACGGATGAGGCAGAGTATCCAGTGTATGTTGTAGTTAGCAGTCCATCTAATCTGCTGTTGATGATGTGATCCCAGACTTCGTTGAGAAGGGTTTTATCTTCGTAGGGGGATTCGTTTCCTAGAAGTGCGACGACGTTAACTAGCCTTCCTTCAACCACTTTGGTTTCTCTTACAGTTACCATGGTAGATGTTTTGATGTACTTGAGATTGATCTTCGAAGGATTGAGTGCAGAGAAGGTTTGAGAGAGAGAGATAGTGAGTGGGATGAATGAAAGACTCAATTGTTTTTTACGGTTTTAAAACTTTCCATGTTTTGAAACTGATCAATGGATAAGATTGAGAATTTCAAGAGGCAGTTTTGATCAACGGTTGAGATTTTGAATTACAGAGTGGTAGATCTGTAATTTGAGATTGTGTCAGACGGAAAACAACGTTTTTCTCTATTTTTTCTTGAAAATGTGGTTTTTGCATTTAATGCAGTTGCCAGGTTGTCATACTTAATCATTATCCAAGGTTACTGTTGATGATACGAGGTTGTAAGTCATATAAATGTTGATCATTAAATGTTGTTCTTAGTAACCTCTTCTCAGCAACCTGAGTCAGTAACCTAAGTTCTGTAACTTCCTATGTAACTTCTGAGACCGGATACTGTTTGTAGGAATCTGTTTCTCATGATGATCAGTATCTTGTCACGGTATCAGGGAAAACTGTAGAGGACACTTGATGCCAGTAAGTTCCCCCTAACTTTAAGGATTCTCCTTTTTCTTGTTCTTCAGAGCTTGATGATTCCCAGTTCAGATCTTAGCATAGAAAACCATGATTCACAAAGAGGCTTTGTGAAGATATCAGCAAGTTGAAGATATGTATGTACTTTCTCCAGTGTGATGTCCTTCCTTTCCACATGATCTCTGATGAAGTGATGTCTCACATTGATATGCTTCGTTCTTGAGTGGAAGACAGGATTGTGAGTGTGGCAATTGCACTGTGTTATCATAGAGAATGGGAGTTTCCTTTTCCGTTATGCCATAATCCTTCATTGTTGTTGTATCCATAAGATCTGTGCACAACAGCTTCCTGCAGCTACATACTCTGTTTCAGCTGTGGATGTTGCAATAGATGTTTGCTTCTTGCAGAACCAAGAGACAAGTCTTTGTCCAAGAAACTGACAGGTACCACTTGTGCTATTCCTGTCTATTTTGCAACCTGCGAAATCAGAGTCTGAGTATCCTTTGAGATTGAACCCTCCTTCTTTGGGATACCATAAACCGACATCTTAAGTCCCTTTTAGATATTTGATAATCCTCTTCACTGCTACAAGATGTGATTCCTTATGAGCTGTTTGAAATCTTGCACAAACTCCAACTGCAAATACTATATCTGGTCTGCTTGTCATGAGATATAGTAGGGATCCAATAAGTCTTCTATACTTGGTGATTTCCACATCTTTTCCATCTCCATCTCTCTCCATGCTGATAGATGTGGCCATTGGTATGCTTACTGATGATCCATTTTCCATACCAAACTTTTTTATCAATTCTTTGGTGTACTTGGCTTGATTAATGAAGATTCCATCCTTAAGTTGTTTGACTTGTAATCCAAGGAAGAAACATAGTTCTTCCATCATGCTCATTTCAAATTTGTTTTTCATGAGTGAGGAGAACTTAGAACAGAGTACATTGTTTGTTGATCCAAAAATGATGTCATTAACATAGATCTGTACGAGCAGTATGTTGTTCCCATCAAGTATCCTGAACAGAGTTTTATCCACTGTTCCTTTCTGAAATCCATTCCTAAAATGATACAGAGACAGCGTATCATACCAGGCTCTGGGTGCTTGTTTAAGTCCGTATAGCGCTTTCTTCAATCTTAGTACTTTGTCTGTTCCTTCTTCTTCAAATCCGGGTGGCTGTTCCACATAAACTTCTTCTGATAGGAGTCCATTCAAAAATGCACTTTTTACATCCATTTGGTACACTTTGAAGTTTTCGTGAGCAGCATAGGCTAGAAAGATTCTTATTGCTTCAAGTCTTGCTACAGGGGCAAATGTCTCATGAAAATCTATTCCTTCCTGCTGGCAGTATCCTTTTGCAACCAATCTTGCTTTGTTTCTGACCACTGTACCAAATTTATCTAGCTTGTTCTTGAATATCCATTTGGTTCCAATGACTCCTTGATGATCAGGCCTTGGAACTAGGTTCCATACTTAATTCCTTTCAAAACCACTTAGTTTTTCTTGCATGGCCTGAATCCAGTTACTGTCCTGGAGTGCTTCTTTAACACTCTTAGGTTCTGTTTGTGAAATGAAACATGCGAACAGTGTCTCTTGAGGTCTTGATCTTCTTGTTCTTACTCCTTCATTGATATCTCCAATCACAAGTTCTCTTGGATGATCTTTGAGCCACGTTCTGTCAGGTTCAAAGGTAAATGTAGGTTGTTGATCAGTATTCTGTTGTTCAACAACATCTTGTCCTGTACTACTATTTGTTTGCTGATTCATGTTGGCTTGTTGATCATCTTCCATTATCACTTCATTTCTTGTATTAGTATGTTGTGAATTGTTTGTTGTAGCTTCTTCAGTGGGTATTGAGATTCCATCAACATATCTTACTGTCTGATCTTTGATTTTTAGTTTGGATGTGTCTTCTATCAGTTTCTCCAGTTTAGCAGTATTACAATATGGTTCATCAAACACAACATGAATTGATTCTTCAACTACCAAGCTTCTTTTGTTGAAGATCCTGAAAGCCTTGCTTGTTGAGGAGTATCCCAAGAATATTCATTCGTCAGATTTTTCATCGAAGGTCTTGAGGTATTCCTTTCCATTGTTCAGAATATAGCACCTACATCCAAAGATGTGGAAATATGAGATATTAGGTGCCTTCCCATACCATATTTCGTAGGGAGTTTTGTCATGATCTTTGTTGATTAGACATCTGTTCTGTGTGTAACATGCTGTGTTGGTTGCTTCAGCCCAAAATCTCTTAGGTATTCCAGCATCATCAATCATTGTTCTAGCAGCTTCCTTCAGAGTCCTGTTTCTTCTTTCTGCAACACCATTCTGTTGTGGAGTCCTTGCTGCAGAGTATTCATGACAAATTCCATTTTTTGAACAGTAATCCTCAATGAACTTGTTTGTGAACTCAGTTTCTCTGTCAGATCTTATCTTTACAATGCTCAAGTTGTTCCCATTCTGCACTCTCTTCATGAATTCTGGAAGCCTTGTTTGAGTTTCAGATTTCTTGGCCAAGAAAATGGTCCAAGTGAATCTAGAGTAGTCATCCACGATCACGAGAGAATATTTCTTCCCACTCACACTAACAGGCTCCACTGGTCTAAACAAATCCATATGAAGAAGGTCCAATATCCTGTTTAAGGATCTCTGAACTTTGTCTTTGAATGAGCTTCTAGCTTGCTTTCCTTTCTGACATGGTCCACAAACACCTTCTTTCTTGTAAGCAACATCTGGTAGTCCTCTGACTAGGTTCTTCCTTGCTAGCCTGTTGATTGTCTTGAAGTTTAGGTGACTTATCCTTTTGTGCCACAACATGCTTAGTTCTGGGGTGCTTTTTGTAATGAAGCAGGTTGGTTATAATGTTGAGTTCCAATCAACAAGGTAGATATTGCCTCTCCTGGTTCCAATGAGCTTAACCTCTTTTGTTTTGATGTCTTTGATCAAACATTTGTTGAGGTTAAACTCTACTGAATATCCTTTGTCACAAAATTGACTGATACTCAGGAGGTTATATTTTAGTCCTTTGACATATGAAACATCACTGATACTTGCGTTGCCTTTGATCAAGCTTCCCGTACCATTTGTGCGTCCTTTGGAGTTATCGCCAAACACCACTTTAGGGCCTTTGTATGATTGGAAGTCTCTCAATCCGACTTTGTTGCTAGTCATATGTTTGGAGCAGCCACTATCAATGTACCATTCATCACTGTTGTTACCTGGCAACTGTACCTGCAAGTTTATCAGACGGTTTTAGGTACCCATACAAGTACGGGTCCTGGGGGGTTATTACCTTTTGGAACCCACACTTGCCTTATGTTAATTAATTTACCAGAGGCTATGTTGGTTCTCATCTTATAAGAATTCTGGGCAGGGATCTGTTTAGGAGCTTGCTGTCTCCAGGTCCTATGTTTTCTGTTTGTGAAAGGTATTCCTTTATACCTTTCTTGAGCATAGACTTGGTGGAACCTTGACATGAATGTTTTGGTTCTTAGAGAGCAAAACTCTTGATCTAATTTAGAAAACTGTTGCTTTCTTCTCTTACTGACAACATCTTGATTATGCTGCTTTCTGAGATTCCTTGCAGGCTTACTGTTTTCTTCCTGCTGAAGGATTTTTTCTTTTTATCCAGAATACTTATCTTGTTTAAGCTTTCATTAAAGAAGTTAGGCTCTTGAGCAAAAGAAATTTGAGCTTGAACAAACTTTCCAGCTTTGGATGAGCTGGCTTCATTCTGAGAAGAGCTAGCACAGTATCCTAAACCAACTCCTTGACTGGTGATCTGAGTTCTTTGAATACATTCCTGTGCTTTCTTTGCTGATTTGCTATACACACTAATTGTGTTTTGAAGCTCCGTTTTCTCAGTTTCTAGCTTAGTGACTAGCAGTTTGAACTTAGAAACCTCAGCTCTTAGTTCATTACATTGAGTACTGAAATATTCCAGGTTAGCAACCTGTTCTTTCAGTACTGTTTGTTCACTTTTGAGCTGACAGTTCTCCTCTTTAAGTTCTTCGTGAGTTGAATTTATCTGCTCGAAGTCACTCATGATTTGTCTAAAAGATTGGATCATGCTAAGCTTTTCTGGTTTTGAAAAGTCAAGAGATTGTGAGTTTACCTCTTCTTCTTCATTATCCTTGTAGTCCTTGGCCATGAGGCAGATCAGTGCTTCTTCATTAGATGAGGAGCTGTAGGTGCTTTCAGATGAGAGATCATCTTTGTCTATAGTGTCGAAGACGTTTGTTGCTTTGAGTGCTTCATTTTCAGTGAGGAGTGCCCTAAGCTTTTTTTTTTCATTTCTCCTTTTGTCGTTTCTCATTTTCATCTCTTCATCTGTATACTTCTGTACTTGTGGATGGGGGTAGTTTCTGATGAAGTGGCCAGGCCTTCTGCAGTTGTAACACAGATCATTGGATCCTGTGTCAGTTTGCTGATGTAGTTTGTCCTGAGGATTTCTTTCTGATGATTGTGGCTGTCTTTTGAAGTTGTTCCCTTTGTAATTATTCTTTATAAACCTTCAGAATTTCTTTAGTAGGAGCGTCATTTCTTCTTTTGCATCCTTAGTGGGTACTTCCTCATTTTTTTCTTTCAGCTTGCTGCTACTTGTGTTAACAGTAGCCTGACTATTTACGACGAGTGCTGCAATCTTTGCATTTGTTCCTTCCATCTCCTTTCTCCTTCTTTCAATATCATATTCAAAGGATTTTAGATCAGAGAAGAGATCAAAGGTGCTCATTGCATTAAGGTTCAACGACACTCTTATTACGGTCTCCTTGTTGTGCCACTCATAAGGTAGGGCTCTTAGCACCTCATGCTTTTCTCCTTCTAGGTGTATGTTCTACCCAAACATTCAAGCTCACTTACAATGACTGTGAATCTCTAATCAAGTTGTTCCAAGGTTTTCCCTGTCTTCATGTTGAACTGCTTAAACAGTTGGATGGCTTTGGAGATCCTGTTGTCTCATGCAAGTTCATTGCCTTCATATATCATCCCTAGCATTACCCATATTTCTTTGGCTGTGGAACAATTTTTGACTTTCTGAATGTTCCTTTGTTCAATGTGGCATTTTTGGCCACATTGTCAAGGTTCGATCTCTTTTTGTCTTCAGGGGTATACTCATATATTTCCTTGACAATATATTCCATTGGTGGTGGAGCTCTTTTAGGTCTTGGTGCAGCTTCATGTGGTCTTGCACCTAGTAGTGTGTCATCATCAACACCAGCTGCGTCTTCCACTTCACCGCCTGCTGTCTCAGCTGCTTCTTCAACTCACCTATATTCATGGAGTTGGTCGATATATGCAGCGTTTGCTTTGTAGATCACTGGTGGTCCTTCAGTGATGATGAATCACATTTCATCGTGAATAGCTGATAGATGAGCTTGCATGCGTATCCTCCAGTCGTCATATTCATCTATAGAGAACATATGAAGCTTATGATGTGAGGAATCCATGCTTATGCTAAGAGATGAGTTTTGGTCTCTTGAAAATGAAAACGGTTAATCCAAATACAAAACGATGGATCTGGGTTGGTTACCAATCAAGTTGGCTTTTAACCCAACTTGCTCTGATACCACTTGTTGGTCCCGTGGTTTCAAGTGTTCAGAGGTTCAGAGGGGGGGTGAATGAACCTCTATTGATTTTGCAAACTCTTTTTAAAAACTTTTCTGTTATAACAGTTCTTGACTAAAGGCAATAACCTATCTTGAATCAGCAACCTGGCTCAAAGCTTGATCAGGTTCCTGACCCAGTATCAGAATGTAACGCAGCGGAATAAACTTGATAGAGTTCTTTTTGGAAAACCGTTTCTTTTTAATAGTATGCTCGTTGTTAAACTTTTATGCTTGGTGCTAAAGATGCATGCAACAGAATATATGAGATTATAGGGAGCAGTGCAGTAAGTGAATTTAAAGCATGTAAGCACACAAGATTTATAGTGGTTCGAATGTGGTGTAATCCTTTTACGTCCACTCTGCTCCTTAACATAAGGAGGATCTTTGTTAGGTCAGTTCGATTTAGAAGACTCACTTAACAAACCTCTTCCTAACAAACTACGCCTACTAGAATTCCAGACTCTAGTCGAAGACCACAACCCACAAAGGGCAAGTAATCTATCTCTATAGACTACACATTTAGCAAGGATCAAATCCTCTCAACTAAGTTAGACCATAAAACAACTTAGCGTACACAACACAATGGTTAAAGAAAATAAATAGTTCTTCAACTAGTGTGAAACAGTCTTGATCTTTGAAGGCTTAGATACCTGTTGTAGACTGCTTCTTCAAGGTTGAGTGGCTTAGCTCTATGGTAGCTTTGAATGAAAGACTTGTAAGAATATATAGTGTTTTTCAAAGCTTTAGGAGGTTTTTTGTTCAGAGCTTCTCTTTCATGTCTTACTCAAATCCGCATTAATGGCGCCACGCCCTGGTTGCAGACCTTCTGCAAGCTGCAGTCCAGGTGGCATCTTCTTATTGGTTTGGCTCAAACTTCTTTCCAACGACTCTTTGTTAGCAACCTTCCTCGTACTGTATTCATTACACATTCCTTGTACTGTGATAAATGAGCTGAGCTAAGATTGTCAGCTTGCTGTCTTTGTTCTTCAGTACTTGTTCTTAGGATGTTAGCTTCCTGATGTAAGTCAGCTTCCTGTCTTGACTTTCCTTTGTCAGCATCCTATCTTCGTGTAGTACATTTATGTTATAAATGTAACACCTTTATGCATGTTTATTTTAAAAGGTACAAATATTTGTACATAAATGTACTACATTTATAACATTAAGGTCTTCCATGCAACTCTGTGCACCAGTTGCACGGAAGTGTTACTTTAAGTTCATAGGTCTATGCTTCCACTTATAAGATGTGGAGAGTGGGTACTCTAATTTTCTATCAGATATTACATTGTCTCATCAAAGCTCTCATGGAATATTCCTAACAATAATAATAATAATAATAATTGTTAGGGTAATTGATTTGGAAACCAATCAGAATAGCAATTCAACACCAAAAACACTAGTTCAAGCACCTCGAACTTGTATGAATGAATAAAGAAACAACAGAAAATGATAAACAACCAAAAACACAACAATTAATGTGGTTTGACTTGAATATGCCTACATCCACGGAGAAATCAATCGCACTAATCACTAAATCAAGATCAATCGTTTGCAACACACTTGAGAAAGAAAACCAAGAATAGCAAATCCTAGCTAAGCTCTCAACACATATATTTCTCTCTCTACAACAATTGTTCTCTCAACACTTTGTGATGATAATGAATAGATGTGAAGATCTCTCTCTTTATATAACACTCTAAGACGGAAAACTCCCGCCCAAATCAATTATGAGCTGATTCCGTTAGTTCGCTTGCAACTCCTAACTCAACGAACTGCCTCCTGCAAAATAGAATCATAACAGAAAAATGGATAGAAAACCGTCAAACAAAAACCGCAACTTCCTTTAAATTCCGAACTCCAGCGAACTCTATCGAACTCCTGTAAATCCTGACGAACTTAAACGAACTACAACTTATAGTTCCCTACTTATTCAGTTCGCTTTCTTCCTTGTTCTGTTCGCTCTGTTCGTTCTATTCGCTCTATTTGATCCATGCTTACATATCATCAATCTCCACCTTAAGCATGATCAAACTCTCCTCAACTCATTACCTTCTCAAGTAATATTGGTAGTTGATCTACCTTTATTAAAGTCTGATGAGTGACAAACATAGTTCGTACTTAGCAGTTGACAACGCCTTGGTGAACACATCAACTGGATTCTCTTCAGTTGGTATTTTCCGAACTTCAATTTCTTTCTTTTCTATGATATCTCGGATGGAGTATAGCCTAATATCTATATGTTTCGTCCTCTCATGATATCCCTAACGTTTTGACAAATGAATAGCACTATAATTATCATAGTTCACTGTGATCTTATGTTGATCAAATCCGAACTCCTTTAGTATTCTCTATAGCCACATTGCCTCTTTAATCGCTTCGGTTAAAACAATGAATTCCGACTCTGTAGTTGACAAAGCCACTACTGACTGATGTGTAGCTTTCCAACTGATCGTTGTGCCGAACAGAGTAAACACATATCTTGTAAGTGACTTCTTTGAGTCCACATTCGATGCATAATCTGCATCCACATAACCAACTAATGGATTTAACGTATTAGGCGATCTCTTGAATAAAAAACCATGTTCCATAGTTCCATTCAAGTATTTCATCACTCCTTTTGTTACCTCCCAGTGAGCAATGTCTGGATCTGCCATATATCTACTGACTAAGCTCATCGTATATGCTAAATCTGGCCTGCAACACACAGTGGCATACATAATACTCCCTACTGCATTCGAGTAAGGTACCTTCCTCATTTGATCTTGTTCTCTTTGATCTTTGGGACATTGATCTTTGGACAATCTAACATGTTGTCCGATTGGAATCGAAGTTCTCTTCGATTGATTCATTTGATAATTTATTAGAACTTTCTTAAGATAAGTACTAAGATCCAGAAAAACTTCACCATGATCTCTGTTCCTCCCGATGTTCATACCTAGCATTCTTTTGACTTCACCTAAATCCTTCATCTCAAATTCAGAGTTAAGCAAACATTTGATATGATTCAAATTTGAAATAGAAGTGCTAGCAATTAACATATCATCAACATATAACAGTAAGTAGGTGTGAGAGGTGTTAGTTTCATGTTTAAAATAAACACATTGATCATATTTACTTCTAATGAAATTAAACCTTTTCATATAGTCATCAAACCTGAGATACCATTGTCTTGGACTTTGTTTGAGACCATACAAGGATTTCTTCAATAAACAAGCTTTCTGATCTTTGTTCTCCACATCCAGACCTTCTGGTATAGTCATGAATATCTTCTCTTTCAGTTCTCCATGTAAAAATGTAGTGGTAACATCTAATTGGTGAAGTTCCATGTCGAACTAAGCCACCATTGCAAGTAGCATTCTGATAGAACAGTGCTTCACTATTAGGGAATATATTTCGGTGTAATCTATTCCTTCCTTTTGAGTGAATCCTCTTGCTACGAGTCTGGCCTTGTATCTGATCTTATCACCCTTGAAAGCTTCCACTTTCTTCTTGAAATCCACCTACAACCAACAAGTTTCTGATTTGTAGGTTTATCAACAATTTTCCAAGTTGAATTCTTGTTTAATGAATTCAGTTCATCCTGAATTGCAATCTTCCACTTTTATCGTTGCTTGCAGTTCATGGCTTCAGTGTAGTTGCTCGGTTCATGAAACTCTACTTCTTGGGCTGTAATCAAAGTAAAAGAAACATTATTAGCATTAAACCTCGAAGGTGGTTTGATATTCCTTTTTGATCGATCTCTGACTAATTGGTAGTTCGCCAATTCATGTTCTTCATCAGAAACTCCTTCGCTTGAATCTGCTTGTTCCTCTTCAGTATTTTGACCGAACTGAATATCCTAGTTATTCTAAGTATCTTTATTGATATTGGAATGCTCCACCTCAAGCTCTAACCTGTCATTCTCATCAATACACTGTAGATTAGATTCAATTTTATTTAAAGGCATTTTAAACTCATCAAACACCACATCTCTACTGATTATGCACTTGAGATGATCCTTTTCATAACACCATAACTTGTAGCCTTTAACTCCTTTAGGATAGCCGAGAAAAACACATTTCAAGGCTCTTGGCTCCAGTTTATCTTATTTAATGTGAGCATAAGCCTGGCAGCCGAACACCTTTAGGCTCGTATAGTTCACAACCTTGCCAGTCCATTTCTCTTGAGGTGTTTTGAACTTTATATCTGATGACGGACTCCTATTGATAAGATATACTGCTGTGGTGGCAACTTCCCCTGCAAGCCCGAACTTGATAGCATACACCTGACTTTGTCAAGAATAGTTTGGTTCATTTGCTCAGCTAGTTCGTTTTGCTGAGGTGTGTTCGGGACTGATATGTGTCTTGTAATGTCTCTATCCCTGCAAAAAGAATTAAACTGTTTGGAAACAAATTCCAAACCATTGTTAGTTTGTTGACACTTGAGTTTCTTCCTACTGGAGTTCTCCACCTCACTCAGCCACTCCTTGAACCTGATGAAGGTCTCATCCTTACTCTTCAGAATCACTATCCACACTTTCCTTGAAAAATCATCTATCAGATATAAAAAATATCGACCTCCATTCCTTGTATGAACCTTGGCAGGTCCCCATAGATCTGAGTGAACATACTCAAGTGGTTCCTTGGTTGAATGAGTTCTAGTGTTAAATTTAATCCTCTTTGTTTTTCCAAGAATAAAATGCTCACACAGATCCAAAGTGGTAATCTTGTCTTTGCCGAACACTAATTGCTTGCTGAGTTCTTGAAGTCCCTTAATGCTCATATGTCCGAGTCTTCTATGTCATAAAAGAGTTTTATTCGTTTCCTTTACAAATTGAACTTCTCCAGTAGTAACACATCCTTTTAGGTAGTAGAGTTCGTTCCTCTTGTGACCTCGAAGAACAGCTTTGGAATCTTTCGTAACCTCCATCAATCTTCCTTGTGCTTGTAACATGTAGCCTTGAGAGTTAAGCATACCTAAGGATATAAGATTCCTCTTCAATTCTGGTACAAATCTAACATTGGTGAGAACTCTCACTACTCCATCGAACATCCTTAGACGAATAGATCTTATTTCTTTGATCTCACAGGTTTTGTTATTTCCCAACATTACAACTCATTCATCTCTCAATCTTAGATCGTTGAACCAATGTTTTATGGGACTCATGTGAAACGAACAACCTGAGTCTAGGATCCAAATATTAGTAATATCTTGAGTAGTGATTGCAAGTACCTCGACAGATTCATATCCATTAGTCGAAGTGGTTGCCTCTCCAGTCTGATTGACTTGTTTTCCATTGTTGTTCCTCTTGTCAAATTAGAGCTTCTTATACTTGAAACAATCCTTCTTGAAATGTCCAGGTTTATGACAATGGAAGCATCTTTGACCTTCAATATCATCCTTTGATTCCTGACTTTGAGTGGCACCTTTCTTGGATTGAGGTTTAGATCCCTTCTTACTGTGAGTTTTCTTTTAAGGCTTGTGTTTAGCCACCAAACCCTCAGCTTATCCTATTGGCTTCAGATCTGAATCCTTAGAGAGCTCTTTAGTCTTCAATGTTGTGATAACCTGTTCCAAGGTTATTGAATGTTGCCTACCATAGAGAACTGAATCACATAAGTTTTTGAACGTTTTTGGAAGTGCACTCAATAACATAAGCGCTTTATCTTCTTCTTCCAAAGTAACTTCCACATTCTCCAGATCATCAAGGATCCGTCCGAATTCATCCAATTGATCAAGAAGAGGTCGATTCACCATCATCTTGAAGGCATACAGCCTCTTCTTTAGATACAAACGATTAGCCAAAGTTTTAACCATGTATAACTTCTCTACCCGTTCCTAAACACCATTTGTTGTTTCGATCTTGGCCACTTCCTGAAGAACTTTGTTCTCCAGGCTTAGGATTATCATGTTGTGAGCCTTCTCCATCAAAAGAACCTTCTGATCGTTCTTCATCGCCTCTGGAAAAGCTTTTATGCCCTGCAAAGTTGCTTCAACTCCCTGTTGAACTAGCATAGCTTTCATCTTGATCCTCCACAGCCCAAAATCTCCAGATCCGTCGAATTTCTCCACTTCAAAGCGTGTTGAACTCATCTCCGATCGTCGACTTCCCACAGACGGCGCCAATTGTTAGAGTAATTGATTTGGAAACCGATCAGAATAGCAATTCAACACCAAAAACACCAGTTCAAACACCTCGAACTTGTATGAATGAATGAAGAAACAACAGAAAATGATAAACAACCAAGAACACAACAACTAACGTGGTTCGGCTTGAATATGCCTACATCCATGGAGAAATCAATCGCACTAATCAGTGAATCAAGATCAATCGTTCACAACACACTTGAAAAAGAAAACCAAGAATAGTAAATCCTAGCAAACTCTCTACACAGATATTTCTCTCTCTACAACAATTTCTCTCTCAACACTTTGTGATGATAATGAATAGATGTGAAGATATCTCTCTTTATATAACACTCTAAGATGGAAAACTCTCGCATAAATCAGTTATGAGCTGATTCCGTTAGTTCGCTTGCAACTCCTAACTCAACGAACTGCTGTAGGAATCATGTTAAATAAAAAGCATGTATTAAACGCACATAAACATGCATCAGCACATAATCCCCAAACCTAAGATCTACGATGATAAACTGAAATAGAGAAGAGACAATAACCATAAAGTGGAAGCGTACCTGAATCCATTATCCTTTCTAGAATTCTTGATTCGTACTTTGGTTTACTTGAATCGGGCGAGAGCCTTCCAAAGGTTACAATGTTCTTATTTGGTTTCTTTCTGATGATGGTCTCAGAGAAAAGAAAAGTGTATCGTACCTTTGGGGACCACAAACCCTTATATAGTTGAGATAAATCAACTAAACCCTATATTTATTATTGGGCCCCATCAACCAATAATAAATCACATAATTGTCTCTACACATATATAAGCCCATAACTTATATAACCCAATACCCATCAATCCAATCTAAATTAGATCACTTTAATTGGACTTTAATTTTAGATAGCTAAACACATTTAATTAATAATAGTGACCCACTTTATGAATATTATCCAACAATCTCCCACTTGGGTCACATATTATTCCTGACAAATGTGTATACCTTATGAGCGCTCAAACTTTGCTATCATACTAAGGGTATTCCTCACAATCTCGTCCATTGACCATACTGATATAGAACTAAAGGAGCTTTCGCCATATCAAGTGCGACTAAACCCATCAGTAATCACATATACCAATACAATCAAATGACATAGATCAAGTTATGGATGCATAGCATGGAAATTGCATGTAATGTGATCTAAACATGTCTATTTCCTACTGGTCCTCTTTTATTGAGATCAAACTTTAACATAATTGTACAAAGTACTATTAACTGAAAACTCTATTTCTGTAGAAAATATCCAAATACACAAAATTGTGTCCAAAGAAAACATAGAGCTAAACATGTATATAAACTCCCATTAGAACATGATATACTCAAGTGACAAGACACCCATACTAGTTGTATGCTCATGGAAGAGCTTTGGTGTGACTCCCTTAGTAAAAGGATCTGCAATCATGGAGTTTGTCCCTATATGCTCTATCAAAATCTGACCACTCTATATCATTTCTTTCACAACTAGGAACTTTATGTCAATATGTTTTGATTTAGACGAGCTCCTATTATTATTAGAATATAAGACTGCTGACTTGTTGTCACAGAATATCTTTAGTGGCCTTTCAATTCCACTCAAAACGCGCAGCCCCATAACAAAATTTCACAGCCATAATCCATGGTTAGATGCATCATGACAAGCCACAAATTCCGCCGCCATGGTGGATGAAGCTATTAGTGTCTGCTTAGCACTTTTCCATGAAATAGCTCATCCAGCCAACAAAAAAATGTAGCCCGAAGTGGATCTTCTACTATCATGGCATCCCACAAAATCAGAATCAGAATACCCAATGATCTCCAACTGATCTGATTTCTTGTATATGAGCATGTAATCTTTAGTTCTCTGTATATCTAAGAACCCTTTTGGCTGCTCTCCAGTGATCCACTCCAGGATTACTTAGATATCTCCCTAGCATCCCAACAATGAATGCTATGTCCGGACGTGTGCAAACCTGAGCATACATAAGACTCCCCACAACTGACGCATAGGGGAACTTCTGCATCTCCTTAACTTCAAGGTCATTCTTAAGGCATTGACTTAAGCTGAATTTATCTCCTTTAGCGACTGAGGTGTCTGCTGGTTTGCTTCTTTACATGCCATACCTTAAGAGCATTTTTTCTATATAGTTCTTCTGTGATAATCCAAGAATACCACGAGAGTGATATCGAAGTATCCGAATTCCTAATACAAAAGAAGCTTCCCCAAGTCTTTTCATTTGAAAATTCATTGAAAGAAATTTCTTGGTTTCGTGCAAAATTTCCTTATTGTTAGCAGCAAGAAGTATGTCATCGACATACAAAACCAGAAATACATATTTACTCCCACTGAATTTGTGATACACACAATCTTCAACAGTATTTAACTCAAAACCAAATGAGGTAACTACTTGATGAAATTTATGGTACCACTGACGAGAAGCTTGCTTGAGACCATAGATGGATTTATTTAATTTGTAGACCATGTGTTTTGGATCTCCAAACATAAAATTTTCTGGTTGCACCATATATATCGTTTCATCAATATCACCATTTAGAAACGCTGTCTTAACATCCATCTGATGTAATTCAAGGTCTAAATGTGCAACAAGAGCCATTATTACCCTTAGAGAATCTTTCGATGAAACCGGAGAAAAAGTCTCTGTAAAATCAATGCCTTCCTTTTGGGTAAAGCCTTTAGCTACAAGACAAGCCTTATATCTTTCCACATTACCTTCTGAATCCCGTTTGGTCTTAAATATCCATTTGCAACCAATCGGTTTCTTTCATTCGGGTAATGGGACAAGATCCCAAACTTGATTGTCTTGCATAGACTTATACTCCTCATTCATGGCATCGATCCACTTTTGAGATTTAGAATCCTGAATGGCTTGTTGGAAGCTGATTGGATCATCTCCCAACAATCCTACAGTGTCCTCATGTTCTTGGAGATATACTATATAATCATCTAGAATAGTGTTTCTCCTATCTCTTGTGGATCTTCTTGTTGGCACTTGTTCTTGAGGTTGTTGAGTTTGTTCTTTAGGAACTATTTCCTCAACTTGATTGGGAAGTTGTTCAACATTGTCTTGTCGAGGTTCTAAATCCATTTCTCGAACAACGACAGGTATAGGAACTTGTACGCTGTCAGAAATAGTAGTAGGAATTGTAACTGATTCCTCCTCAAAGACAATGTCTCTAACCTTATTTCTCCCCCCAAACTCAATATCCTCAAAAAATACTGCATTTCCCGTCTCAAAAATAGACCTCATAGTGGGATCATAAAACTTGTAACCCCTAGAGCGCTCAAAGTAACCAATAAAATAGCTGCTTACTGTTCTGGAGTCCAATTTCTTTTCATTAGGTTTATAAGGCCGAGCCTCAGATGGACATCCCCAGACATGAAGGTGCTTCAGACTAGGCTTTCGGCCCGTCCAAAGCTCGTAAGGTGTTTTAGCAGCTGCTTTAGTTAGTACTCCATTTAGGATATATGTTGCTGTCTTTATTGCTTCTTCCTAGAGGGATTCTGGCAAGGTAGAATGACTAATCATACTTCTTACCATATCCTTAAGTGTCCTATTTCTTCTTTCAGCAACACCATTCATGCTAGGAGAACCCGACATAGTGTACTAAGGGACAATTCCATATTCCTCCAGAAAGATAGCAAATGGCCCTGGACGTTGTTCACCTGAACCGTCATATCTACCGTAGTATTCATCTCCACGGTCAGATTTGACGCACTTGATTTTCTTGCTAAGTTGATTTTCAACTTCAGTTTTGAAAATTTTGAACATGTCTAGTGCCTCTGATTTATCATGAATAAGATATAGGTACCCAAAACGTGAATAATCGTCTATGAATGATATAAAATACCGTTGACCATTCCAAGAAGTCGTAGGGAATGGCCCATATATATCAGTATGTATTAAATCCAAAACACTCATAGACCTATAGGCACCTAATTTCTTATGTTTGGTCTGTTTTCCCTTGATACACTCAACACATGTATTTAAGTCTGAAAAGTCAAGTGAATCAATAACACCTTGTGACACAAGTCGTTTAATTCTTGATTTGGATATATGACCCAAACGTCTATGCCACAAATTAGCCGAATTTTCTTTATTAAATTTGTGCTTAGTACCATGTGATTGTACATGCAGAGTTTCATTATATGAAGCAACAGTGTTAAGAAGATAAAGATTGTCATAAATACTTAATGAACCAGTACCAACAATATTCGAATTTAAAGAAAGACTGAACAGATTATTTCCAAATGAACATAAGTAACCAAATTTGTCCAATAAGGAAATAGAAACCAAATTCCGCCTAAAAGACGGAACAACAAAAGTGTCTTTCAAATCCAAATAACAACCAGTTCCTAACAACAATCTAAAATTCCCAATTGCTTCAATTTCTACCGATTTTCCATCGCCCACGAAGATGTATCTTTCACCATCACTTGGCTTTCGGTAGTTCAGGCAACCCTGCATAGAAACACTTATGTGAGTAATAGCACCAGAATCTAACCACCAAGTGTTTCTAGGTACTGAAGCCAAATTAACTTCAGAACAGACCAAAGTAAGGACCGTACCTTTCTTAGCACGCCATGCTTTATATTTTTGGCAGTCCTTCTTTTTGTGTTCTAGCTTACGACAGAAGAAGCAACCTTTCTTTTCCTCAGGCTTCTCTTGTTTATTTTGCTCAGAACCTTTAACAGCATTATCCAATTTTCTTTTCTTGCCCGTATCTTTTGAGGTACTTGCAAAATGAGCACTTTCTAATTTTTCATGCTTCAACCTTTCCTCTTCTTGCACACAATATAAAATCAATTCATTAAGATTCCATTTTTCCTTTTAGCAGTTATAACTGACCTTGAATTGACTGGAGTGTGCAGGAAGGGAAATCAAAACCAAATGCACGAGTAAGTCATCAGACAAATCGAGCTTAAGTGCCTTAAGTTTTGAAGCAATGTTTGACATCTCCATAATGTACTCCCTTATATTTCCTTTGCCTTTATACTTCATGGAGATCAAGTTAGCTAAAAGCGTACTTGCCTCCGTCTTATCGTTTTTAGAAAAACGTTTCTCAATTTCGGCAATAAATCATTAGCTGAAGTCACCTCATTAGATATTGTGCCCCAAAAGGCTTCTGGAACGCCACACTTTATGATCATCAGACTCATGCGATTAGAGCGTTCCCACTTCTCAAAGTTCCTCTGATCATCAGAGGAACTTTCAGCCGTAAGAGAAGCAGGTTTCTCTACCCTTAGAGCAAGGTCCTGATCCATGCAGCCAAGAATAATAAGCATATTCTCTTTCCAATCCTTGAAGTTTGTCCCATTCAGAATGGGAATGTTGCTAGTGTTTGCAGATATAGTAGCAGCAGATAACATAATTGAACAGAGAACATAAAAACATATAAATTTTCATACTCACATAAATCCATATACCAACTTTTAAGTTCTCAAATAAACATGGAATACATCTCAAGATGCCTAGCACACCATTAATATCAAGTCTTTGGACAGTAATATCAATTGTAAATGACACTCTTGTTGTAGTAATCAAGTGTTGACAATAAATCCTGTCAAATAATGAACTCATCTTTGGATGGCGTTCACTATTCACATGGAAACCATAAAATTATCATACTCATTACCATAGGTGTGTATATGGTTCGGCCAAATATCAACCTTCCTTTGGGCCGGTAAATATTCGCATGAACCCACATACACACAAACATCTTGACATTCTCAATAAGCCAATCTACGCAGAGAGGTCACTTTGGCAACATCATGTTTCAATTGGTTCTATAAAATGTTAAACAATTTAAATTAAATCATAGACGTACCCAATTATTATTGAAGAAATTAAAATATAAAGCTTAATCTGAATCCAGGCCATAACAATAACTGAATATTATATAAACTAGCCTCAAAATCATGCCAAATTAATTTAATAATATTGACAGCAAAGGCAGAACACAATTCGCTAACACATTGTGCATATCAATTAATCTGAACAAAAGCAATTACACAATTGCTAACAATATGGGCAAATAAAATAAAATAAAAAATGTCTGATGCACTCAAGCTTAAACACATGACTTCAGAAAGAATAATTAATAATTCCAGACTCTTATTTCCAAAAGTCCCACTTGGATCACAATTGATAATAATCAAATCAAATCAAACCATTTAGATATGGAGAATACGATCGATCCAAACAATATGCACAACATAAGACGAATCAAAACAAGAGCAACTGGTAATCAATTTCTCTTAATTGAGAATATCGAAGCCTTAATTTCTCAAATCTCAGAAAATCATCGGTAGAGTGGCTCTGATATCACTTGTAGGAATCATGTCAAATAAAAAGCATGTATTAAACGCACATAAACATGCATCAGCAAATAATCCCCAAACCTAAGATCTACGATGATAAACTGAAATAGAGAAGAGACAATAACCATAAAGCGGAAGCGTACCTGAATCCATTATCCTTTCTAGAATTCTTGATTCGTACTTTGGTTTACTTGAATCGGGTGAGAGCCTTCCAAAGGTTACGATGTTCTTATTTGGTTTCTTTCTAGTCTCAGAGAAAAGAAAAGCGTATCGTACATTTGGGGACCACGACCCTTATATAGTTGAGATAAATCAACTAAACCCTATATTTATTATTGGGCCCATCAACCAATAATAAATCACATAATTGTCTCTACACATATATAAGCCCATAACTTATATAACCCAATACCCATCAATCCAATTTAAATTAGATCACTTTAATTGGACTTTAATTTTAGATAGGTAAACACATTTAATTAATAATAGTGACCCACTTTATGAATATTATCCAACAACTGCCTCTTGCAAAACAGAATCATAACAGAAAAACGGATAGAAAACCGTCAAACAAAAACCGCAACTTCCTTTAAATTCTGAACTCCAGCAAACTCTGTTGAACTCCTGTAAATCCTGACGAACTTAAACGAACTACAACTTATAGTTCCCTACTTATTCAGTTCGCCTTCTTCCTTATTCTGTTCGCTCTATTTGATCCATGATTACATATCATCAATAATAATAATAAATTCTTTCCATTTCGACTATAAAATTATCTTTCTTTTTTCTCTCTTGAATATATAATCGAGTCATGGAACAAACGTGTCGCTATTATTATACACGCTCAATAAAAAAATAGTTTTTCCCTCATAAAATAAAAATATTAAGACTTAGTATGACAGTTAACTAAATTTTCTTTTATATCGCACCTCATAATTTATCAATAATTTGGCTATCGTGGGAGAAACGTACGATGTGTATGAAATCTTGGCAAATCCAAGTCAAATATTTATTTATTGAACAGTTAGGCTCATTCTTTCATATAAATTTCATTAAACGTTTCCTCCACTAATTAATGACCTGGAAAAGGATCTTCATCAAGATGAACAATAAAGTCAACTATATAATTATGCAAAATTTAATAAATAAACTGCATAATTACAATATTGCTGATCATCTATAGCCATCACATATAAATGTCATGATATTATGAGCAGAATGCACACAATTTGTTAGTCATGCTTTGGAAACAAATACATTGTCCTTTATTGTCTCTTAGATTTACTTACTCTCTTTTATTTTTAATATGCATCGTTGAATCATCGATAACTCTACCAAAAAATGTTACAATTTCTGCAGTTATAGCGTTTGGAGATTCCTTATTCGATACTGGCATCAACAATTACATTAGCACAATAGCTAAATGCAATTTTCCTCCTTACGGCATCAATTTCAACGGAGGCGAGGCAACGGGCCGATATTCCGATGGCAAAGTTCCGCCCGATCTTATTGGTATATATCTATCGTTTAACTATTTAAAATATAATTTTTCTAAATTATTTATTAATTTGCAGTTGAAGAGTTGGGGATCAAACCAGTTTTGCCACCATATCTTGATCCATCTTTGCAACCTCAAGATCTTTTAACAGGTGTTAGCTTTGCATCTGGCGGTTCAGGATATGACCCTTCAACAAATCAATTTGTGGTAATTTAAATATTTCATTTCACCTTTCACATTTGTACTATAGTATGATTGTGGAGATTTCCTATTTTAATTTATTTGGGTGATCAAATAATTTCTATGGTTCACTATTTTCCAAACATCTAAAAAATTATTTAATTCAACCTAAATTCTTTTTCCTTTTAATTGCAATCTAGAGTTCACTATTTTTCACTTTGCAAACTAGAATTTATGTTCATTTTCGGCCAACTATTTTTCACTTTGCAACCTAAAATTTATATTCATTTTCTTTGGCCGAGATCTAATTTGATTCCCAATATTTTTTTAACCAAAACACTCCACATCTCTGATTTCCATTTATTTCAGTTTCTATTTGAGCAAAAATTGGAACTTTTCGATTTTGACAACAAAATGTGACCAAAAAATAGCCGGCAAATTCAAGGACCAAAAACGTCATACCTCAAATTGATTTTTTATTTTAGCCCTAATTCCTAAAAACACAAAATAACTGCAGGGAATGTTGTCATTACCTGATCAATTAGAACTGTTCAAAGATTACACACAAAGGCTGAAGAAGATTGGTGGAGAGGAAAGAACATCCAAAATATTAAAGGAAAGTCTAATTGTTGTGGCCAGTGGCACCAATGACATTACACATTTTCATGGTTTGAAACAAGTTGAGTACGATATTTCTACATATATCGAACTACTTGTGAGCTATGCTTCTAGCTTCGTGCAGGTAAAAATCCGGTGACACTTCCTATCTTTAAGGCCATGTTTGTTCTGAACTAATCCCATTCAGATAATCTTTGAATTGATATTTCCAAAATCCTATAATTCAATGTCCATACTTTTCCTACACTTTCCAATAAACAATTTTTTTTTAAATAGTTTTCAATGTGAAAGATGTCATCTTACTAAATCCAACCCTAGCAAACACAAGATTTTCAAACTCCAGATCAACAAAATCCTTCCAAATCTCAAAACCAAACTTGCAAAATCTACCTTAAGTCGAGAGAACAAATATAAAAGACGTTGAGGCTAACACAAATTAATCAGGAGTTACACAGGCTGGGGGCAGGAAGAATTGTTGTTTTTGGATTGACACCAATTGGATGTCTGCCATCACAAAGAACTTTGAGGGGAACACTTGAAAGAAAGTGCTCCGAAGAATATAACTTAAACGCGCAACAATTCAACGAGAAACTGTCAGCAGCAATGACCTCTATCAACACACAACTCCCTGAAGCTTTGATACATTATGGAGATTTGTACAATCTTACTCTTGATATCTTTCAGAACCCCCAAAAATATGGTATTTATGTTATTTCCTTTTCGATTCAACCAATAAAAATCGCCATTCATTCATAGCAATAACTTGACATTTTGTTTCAGGATTCAAGATTGGAAATAGGGGATGCTGTGGAACAGGGTTGATAGAAGTAAAAGCTACGTGCCTATATGCATGTTCAAATATATCTGAGTACGTATTTTGGGATAGTTTCCATCCTATAGAAAGAGCATATAGGATTATTGTACATGATTTTCTCAAGAAATACTTTAACAACTTTGTCTGAGGATACTCATTCTGCTCATTTACTATTTTGCCTCTTCAACTGCAAAATGTTATTCTTGTGATTCATTTGTTCTTCTTGTTATAAACAAGATCATGGAAATATGATTGGCAACAGAAATTGATTTTTGGGATATCCTTATCTCAAAATTTCAAGGCTTTGGTCTATTATTTGAGTAATTATTATAGGCAGAGTTGAGAGAAAAGTTTAGACTCTGACCTAATATGGCAGGTAGTTATTAAAATTTTAGGACTAAAAATCAAAGAAGTCAAGGTTAGAGGACCAAAAGAACCATATTTTCCATTAAGTTTGTATCTTTTCATTCTTTCAAGATTAAATACAAAAATCAAACTGAAGGATAATTGATTTTCAATTTGCAATTTAATGTTTTTTTTTCATCCAATAGCAACTCCAAGTTATAAATTTTTCAAAGTACAGCCTATTTTTTTTTTTTACAAAAATTTCGACATACTTTGAAAAACTCTTGAGCTTCGGGTTGAATTCTGATAAAATAAACAATTTACATTACAAATTTGAAAATAATCATATTTGTCGGTTTATGCACTTAACCTTTCTTTCATAATTAATCTGTGAGCTTTTTAGTTTATATTTACTCTTTCTTTCTATAACTTATTATATTTTCATACTTTTGTTTTAATTTAATAATATTTTTTGAAAATATTAATATGTATATAAATATACTAGTTTAAATCACCTACATCATACGTGGAGGTCAATTAAACTTTTTTTGGATGGTTAGATTATTAAATTAGAGTCTTGATTAGATTGAAAACACTAATAAGATATAATTACATCACCACTTGGTTATAAATAACAAGTAATTAGTTGTAGGAGGTAGTGATGAAATCTTATACCGAAGAGGTTGATGAAGATTGATTATTGATTTCTAAAGAATCAACGTACACTTGCTGAAAAGACCATGATGTATAAGTTTTCCATTCAAAAAGACTAAATGTTTTATATATATTTTGTGATTCATATTAAATTAGAGTTCTAATAAAATTCAACCAAATTAGGTATAGAGAAGTTTCTTTAATTTGTATTGGAATATATAAATTGGACCTGAATCAATGGGTCTTTGTAGTAAGAATTCTTGATCTCTCTCAATTCAAAAATTCAGGATTAAAATTGATGTCCTTTGATTGATTCCTCCTAAATTGCATTGATTTATCATAAAGATTTCATTTCAATTGGAATTTGGTTATGACCCTATTCCATATGTTCATAATATTTAAATATATATGTTATAGGGGTTAATATGTAAATAACAGAAAAGTTGTGGAAGTTATAGAATAACTTCCAAACTTATCTTCCGTATACCCACGTGTTTTCTCTCTCTCCTGAAAGCGTTGGAAAGAAACATAGAATGATAATGCATAATTGTGATTTCTGCAGACCCTAAAACATTGTGTTCTCTTTATACATTAATTTGGCTTTTGGGTTGTGATACGTGGTGAATTTCCACATGATTTCCATCTAGCTACAGGAGTAGGAAGAACATCAAAATAGACCGTGATTTCAACTGCTTATAAGATCCAATATTTTATTTTATTCCGCTACGAAGGTAATTTGCTAGTAATTCCTTCAATTGAACATTTAATTAAATTAAATTGAATAAGGAGGGTTAAACTAGGTATTAAATTAAATTATATAAGGAGGGTTAAAATATGGGTTAATTGTGTGGAACCCCTCATTGTTTGGAAATTCAACATGAAACCCCCTCTTTACTTTAGAAATTTCACAAAACTTCCTTTTGGTTTTTTAAATATAATCCAAATCCCCCAACTCTGTTAATGTTAACGAAAGTGTTAAACACACTTTTTTTCTACATTTTTTGGTGTTATTTTTTCACTTTATAGGATGTAAAATGACACATTTACCATTCATAGCGTATTTAAAAAGCTCTCTCTTGTGGGTGTTTCTTATAATTTCTTAACTTATCTTCAAACTTATTTTCTACACTAATAGGTTTGTCTCTTTCTTTACTTTTGTTTTTCAGACATTTCATTTTTTTCACAATTGCTATTTTTTATTTATTGATATTATGGGGAAAATGTCTAGTAATTCTAAGAAATCAATTTCAAGAAATGATGATTGTTTGGATTTGAGGTATACAACTCCATATTGCAATTGCCAACTGTAATTAGAGTCATTTGGCCAAAACAAAGAACATGTAGCAAACTATTTTGCAATTGTTAAACTCATCAATGTAATTTTATTGATGGCTAGACTCTCATTAGGATTATCTTTCATAGTATCTCTATGACCCTTCTCTCAAGGTAATTATAATCAACCTGTGTATTTTCTGTTCGGTAAGCACATGTATGAATTCCTTTCATATTTTTTTTTATCTAAAAAGTGGTTTTTATCAGAAAAGTGGTGATCTTCTGTACTGTAAATGCCCTCAAAGCCCAACCACATTCACCCTAACATTTATCACTGTTTTCTCACATTTAGAGTATTTTATATCAAATCATTTTCTCATTGTCCAATCTTTCAAAACTTCTCTAAATCATTCTCTATTTGAGAATTTCAACCCCAATAACAATTCAAAATTCCTTATGTCAATAGGCTCATCTCATTCATTACTCGTCATGTCGATAGCCATTCTCCATCTCTCAAAATATTTAATTTTGGGGAGTTCCCACACAATTTCACCGCCCACATAGACATCGAACATCAAAGCATCCATTATCCTACAACAATAAAATAATAAAAAATAGTAATAATTGTGTGGACCAAAACAATAAAATGAAAGTATCAAAAGAAAATTTCTAAACTAACACCTAATAAACAATGACAATTAAAGTAATAAGCACTTCAAAAATATTTATTAAACACAATAGGAATATTGAATTTCCATAGAAGACAACAACAATAAACTACGTCATCAAATCTACCTGTATATCGACAAATATTGGTAATATCAATCCTATACTAAACAATGTGAGAGTCAGAGAGAATAAGAATCCTTAAGCACAAAATATGAAACTAGAGAATCGAAATTTTATACTAAACAACTTGGGAGAGAGGGAGAATATAAATCAACCTAATAAGTTAAGCTAACCCCTAGAACATAGCTATATAATAACCTCACACTACAAAAAAGTGGTGAAATGCCAACAGAATTTATCGATGGATAGAGTATGTCGGTAATTACTAACGAGTTGCTGATAGAAAGTAGTCGCCGACACCCAAAAATAAAATGTTTCCCTAACCAACCTACTAATGTAGCAGGGTAAGTAAAAGGTCGAACCCACAGGGAATAGTATAATATAATTAAATAAGTTCGTGTATGAAAGCAATAAAATGGGAGGGTTTGTTGGTTTGGTTTGTTGAGTAATCATGCAATAAATAAATTATAATAAGAACACAATAATATGAATAATCAAATGAATTGAACAATCTAGTCCTCAGATGGCCTCCCCTAAAATTATTCTTCTAGATTAATCAGCAGCAACAAATGTCTGTGCCCTATCTCGAATCTCGACCCTAAATCAGTGGTACGACCAAACTAGCTCGAATTATTTCTTAAGTTTAATTAATTAAAAGGTACGACCCCTAGTTAATCTACCCTATGAATAAATCCAAACCATGTATTCAAGATTTAATTCATAGAATGCATTAACAATCCAAAATAATAGGGCAAACTAGACTATGAAACAGAATGTCTGAATCATGCAACCTAGATCACCTTGTTATCCCAAGAGCTACCAACTCTATTGCTACTATAATCACACAATATAACAATTACGGATTATACGTGCAATCTAGCTATGAATAATAAATCAATCAAGTAAGGTGATCAGGCTTACACAATCAATAAATATCCCATGCATAACAGAAACCAAATAACAAAGGAATCGAGATAGAGTAAGAAATCGTTACTACTCAATTAACAGTTGAATCATTCAAGGTTCCGGCGTCTCCTTCGACTAGAACAATAAATTAGCCTCTAAGCATGACTATGAACATCACAAAAGTCATAAAAGAATTCTCTTTCAATATTTCTGTCTTCGGCTGCTAAGATCAACCTCTGTCCTATATACTTAAGCCCTAAGATGTAATTAAGGAACTAATGTGCTTAGTCTAATGGGCTTCAGCATTCACATTCCCAACACTGATCCCCTTAGTGTTGGGTTTCTTCTTTCACATTCCCAACACTGATCCTCTTAGTGTTGGGCTTCTTCTTAACATTCACATTCCCAACACTGATCCCCTTAGTGTTGGGCTTCTTCTTTCACATTCCCAACACTGATCCTCTTAGTGTTGGGCTTCTTCTTAACTTTTGGCCTGTTCGACTTGCACTTCTCGCATCCTAACACTTGGCTTGTTTCTCTCATTTTCATAGAATATATCAAGATGACCTGAAATCCATGGAAAATACAAAATGAAAGTCAAGAGTCGAATATAGCAATAATTGGGCAACTGTGAGAAAATAGTGAACAATTAGATGAAAAAATTGTCACATTAAACATGTAAATAACACACAAAACCCAACTTATCAAATCCCCCGGCCCACATTAGAACTCTTGCTTGTCATTAAGCAAAAACTATATCGCAAAAGAAAGCACTTCAATGTACAAAAGATTCATACAATTTCACAAAGCTCATACACACACTTGAGAGTTCAAAACATGAATAGTTGACTTACCCTTATATAGTCCTTGAAGTCGAATCTTTGAGCTGAACTCATAAGTTGTTTGTCCCTCTTAATAACCAGGACTTTCAACTCACAATCAATCACAAAAACATCTCATCAATCATTGGGTACTTATGCCACATCCACAATCCCCTAAAAGACTAAACCTCGGATCACTTAGTTCAATCTTCCTTCAAAGTTCAAATCTCATCGGTGTCCTTCTCCAATCATATTTTATTTTCAAGCTGTAATTTTTTTTCTTTTCCATTTTCAGCTTTTTTTTTTCAAACGAGGTCTCACAGCTCCACTCTACTTTTCGAGTTTTACCTTTTTCGACTTAGCCCCAGAAAGCAGGCAGTTGTATTGGCCCCTCGTTATTTTTTCTTTTCAATTCATCATCAACTTCACTCCTTTTTGTTTTTCCTCCAATCCTCAAAATATTTTTCTTCTCGACTTTAGGACACCAATTAAGATTTTTCTCTTCTTTAGAAAATCAAAATAAATTCACCAATAATTAAGCAATCAAATACATCGTTTCAGAGCATTAGCAACCAAGAATCAATTCAATCTCATGGATTAACATATGAATATCAATTAGGTCACTAATCAGGACTCACAACTCACAAATTCAGCCAATTTTTAACAAAAACTCCAACAACCAAGAATATATTCAAAATACACAACTACGCATGTCTCAAACATCCACAAGTATTCACAACACCCTTCACAAAAATAGACCGAAAATGCATTCTTATAATTCACACCCTCCAACTTAAACAAGTGCTAGTCCCTAGCACATAATGCAACATATATATAAGCGATTCAAGTTCCAAAATGAAATACAAAGTAAGTGGAGTGGGGCTACTTGGTCAAGGAGTGATGTGATGCGATTTTAACAACAGTAAAATCTTCATAAGTTAAGTGCCTTGACGTTCCTGGTTTGCCTCTATGCTGTCCAAAATATTGGGTTGCCTCCCAAAAAGCGTCTTTGTTTATTGTCGTTGGCTCGACTTAGGAATTCTTGTTTCAAAGAGTTGGATCCTTGAAATCCAAATATTCAACATGCTCTGACACTGACACTGAAGAGGTCAGTGTTAGGAGAATTTTGAGATTTCCAAATTGCGAACAGCTGCACATCTGAAAAAAAATTCCAGTAGTGGCTCTGCCTCTTTGGCCCTCTCCATGTGACTAAGATGGCCAATCACTAAGTTCTTGGTGCCCTTCTTATCTTTAATTCCGGGATCGAACACTTGATATCGATTTTCCATCCCAATGGTCTTAGCGCTCATATTCTCTCCTTCCAGATTTTGCATGAATTTTTCCTCCAATTTATTCCTGCAATCAAGCTCAAAAACCTTCTGCACAACTGGCTCAATAACAATCAAGGCACAAAGAGAGTCAAATTCATTAGGGTATTTCATAACATCAAATATATTAAATTGAATGATCTCTCAATCAAACTCCATTGTAAGGGTTTCCTCACGTATATCTATTTTTGTTTGGGAGGTATTCAAGAATGGCCTCCCAACAGAACAGGTGTGGAATTTCCAATGTTACCATCCATATTTAATACATAAAAATCAGCAGGAAAAATTAAATGGTTTACCCTTACGAGAACATATCAAAAATGGGAAAGCTTGATATGGCATCGCCCTCTCTACGCATCTTGACTTTCTTCATCTCCTGTAGTGTGAGTACAGGTGGGGGTGAGTGCGTTGAATACACTCGTGGTAATAAATCCACATCTTATAACATTCGACAGATAAATGAAACAGAATATACCAAATCGGCACATAGTCACAACGCGTAAAAATGCATAACACGTATCTCATAACTCATTCTTTAGGTGCGGGAATTTCCCAACCCTACAAAACTCAGGTATGGAAATCTTCCGACCCTACAAAACTCAGGTACGGGAATCTCCCGACCCTACAAAACTCAGGTATGGAAATCTCCCGACTTACCCTTACAAACGGTTTGATATACCGCTAGTGCATTTAGAGGCTCACCAATTAACACGTAATCAATCAAAATGCTCACAATATACACAACAGTTCATATATCCAATAGGGAAAACAGTAAACACATAGAGGTTTAGAATTTACCCATACCTTGTTCGGTGGTTACCATGTGAGTAGCAAGGACCAAAGATGCAATAGCTCTGTGCTCGAGTAGCGAGTACCAAAGGCTGGATAATTCAAAGCTCAATCCAACAAGTAGCCTACACAAGTTTATGATATATCTTAGATCCTTAATATGTATAATTAAAGTTATAAACATTTCTGGCGAAAGTACGATCGTTAACTACGCGACGGATCGAGAGATCTAAAGATTGGAGTCCAACAAACGAGAGGGTCAGATCTGTCCAAGTGACTGAGAGATAGGAAATGAAATTTGGGTCACGACGGAAAAAGAATGAGCTCGATCGGAGTTAAAACGAGCTCGAACGGAGCATTTTAGGTTTAGGGGTAAAATGGTAATTTTGGTCAAAGGGTTGACTTTGACCGGGACCCACGACTCCCGACAACTCGACGAAAATATCAGAAACTGATCGACATGTGAAAACGCTCGTCGGCACGCACACGGCGCGCACGGTGGCAACCGGAGTCGCGCGCCCCGCACGCGCGCTCGCGCACCGGCGCTTCTTGGTAGCTGCCGAGTTTTCTCGGCAGCGTGGGTGACGGGTCTCGGTGGCTACTGAGTTTTCTCGGCAGCGTGCGCATGCGTCTCGGCAGCTGCTCGAGTTTTCTCAGCTGCTTGGCCAGGCTCGCGCCCAGATTCCCCGGCGTCTATCCTGCTCAACGGCCACTCTTCCCGGCATCACCAGCCGCGGCGGAGCCGCCGTATGCCACCACCACCAGGTACGCCGGAAACCTTGCACCGCCGGCTACCACTTCCGGCCACCATTCGTCGGATTCCGGCGGTGAACAGTATCTGAAATCTCGCCGCAAATACCTTCAATACCCTGTTTTTCGAACCCAACCCCAACTTTCAAAACTCCGGCCGGTGACTTCCAGTCGCCGGCGACCACTCCCAACCCCTCCGCTGGCGACCCGACGTCGCCGGCTACCTTTCCCGGCCAGCCCAACACCCTTATACATACATATACACTCACGCTCATAGACACACATGCATAAACACACACACACACCCTGCACAAGCTTGGTCGGCGATTGGAAGTCACCGGCCACCACCTCCCAACACTCACCGGTGCATCACCAACGCCGGCCAACAGTTCCCCCATGGCGGCGCTGCACAGTGCCGCCTCCACAGCATGCATACACAACACACGTTCTACACACACACACACCAAACCCCATGTAACAGCCCACCTTTCCAACCATTTTTCGGGGCCGGCGCCGCCCCTCCAGTAGGTAGCCTGCAACCCCAGCTGCCTCCCAGGTGCCTGCAACCGTGAGAAAGAGAGAGGGAGAGGGAGAAAACGGGAGAGAGAAAAGGGTTCAAGAACAAGGGTTTAGGGTTTGGAGACCGTCTTTCACCGTTTTCCGACGAACGGTAAATCGGAATTGAATTCCGGAAGATGTCCTAGACTCGTCTCGACGAGGGCTTCGTCATGTGTGAAAATCGGCTGAAATCGACAATGTTGTGATTTTCCGGCCACCGACCACCGGCGGCGCCGCCGCGCCGGCGTCGGCTCCGGTAGCGGCGCGCCGGAGGCAGAAAAGAGAGGAAAGAGAGAGAGAGGAGGGAGGAGAGAGAACTTACATGTTTTTGTCACGTTCGGCTCGCTCGAGAAAACGGTAAATTTTTGAATCGAAAACTCTCCTATTTATAGAAATGAGAAGTTACTGTTCATCATAGGGTAGGTTACTATGCACGATAAGATCCTGGTTACTGTTCATCAGAAATATCTCGTATTTCTACTCTTCGTATACGTCTCGTATACGTCGTATTCTTCGTTTTCACTGTTTTCTTCATTACTTGAGCTACGTAACTCCGATTGATCTCTAGTTAGTGTCTATCTTCTCGTTTTTCTGTTACGCATCTAATGGTGTAAAAATATTCTATATTCCATGTCTATGAAAATTATCGATCTAAATCGTGCATTAAACACGTATCTGAAACGCACGTAATTAATTAAATAGTCAAAACATACGCACATAATTATTAAGTCATGTGTTTAATATTTAATTATTCAATTATGCTCCGGGGCGCTACAACTACACCAATTTTTCTTGCAAGTTTTCCAGATTCATCTCCATTTAAAGGTCTTCCAATCGAAGAATCCACAGTTATCTTCATTTTATTCCCAGAGGAAGCAAAATACTTCATAATGCCTTTGCCCATTGTATGTCCTCGTCCTCTTTTCTTAGAAGTAGTATCTACATGTGTATGTAAAGTGTATGTTGTGATATTTTGTTGTTTCACACAGAAATGATATGAAATTCAAGTACTAAAGAAAAACATATGAATGCACAAAAAGAAAAATTATATCAGTGGTAGTAGCATTTGGTGATGGATGTTCAAGGCTGTCAATCGATGGAGTTGCAAAGGTTTCAATTGGAGGTACTTCTGAAGTATTAGTTGTTGGAATTACAATGTTTGTAAGGTTTCAGAATTTTGAATCGTGGTACTTTGAAATTCTGTGGTGGGATTTGTTGTGGTACGTTTACCTCCTTTTGAGCTTTGGTTTGTTGTTGTAACTCCAACTCTTGTCTTTAAACCATGTTGTGATTCAACAAAACCTGCAACCTTAGTTTTTGTATTAGTTTTGTCACCAAATAAGTTTGTCTCATCTAGAAGCCCTCTGATATCAGAATCAGTCAATGTGTATTTAGTGGTTTGATTATTAAGATCTTGCCGAAACATGCTAGAGTTGTTTTTTGATTTCAGTTTGTGTAGAAATCCAGGAGCCATTTCAAAACCTGCTAGACAAGGATTAAAATAATTATGTTACCTTACAATGAACTAATAAAAATTGGATATACTTCCTCTAGAATCAGCAATAGATAAATGAGACCAAGAACCACTGGAACACTTAATGTTAAATAAACTAAGACTGAAAAAATAGGTGGAAATGCCTTTAACCTTATCATTTAATTATGACCCACTAGCCTATAGTTCATATTGGTTCCTTCATATTGGTGCCTATAGTTCATATCGGTCCCTTCATATTAAACTCAATCCTGAGCCAGGCAATCGCACACCACCATAGTATCAATGCCTATCATACTTTTCAAATTAAACATGTATGTAACAGAAACAATTCTCAGGAATGGAAAAAAGCCATGAAGGGTCAACCACATCACAAAAATAGCCTCCAAGTTTTAATTGCACATTAAGATCTATTCATTAATCAGCCAAACACAACCACTTATCTCTGTTATGAAACAAAAATGTTATGAAACTAATTCAGTTTAATTAAATAAGTGCCATATTCCCAACATTATATATCTAACACACGAACTTCTTCGCAAGAAAAATACCATCATGCTCAATCGAACATTAAACAATACTAACGTTTGATAGGCACTATTGATAATCTAATAGTAAACTAAATAAATTGTTTAATCAAAAGAATAATAGATAGCTCACCGAATGAAAAATCAACAAGTTTAGCAGCCACTGCAACAACAGCACCACTCGAAGCTCCTCCTAGAATCCTAGATGCAGGCTGTCAAGCAAGCATCTAACTATTACATAGTTATGACCAATCAGATAATATAGTGAAAATAATTTGAAATAGTGCATGTATAAGTAGTGTTATGAAAAAATAGAGTTGAACCCCTAGATACTGATTTCCAGAGTTGTTTAATAATATTTTTCAGGAATGAGAAACAGAGATTCAATAATGCAAAAGAAGTTCTTATAGTCCACGTTTTAGTAGCCAAGTATCATAAACATACCATAATTATTAGTTCCCAGCTATAAAACAATTACAACATAATTAAGAACATCACTCAAATTGCAGACATTACTCAAATATACAATAAAAAAGAAAACTATACCTTGCAATTACTTTGTCCAGCAAATGAATAACAAATTATGCCCTATTACCAAAGACTTTCATTAGGAACTAACTTTCAAATGTATCTCTTTATAGATCAGAATTCTGAATATTTCATCTAATAACAGCAAGATTAATGTTTATCTTTTGTTGTTAACTACATGATTTTACTATAAATTGAATGGGTTAAAATATTAATGAGGTACAATGCTATAAATTTTAGATTCCATATGTAGGCCGATTATATTGGCAGGACTATACTGTCAAAGTTACTAAATGACTGGAGATTGCTAGATGAGTTGGGTGTGTTGCGTGCCATATATTTATTAGGATCAGGTATTAGTGTTTGGCTATTAAAAAAATTCTTGCATGCTGATGAGAATCCAATAGTGGTGCCGATTGATCGTGTGTACGTAAGGAGGAAGAAGAAACCCGAGAGCGGCAATTGAAGAACAATGGCAAATTTTATTAATTATCTTCTCTTTTATTTATTTTGCATGTAAGCCTTGGAAGTTTGGACCATGGACTGTACACTAGTATTTATTCTTTCTTTTGGAACTTGAGGTAGGTTTTATTTTTATTATGAATTGAAACTTATGTCGGCGTAATTGCTGTGTCTCCAGTACTTTGGAAATTCTGTTCCAAGTCTGGCAATCTCTTTTTTGCTTGATTCCCATCAATTGGTATAGATGATGAGAATCCAATAGTGGTGCCGATTGATCGTGTGTACGTAAGGAGGAAGAAGAAACCCGAGAGCGGCAATTGAAGAACAATGGCAAATTTTATTAATTATCTTCTCTTTTATTTATTTTGCATGTAAGCCTTGGAAGTTTGGGCCATGGGCTGTACACTAGTATTTATTCTTTCTTTTGGAACTTGAGGTAGGTTTTATTTTTATTATGAATTGAAACTTATGTCGGCGTAATTGCTGTGTCTCCAGTACTTTGGAAATTATGTTCCAAGTCTGGCAATCTCTTTTTTGATCTGATACCAATGGAGAAGTATGCCTGATCTCATCAAAGTGAATTGAAAAGTCAAATTGGCTTTAAGAATCAATTAAAGTGAATTGAAAAGTCGGTTAACATCAGTATACAAACAATCATTTAACCTTTTTTTTCAAGAATCAATCATCTATATATACAATCCTTTATGATCTCAGTAAAAGAAAGCAAAGACATTAACACATAACTCAGTAATAGAATCTTGATGAAGTAACAATTACAACATAATTAAGAACATCAATAAAATTGCAGACATCACTCAAATATACAATAAAAAAGAAAAATATACCTTGTAATTAATTTGTCCAGCAAATGAACAACAAATTCTGCACCATTACCAAAGACTTTCAAAGAATTTTTCCCTTACCAGACTCAAAGACTGATAATCAAGAAAAAAACAACAAGGTTTGAGGCGTTGATACAATATAGGCTAGATTATATGTATAAGAGAAATAAGGTAAGATATACATACTATGATTGAAATTAGATTTCTCGCATTCTCCAACTGATATCCCCCCACTTTTTTCCCAAAATAAAATTAAAAGAAAAAGGATTAAAATAGGAGGTTGCGATTTGGCGGAATCAATAGAAAAAAAAAAAGAGATATGGATAAGGTAAATATCCAGGGTACATCTTCGAATGTATCATTAATTTCGTTCTCTTGATATACTCCATCTTCTACTAATGAATAACTATCATCATCCATTGTTTCATCATGCATCTCTTCAACATCATATATATGCCTATGTTGGAATGGTTGAACTACTTGCCATTCGTGTTCTAATTTGGGATCATTGATGTAGAAAACTTGTTTTGCTTGATCAGCCAATATATAACAATCACTTTCATACCATTTACCACAAATTTTGACACTTACTATATTTCCATCCCTTTGTATCCCAGGTTTTTTTTGCTCCCAAGATCAAACCAATCACATTTAAATAAAGTAACATGTTTGTCTTTCACATAATCAAGCTGAACTATATCTGTCAAAACACCATAAAAATCTATAGAATCATCACCATGGTTCCCTTCCACTACAATTCCACTATTTTGTGTCTTACGATGACTATCACGTTCTGTAGTTAGAAATCTTACTCCATTCACAATGCATCCAGTGTACTTTCTTACACATTTATGTGGTGCGCATGCAAGTGAATATAGAGACTCATTTGAACTTAATTGTTCCTCATGGTATAGTTGAGTCATCTGAAAAAAAAGTATAGAATATCAATCATAAGAATTATTAAATGCAAATATATTCTATTAAATGTAATTAAAAATTTGTTGTCTAATTTTCTTACATGCTTTTTGAACCATGATGGAAATTGCTCCTTGTGTTCTTTATCTATATTTTCACAACCTTCCAGAAGAAGTTTTTGTTTATGCTTCCTGCAAAATAAAATTCCAACCTGTAATTTAAAATTTTTAACTTCATAATGATTTTGTAAGTTAAAAGAGAATAAATATTCTTACTCAAAATATGGTTCGACCTCCTCACAATTTTGAATGACAAACCAATGTATTGCATTGAATTTATCTTCAGAAAATTCTAAATATTTTGTTGCTCCAAAGTGGAGACATTTTTGTGAGAATATTGATAAACTGTCATTGATTCTTGAATCGTTGTTCCGTTCATCTTTGTTAAATCTCCTCTCAATTTCCTGCAAGTACATTGAACAAAATGTTAAACACTCATTTGCTATGTAAGCTTCTGCAATTGAACCTTCTGGATGAGCTTTATTCCACACACTTTGCTTCAAATCACATAATAATCTATAAAAAAAGACAATGAATTATTGATGTTGTCTGATACACAAGTATATATAAAGAAACAATTAGTTATTGATGTTGTCACCTTTCAATTGGATACATCCATCAAAATTGAACCAGTCCACCAATCAACGCCTCGTGTGGTAAGTGAATAGGAAGATGAATCATAATATCAAAAAAGGCGGGAGGATATATTTGTTCTAGTTTACACAAAATCAAGTAAATATCTTCACTCAGTTTCTCCAATTCAAATCTCTTCTACTTCTTACAACACAAACGTTAAAAAAAATGACCTAACTCGGCCAACACCTTTGACGCATCCTTGTTTAAGGATCCACGAACACCAATAGGGTATTCGTTGTAAGAGTACATGACAGTCATGACTTTTCAGTCGTAATATCTTTTGATCTTTGATACTAACATACCGAGAGATGTTGGAAGCATATCCATCTAGAAATTTAATAGATTTTAGAAACTCATAGAAATCTCATCTCTCTTTCTTTTTCATAACATAGCATGCAGGAGGCATAACATATTTTCCATCACTTCTCTTAACTAAGTGCAACTCCTTACGAATTCTCATATCCTCCAAGTCTTATCTTGCCTTTATAGTATCTTTTGTTTTCCCATCTATGTCCAACAAGGTTCCTAATATACTCTCACAAATATTCTTTTCAATGTGTATTACATTTAGATTGTGCCTCAACTTCAACTTACTCAAATTAAAAAAATACTACGTTTAGTCCAATTCAACTCCTCAGGCCTGCGCTTCCTCTTTCTCTACCATGCTTCCCTGGTGTCAAATCTTCTAGTCTATCCAACTGTATTGCCACATCATCACCAGATAAGTTCTTTGGCGCCTCGTTATCTTCTCTTTTATTATTAAACTTTCTACTTCTCCTCCAAGGATGATCCTTGGGTAAATAACAACGATGCCCCATATAACATATCTTGTTCTGTAATCTCAGAGAATATGTTTGCTAATTACAAACTGGACAAGCCATATACCCTTTAGTACTCCATCCGGACAAATCACCATAAGCTGGAAAGTCATTAATCGTCCACATAACAGCTGCATGTAGTTGAAAATTATTTTTACAAGAAACATCATAGGTTTCTACTTCTTTTACCCAAGGAGGAAGGTTCAATGGGGTTAAAATTACTGGCCACATGCTGTAAGTGGTACTTAGGTTTCCAAATGGATTAAAACCATGCGAAGCTAGGGCTAGTCGAACATTTCTAAGTTCTTTAGCAAATAGAGGAAATTTATTATCGAAGTCCTTCCATGCAATTGAATCTACCTGATGTCTCATATAATCATCATCAATTCATTTTTCGTTATGCCAAACCATCTTCTTAGATGTTTTTGAAGACATAGAAAGACGACGAAGTCTAGGTGTCAATGGAAAATACCTTAAGATCTTTTGTGGTATCTTCTTCCCTGCACCATCATTAACTTTCCAACGAGAAGTCCCACAAGTAGGACAATTTTCCATGTTTTTATTCTTTTTCCAGAATAAAACACAATCATACTTACATGCATGGATACATTTATATCCCAATCCCAAATCACGCAAAAACCTTTTAGCTTCATAGCAAGAACCTAGAAGTGTTTCACCATCTGGAAGAGCTGACTTAATCAACTTTAACATCATATCTATTGTTTTATTACTCAATCTATTGTATACTTTCAAGTGGAGTAATTGAATAATAAAAGATGTCGGTGAAATCTTCGTACATCATCCAATATAATTCAGTTTCAGCATCATCCAATAGTGCCTCAAGATATGTTGGAATCTCACAAGTATTGGTATTATCGCCATCCGGACATATTATTAGTGTGTGTTTGATAGTACTGTTCACCAAGGTCAAATAACATATCAACAATACCATCATCTTCCTCATCATTGCCCTCTAGAGAATCACCATCAATTCTTTAACCCTCATTAACATGTTGATTCGTATGTTTTTTCAAACTTCGTTCACCATGATAAAACCAAGTAGTGTATGTCGGATCTATCCCCCGCTCCAAAATATGATTCTTAACGGTTATCTTATCCTTTATTACTAAGTTCAAAAAATCTCTACATGGGCATCTGATGTCACCCTCTTGACCCATATGTGTTTCAACAAATTTCATAAAACTATTTACCCCATTTATATAAGTGTTAGACCACTTAATAGCATGCATTCAACTTTTGTCGATTTTGTATTTCACCTAACATGGAGAAAGATCAAATATCATACTTTTATAAATGAAGAAAATGCTAAGGTTTAACAAGTTACAACTGGAAACATTCAGCAATTCTTCGTTCTACATTGTTATAGCATGCTTCATATATTGTATTAAAAAATCCTTCATATTCCAAATTGATGACTTGTATACAGTTTGCTTACAAATTGCATCCAGAATACATAACTTTATACAAAATAGATAGATATAAAAATAGACATACCTTAAACCAGGGATTACAATTCACATATATCAGTGCCAACACAAGTAAATTCAGTTGCTAAGGCTTCTTTTTGGCTTCCGAATGAGTTCCATGATTTCGGGATTGTATTATCCAGAAATGACAACTTAGAGAATGGAAAAAAATCAAGATTCAAAGGAATAATATGCACGATTCAAGAATTTATCGAAGTAGACAGAAAAGAAAAATAAACAACGTTTCAAAGGGATATTATCACGGTTGAAGAGTGCAGAAATAGAGAGGAAAAATAAACGATGATTCAAATTGATATTGTCACTCTTGAAAAGTGCAGAAGTAGCGATGCTGAGATTCTGTTCCAACTTGAAGAATTGCAAAAAAAAAAAAAAAAGATCTGAAAGTTTAAGCAATAGAGTAACTTGACTAGCAATTATGTTTAAGCAATTCTGTTTCAATTACCCCAAATCACTTTCAATTACCCAATTATCTCAAGTTTAAGCAATTCTATTTCAATTACCCCAAATCACTTTGATCTGAGATTCTGTTCCAACTTGACTAAAAAAATCACTCTTGACTAAACGACTTTGATTTGGGGTAATTGGAATAATAAATAATTCCACCAACAACATAAATAAGTTTAAGCAATTCCATCACACACACAACCACGATAGCTCAGATCAACAAAAAAATCACAATTGGATGAAAACAAAAAATTTGATTAAAAAAATAGATTATTGATCAAAAAAGAGAAATAATCGAGCAAATTCATCAACAAACCTCAAAGTGATCTCTACGGTCCTTTCTCTTCCTACGGTCTTCCGATGATGCGTGCTTTTAGAGCAAGAAAGTATATAAAAAAATAAAAGGATTATAGCGGAGGAGATGAATAGCAGAGCTGGCAGATGGAAATAAATGGTAGACTAATAGAGAAAAAAAATAATAAATTAGTATTTTGTATATTCTCCTAAGTAGTATTTGGATTATTGGTTAATTATATTTTCATGTTTACTTAAATATTCAAATAATAAATTAGTATTTTGTATAATTGCATATTTTTTTGTATATTGATGTATACTTAAATATTCAAATAATAAAGTAGTATTTTGTATATTCCCATAAGTACGTCGTACTTGGATTATTGATTAATTAAGAAATTCAAGGTCTTATGTTTGACCTTAATCCCATTGTAGATTTATTTTTTTAATTTTCACTAATTTAAATAATTAAATAACAAAAAAATATTCAGATAATTAAATACTGAAATATTACAATTTCATTATATATAATTAAAATTTGAAGTTAGAGTAGTTGGATTATTGGTTAACTTAGATACTCAAGGTCTCAAGTTCTTAGATACTCAAGGTCTCAAGTTCAATCTTAATATATTTGTCTACAATTTAAACAAGTTGGTATTGTTGAACAATTGGTTATCACATGATTTTAAAGGGTCTGGGTTCGAGTTCTAGCAATAGTGAACACGATGCTATTTTTTGTCAGTAATTAGTTCAAATAATTAATGACGAAAAATACCATTATAAAAGTATATTTTTACGATGTCGAAAATTATCACCAATTATTATTAGAATTGTCACCAAATAATATTGTGACTAAATAATTTTGTTAGTAATAAGTTCAAATAATTAATGATAAAAAATAGCATCGTTATAAAAATATATTTTTTACGACGTCGAATATCGTCACCAATTATTATTAGAATCGTCACCAAATAATATTGAGGCTAAATAATTTTGTTAGTAATAAGTTTAAATAATTAATGACAAAAAATAGCATCGTCATAAAAATATATTTTTTTATGACGTCGAATATTGTCACCAATTATTATTAAAATCATCATCAATTATTATTGTGATAAAAGAATTTTGTCACTAATTAATTCAAATAATTAATGACAAAAAATAGCACAGTCACAAAAATATATTTTTTACGACATCGAATATCGTCACCAATTATAATTAAAATCGTAACCAATTATTATTGTGACGAAATAATTTTGTCAATAATTATTTAGAATAATTAATGACGAAAAATAGCATCGTCATGAAAATATATATTTTCATGACATCGAATTTCGTCACCAATTATTATTAAACCATCACCTATTATTATTGTGATGACATAATTTATGTTGTCATGAAATTTAAAAATTAGTGACCAATAAAATTATCAATGGTGACAAAATAAAATTTTGTCACAATTTCTAGTATTTTAATAACGAAAATAACATTTGTCGCCTTTAAGTAACAAATTGTGATGATTTTTTTGTTGTCGCAAAATTATTCATCACAAAATGTTTGATTTCTTGTAGTGGGAAGACTAATCAAGACCATGAGTCATTTTCTCTTTAACATGTGTTGGTCCCAAACGTCCCAAGTGGTTAGAGGTTCAGAGGGGTGAATGAACCTCTATCGATTTTGCAAACTCTTTAAGAACTTTCTGTAAAGCAGGTTCCTGACCCGAGATGGAATGTAGCAACCTGACACAGATCAGTAACATGACAATATGCTCGATCAGGTTCCTGACTTGTATACATAGTACGCAGCGGAATAAACTTGATAAAGTTCTTTTTGGAAAACAGTTTTCTTTTACAATAATGTTCTTTGCCAATCCTTTTATGCACGATGCTTATGATGCATACTGCAAGATATATGTGATAAGGTAAATGCAGTACAGTAAGTAAATCAAAGCATATAAACACACAAGGTTTATAGTGGTTCGAAGGTGGTGTAAGCCTTCTACGTCCACTCTACTCATTCACACAAGAAGGATCTTTGTTAGGTCAATTCGATTTGCAAGCCTCACTTTACAAACTTCTTCCTAACAAACTACGCCTACTAGAATCCCAGGCTCTAGTTCAAGGCCACAACCCACAAAGGGTTCAGAATCCCACAAAGGGCAAGTAGCCTATTTCTAGACTACACACTTATCAAGGATCTAATCTTCTAAACTAAGTTACATCATAAACAACCTAGCGCACATAGCATAATGGTTAAAGAAAAAAAAAGGTTTCTTCAACTGGTGCAAAGCAGTCTTGATCTTTGATGACTTCAATGCTATTGTAGACTGCTCTTGGAAGGTTTAGTGACTGAGCTTAATAGTATCTTTGGAGAATATAAGACTTGTGAGAATTTGCAGTGTGTTTCAAAGCTTCAGTAGTCTTCAGGGTCACTCCATCCTTCTATTTATAGATTGTTGGAAAATATGCCCGTTGAAGAAAGACATTGTTCCTGTTTCAGTTTGAATTTGATCTTTCAAGTCTTTGCATTTAATGCAATTGACAACTTGAGAATATAGGGCATGTCCTATTTCTTTTTGCATTAATGGTGCCACTCCCTGGTTGCAGACCTTTTGTAGAGCCGCAGGTCCAGGTGGCATCTTCTCATTGGCTTGGCTCAAACTTCTGTCTAATGAGTCTTTGTTAGTAACCTTCCTCATACTGCATTCAATATACATTATTTGTATAATGATAAATGAGCTCAGTGGAATCTATCAGCTTGCTGCTTTGTTTTTCAGTGCTTAAATGTCAGCTTTCTAATGTAAGTCAGCTTTCTGTTGTTAATCAGCTTCCTGTTGTGAATCAGCTTTCTGACTTTGAGTGGTTTCTTTTGTCTTGACATCTGATTGTCAGCATCCTGACTTGAGTAACTTCTTTTGTTCAGACAGTTGTTTAGCCTTCTTTGTGTCTTCCTGATCTTCTGATTGCTTGATTCTTCTTTCAACATGAGTGTGCTTTGAAATTCTTCTTCAAACATTTATCCTTATTTTTACAAAGACCTATCATTATGTTCATGAAGATACGCTTATAGGTCTATGTTCCCACTTATAAAAACGTGGAGAATGGGTACTCTAACTTTCTATCCAAAGTTACATTGTCTCATCAAAACCTATATAGAAATCTCTCAACAATTTTCCCCTTTTTGATGATGACAAAACCAAAAAAAAAATGAAATAAGATCAGGTAGCTTCTTATATGGAAGAAAAAAATATCTCATGTTTACAATGTGAGAAATAGCTTGCTTTATAACAAAATCCAAAGAATAGAATCTAGAAATTTCTTTTACAAGGGATGTTATTTCAGATATGATTTGTAAACATGTTTTCTCCATCTTTTTGTTCTTCAGAACAACTTTTTTTGAGTCTGATCATCTTTTGAGCTTTTTCGTTGATGTTGTTTTGCTGCTTCCTCATACTTCGTCCCTTTCCACCAGTTTGAGATAGAATCCTGATAAGACTTTTCAAACTGCTTGGCTATGTTGGGAATCTGAATCCATCTCAGCCAAAAGTCTTCACAGTAGAAGAGTTGTTCTCCCTTCTTGACTCTTCAATCAGCCTTTCTTGCCATGGCAGCTTCCCTTCTCTCGCCAGATACTGATACTCCTTCAGTGCTTTTTCGCATGAGAGATAGGTTTTGAAGTAGCCATTCTTGCATAGATCTCTGAAGTATCTCATGTAGGCTGATCTTTTGAAGTTTCAAATCTCCTTGAATCTAGGATTCCTATCCTGTGCTAGAGTGATCTTGTTGAAGATTTCCATGTCCCAGAAAATGGGGTCAATGATGTTCTCTGGTTTCTGATCAAGTAGAACAAAAATCTGAGCAGGAACTTTGTCACCAGTAAAATTTGGAGCTTCCTGATTTGGATAGGAGTGCCTCTCAGTATTGTAGACTCCATTGTCAATAACTCCTAGCCTTGAAATCTAGTTAAACTCCAGCTCTTTTCGATCAGCAGGAGCTTTATACACAGAAACCTGTTACTGCTTTCCCTGTCCTTTTCCTCTAACTCCTTCAGTTTGCTGCCTTTGTGTTTTTTGTCTTATTGTAGGGGCAGCGACTTGAGTTGTTGCAGTTCTGTCTGCTGCTTGTTTGACAGCATTCCCAGTATCTGCATTTTCATCATCATCATCTTTTCTACTACTTTTCGAACTAGCATCCTGACCAGTTCCAGAATTAGATCTCTTTCGATTGTTTTTCCTAATCAATGGAATCTGATTCTCATCATGTTCTTCTTCAGCAATTTCCCTTGCTGTAGATTCAACAATTATCGCATCAGCCTCCTGCTGCTTTCATTTCCCTTTCTTTCTCCGCTTTCCTTCCCCCTTTTTGGCATCATCAACATTAACGCCCTATTGGGTGGCGGCTTCAGCAGCTTCAGTAGGATAGACCTTTCCCAGAATATAACACATCTCTCCTACCAACATTCCTAGGGTCTTGTACCCATCTTTGAGCTCAGCAATATCTTTGCTTTGAGTGGATGAGCATTCTTTGACATCACTCAGGATAATTCCATGGGCATCCTGAGTGTCTTTCATTTCTTTCATACTGGTCTGTAGGGCAATGGTGACATTCTTCTGTCTGCCTTCAAACGCAGCTCTGGATTTGGTCTGATTGTTGAATTCATTGTTTAGCTTGTCATTTATTTCACCAGGAAGTTCTTCAATCGTCTTCCTTAATTCCTCCAAAGAAGAAGCAAACTGTCTTTCGTCAGTAGCCACTTGATTAGCCAAATGATTTTTAAGAGCTCTTGCAAGTTCTTGAACTGCATTCATCACACTTCTAAGTGTTAGCTCTTGACAGTCAGTAGGGATTTCAACCACTGGTTTAGAATCATGAGGAGTAATTTCGACCAGGGCCTGACTCGCACATCTTCTGACTTCTTCTTTATCTTGCTGTGTTGCCTGTGCTTGTTTGGTAGTAAGATATCTCATACTCTCCTCTTGAGTAAGTGGGATTTTTCCAGGTTATTTGAATGGAGGGGAGTTTGATTCATCATCAATGTCGCTTAATGTATCATTACCAGTATTACTTGGTGGTAGAGTTGTTACTAAAATAGGTTCGTTGCCCTCTTGAAGGTAGCTCAGCATCATTCTCAGTTGTCCCTTGTGGATCTTCAGTAGGAACTGTCTCAACAGTATCAATGCTAAGAGTCTGTGATTGAGGTGTTGTCTCAACAGTGACCTTGGGATCAGCAATCTACTCATCGAGAGCTTGACTTTCCTCAGCAACCTATTGAGTGATAATGGTTGCTTCATGGGAAACGACGGTTGTCTGTGTCTCTTCTCCAACTGTTGCTTCCTCAATGACTCCAACTACTTGAAGAGGTGCAGTTGTAGTTATCTCAGCAACCTCCTCAGTTGCGTCATCAGCAACCTAACAGACTTCAGAAATGTGTACAGTGTCAGTGATTGCTTCAACAACTGGTGATTCACTAGTTACTTCTCTGTCAGTAACTTCTTCTTCATTCTCATGATCTGTTCCAGCAGTTTCCCCCTCATTTTCTGTGTTTCTTTCTGTATTTGCCTGAGGGTCTTCATCAGTTATCTGTGCTGCTGCCTCAGCCAGCACAGGGAGTCCTGCCTCTGCAACTTCCTCCAGGGTTGCTTTATCGGTAAACTCAGTCTGAATATTTTAACAGACTGCTTGAATTAGTTGTTCAGGTTCAACATTGATTGGTGGTGTGGTAGAGCAGTCAAGTAACTATTCATCTGAATCCACAACATCAAGATTAGTGATTGGACAAAGATCCATGATGCCTATGTATGTTGGGGATGCAGTTTCTCCAGCAGCTCTAGAGCTAGATTCCCCATGCTGCAACTCTCTGGGAGATATGAATTGTTGGTTTCTGCTTGCTTCAATTCCTTATTGCAGCATCCTCCTATTAGCTTCCTCAACTGTACAGGTAGCTAATTGAGTTCTTGCTAGCTCAATTTCAGATAAGGTCCTAACAGTCTCGGTACTGAGGCTTATTAATGTGTTGTCTGCCTCTGCTGTCATTGACTGTTCTCTCATTATTTTCAATCTTTCTTGCTTGTCTGACCAGTAGGTGGAGAGTTGATTACGTCTCTCCTCAATGAGATTGATAAAGTCATCAGCATGTTTGACCATAAATCCTAGCCTGAAGAAGGGTAGAAGTCCCAGACTATCATCTTTGTGCATTGCAATGTTCCTAATCCAAGACAGGATTACGTCTTCCACTTCAAACTAGTCTTCCCAATCAGCAAGTTTTCTTGTAGGGCTTAGCCTCATTTCCCTCCATTCCTCATATATGTGGAGAAATCTTCTGAAGATTAAGTCAACTGGCATATCCAGTATCTCTACCACATCATCAGCACTGATTGACTCGATAGAATCTTTTACTCTGTTAAGAATATCAATCTTCTTCCATTTGATCATTCTTTCTCCGAAAGAGGTCACAGGTTCCTTTCCGACTTTGATTTCTTCATCATTCTCAGAAATTGTAAATTGAGTTTCCATTGCAGGGTTAGCATCCTGTTCCTCCTGGTCTTTAGAGGTTTCTACTACAACATGCACAAGTTGTTGGAGTGGCAACTTGCTCGAAGTTTTCTGACGGAGGATCCCGTTTGTTTATTAGAAAGTGTTTGTTTTTGCAGAAAGAGGGTTTGTGTAACACCCCATTTTCAAGAAAACCGGCATTGCATATTTTATAAAATTTCTTTTCGCATTCAATTATATATGATTTAAGTGTGTGATCTTATATTACTTAAATTTATGATTTTGAATTACGTTTTTCTTGATAATTTTAAAAGACTTTATGACATATATTTCTTTCAAGATTTTAAGGGTTTTTGTAGGATTGCTCATGGAGGAAACCAAGCTTGATCTCAACTCACTCGACACACATGGATGAAAATAAAAAATAAGATAATAGATAAGTTTGAATGAATTAAGATTATATTAGGTTAAGACACTTAATTTACTCCTTTGTGCATATGAATGCTCTATTTAAGGTAATTTTACGTAGGATCTATTTATGTGATTTTATGTGATAAAATATTTTGCATAAACATGCATTTCTAATTCATTGTGTATCGAAATATCTTCTCATCACACAAGTAAAATTTTAACACCCTAATTAATTAACTATGGTGTAATGATATATATGTTGCTAATTAATTAACTATGTATGAGAATTAATTAATTAAGCTTAAGAATTAATTAATTAAGTGATAATCTTAATTATGCTAAGGTGTAATTAATTAAATTAATGATAATGTTAATTAAGCTAAGATTAATTAATTAAGTGTTAAGCTTAATTAAGCTAAATTGGCTAGTCATCTCTCCCTCCAAGCCACTTGTCACCAACACTCCCTCCTTCTCCTCAAAACATGACACACACACTTAACTAGTTTGGGTGGGAAAGGAAGAAAAAGAAAAGGGCAGCAAGAAAAGGAAAGAAAAGCAAGGAAAGAAAGCATTGTACACATCTTCATCTCTCTCTCTCTCTCTCTCTTGCGGTATCTCTCTCTCTCTCTCTCTGCTCCATCTTCTCCTTGATATTGTCTGCTGCCCTACTGCCTGTGTACATGTGTATGTTATTGTTGTGTGTTTTTTTCCCTGTTGCTGCGGTGAGTAATATGTTGCTGCTATGTATAATTCTCTGCTATTCGAGAATTTTTGTTGACCTGTAGGATTTGATTTAGCCTAAAACCTTTTAACACAGTCTAGTATATGAAGTGTAGAACATGTTTGTAAAATTTCAGAATATTTTGAGTTAAACCTGATTTTCTATGATTTTTCTAAGGAAAGCTGTTCAGAGTAAGTTTTTGCCCCGTTTTTGGATTTGAAAAAAAAGGGGAAATCTTGATATGGCACCGCCCTCTCCACGTATCTCGACATCCTTCATTTCCTGTAGTGTGAGTACAGATGGGGGGTTGAGTGCGTTGAATATACTCATGGTGAATACTTTCTCAGTTTAAGAAGTCACACAAAACAATCTTATATAATGCAAAACACATAATTTTGTTCATTAATGGACTCCCAACCCATGACTCATCAATAGACATACAGTCTAATGGACACAAAGTCCATGACTCACTAATGGACATACATCGTAATGGACACAAACCCATGACTCATTAGTGGACACAAAGCCCTATGGACACATAGTCCATGACTCACTAGTGACACTATGCCCTATGGATACATAGTCCATGACTCGCTAGTGGACACAAAGCCCTATGGACACAAAGTCCATGACAGTACGGACCCTAGTTACCCCGTAATGTGAAAGTAAACTCATTGACTTTTCCTATGAATGTGGACTCTCGACCTTTCACAATATCATCATGACGCATGCATAAACACATTAATCACAGCACACAACCCAAGGCACATAAGGTTCAACCAATTTATTTAATATCAAGTTCATAAGCATGCGCTCATTTATCATCATCCTGCGTTAAATACAGAACATAAAGTTATTAGGGATTAGAGGTTACCCCCACACACGGCATATCATCACAACATTTATCTCAACACATAAGTTCAACATTCATGTAACAAACACACAAGCATTCATTAATGGAAACATAAGGGTTAGAGTTTACCCTCACCTTGTTCGGTGGTTACCACGTGAGTAGCGAGTACCAAACAACGAGTACCTCAAAGCTCGATCCAACTGAGAGCCTACTGATAAGTAGAAAATAGGTGCATTTTATCAAGGGCATTTTTGTGATTTTATGATCTTTTAGATGATTGAATGCACCGTTTTTGTACCTATATATGTTTTCGACCTTCAAATAATTCATATATTATTTTCTTGATTATTTTAGGAATTTTGAAGTATTTTGGAATCGAGGGAGATGATCACGGACGAAGAAAGGTCAATTGGGCTTTAAAGAATTAAAGAAGACAAATTTTGGTTGAAAGAGGAAGAAGGCCCAAAACAATCAAATCAGCTACTTGGGCTATCTACTCGGAGTGAAGAGAAGCAATTGGGCTGAGTCCCATGACTTGAAGGAAATTAATGGGCTAGAGTGTTCACGCTAACCTTGAGAGAGAGTGCAGACGTATATATTTGGCTTCCTTGGCAAGTCATTGGACACGCAAAAAAAGAGATTCAAGAAGAGAGAGATTAGAGGGATAGTTTCTAGAGAGAGAAAAATACAATTTATTTTCTTAGATTAATTTTTATGGAGATCACAATTGTTTTGGTGGATTCGATGTTAAGGATGCTCGGCTAATCTTTCAATTCCGGTTAGCAGGGATGTTTGAACCCATATTTCTTTTATATTTTAATTAATCTCGTTTCCCCTTCTCGATGTTTGATTGGAATTGATTATGTTATCTGTGCAGAATGTTTTCGATTGTTGATACTTAATTTGGATTGGCCACCTAGGTTAAGTAATTGATAATTGACTGCTAGAATTTTAGATCATGAATCCTAATTGTTGTGATTTAATTTTCATAAGTGGTAAACTAGAGGTCATGCATCTCTAGGGTAGCATAATCCTAGATTATCGAATCGAGCTTGTGTATTCGGAGTCTAGTTCATCCTATCGTCTTGGTGATTAATGCATTTAATGAATTAAATCTAGAGAGCTTGTTCTATGTTATTCAATTAAATAGGGTTAATTAGTGATCTTATCCTAATTTAACTAATCTTAAGAGACGATTCGGTTTAACAGAGCTTGTTGTTAGACTAGGGGTGATAATTTCATGATAATCTGAGAGAGGGGTGTTACATTGATTAAGGCATAATTGAGATTGGGGGATAACTGAACTGTTAACTGGAATATTTGCATCCACTGATCTCTTGTTTGATTTGCTTTCTAGGTTTACTTTATTTAATTTAGTGATAGATAATTAATCTCAAAACCCCCCCATAATCGGTTATTTATTTGAATTGAAATTAGGTGGCATAGTTAATCATCATTCTTTGTGGGATCGACTCTTACTTGCCCTAGCTACTAGTTGGTTAGGATAGGGAAGAAATTTAATTAGTTTTACCGCGTTGCGACGCGCGGTCAAATTTTGGCGCCGTTGCCGGGGAGTGATTTGATTTTATTGTGTCATCTTGTTTCTTTTCTTGTTTTATTTAAAAATAAAATAAAATAAAAAAAATTCAAAAAACAAAATAAAAATTTTTTTGCTGTTCAGTCTTTGCATCTCACCGCTCTGTTTCGGCTCTGGTTCTGTTTCCAAGTCTGCTTTGTTTTATCGTACTTTTCGCATTGGCAGTCCTAGTGTGACTTTGGTCTTCCAGTGTTAACTTCTGCAAATTGCTTCAGCGATAAATTTTCTGGAATTAAAATTGGAAAATTTTCTAACAAGAATTTCACGATTTCAGGTGGTGAATGCATACTCGATCTCAAGGTAACAAAGATTTGGAATTTGATCCTGAGATAACTCGAAGAGATCGAATCTTGAGGCGGCAAGCTAAGCGAGCTTTGGAATTTTCACCTCATTCTTCAGAATCTAACTCTAGTGAATCTGATCACGAGGAAGAATCAACGGCACGGGAACAAACATTGAGAGAGCTAGCAAATCCTGCACTTACTCAACAACCTCTTTGCACCACCTTTCCTACTCTCAATGAAGAAACTAATTTTGAGCTTAAATCTGGGTTGATTCACTTACTTCCTTCTTTTTATGGACATGCAGGTGAGGATTCTCACAAGCATCTGAAACAATTCCATAGTGTATGTTCGAGTATGAAGCCAAGGGCTGTGACGGAGGACCAAATTAGACTCCGAGCGTTTCCTTTCTCTCTTAAGAATTCAGCAGAAGATTGGTTGTATTATCTTCCCTCAGGTTCCGTCACAACGTGGGAAGAAATGGAACGACTGTTCTTGGAGAAGTATTTCCCTGCATCTCGAGCGGCAAGCATTCGAAGAGAAATATGTGGAGCTCGACAAATACATGGGGAAACATTGCATGAATATTGGGAGCGTTTTAAAAAATTGGAAGCAAGCTGCCCTCATCATCAAATCTCCGAACAACTCTTAATTCAATATTTTTATGAAGGGCTAACCTCGATGGACCGAAACATAATTGATGCAGCAAGTGGAGGGGCGTTAATGAATAAGACACCTTCAGCAGCAAGGGCTCTCATCTCGGATATGGCTGCCACTTCTCAACAATTTAATACTCGGGATCCTTCAGTGCGAGCTGTGAAAGAGGTAAGTGAATCTACCATTGAGAATTGACTAAATGAATTAACTTCTATTTTTCGTCAAGTTGCTGCAGGAGTGCCCCAGGTAAAACCATGTCGTCTTTGCAATACCACTTACCACACCACAGATTCATGCCGAATTCTGCTTGATGAAATCGAGGCTCATGCTAATGCCGTGGGAAGTGGAAACTACCAAGGAGGAAACTCGAACTATCAAGGAAGGAAGTATGACCCTTATTCTAACACGTACAATCCGGGTTGGAGGGATCATCCAAATTTAAGGTGGGGAACCCAGCAAGGAAATCACAATGGAGAGAATAATAAACCTCTACAACTCTTGAGAAATCCTAATCATCAAGGAGGGAATTCCAATTATCATGGGCAATCATCCGGACAAAACTCCAACATGTCTTTGGAGGATATGATGAAGACATTGGCCTCCAACATAATACAACTCCAAAAGGATACTGCTCAATTCCAAAAGGATACTCAGTCAAGTATAAAAAATCTTGAGAGACAAGTGAGCCAACTTGCGACGGCTATGAGTCGTCTTGAAGCCCAAAATGGAGGTAGATTACCGTCTCAACCTCAGATAAACCCAAGGAATGTCAGTGCAATAACTCTGAGGAGTGGGAATCAGCTGGAAGAACCCAAAAAGGCTGAGAAAAATTAGGAAAATGAAGAGGAAGAAAAACCTGCTGAACAGATTGACACTGGATCGCCTAGTGTTCATCCATCATCCAGTGTAAAATTTCGAAATCTGCACAGGTAAACTCTGATTTCTCCCCTCAAATCCATGCTAATATGGTTCATTTTCCTTCCAGATTGGCGAGAGCAGCGAATGAGGATAAAGAGAAACAACTACTGGATGTTTTTCGCAAGGTTGAGATCAATATTCCTTTGATTGATGCGATCAAACAAGTTCCACGATATGCAAAATTCCTCAAAGACCTATGCACGAACAAACGAAAACTCAAGGGTAATGAGAAAGTCATAATGGGAGAGAATGTGTCTGCAATCTTCCAAAGGAAGCTTCCCCAAAAGCGAAAGGATCCAGGTATGTTTGTTATTCCATGTCGCATTGGGAATGTTAGAATCGAACGTGCTATGCTAGACCTAGGAGCTTCAATTAATGTTATGTCACGCTCTATCTATGCATCTCTAGATCTAGGGCCATTGAAAGATACACGTGTTATCATTCAGTTAGCTGATCGAAGTACTGCATACCCTGATGGGGTTATTGAGGATGTCCTTGTTGAAGTCAATGAGCTTATTTTCCCTGCAGATTTTTATGTGTTGGATATGAATGGTGATCCATCAGTTTCACCTCCTATTTTGTTAGGGAGGCCATTTTTGAACACCTCCCAAACAAAAATAGATGTTCGTGAGGGAACCCTCACGATGGAATTCGATGGGCAAATAATTAAATTTAATATTTTTTATGTCATGAAATATCTTGAAAATGGGAATGATGTTTTTGCTTTGAGTATCATTGACCCTCTTGTCGAGCAAGTTTTTGAGATGAATTTCAGGGATAATTTGGAACTCGTGGTGACTAAGGACTTGAGAGGAGACAAAGGGCAGACTGCTGCACATGGGAACCTGGACATACTCGAAATTGTGGCTGCACTTTAATCACAACCTTCTTTGCCACCCAAGTATGATTTACACTTTATTAATTTGCCTAAGTCTGACCCAAAAATTCTTCCATCTGTGTTGCAGGCACCAGAACTTGAATTGAAATCATTGCCAAATCATTTGAAGTATGCTTATCTAGGAGAGCAAGACTCATTGCCCGTAATAATTTCAGCAAAGTTGGGCTCCATTCAAGAAGAGGCTTTACTTCAGATTCTGAGAAAATACAAGGAAGCTATTGGGTGGACAATTGCAGATATTAAGGGTATTAGTCCAGCCTTGTGCATGCATCGTATCCTTCTTGAAGACGGTGCCAAACCCTCTCGAGAGGCGCAAAGAAGATTAAATCCGCCCATGATGGAGGTTGTTAAAAAGGAAGTATTGAAACTCTTAGATGCAGGAATCATCTACCCAATTTCTGATAGTCGATGGGTAAGTGTAGCACCCCGGGTCAAAATGAGCATAATTGAATAATTAAACATTTGAACCTCGACTTAATAATTATGTGCGTATGTTTTGACTGTTTAATTTAGTACGTGCGTTTCAGATACTTGGCTAACGCCGGTTTTAGTTTTAGATGGATATATTTTTCGTGACATGGAACCTAGAATACGATTTTACCAAGAGATTTGTATCGGAAATACGAGAAAATAGAAACAAACTAGAGGTCAATCGGAGACCCGTAGTTCAACGGACGAAGGAAAGGGTAAAATTACAATAAAAGGTAAAAATAAAAATAATATTTTAATGAAAGGTAAATTAAGATATTTTTGGTAAATAGTAATTTTCCAACAGTAAAAAGGTAAATTCCAAAATCTATAAATAGAGGCTCATAATTTTCAAAACTTATACGTTTTCAGAGCCGACGACCCGAGCGACGCTCGCGACGCAAACACGTAAGTTCTCTTTCTTTTCTTTTCTTTTACGTTTTTAATTTCTGCCGTCGCCGGAGCGCCGCCGCCGGACCACCGCTGGAGCGCCGCCGCCGGACCACCGTCGCCACCACCGGAGCCGCCGTGCCGCCGCCTCCGCCGCCGTGGCCGGTGGCCGGAAAATATAACCTAGGCTCAGATTGTAGCCCTCGACAAGACGAGTCTAGGACAGCTTCCGGAATTCCAATCCGATGTCTCGTTCGCCGGGAAATGGCGAAAAACCGTCTCCAAAGCCCAAACCCTAGTTCATGACCACTTTTTCTCTCTCCCGTTTCTCTCTCGTTTCTCGGTGGTTTTGGTTCCTTTCTTTTTCTGGGGCAAGTTAAGGTGTTGGGGAAGGTTTTGGGTCGGTTTGGGGGTGGTGAACGGCGCCGGAAAGGTGCCGGCCGGAGTTGGAAAGGTTGGGGTTGGTTTTGTATGCGTGATGACGAAGGGTTTTCGCGGCTGTTTTTCCGGCACTGTTCATGCCGGAATCCGTCGAGGGATGGCCGGAGATGGTGACCGGAGGTGCGGGCTTGCCGTCGGACAAGGTGTCGCCGGAAAAGCGAGGCGTCGCCGCGGCGGGTGGCGCCGGGAATTGGGCTGATCGAGCAGCTGATTCCCAGGCGGCTGGGCGCGCTGGGCGCGGGCGCCGGGATCCAGCGCGCGCTGGGCACGGACGACGGGAGCCGCGCGCGCGGGCGACGGGGATCCTGTACGCGCGCCGGGTGCCGTCGTGCACGCCGAGCGCGCACCGTCGAGTATTTTTACACGTCGAACCGAGTCTTTGTGTACGTCGGGTCGACCGGGAGTCGGGGCCCGGTCAAAGTCAACCCTTGACCAAAATTACCAAAATACCCTTCGATATTAAAACGCTCCGTTCGAGCTCGTTTCAACTCCGATCGAGCTCATTCTTTTTCCGTAGCGACCCTAATCCTTTCCTCTATCATATCAGTTGCTGAACTGATCGTTTCTCCCTTGTCTCATCAACCTCAATCTCTCGATCTATCGATCCGTCTCGTCTCTATCGAACGATTCTTCTCCACGGCTATCTTTATACATTTTTAAATATAAGTTTTAATGTATTAAGGATCTAAGAAACGATATAACTTATGTAGGCTACTTTTCGGACTGAGCTTTGAGGTGTCGGGTTATCAGACTTTCGGTTCTAGCTACTCACGTGGTAACCACCGAACAAGGTGGGGGTAACTTCTAAACTCAAAACCCTTATGTTTCCATAACTAAATGTTGTGATTATATGATGTGTTCGGTGGGGGTAACTTCTGAACCCTAATAACTCTATTTGTTTAATGTTTTCCATATTTGATATATGAACTGTTGAACTCTACGTGCTGTGATTATTTGCTATGATTACTATGTACGTGCATACATTATGAATATGATATATGTGGACGAAAGTCCAAAGTCATGTTAAGATGGACTGGTGGCCCATAAAAGCACCATACGTTAGGGATGGACTGGTGGCCCGTAAAAAGCACTAGCAGAACGGAGGTCCATGATCTCGTTCTGGGATGGACTGGTGGCCCGTAAAAAGCACCAACGGAATGGAGGTCTATGATCTCGTTCTGGATGGACTGGTGGCCCGTAAAAAGCACCAATGGACTGGTGGCCCATAAAAGCATCATATGTTAGATGAGTACTCTTAGAGTTATGTGTCCGTATTATGTGCAATGCATTATATGTGCTGTGTCTCATTGCTGAACTATTATATATGTTGGATCTGTGTATCTGCTTAATAATGTTAAAAACTTGGTGATTAATTCCATGAGTGTATTCAACGCACTCACCCCCCCACCTGTACTCACACTACAGGAGAAGAAGAGAATCTTGACGCGTAGAGAGAGGGGTGCCCTATCAGCCGAGTCCATCTTCCGGTTTTACCTTTTTAAGGATATGTTGTTCGTTTGTAAAAGAAAACTATATTTCTTCTTCTTTGTAAAGGATCCTGATGTTTTTCCGCTGTTATGTAAAATGGTTTTATTTCGGCTAGACGCCGAGGATTTGTATACATAAAATCGTATGTTCTTTTTCCCAAAGATTTCTATTTTATTTCATGCACGTCCTTTTCCCCTTCTTTCTTCACGCCCAAAGAGGAAAAACTCTGATATTTTTATCGAAAGATTTTGGGGCGTGACAGTAAGTCCTACGCAAGTTGTGCCTAAGAAATCTGGAGTCATAGTGGTCGAAAATAAGGAATGTGAGTTGGTTCCTACTCGAGTGCAAACTGGATGGAGGGTCTGTATTGACTATCGTAAGTTGAACTCCATGACTCGAAAGGATCATTTTCCCCTGCCCTTCATTGACCAAATGCTTGAACGCCTAGCTGGACACTCTCATTACTGCTTTTTAGATGGTTTTTCAGGATATTTTCAGATTGCCATAGCACCTGAGGATCAAGAAAAGACCACATTTACCTGCCCATTCGGTACATTTGCTTACCGACGAATGCCCTTTGGTCTCTGCAATGCCCCAGCCACTTTTCAACGGTGTATGGTAAGCATATTTTCTGAATATGTGGGTAGTATAATTGAGGTTTTTATGGATGATTTTAGTGTTTATGGTGATTCATTTGAAAATTGTTTGAAGGGTCTAGAATTGATTTTAAAGCGATGTGTAGAAACTAACCTTGTTTTGAATTGGGAAAAAATGTCATTTTATGGTAGAACAAGGTATAGTTTTGGGTCACATTGTTTCTTTAAAAGGCATAGAAGTTGATAAATCTAAGATAGATCTTATTTCGGTATTACCTTACCCCACGAATGTGCGGGAAGTGTGTTCTTTTCTTGGCTATGCAGGATTTTATCGAAGATTTATCAAGGACTTCTCCAAGGTATCGGCTCCAATGTGCAAGTTGCTGCAAAATGATGTGGAATTCCTGTTCGATGATGAGTGCAAAGTCGTTTTTGATACATTGAAAGAGCGACTGATTACACCACCAATCATCCAACCTCCGGACTGGGAATTGCCATTTGAAGTGATGTGTGATGCTTCGGATTACGCTGTTGGGCTGTTCTAGGACAGAGAGTGGGGAAGGCTGCCCACGTGATCTATTATGCATCGAAAACCTTGAATTCAGCATAAGCAAATTACACCACCACTGAAAAAGAACTTTTGGCTGTGGTTTTTGCCATAGAAAAGTTTCGATCTTATTTATTAGGAACTAAAGTGGTTGTATTTTCTGATCATGCAGCTTTAAAGTTCCTTCTTACCAAGAAAGAGGCCAAACCGAGACTTATCCGATGGATTCTGCTTCTTCAAGAATTTGATCTCGAGATCAGAGACAAGAAGGGGTTTGAAAATTCCGTCGCCGATCATCTCAGTCGGTTGGTACTTCCAGAGAGCAGCCCTCCACTCACCGACAGTTTCCCAGATGAACAGTTGTTCGTCATGTCGTCACACTGGCAGAAGCAGACGACATTGGATTGTCCAGTGTCACACCCTGATTCTGAACCCTGGTATGCTGATATCGTAAATTTTCTTGTTGCTAAGGTTTATCCTGCAGGCATGACAAAAGCTCAACGAGATAAACTGAGGAGTGACGCCAAATACTATGCATGGGATGATCCATATGTATGGAAGCATTGTTCAGATCAAATCATACGACGGTGCGTTCCAAATTCTGAGTTTTACTCCATACTTGAGTTTTGCCATGCTCATGCATGTGGGGGACGAGCCATCATCAGTGATCGAGGCATGCATTTTTGCAATCGTACGATTTAGGCTTTGCTAAAGAAATATGCTGTCACCCATAAGATTTCCACGGCCTACCACCCCCAGACGAATGGTCTAGCAGAGACCTCTAATTGAGAGATCAAATCAATTCTGGAGAAGACGGTCAAGCCAAATCGCAAGGATTGGAGTCTTAGACTTGAAGATGCTCTTTGGGCGTACAAAACGGCATACAAGACTCCGATTGGAATGTCACCATATCGGCTTATTTTTGGCAAAGCATGTCACCTCCCTATGGAAATCGAGCATCGAGCTTTCTGGGCAATAAAGAAATGCAATATGGATTTCGACGAAGCAGGGATGCATCGGAAACTTCAGTTAAGGGAGCTCGAGGAGATACTGAATGATGCATTCGAGAATGCGCTAATCTACAAAGAGAAAACAAAAGCCCTACACGACACACGTATTACAAGGAAACAGTTTGTAGTAGGGGATAAAGTTCTGCTCTATCATTCTCGTCTCAAGCTATTTCCCGGTAAGCTTCGTTCTCGTTGGATAAGACCATTTGTTATTACTGATATATTTCCTCATGGTGCAGTGATGATTAAAAGTCCTCGAACGGGGAAAATATTCAAAGTCAATGGACACCAGCTCAAGCCATATTTTGACGGTTCTCGTGACATTGAGGTCGAGAGAACTACACTTGAAGACCCACCATCACACCAATAAGGGAGTCTCGTCGAGCCAACGACGTTAAACAAAAGCGCTTAGTGGGAGGTAACCCATTTTGTTTTCGTTTTATTTCCATTTTCTGTTTTAGTGTTTCGTTTTTTCTTTAAAAAAAAGGGTGTCTCTAGGGGTCAGTCGACAGTTGGTAATTTTGTATTGCCCCTTTTATGCTTTAGTGGTCCCCATCTTGACAATTACATACTTGAGGGGCAAATTGGATAAATAATTAGAAGTTTTGGGATCAACTACATATTTCCACATTCTTTAGTCCCAATTTGATTTCAATAGAATGTGCCCTAAATTCTAATTGCCCCCAATTGATTGCAGAGTCATCGCCGCGACGCCCAACCACTCACCGCGCCACCTGCCACCACATCACCCACTTTGCGCCAACACCGTGCCTCGCCGACAGACACGAAACCCACAACCACCAGTCGAGCAGACCATTCCAAGGCGAACTCCGGGCCACGCGTACATTCAAATCCCCAACCCTCACAACATCCTATTCGCGGGGCCTGGGCATTATCGGCGATATATGGCTCTCAAGGACAGAAATTTTTTGGGATGACCGCTGAAGACAATCGAGTGATACTATTGGATGCTACGGCATACTGGGAATTAATCACCCAAAATGCCGAACCATTTAGGGCAGGAAGAAGCAAGGCTAATGCGATTCGAAATCCTTCGATTCGTTATCTCCAGCGTATCATGGCGTACACTGTTACAGGTCGCTACTCCAACAGAAATGTGCCGGAGGTATTCGAGCTCAGAATGATTCATGCTATGTTACATGGGCAGTGCGTGCCGACCATTCGCGAGTTTGTTGAGCACTTCTTGGGAGTCATTCGCACTTCAGAGCCTTTTGTGTTGGGTGGATACGTGACAGCTATCGCGGAGGCCCTCGGGATTGATTTAGAGGACCGCATTCCGATTATCCCCGGTCGACTTGACAAGGCCTTATTGGTGAAGATGGGCATTCTGATTCGAAATAACGGGAACCTCTTGTGGCTTGTCTCTGATTACGAGACTCTGGCGTTGCCAAACCACACTTTCACATCCCTTAAGGTGGATTGAAATGTCTCCATGTCATACACCAATTTCCCACAGGTGCCAGCTCGCCAACTGCCATCGGGTTTGCCACCACAAGTTCCTCATCTCGGCTCTTCTTCCCGTTTGACGCAGCGCGTAGATCAGTTGGAGCACGACAATGAGGAGTTACGCGCGCGAGTTGCTGAGCTTGAGGGACAATTGCAGAATCGGCGACGTGCTCGATCGTCCCGCCGATGACCCGATGAATTCTTCTCCTCACTACTTCTTTTATTCTCTGCTTTCCTGCTTTCTTGTCCTTGTGTTTGTCCTACTTCTTTGAGGAATTGTTATTGCTTGAGGACAAGCACCGTTTCAAGTGTGGGGAGGTTTGGCATTTGTATATGTCCTTGGTAGTGAGGCGATAGATTTCACGTTTGTTACATATAGTTGCATTAGGATGCATGTTTACTTGCTTTAGCACGTTTATTTTATGTCTGCTTTTGTAAAAAAAAAAAAAGATAAAAGTTGCTGTAAAGTTAGCTGTTTGCCCCATTTTCGTCTGCTGATCCGTCCTGTGTTGCTTCATTTTTCACACTGGCAGTTCTAGTGTGATTTTGGTCTCCCAGTGTCGTTGAGTAAATGAGTTTGCGATGATGATCCGAGTGTTGTTTAATTATGTTTTCGGAATTTTTTTGTGTTGAATGAGGTATTGCTGAGCATTGTTTTTTGTTGGTTAAAAATTGCTGAATGTTGTTTTGGGAAATTGCGGTTAGATGTCAAATATGATAACATTGGTTTGAGAATTGATCTATGACGTTGAGTTGATTTGTTTTGCTTACCTATGTCTTGAAATGAACTTGAGTCCTTGATAGAAGTAGTCTTGATTGAAATTTTTGAAGGATTGATCACTGTTGAACCCCCTTGGTTGAAAAAAAAATTGATATTGTTGGAGATAAAGGCGTTGAGTTGAAAAAAATTGAGAAGTGAAAAGATGATGGGGTGTGGAATCAGCTGCCTGCTCTTAGGGGTCCCGTGAAAAGTTAAATCAAATAAAATGCGTAGTATGGACTAACCTAAGAGTGGTGTGGAGCTGCCAACCTCATCCAAAAAAATAAGAGAAGAAGCAAAACGACGATTCATTATCGTTTGTTAAAAAAAATGGAGAAAATAGGGGTGATTCATTTTGTGAGATATCTTAATGAAGTTTTGATCTAGATGAAGGATATCGTGGAGAGATTAGAGTATGTTGATTGATGTATGTGGTGAAATTGATTAATATTTTGTCTATGAAAAATTTGATTTCTGATGCCCTGTTGACATTTGTGATTTCTTGAGATAGTTGCATTTAGTCCAACGTGTTTTTGCTTGCACATGCTTTGTGTTAACATGAATTGAATTCCTATAAGTGTTGGTAAGGGTCTGAGCAAACGATACTCTTATCTTATTTTTGATTCTCGATGTGTTTCGATTCTTGTGTTGCTTTGGGACAAGCAAAGATTTAAGTGTGGGGAGATTTGATAAGTAGGAAATAGGTGCATTTTATCAAGGGCATTTTTGTGATTTTATGATCTTTTAGATGATTGAATGCACCGTTTTTGTACCTATATATGTTTTCGACCTTCAAATACTTCATATATTATTTTCTTGATTATTTTAGGAATTTTGAAGTATTTTGGAATCGAGGGAGATGATCACGGATGAAGAAAGGTTAATTGGGCTTTAAAGAATTAAAGAAGACAAATTTTGGTTGAAAGAGGAAGAAGGCCCAAAACAATCAAATCAGCAACTTGGGCTATCTACTCGGAGTGAAGAGAAGCAATTGGGCTGAGTCCCATGACTTGAAGGAAATTAATGGGCCAGAGTGTTCACGCTAACCTTGAGAGAGAGTGCAGACGTATATATTTGGCTTCCTTGGCAAGTCACTGGACACGCAAAAAAAGAGATTCAAGAAGAGAGAGATTAGAGGGATAGTTTCTAGAGAGAGAAAAATACAATTTATTTTCTTAGATTAATTTTTATGGAGATCACAATTGTTTTGGTGGATTCGATGTTAAGGATGCTCGGCTAATCTTTCAATTCCGGTTAGCAGGGATGTTTGAACCCATATTTCTTTTATTTTTTAATTAATCTCGTTTCCCCTTCTCGATGTTTGATTGGAATTGATTATGTTATCTGTGCAGAATGTTTTCGATTGTTGATGCTTAATTTGGATTGGCCACCTAGGTTAAGTAATTGATAATTGACTGCTAGAATTTTAGATCATGAATCCTAATTGTTGTGATGTAATTTTCATAAGTGGTAAACTAGAGGTCGTGCATCTCTAGGGTAGCATAATCCTAGATTATCGAATCGAGCTTGTGTATTCGGAGTCTAGTTCATCCTATCGTCTTGGTGATTAATGCATTTAATGAATTAAATATAGAGAGCTTGTTCTAGGTTATTCAATTAAATAGAGTTAATTAGTGATCTTATGCTAATTTAACTAATCTTAAGAGACGATTCAGTTTAACAGAGCTTGTTGTTAGACTAGGGGTGATAATTTCATGATAATCTGAGAGAGGGGTGTTACATTGATTAAGGCATAATTGAGATTGGGGGATAACTGAACTGTTAACTGGAATATTTGCATCCACTGATCTCTTGTTTGATTTGCTTTCTAGGTTTACTTTATTTAATTTAGTGATAGATAATTAATCTCAAAACCCTCTCCATAATCGATTATTTATTTGAATTGAAATTAGGTGGCATAGTTAATCATCACTCTTCGTGGGATCGACTCTTACTTGCCCTAGTTACTAGTTGGTTAGGATAGGGAAGAAATTTAATTAGTTTTACCGCGTTGCGACGTGCGGTCACCTACACATGTTATGGTGTATCTTAGATCCTCAATAAACATAATTAAAGATATAAATGATCTCGGAGAAAGAACGATCGTTAAAGACACGTCGGATCGAAAGCTCTAAAGATTTGGGCCGAAGATATTTGTGCAAACATACTTAAAAAATTGTATTTCCCTTTCATTCCTTCTTTTTCTTTCTTCGATCTCTTTATATATATATGTCTATATATAAGTTTATATATTTTATGCATACTTATGATCACTAAGAAAGAATAAGAGATAATACTACAATGAAAATATATATGTTTACTAGATAAATTTTTAGAAAAGAAGGCAAATTAATTATTCATGAGATATACTTGTGTGTGAACTCTTGAAAAGGTATTTTGATACACATTATGAATCTATGATAAATGCATGTTCAAGTTAAATGTTTTTATCACGTAAAGTCACATATATAGATCATACGTAAAATTTCATAAAAATAAGAGCATTCATGATACAACGAGCAAGTTTAATATCTAAACCTAATACAATTTTATTTCATTTAAATTTATCTATCATCTTATCTTTTATTATCATCCTTGTTTGTCGAGTGCATTATGATCAAGCTCGGTTTTTCCTGTATGTTATCCTACAAAACTCTCTAAAATCTAAATGGAAACATTAGATAATAAAATCTTAAAAATCACCAAGCATAACATAATATGTAAATCATAACTTTTAGATTATAAAAGCTTGCACTTAAATGAATTTATTTTTGAAAAATATAAGGTATTTTTGAAAAAGGTATTACACTTTCAATGTGAGAGACATTTCTTATTTATAAGAGATTCAATGTGAGCTCTTATTGACTTGTCATTAATATGTCTTGTTGAAATACTGTTAGGATATTTCTGACTAGGTTTTAATGAGACAATGTAATATTATATGAAACATTTGAGTACTAATTTTCCACATTTTATAAGTGGACTAAGGTCTGATGTGCTTAATATTCTTAGATATAACTTCTAAGATATATAGATCAGAAAAGATAGAGACAACTGATCCTTAGCAGGTTTTTGAGTTCTTAAAGAGATTTGAAGAATACCCTTGTAAAAGGAGGACAAAAAGCTGAAGAAGGAATCTGGACCAGTAAGTAGATAATACAGAAGACAGGAAGCTGACTGTAGGTTTCAAAAATAGGAAGTTGTTCTGGAATAGGAAGCTGATGCAGATCAGAAAAGCTGGCACAAAGCAGCAAACAACCACTACAGCCTTTGTAGGAAGCTGTAATTAAACCAGACATATTCAATGCAGTACGAGGAATGCATTGATATCACATGAAGAATGGCTCCTATCAAGGATCCGTTAGACTATGGTTTGTGCCAAGCTAATAAGGAGATGTCATCTGGATCCGCGGCTCTGCAGGCACTGTAGTGGAAGTATGGCGCATTTAATACGAGTCAGAGAAAAGACAATGATCAGTAGTCGCATTTTCAGACCTATTAATTGTAAAGATTTGAAGATCACTTTTTGACATGACATGGACAACGCCTTTCTTCAACGGGCATTTTTTCAACTAATATAAATAGAAGAGTTGAGTGATTGTGAAGACAACTGGATAATTGGACAACTAAACAACTGAGCTACCAAATATTCTCAAGATTTTTCAATCTCACATATTTCTCAAGCTTTCAAGTTCAGTCACTCAACCTTTGAAGCGGTCTACCTTTCAAGTGTTTGAGCTCTCAAGTTCAAGACTGACTTCACCGCAACAGTTGAAGAAACATTTTATCCTTTAACCATTTGTACTGTGTTCACTAGGTTGTTTTATTTTTGGTGTAACTTAGTTGATAGGATTGAGATCCTTGCTAAGTATATAGTCTTGTATAGGCTATTTGCCCTGTGTGGGATTGTGTACCCTGTGTGGGTTGTGGCCTCAGAATCGGGGATTCTGTAAGTATAACTTGTTAGAAAAAGGTTTGTAAAGATGAGGCTTGTAAATCAAACTGACTTAACGAAGTTTCTCCTTTGGGAAAGAGTAGATGTAGAAGTATTACACCACCTTCGAACCACTATAAGGCATAAGTGTTTATTGCTTTAATTTATTTACTGCACTTTACTTACTGCATATATATCATGTTGCATACATCACAAGCATTCTGCTAAAACCCTTTGTCAAACAGCATAACTATGAAAGAAAACGTTTTCGAAAATAAAAACTCTATCGAGTATTTTTCGCTGCATACTGTGATACCGAGTCAGGAACCTGAATCAGCATTCTGCCAGGTTTTTGAATCGAGTCAGGTTATTGCATTCCTCCCTGAATCAGTAACCTGTTCACCAAAGTTTTAAAAAGTTCAAAAATCGATAGAGGTTTATTCATCCCCCATCTGAACCTCTGACCACTTGGGACCAACAAGTGGTATCAGAGCGAGTTGGGTTAAAAGCCAACTTGTCTTGCTACCTAACTAGATCCACCTGTTTCTGCACTTGGATAAACTGTTTTCATTTTCACGTGACCAAAATCATCCGTTTTAGCATAAGCATGGATTTTTCTTCTCATAAGTTACCTATATTTTCAATAGAGGAGTACAATGACCGGAGGATTTGCATGAAAGCCCATCTATCAGCCATGAATGATGAGATGTGGTATGTTATCGTTGTAGGGCCATCAGTTATATATAAACTGTGGTATGTTATCCACTTCTCCTGCTGTAATGGTAGTAGTAGAAGTGGAAGGCACTGATGAGGATGCTGAAGTACCTCTAAGATTTGCTCTACAAGCAAGAGCGCCACCACCTGCAGAATACATTGTCGAGAAAAGATACGAATACACTCTTGATGAAAAGAAGCGAGCCAACCTTGATAATGTGGCCAAGAATGCACTATTCGTAATGTTGGACAATGAGATGTTCAGCAAAGTGAAAAGCTGCAAGACATCAAAAGAGGTATGGGATAAACTAGGGATGATATACGAAGGAAATGAGCTAGCCAAGGACAACCGAGTGTCTAAAGCCACCTAGTAATATGAAAGCTTCACTATGAAAGCTGGTGAAACCTTAGATGAGCTTGATCTAAGATTCACAACTATTATCAATGAGCTGGAATCCCTTGGAAAGATCTATACACAAAAGGAGAAGAACACTGAGGTGTTAAGAGGGCTGTCAGTGGAGTGGCAAAGCAAGGAAACTGCTACGAGAGTCTGCCTGGACCTCAATTCACTGAGCACCTTCGACTTGTTCTCTGATCTAAAAGCCTTTGAGTTTGATATCGAGCGAAGAAGAAAAGAGATCGAAGGACCAAGCTCAAGGGTTATAGCACTCACCGCTAGGAGTCAGGATACTGCTACCACAAGCAGCAACAAACAAAAGAGCAAGAACATAGAAGTGTCTACAGAGGATGCTGATAAGGAGATGACACTATTGCTGAAGAAGTTCAAAAGGTTCCTGAAGACCAATCACAAAGGAAACGACTTCAGGAAGAAGCCTCAACAACCCGACAGAAGTCCCCAGATAAGATCGAAACCGCAAACTGACACAGCTCCCTCAGACCTATGTTATAATTACAAGAAACCGGAACACTACGCCAGAAGATGCCCCTACCCTCAAGTCCAGAAATATATTGAGAAAGAAAAGGTGCAGAGAAGAGAACAAATGAGGGATGACAAGTAGAAGCTCCGAGCTCTCCTAAGCGAGGCTGAAGCTTCAAAGGCAATAGGCTACTCTAAGGAAGAAGTCAAGGATGTTTACATATCAGAGAACGACTCAGAGTGCTCTACCTCCGGTGAGAAAGTCCTGTTATGCCTCATGGCCAAGGGATATAAGGAAGAAGAAGATGAGGTAACCTCTCAATCCCTTGATGTTTCTTATTCCGTGAAGCTGAACATGATCCAGTCGTTTAGACAGATCATGAGTGATTTTAAGCAGATTAATTCAACTCATGAAGAACTAAAGGAGGAAAACCTCAAGCTCAAGAGTGAGCAAGCTGTACTAAATGAACATGTGACTAACCTGAAGTACTACAGTACAAAGTGCAACAATCTCAGGGCTGAGGTCTCCAAGTTCAAACTGCTAGTCACTAAGCTTAAAGCTGAGAAAGCTGGATTACAAAACACAATTAATGTGTATAGCAAGTTGGAGACACTGAATGCTTACACAGGAAGCGGTCTAGGATACTGTGTCAGTTCCTCTCAGAAAACATGAAACACATCCAAAGTGGGAAAGTTTGTTCAAGCAAAAGTTCCCTTTGCTCAGGAACTGCTTTCAACTAATGAAAGTTTGAACAAAACTAGTACACTGGATAAGGGAAAGAAGCCCGTGTTGTCTAAAGGAGAGAGTAAGATTGCTCAAAAATCCAGGAAGTGGCATAATCAGTATGTTGCTAGAAGGAGAAAAATGCAGCAATCTCCCATAGATCAGCAAAAATTATACCCCTACTATACCAGAGCTCATGTGCGTCATCTCACACATATTGGAGTTTTTGACGGGTATAAGGGAGAAACCTTCTTTAATAGAAGTATAAAACCTGGAAAGCTCCAGTACACACACATCACAAATAATATCCTGTTAAGGGTACAAATAGAAAGAGAGCCACCCAGGCTACTGGTAAGACAATTGCTAGTAAGCAAGTGTCGATCCCAAAATGGACTAACCCCCTGGGACCCGTACTTGTATGGGTACCTAAATCGACCTGATTCTCTTATAAGAAACAGTTGCCAAGAAGCAACAGTGATGTATGGTATATATATAGTGGCTGCTCCAGACATATGACTGGTAATAAAGCTGGATTAAGAGACTTCCAACCAAGTAAACGACCTAAGGTTATCTTCGAAGATGACTCTAAAAGAAGCACCAAGGGCACATGAAGCTTAATCAAAGGCAATGCAAGAATCAGTGACGTTTCATATGTCAAAGGGCTAAAATATAACCTCATGAGTATCGATCAATTATGTGACAAAGGATGTTCAATGGAGTTCAACCTCAACAAGTGGCTGATAAGAGAACAAAACGAATGAAGTTTAACTTACAGGTACCAGGAAAGATAACATCTACCTAGCTGATTGGAGTTCAACAGTGCAGCCAACATGCTTCATAACAAAGAGTACTCCAGAGCTTAGTTAGTTATGGCACAAAAGAATGAGTCGCCCAAACTTCAAAACCATCAACAAGCTAGCAACGAAGAATCTTGTAAGAGGCCTACCTGATGTTGCTTACAAGAAAGAAAATATTTGTGGAGCCTATCAGAAGGATAATTAAGTAAGAAGTTCTTTCAAGGACAAGGTTCAGAGATCCTCTCACAGGATACTAGATCTTCTGCACATGGACTTATTTGGACCAGTGGAGCCAGTTAACGTCAGTGGAAAGAAGTTTTCCTCCTAGTGATAGTGGATGATTACTCCAGATTTACTTGGACCATTTTCCTGGCCAAGAATTTTGAAACTCAAAATAGGTTGCCAGAATTCATTAAAAGAGTACAAAATGAGAAGAACTTAAGCATAGTAAAAATCAGATCTGACAGAGTAATAGAATTCACAAACAAGTTCATTGAGAAGTACTGTTCAGAAAATGGGATTTGTCATGAGTACTCTGCAGCAAGGACTTCCCAACAGAATGAAGTAGCAAAAAGAAGAAACAGGACTCTAAAGGAAGTTGCTAGGACCATGATTGTAGATACAGGCATACCAAAGAGATTTTATGCCGAAGCAGCCAACACAACATGCTACACTCAGAATAGATGTCTGATCAACAAGGACTATGACAAGACTGCTTATGAAATCTGGTATGGCTATTTACCTAACAAAATCTGGTATCTACACATATTTGGGTGCAAGTGTTATATTTTGAACAATGGCAAGGAATACCAGAAGACCTTTGATGAGAAAGTAGATAAATGAGTATTTTTAGGATGCTCCTCAGTAAGCAAGAGTTTCAGGATCTTCAACAAAGGAGCCTAGTTGTTCAAGAATCTATACATGTGATATTTGATGAATCACACAATGATACTGCTGAGCTGGAAAAATTAAGGGATAATGTATCAAAAATGAAGACCAGTGATCAAACGGCAAGATACATTGATGGATTATCAGTACCTGTTGAAGATATTACAGCAAACAATCCGCAGGCTACTGCTTCTGGGAATGCAGTGGGACAGGATGTTGAACAACAGACAGACAGGGTACTGGAGTCCAACAGTAACCACAATCAGAATCAGAATATTGCAGAACAACATGCTACTACTCAGCAACCGATATTCAGTTTTGAGCCTAACAGGATGTGGCTCAGGGATCACCCTAGAGCTTGTGATAGAAGATGTCAACAAAGAAGTGAGAACAAGGAGATCAAGATATCAAGAGTCTATGTTCTCATGTTTTATATCACAAGCTGAACCCAAGAGTATAGAAGAAGCTCTTGGAGACAGTAACTGGATTTAGGCCATGCAGGAAGAGCTGGATGGATTTGAAATGAACCAAGTGTGGAGATTGGTTCCAAGGCCTGATCATCAACGAGTTATTGGAACTAAGTGGGTGTTTAAGAACAAGATGGATGAAACAGGTACTGTGGTAAAAAACAAGGCAAGACTGGTAGCAAAAGGATACTGCCAAGAAGAGGGCATAGACTTTGATGACACCTTTACTCTAGTAGCTAGACTTGAAGTAATAATGATATTTCTGACCTACGCTGCCCATAATGACTTCAAGGTCTATCAGATGGATGTAAAGAGTGTATTCCTAAATGGACTCTTGTTAGAAGAAGTGTATGTGGAACAACCACCTGGTTTTGAAGAACAAATAGAAGATAAGGTCTTCAAACTGGATAAAGCTTTATATGGATTGAAGCAAGCTCCTAGAGCTTGGTATGATTCACTGTCCTTGCATCTATTAGAGAATGGATTTCAGAAAGGCATAGTGGACAAGACATTATTCAGAATACAGGATGACAACAACATTCTACTTGTCCAGATATATGTGGATGATATCATTTTTGGATCCACAAACAAGGATTTGTGTAAGAAGTTCTCAACCCTCATGAAAAGTAAGTTTGAGATAAGCATGATGGCTAAACTAAGTTTCTTTCTTGGCTTACAAGTGAAGCAGATGGATGATGGAATAGTCGTCAATCAAGCCACGTACACAAGAGAACTAATCAAGAAATTTGGAATGGAAAGTGGATCATCAGTAAGCATACCTATGGCCACATCCAACAATTTGGATAAGGATAAAGGAGGAAAAGATGTGGACCTAACCAAGTATAGAAGGCTTATAGGATCCTTACTATATCTTACAGCAAGCAAACCAGATATAGTATTCGCAGTTAGAGTCTGTACAAGGTTTCAAACAGCACCAAAGGAATCACATCTTGTAGCAGTAAAAAGGATTATCAAGTATCTGAAAGGGACTCAAGATGTTGGTTTATGGTATCCAAAGGAAGGAGGATTTGACCTCAAAGGTTATTCAGATTCGAACTTTGCAGGTTGCAAGATCGACAAGAAGATTAACAGTGGTGTCTGTCAGTTTTTAGGACATGGACTTGTTTCTTTGTTTTGCAGGAAACAAACTTCTATTGCAACATCGACTTCTGAAGCTGAATATGTAGCCGCAGGAAGCTGATGTGCACAGATCTTATAGATTCAGCAACAATTGAAGGACTATGGCATTATAGAGAATGAGACTCCAATCCTATGTGACAACACAAGCGCCATAGCTATTACACACAATCCTGTTTTCGACTTGAGGGCAAAGCACATTGATGTGAGACATCACTTCACTAGAGATCATGTGGAAATGAAGGATATAACCTTGGGAGAAAGTGCACACTGACATTTAGCTTGCTAACATATTCACAAAACCCTTGTGAGAATCAAGGTTTTCAATGCTGAGAAATGAGCTTGGAATCATCAAGCTCTGATGAGTAAGATCTTATAAGTTCCTTGAGTAAAGGGGAACTTACTTCTTCTAAGCACTCTTATGATACACTCAGCATCCAAGTACAGAATACTATACTTTTCTATATCAGAAATCTGTGACTGTTTTTAGTTTCAAGATATAGTAAGTAAAAACAAGTTACTATCTTAGAATACTGTGTCAGGTTACTGTCACAGGTTACTCGAACAAGTGCTAAGGATAAGACAAAACATTTATTGAATTAGCATTCATGATGCACTTCAACCTCATATCAGGAATAGTAACTCAATCATGAATGATTACAAAAGACAGTTTTTTGAACCACATTTAATGCAAAAACTACTTTATCAGAGGAGTCGGAAAAATGGTGGATAACTTTTGACATAATCTTCATATTTTACAGATTTACCCTTCCACTCTCTTTGTCTCAAACCGTTAGATCTACTGTGTCTCTTCAATTCTTATATCTAAACCGTAGATCGTTCGAAAACTTGAAACTTGTATAAAAACCGCTAAACCTCTCACCACTCTCTCTACACTCACTTTACCTAATCTAATATTCTCTAACTCTCTACAAAACAAGTTCCTAAGCTTTTTCAGACTCTACAAAGCGAGAGAAACCCCACCCCTCTCTTTCCTTTTTTCGCCCCCATGTCCCCATACGGGGGACATGGGGACGTAACAAAGGGGATCCTATCCACTTGTTCCGACCTAGGATAATAAGCTCATGAGCTTGGTCTTACTTCACCGTTGAGAAACGAAAGAAGACTTTCATCTCGAAGTTTAACTCAGACGCAGCTCCCTTCTTTTTGTTTTGGGTGTGAAGCAGTGGCAAACCAAAATACCCAACAAGCATTAGCTCTCCCCGAAAAGGAGGTGATCCAGCCGCACCTTCCAGTACGGCTACCTTGTTACGACTTTACTCCAGTCACTAGCCCTGCCTTCGGTATCCCCCGATTGCGGTTAAGGTAACGACTTCGGGCATGGCCAGCTCCCATAGTGTGACAGGCGGTGTGTACAAGGCCCGGGAATGAATTCACCGCCGTATGGCTGACCGGCGATTACTAGCGATTCCGGTTTCATGCAGGAGAGTTGCAGCCTACAATCCGAACTGAGGACGGGTTTTTAGGGTTAGCTCACCCTCGCGGGATCGCGACCCTTTGTCCCTATTTCTCTTTAGGGGGTTGGTTCACGGGTACAACCTTTGTAACTTCATGGTATACCCATGGATTAGCCAGTTCCTATTTGGAAGGCTGTTATTTCTTAACAGCCGCGGTTTCTACTCCTGCTAATAGTTTAGCGCATTCTTTATTGTTACTATGGGGTCCTGAAGCACAAAGAGATTTTACTCGTTGGTGTCAATTAGGTGGTCTGTGGACTTTTGTTGCTCTGCACGGCGCTTTCGGCTTAATAGGTTTCATGTTACGTCAATTTGAGCTTGCTCGATCTGTTCAATTGCGACCTTATAATGCAATCGCATTCTCTGGTCCAATTGCTATTTTTGTTTCTGTATTCCTGATTTATCCACTAGGGCAGTCTGGTTGGTTCTTTGCACCTAGTTTTGGGGTAGCGGCTATATTTCGATTCATCCTCTTTTTTCAAGGATTTCATAATTGGACACTGAACCCATTTCATATAATGGGGGTTGCCGGTGTATTGGGGGCTGCTTTGCTATACGCTGTTCATGGTGCTA